>CM057155.1:21809997-22132375 GCA_029962745.1 Echinometra lucunter | reverse complement strand
GTCGAACCTGACTTTAACTCGAAATAACTCTGGAGCATAAGAGAGAGAGAGAGAGAGAGATAAGAGAGAGAGAGAATATCCGCATGTCTGTATGTGGTTCAATATTTTCATCATCACGAGCATTTGAAGGGAAATTATCTTCAATCTGGAAACCATACTGCTTTCTGATGTTGTGAAAATTAGTTATAAACTTGGATTTCTGATTGTAACCTTCCTTCTGAAAAAAAAATGATTTGGTTCGCACATGATAAACCTAATGTAAACTCTAACTGTAGATCCACTTTTCTAATATGACTAATATTTTGAATACATGCACAGACAGGCAACTGTTTTTTTCCATTTTTTCTCTTTTTTGGAGGGGGAGGGTGTATCGTTTGTCTAAAAAGATAATTTTTATTATCAAAATTTTTCTTGCACTTGTCAGATGTTGACGAATGTGACTCAAACCCTTGCGTACAATGGAGGAAACCTTGTGTAGATCAAGACAATATCCGTTCAGCTGCACTTGCTCATCTGGCTATACAGGAACCACTTGTACACAAAGTAAGGGCAATCACACTGTATTTTTATCACTCAACTGTGTCAAACGTTCATGAGAGGAAAGAACATTCGGACGTAATCATCAAAGACCTCTTAAAGATCATTTACAACCTTTCAAATATCACAGACGGCGACGAAAAATTGCGGTCTTGCTCCAAACACGGCTTCTAAAAAGTCGCCTAGATCATGAATCTAACACCTTTGTGTTAAGTCCCACCAGGCTTATATGCACTCAAGATATTTGGGAGTAAGGCACTATATTAAAAAAAAAAAAAAAAAATACTGAGCCATGTTGTGTCACTCAATCCTAACCCTTTTAGTTGCTTGACAGGCACACTATCTTTCACTTCGCAGATGTAGTGAATATTCTATTCCATAAACCTAGCACTATTGCTGGAGTTAAAGCGGGGTTTAGGAAGCGCATACAGCATGGCAAGAACATATTATTACAGTCATCAATTTTCGTGTTTTTCTTTTTTTTTTTTGGTCGTCTTCTTTTCCTCCTATTCCTTCTCTTCTTTTCTTAATCCAATTACCACAATCCAATTATCCTTATAATTCTTTCATCTTTATGATGATGATGACGATGATTATGATGATGATGATGATTATGATGATGATGATGATGATTATGATGATGATGATGATTATGATTATGATGATGATGATCATGATGATAATAATAATTATTATTATTATCATTATGATTATCATCATTATTATCATCACTATTATTATCATTATCATTATTATTACTACAATAATTATCATCATTATTATCAATATACTCGTACTGCTACTACTGCTGTTAATCCTATTAGTACTACTCTTACTACCACCGCTACTACTTCGACTACTTTGAATAATAATGATAATGATAATAGTGGTAATTTTAATAGTAATGATAATGATAATATAACATCTACATCTATGTTCTTCCATTTCGACTAGGTGTGACAGGATGTACTTCTACTCCTTGTATGAATGGAGGCACTTGTAGAAGCAGCAATGGTGATTCATTCACTTGTTCATGTACTGAAGGTTGGACCGGCGATACGTGCTCTGAAGGTCAGGCCATAACGCAGAATATTACGCAAGTCCTATCCATTTTGTCCACATCTTCACTGACCGCATCTAAGGATTTATGCGTGGCAGTGATATTACTGCATCTGATACCCCTGCAAAATGCTAGAATGGGATGTACACTAACCAGTGATGTTGTCTTTTATATCACTTTATGTTGATAACTTCATAACCAAAGTAACAGGCCTACTTTTTGATTATAACGTTTGCCATTTGAGAACTATTTCATTCACTGAAGGACTTGGCAGATAAGCCACAGCATTTAAAAAAATCATCCAAATCAATAACTGGTCGACTTTACCAAGATTTTCTCCAGCTGTTTGTATATGACTGTCGGGAGGTATCTTCAGCTGCTTAATTTTGCAATTGTTTTCATACTCTGATGTAGGTGTGATGAGTGCGCTTCGAACCCCTGTCAATTTGGAGGAACGTGTGTTGATGGAGATAATGAATACACCTGCATGTGTACTGAGGGGGAGAACAGGAACAACATGTCTTGAGAGTATGATTACTTTATCCTACTACTATACACATGGGTTATACTGTATTATTTTTCGTTACTATGGGAATGTAACATAAAAACATACAATCAATCTTACGATTGATATCAATCGTAAGTCCATGACCAAATCATGTACTAAAGAGTTACAATTGATTGTAAGATTGATTGTATATCTTTATGTTACACCCCCTATAACTATTATCGTTATTATAACTGTTATCGTTATTCGTAACTGATCAACTACGAAAGTTTAAATCACACACTTTTAGAAAAAAACACGCCACTTAGAACCCTTTTTTGTCCTGTATTTAGAACCCTACAAAAAGGGGTTCTATAAAGGGTTCTTTATATTTTCAAGAACTCCAAAAGGTTCCATGTACAACCAATAATGGTTCTAAAGACCCCTTTAGAACCCTAAGAGAACCTTTGATGGTTTTTGAAGAACCTTTCAAGGTTCCAAATGTGGGACAAGAAAAGGTTCTAATCAGCACTCTTTTTCTAAGAGTGCCTGAATGCATGTTGTGTAAGTACATTTTGCCTGTTTACAAATGATTTGTTGTGGCCCGCTTCAATTGTGTTTTTAAACATTATTTTGATTAGTTGGGGATCATGTAAAAAATATGTTTACAGTTTTTTTTACATTGATATAAACCACTAAAACGCGTTGTAGAGTAAAGCAAACCAAATTCTCCATCGATTTTAAGGGTTGCAGAGCAGACGACAATTTATTTGATACGAATTTTGTTTTCTTTTTTTGTTTTCTTTTTTGTTTTGTTTCATTCTTCTTTATTTCTTTTGGATTTGTTAGAAATTTTTCAATTTTAAAAAAACAAGACAGAAATTAATTACATTCCTAATTAAGTACATGCCCTTCTCTGAAATTCCGCTCTTAATTACTCTTGATACAGATATCCAAGACTGCATGTCTGATCCCTGTGTTAATGGTGTGTGACCGATGGGCTGAACAGTTTCACTTGCTCTTGTTATCCGGGATATACAGGAATGGACTTGTGATACAGGTAATGGTCCCATCTTAGTAGAAAGGAAAATAATGTTATCCCCATGCTACAACTTAGAACGACATGTCCACATGTTGTGTGTGCCTGTCCACGTCTGATGAACAGAAAAAAAAAATCAGATGAGATTGTAAGGCTTAAACATTATGTCATTATGGTGCGTCCATTTGGTGTTCTCAGAACAGGATGGAATCAGCTTTCGGACATCTTTGTTTGGAAGGGATAAAAGAAAACAATATGCTACAATGTGCACCGGGTCTCATATAAGGCTGCCCTTATAGATGCATGCTCGTGAAAACATCTTTCATGCCTTTGATAAAATGGAAATGAGATTAAAATTAATTCCGTCAGAGCTGGAAGGGTACAATGATCATTCTGTGATAGGCCTACTCACTGGTCTTGTGCAGACATCAAGTATTCAAAAACCTATCAATGACGCACATCACCTTGTACCAATGTTGCAAGAAGGTAAGGTAAGGTAGGTTTGGAGACAGGTCTCTGAAGGACCAATCCGGGGATAGATGAAGTTCATTTCAATAAAAAAAGTTATTTTTTTTTCAATGAAACAGTGATGAAAATCAGCTGAAAAGAAGGAAGTTATGAATTTTTCCTAGTTTCGCGATTTTCTCGCAAAACAGTTCTTGAAAAGTTAACATGAATATTCATTCACTGAGTTCATGATGTCATATTCTCACAATATCCACACATAAACTGCATACTGTACACAGAAGTGACAAATTTCATATTGTAGCTATAAGAACTGCAAAGTGGTCCTAAATATTCCGTATATACTAACAACATTGTATTTAGTCTAATATCGGTGGAGTCATGATGGACAAGTTTTCAGTTTTAGTGAAAAAATGAAAAATTTCTCATTTTGGGGGGGGGGGGGGGGGGGGTATAGATTATAGGGAGAATAGTGAGGGTATTACATCATCAACTCATTCGATGAATATTCATATCGACCGTTCAACTTACTGTTTTGTTAAACTTCGTGACTTCCTTATTTTTCATTCGATTTTTATCAGATTTCCATTATTTATTCAGAAATTGTTCACCCTTTTTATTGCAATGAACCTGATGTCGTCCCGAACTTGTCCTTTAAGATAAAGGATCGAGAAGAGTAAAAATAGCGGATATTATACAGTGCATATTAGGAGGTGGTAGTAAGCATTATTGTACGCGATATTTTCTTGAGTTTTGTTGCTGTTTTTTGAGACATCAATGACTGTATAGAACACCTTGCGTGAATGGCGGTACTTATATGGACGCAATGAAAGGATTTTCCTTGTGATTGTGTTGCGGGATATACGGAGAAACGTGCGATATCATCGGTAAGCCATATGTTTGGAAACGGTCGTAAGGTAATGAAATGTGAAAATGATAATGGAAATATGCAGCATACAGTCATAGTAGAAATTGGAATAAGGATTAACTGAATGTTGACGAATTTAATTGGAGACGCAGTCGCTTTTTCTGGTTTCTTTTTTCTTTTCTTTTTAAAGATATCAATGATGTGCGGGAACACCTTGCATGAATGGAGGGTACTTGTACGGACGCACTGAACGCATTCACTGTGCATGTGCTGCAGGATATACTGGAGAAACGTGCAATATCAGTAAGTATCATCCTGAAAAATATTTTTAAAAAGGAAAAAGTTCATGATGTTTAGTATTGAACTGACTTCATCATGATTACATAACAACTTGATTTGGTTTAGTTCGCGGATACACATGTGAAAGCCTTATTGGCTTCCCGGAGAACAACTATGTAACAAGTAAATAAAATATTCTTGAGTGTGGACCAATCAACCAGTCCACGCCCCCTTCCCCCTCCAGAAACGAATTAAACGTAGCCAGAAATAGGGTCCAGGCAGTTTTTAAAGAAATGCATTGCCCATGACCTATAAAGAAGTTTTCTTCCAAGATGTTGGCCCGGCCTTCGATAAGCGAATGGTGGAGAAGTAGAGAAAAAAGGATGAATTTAAACTTCATACCGCGCATTGAGTGTTCTAATAATAGTTAAGACTGCGTTTTAAAAAAGTATTAAAAACTTAATTTCTCTTTCACAAAGAATAAATATAGATACCTTTACAGTTATATGAAATTGTTATAACATCAAATGATTTATTATACCTTTCAGATTTGTATATCTCACTCTATGCTACTCTTCTCAGATATCAATGATTGTGAAGGAGACCCGTTGTATTATTTCAGAAAAGGTCTTTCATCCCTTCAAGTTAAGACTGCGTTTTAAAAAAGTATTAAAAACTTAATTTCTCTTTCACAAAGAATAAACATAGATACCTTTAAAGTTATTGTAGTGTTATAACATCAACTGTTTATACCTTCCCAGTGTGTTTGTTGACCTCTATACTTCTCTTCTCAGATATCAATGATTGTGAAGGAGACCCTTGTGAAAACGGAGGAACCTGCATGGACCTTATCGACAATTATTCATGCATGTGCGCTGCAGGATATACAGGCATCACTTGTAGCACAAGTAAGAAATACTTCATCATTGACTTTAGTGTTAGATTTCCATTGAAATACGATATTGGCTTCAGTCCAGCAGACTGACATTGTCGATATTGTCGGCCTCACTAAGACAACTATTCTGTAGGTTCACTACTCCGTAGGAGGTTCAGGACCTAGCTGGTTTCGCCCGATTCCGTCTTCAGGAAATCAGAATAATGGGGTGTCTGCCAGAGGATGTCACGATGCAATATCTGCATTGTTAGTTCCAAAAGTCAACTTTCTTTCTTGTGAACTTCCCTTTTCCATTCTTTTGATTTGTTAGGTTTTTATACCCGCGCCAAACAAAGTTTGAAGGGGGTATGTAATTAGGTATGGTCGCTCGGTCGATCGGGTCCGTTTGCAAATTTTGCAAATCAATATACTCCTCATTTTTGAGCATGTGCTCATGAAATTTGGCACACACGTTGGTTTTGTGGTGAAAATTAGCAAGATGTACTCTTTTCAATGTGTCGAAAACTGCGTTTCCAGGGTAACGGCAATAAACGAGGGGGAAATATTGCAGATCGAACTATTTGGTTTTCGTGCAATGTTCTTTAAATTAGGCACACGCATTAGTCTTGTGGTGAAGATATTCAAGAGATGTTTTTTTTTAATGTGTCGGAAACTCCAGTATGAACATTTTTTCTGAAATTCATATATCATTTGTGCTTATAGAAGTTGGTTTGCGTGTTTCCAATCCAAAATAACACGCCTGCTTGTCACAGTAAAACTATTCTCTCTGTTGGTACAAATTGTGCCATTCTACAGTGAAGTTTTAAAAAAAATATTACGCTTTGAAGAAATTGAGAGGGGAAGTGGGAGCGAGTCGCTTGAAAGTTTTTTTTTTTTCGGGGGGGGGGGGGAAGGAGTTTAGAAGTTGATGAATGTAAATAGGCAGACATGAGAGATACAAACAGTGCAAATGAAAGCTGGTGTTTTAACTGTTTTACTTTTGTGAATGTGAATTAAATGAACATCTTACTCATTTTTTCCAATGCAAAATCGCACTGTACTAGTATAATTTCAGAAGGTCTTACGCCCCTTCAAGAAATAGAAGTAATTAAACTCACTTTGTAAATCAACTGTTTATACCTTCCAAATGTGTATGTTTCCCCTATACTACTCTTTACAGATATCAATGATTGATGAAGGAGACCCTTGTGAAACGGAGGAACCTGCATGGACCTTATCGACGGTTATTCATGCATGTGCGCTGCAGGATATACAGACAGCACTTGTAGCACAAGTAAGAAATACTGCATCACTGAATTAGATTTCCATTGAAATATGATGTCGGCTACAGCCCAAAAGACTGACATTGTCGACATTGTTGGCCTTCAGGCGACTGTTCTGTAGGTTCACTACACCGTTTGAGTTTCAAGATTCAAGACCTAGCCGGTTTCCCCCGATGCCGTCTTTCAGGAAATCAGAATAATGGGATGTCTGTCAGAGGATATCTGCATTTTTATTTCCAAAACGTCGACTTCCTTTCTGTGAACTTCCGCTTTCCATTGTTTAGGTCGGTTAGGTTTTTATACCCCAGCCAAACGAAGTTTGAAGGGGGATCGAGCTACTTCCTCGTTCCTTAAGCAATGCTCATGAAATTAGGCACACACATTGGTCGGTTGGTGAAATTAGCAAGATGCATTTTTGAATGTGTCGGAAACTGCGTTGCCGTGATAACGGCATATTATAGCAATCAGTCAGGGAGAAATATTACAGATCGAACTACTTCTCAGTTTTCGAGCAATGTTCATTAAATTTGGCACACGTATTAGTCTTGTGAAGATGTTCAAGACATTTTTATCAATGTACACGGAAACTGCGGAATGACCACTTTTGTGAAATTTGTGCTTATAGACATTGGTTTGTGTGTTTCCAATCCAAAATAACATACCTGCCGGTCACAGTAAATCTGTAACTAATTCTTTCTGTGGGTTCAAATTGTACCATTCTGCAGTGAAGTTTTGAAAATATCACACTTTGTAGAAATTAGGAGGGGAAGTGGGAAGGGAGTCGCTGGAAAGTTTGAGCGGGAGAAGTTGATAAACGTGCCTCTTTCAATGATGGTACCAGGTAAAATGCTTTTATTTCTTAATTCATCAATTAAAGTGTCAAATACTAATTAATTTATTTGATGATTCCTGTCTCATGTGCATAGCTGCACCGTTCAATGGAACAGAGAAAGCAAATAGACAGACATAAACAGATAAATACAAACACTGCAGATGAAAAAAAATGTTTACATTTTCCTTTTGACAGTGAACGAAATTTTCATCTTAATTAATATTCACTCCAATGCAAAATAACATTGTATTATTTCAGAAAAAGGTCTTTCACCCCTTCAAGGAATAGCTTTAAAGTTATTGTACTGTTATAACATTTATCAACTGTTTATACCTTCCAATTGTGTTTGTTTACCTCTATACTTCTCTTCTCAGATATCAATGATTGTGAAGGAGACCCTTGCGTAAACGGAGGAACTTGCATGGACCTTACCGACGGTTATTCATGCATGTGCGCTGCAGGATATACAGACAGCAATTGTAGCACAAGTAAGAAATACTTCATCACTGAATTTTACAGTTAGATTTGCATTGAATATCGGCTTCAGCCCAGGAGACGGACAATGTCGATATTGTCGGCCTTCAGACAACTGTTCTGTAGGTTCACTACTCCATTAGAGATTCAGGTTCATGGTTCAAGACCTAGCCGGTTTCGACCGATTCCGTTTTTCAGGAAATCAGTAAAATGGGCTGTCTGTCAGAGGATATCACGATGCAGTATCTGCATTGTTAGTTCAAAAACTTCGACGTTCTTTCCGTGAACTTCCATTTTTTCCATGCTTTTGGTTAGGTTCATATACCCGTGCAAAACAAAGTTTGAAGGGGATATGTTATCAGGTATGGTCGCTCGGTCGATCGATCCGTTGCAAATCTTGCGAATCGAAATACTTCCTCATGCTCACGAAATTTGGCGCGCAGATTGGTTTTGTGAAAATTAGCAAGATGTACTTTTTGATTGTTTCGGAAACTGCGTTACCATGATAACGGCATATTATTGCAGATCGAACTACTTCCTCAAGTTTCGCGCTATGTTCATTTAATTAGGCACACGCATTAGTCTTGTGGTGAAGACGTTCAAGATATGTTTTTTTTTAATGTGCCGGAAACTGCGCTATGAACATTTTTCTGAAATTCATATATCTTTTGTGCTTATAGAAATTGGTTTGTGTGTTTCCAATCCAAAATAACATCTCTGCCAGTCAAAGTGAAACTATAATTAATTTTCTCTGAGGGTTCAAATTGTACCAATCTACGGTGAAGTTTTTAAAAATATTATGCTTTCATTGAAGAAATTGGGAGGGGAAGGGAGTCGCTGGAAAGTTTCTTTTTTTTGGGGGGGGGGGGGGGCAGGAGTTTAGAAGTTGATGAATGTAAATAGACAGACATGATAGATGCAACACTGCAAATGAAAGCTGGTGTTTTATATGTTTTCCTTTTGTGAATGTGAATGAAATTAGCATCCTTACTCATTTTTTCCAATGCAAAATCGCACTGTATTATTTCAGAAAATGTCTTACGCCCCTTCGAGAAATATAAGTTATTAAACTGTTAATCAACTGTTTATACCTTCAAATGTGTATGTTGCTCCCTATACTACTCTCTCAGATATTAATGATTGTGAAGGAGGCCCTTGTATAAACGGAACCTGCACGGACCTTATCGACGGTTATTCATGCATGTGCGCTGCAGGATATACAGACACCAATTGTAGCACAAGTAAGAAATACTGCATCACTGAATTTAACAGTTAGATTTCCAATAAAATATAATGTTGGCTTGATCCCAGGAGACGGACAATGTCGATATCGTCTGCCTTCAGACAACTGTTCTGTAGATTAACTACACCGTTGGAGGTTAAAGGTTCGTGGCTCAAGACCTAGCCGATTTCGACCGATGCCGTCTTCAGGAAATCAGGGGAGCGTTTAATGAACTGTCTTGTCAGTGATTTTTACTGCAAATTTGCTCTCAGCCAATCAGATGCAAGGATTGCAGTAGCTTATAACAGTTGTCAGTAAAAATCACTGACAAGACATTGCATGAAATGCTCCCCAGAATAATGGAATGTCTGTCGGATGGTACCACGGTGCAATATCTGTATTGTTAGTTCCAAAATGTCGACATTCTTTCTGTGAACTTCGTCGGTTAGGTTTTTATACCCCCGCGCAACGAAGTTTGAAGGGGGATCGAACTACTTCCTCATTCTTTGAGCAATGCTCATAAAATTTGGCATACACATTGGTCATGTGAAAATTAGCAAGAAATATTTTTGATTGTTCGTGATCACACCATATTATGGCAATCAGTCAGTGTGAAATATTACAGATCTAACTGCTTCTTAGTTTTTGAACAATGTTCATTAAATTAGGCAAACGTATTAGTCTTGTGGTGCAGATGTTCAAGACATTTTTTAATGTGTCAGAAAATGCGGTATGAACATTTTTTCTGAAATTCATACATCATTTGTGCTTATAGAAATTAGTTTATGTTTTTCCGATTCAAAATAACGTACCTACCAGGGTCAATATCACTATAATAAATGCTTTCTGTGGGTACAAATTGTACCATTCTACAGTGAACGCTTTGAAGATATTGGAAGGGGAAGTGGGAAGGGAGTTGCTGGAAAGTTGGGGGGAGCAGGAGTTTAGAAGTTAATGAACGTGCCGCTTTCAACGATGGTACCAAGTAAAATGCTTTTATTTCTCAATTCATCAATTAAAGTGTTAAATACTAGTTAATTCATTTGATGATTCCTGTCCTGCCTGCATAGCTGCATCGTTCAGTGGAACAGAGAAAGCAAATTTACAGACGTAAATAAAAACACTGCAAATGAAAGAAAATATTTTACCTATTTTCCCTTTTGTGAACGAAATCTGCATCTTACCCATTTTATTACAGTGCAAAATCGCATTGTATTATTTCAGAAAAGGCCTTTCGCCCCTTCACGAAGTAGCTTTAAAGTTATTAAACTGTTATAACATCAATCAACTGTTTACACCTTCCGAATGAGTATGTTTCCTCTATACTCCTTTTTTCAGATATCAATGATTGTGAAGGAGACCCTTGTGAAAACGGAGGAACCTGCATGGACCTTATCGACAGTTATTCATGCATGTGCGCTGCAGGATATACAGACAGCACTTGTAGCACAAGTAAGAAATACTGTATCATTGAATTTACAATGAGACAGCCATTGAAATATAATGTCGGCTACAGCCCAGGAGACTGACATTGTCAATATTGTCGGCAACTGTTCTGTAGGTTCACGACATCGTAGGAGGTTCGAGGTTTAAGACCTAGCCAGTTTCGCCCGATGCCGTCTTCCAAGAAATCAAAGTAGTGTCTGTAAGAGGATATCACGATGCAATGTCTACATTTTTAGTTCGAAAACGTCGACTTTCTTTGAACTTCCATTTTTCATTCTTTTGTTTGGTTAGGTTTTTATACCTGCGCCTAGCAGTGTTTGAAGGGGGTAGCGTACGGTCGGTCGATACAAGGTTGATACATTGCAAATCTTGCGAATCGAGCTATTTCCTCATTTTTGGAGCAATTCTCATGAAATCTGGCACCCACATTGCTCTTTTCATGAAGACCTGCAAAAATACTTTGAAAGGGTCGGAAACTGCCTTGCCATTGTAACGGCATATCATAAAACAAAGTCCGGGGGAAATACTGCAGATGGAACTACTTCCTCATTTTTTTCGAGCAGTGCTCAGGATATTTAGCACACACATTGGGGCTTAGTAAACTTCAGTGATACTCTAGTTTGGCTGATCCTTGATCATGTTGATATTTAGATATCAGGTTGGGTGTTGGCTGGTACATGCTCGCAATATTTTCGTATTTACCGACAGCATAAACGTATTGTATGTGAACCCAACAGAATGTATACAAGCCGTCAATAGTAGTATAACAATAATATTACAAGCAGCGTCAGTATTTGTAGCAGGAGGAGGAGGAGGAGGGAGAGCAGTAGCACAAGGCCAGTATGCCGCAATGCCCACTAGGTCTACTGCTTTCTATTCAAACACCCATGTATTCCCGCTTTCCATAATATAATTCATTCTATAGACATCGACGATTGCTCTCCAAGTCCTTGTCAGAATGGCGCAACTTGCGTTGACGGGGTTGATAACTACACGTGTGAATGTGTCCCCGGATCAAATGGAACAAACTGTGAAAATGGTAAGTACCATAATTATCCTGTTTTCCGTTGGTGTTTTATTTTTATAGTTGTGTTTACGATTATATTTACTTGAGCTATAGTGCGAAAAGCTAAACGCAAAGTCAATCGCTGCTTTCTTCCAACCTGTTGAATATTTTCCCCAAGCATCACCAGTGACCGTGGTGATAATTATAATTATACCAAATGAAAGAAATGTATCATTTTCTTACTATCAAAGACTTACACCTTCCCAGTAAACAAAGCCCCATAAACGCTAGTTTACGGCAAATATTACTTGAACGTCCTTTTGCAAACCAGATACTACCTTGCGAGAACGTATAATCGTGATAATTCCACATTGTGGTCTAAACCGTGAATAACGATGTTAGTTCTTTTCCTTTTACTCATAGACAAGGAGAAAGGATAAATTTTTTTTATTCCTTAAGCATTAAAAAGGTGAGGTTTTGTTGTGCATTTTTGTGATATTAAAAACGAAACCGGATTTCATCTTTTAAAAAGAGTAATGGAGTTTTCATAATGAAATACCCATTCGTAATAATTTGAAATGTAATGTAATTCTGTTTATTCATTGTCATCCTCGTTCCATAAAGATATAGATGAATGTGCATCTGACCCGTGCTACAACAACGGCACCTGTTTGACTGGATCTGAACTCGGAGTTTTCAATTGCACATGCCTTGAAAATTTCTTCGGAGAACTATGCGAAGAAAGTAAGATAAATTTTCCCTTCGTTTGACCTTTCATCCGAACCCATATATGCGTTTCCTTCACAGAGTATTTGCTTAGTATGCAAGAACAGATTCATTCACCTTTCAAAACCGTAATTCATATTCATTCTGATCTTGGCAAATATATGTGGCGAATATACATGTATCTGCAGTTTGCCTTTAGTCTTGATGTGTTTCTACATTAGAAAATGTCAAGTGACGATCACACTGAGGTAGAGATATTCCATTGTTTCATAATTATTTGCTACATATCGTGCTATGTGAATTTTATCAATAAATCCCGAACTTCCCTCAATATAAAGAATCCGATTATTAATGATTTTAATGACATCGATGCACATTATTATACTGCAAATGCTTCTAACCGATTAACTTACGACTAAAATAACTATCTCACCGGATCATCCTTTTAATGTCAAAAGCGATGGAGATGTTCCCAGGACAGTTGATTCTCAACCAGACTTTTACCGTTGACTTGAACAACAATACTTCCCAGGCATACATGGATCTAGTGGCAAATGCAAGCGATGGGGTATGAACTACCTTTTAGCATTTTACATTAAAGGCATTGGTTAACATTGTTATGATTTTTAAAAATCTCATTTTGTTGCTTGAAAATGGGATAAACATAAGGGTTACAGTCTAAAAATACCAGTCCGAAAATTTCAAAGTATAATATCCACAGGAAATATTCTATTCTTAAATATTAGAAATGTGAACCAGTGTTTGAAAAATATGTAAGGGTCGGTTGCTCAGACTAGACGTAAGGAGTGCGCATGCGCGCATGACTCACCGGACCGTACTGTCAGAGGCGTCGATCCTGGGGGGCGGGCAGTTGCCCCCCCCCCCAAAGAAAATTTCGGGGGGCAAAGATATCATTTTGCCCCCCCCCCAATAATTTCCCAACCAAAAAAAAAAGGAAAAAAGGAAAAAGAAAAAAGAAAGAGAAAAGAAAGGAAAAGGAAGAAAGGAAGTGAAATGAAAGCGTAAAACATGGAAAAAAGAAAATGGGAAACTGGAAAGCGCTCGCTCGCTTCGCTCGCTCGCATTTAAGTATCTTAACCAATGCCGATAATTACTATTCTTATGAAAGGAAATCGGTTTGCATCTTGTGTTTCTATCTAATGTTATACTATTCTTCTGCTCATAGGAAGTAATATAACAAGATATCACTCCTAGAAATCGAGTGGCCAGTTCACCTAAAAATAGATAAACTTTCAGGAGACAACGGCCTGGATAAAAAGAAAAAAAAACCGCAAAACAAAAACATATTTTTCGTTAACTCGCTCGCTACTCTCGCTGGTAAAAGCTAGATATACAAGATGATTTCGGGCAGCAAGTAGCTTGTTATAGCAGCGAGATTCCAAAATATCATTATATTTGGGCAGCAAGGTTGTAGACAAAGATTTTGGGACGAATCCATATAATTTTGCCGGGATCGGTCGTTGACTTTGCTCGCTATGGTAGAAACAGAATGGATTCGGACTGCAAGCGAGGTAGCTAAAACAGTGTCATATTCGGCACACAGGTGATCGGATGTATTATTTAGATATCATACAGGCATGAGAGGTTTATAGTGTATTCTGATGATAATGATGATAGTAATATTCCGTTCTTGTATAGTGCATATCACATTTTTATCACATTAGTATGATGACGAAATAACACTTCTATCATATGGAAAAGGGCTTATTTTTCCTCGCTCGCTGCGCTCGCTCGTTTGATATTAATGGTTTTGAAAAGCAAACGAATTCGGTGAGATGAGACCGAATAGATAATGCAGATGTTTCATTGGCTCACAGCGTATAATTTGCCGAAGGGTTTACTACATCTACCATGAAAAACAGTGTGTGCTTCCTCGCTCGCTTCGCTCGCTCGTAATATTAAAAACACAGAGTGGTTTGGGGGCAGCAACAATGGACCAACGATGTGACAAAGTAGAGTTCATATTTGGCAGCGAGGTAACCATATACATATATATTAGGTATCATTTATGCCTATATGATAACTAAAACCTTCTCTCATAAGAAATTTGTTATTTTTTGCTCACTCACTTCGTTCGCTCGCAAAATTGAAAAAAGCAGGATTGTTCACATAGCAAGTTGCCTAATTTCCCCAATTTGAAAATGCTTCACGTTGATAGGTCTATGTGTTATGTATATATATATATATATATATATATATATATATATATATATGTGTGTGTGTGTGTGTGTGTGTGTGTGTATATATATGTATATATGTGAGGGTGTGTGTGTGTGTACAAATAGTAGCCGTGGGTTCATCTCCGCTTGGTCGTCTTAACCCCCCCCCCCCCCCCCCCACCCCAATCCGAAAAATGGATCGACGCCTCTGCGTACTGTGTGTATTGGCATGTCAAGCGGAGGGAGGCAGATAACGGTCATTTTGAATTCGGGCAGAACGGTCCTCTTATTTATTGTCTCTGAGACGAAAAATGATAAAATCGCGGTTTGCGTCTTACTAACAGTTTTTCATTCCAAATTACGGTGGTTTCAGAGTTTTTGAGTACAAATACAAGTACTCATACACATGTTTCATCTTAGTTTGAGAATTTTTTTAATCGGCTGCTCACAAAGTTAGCCGATGCCTTTAACCATGTCAACTATGAATCCTGTTTCATAGAAGTGGATATGATTTTAACGTAACGTTTCAAGCTGCTCTTTATCACCGTACTTTCTCTTCGCTCCTCTTTTTGTTGCGGAGATTTTCGAATCTGAATGCAAACACTATTTTTGGAATGCATATGGAAAAGAGAAGGGGTTTCATCATTTTGGTATGAAATGACTCTACGGATATGCCGAAATGGATATGGAGACCGAGGTCGGTCGTAGGTGGTAGGCTATACCTTCGACATTTTACGAAAGAAACTTGAGTGACGATGTGAACTGGGGATCGGAATTCGCACAAAAAAAAGAAATCAAAATTAAAACAAGAAGATAAAAAATGAGTTCAGTGGTGGATTCGACACAATCTTATACTCGTTTCATTTCATGCGACCGATTGAATATAACTGGCCGTGTTCCATTAACTCATTGAAAGTCACAGAAACGGCATTTTGATTTCAACTGACTAGTTTTAATCTTTCACTCGTTCTCTCTGCCAGCTTGATGATGTGCTATTGAACATGCCAATCAATGCATCAGTCACGTACAACGGCAGTGAAATTACAAGTATCAGGTTTGTATGTCATTCTCCTTCCCTGTATCAGCTTTGTACATGGGCATCATCCGGCGGGGGGGGGGGGGTTAGGGCACACGTCCCCCAAACTTCTTAGGGTGGGGGACGCAATAGGGTATGCCCCTAGTTTTAAGCTGGGGATCTTTTTCATTGCTTGTCAACAATTTGTGGTGTATATATCCCCCAGGACCTTTCGTTTAGAGTGTCCCCCCCCCAAAAAAAAATATATATATATAAAACGGATTGACGCCCACGGGTTTGTATATTGTTCTCCTTCCCTTATTCTATGTAAGATGTCTTTCCTTGATTAATCCCGTGCTTCCTCGAGCGGAAGAGACTGATCAATACGTCGATGGCGCAACTTTATGAAAATAGTGCTTCTGTGACAGACATCGCTACAAAAAGAACACTCGTTATTGCAGAGAGGCGTTTCGAAATGGAGTCAATCGACACTGAGTCAATGCAGCCAATCGACACCGACTGCGGTCCGACGAATAAGCTTTCGTCCATAGTTATACCGGTATTTCTTTCGAGAGACGTTTTCTCAGTTTTAAGATGGACGCTCGACTTTCTTGCCACTCTGCTCCAATTAAACCTCTGCCCAACGCCTATGGACTAGCTATTTTTTATTACGGCGGTCTTCTATAATCTTTTCTTTCCTCTTTCTAGCTCTTTACCTTCTTCCATCGGAAGGATAGGAATACTCCTGTGATTGGGAAACTTAGCGACACAAACGTATTCCGAGGGTTTCCAGGACAGAAATTAGAAAGAGAGAAGAAAAGAAATAACAGGGGCCGTGATTATAGGCTACCTGAAGATCCACCTAATCATATACACTGTAACCAAATCATATGAGTAAGTGCCAAAGGGTGCAAGCTTACTTACACCTTCGTATCTTTGAGATTAATTGCAGTTTTCTATTTATTTTTGATCCACCAAGCAACGGGAGCATTACCATCAATTTCCTCATTCGTGCGATTCTCCGTGCGTTGATCAGGGGTACTTCTATCGGGTCTGTGAGGCAGCAGGGCAGAAATGAATTTGATCGGTTACTAATCCTGGATATTCGCAGTGCTGCGTCGCGCATAGAGAGACGGCTCGGTGCAGTTTCCAACGTCATCATCGAAAATGGTAAATACCTTGCTGGTCTGGAGAAACATGGTCATCATTAAAGTAAAATCATATTATGTATTTAGTTTTTGGCATTATACATGTATACCGTATCAGGACAACTGCCCTAGGAGGACAACTCCCATAGTCTCCGGGGGAGTTGTCCTTAGGGAGTGGTCATCTGCAGAAAGGTGTCCTGAGGGGAGAGTTGCCCTCAGTAGAGTTGTCCTCCAGGGGAACTGTGCTACAGGGTATGTTGTCAGGAGGGAATCGTATCGGCGGAGTTGTCCTCCCGGGGGAGTTGTCCTAGAACCCATGTATACTATTAGTGAACGTTACTGCATCAGTCATGTCAGTGTTGCTCTATGCTGTATTTCGTCAAAGGTACATGATATGGGTAGGGTTGTAATGGCGTTTTACGTTGGGTTTAGGGTAGAGGTATAAGTTTACCGTTAGGTGCAGTTCATTATTCAGTTAGAGTACGAAATTGTTGCGAAGCATTTGTGGCCCGATTACTGGTCGTAGATCACTTTCGGCGTCATAGTTTCAAGGCTCCAATCATTCATTAATTTATTACTGAACTTTCCTTAAGACATTGAATGTAATCCAAATTTCCCAACCCAAAGCCTAACGTTTTTATTAACGTATTTGATTTTTTGTTGCCACCGTACATAGCTGAACTTTGCGAAAGTCGGAATCCGTGTATGAATGGAGGAACCTGCTCGGTATCAGACGACAATGGCATGAGCGTGTTGAACTGCAGTGGATGTGATCCAGGGTATGAGGGCGACTACTGTGAAATAAGTAAGTGCCATAATCCAAGCGATTCAAAAGAATCAATTTTCTAAGTCATTTCTTTTTCCAAAAAGGTCATGAGGACTCTTCAAAACTCACTGCATGACAAATGTGCTATCGTGAAGTCATGAAACCTCCTTTACAAAGGATGGTAGTTTTATCTTAAGTCAGTTTCTTTTAAATAAAAGAAACATTTTCCTCTAGAAATCCCGATTCGTCTTTTCAGTAGCAGTTTAAAATGAGGGTTATTGCCCATGCACTATAAAATAATTACACAGCATAGTTCTAGTGTAAGCAATTCTGGGTACTCCCAGTGCATTTTCGTTTGTGGAAAACGTTTTAGAATATCAATGTGTATCGTCTCATGTATTCATGCCATGCTGTAGATTAATTCAGGCAAGCCAGCTGAACTATAAATAACCAAACCTTTCTGAAAACCCTGAAAATCTCCAAAACGGATGTAAGCACACACGAAAACGTTAAAGATGGACAACTTACGTGGCCTGAACACTGTTTGTTTCATGGGATACCTGATTATTTTTCTTAATACTAATTAATTTGAAATATGGTTTCAGTATTATTGGTATGCGCTATTTCTTCACGCATAATTTCCAGTTATACTTATGTCAAATTTGTGCCTTTTTCTGTGATAGCTCACAAGATTAAGCCTGTGTCGCATATCACTCCGGAGCCCGTACGGCGAGTAAAAAACAGTCGTTTTGCCTGTTTTTGTACAGAGCAGTTCATACGAACATGGGCAAAACGGCTGATTTTTACTAGCCGTACTGGCCCCGGAGTGATATGTGAAAGCCCCTTTAGCAGGTCCTACTGCTAGGTGACAATAATCTCTTGCATATCGTAGCGCTGAGTCAAGCTCGCACGAATTTTTTAGTAAGGTGACACATTAGATCAGAGGGTGTAGTATTCGTCCAGCAGCTAACCTATCCCACACATAAAAACAAACTCAAACAAAAAAACAAATTCTTATGTTGAGAACATCAAGAGATCAAGTCTTGAAAAGAAACCGCCATTTCTTTTATGGAATGAAAACATTCATTTCTTGTTGGAAATTTAAACCTCATCCTTTAATTTTTTTTGTCTGATTGCTTGCATGTCACATGTCATATGGCCCGTAGAAGTCAGTCAGTATGTTAAGAAAAAAAAATAAAAAAAGATTTAATTCAAACAATCTTTATGCAACAAGATAAGTTTCTTGGTACACGGAGGCACGTCAAGCTTGTTTAAATTCTGGAATATTGTTGTTCTTTTTTATTGTACCTTATTTGTCCAAAATATCATGTATCGATCATTTTGTAAATCTATTTATACTGTCATGCATTGAAAAACTTGAACTAAGACTTGAGAAAAGTCAGTCTTTTACATCCTTAGTATTTTTGTATTAGCTGCTTTAAGAAAACGAAACAAAAACATAAAGAACAAACAACGAAGGAAACGAAAACTAAGAAAAATTGGTAAAACTTTAAATGTCTCTTCCTTGGATATTGATGAATGTGTTGGGTCTCCTTGTATCAAGTGTATAAACGGAAATTGCACCGATCTGGTCAATGGCTACATGTTGTTGTTGTTGTTTGTTGTATTTTTGAGGCTTCAGTCAGACTTGACTATTTACGCCTAGTCTCGATGTCAAGATTAGAAAGTCTAGTCAGTCGTTTATTAAAGGAGAATGCAACCCAGGCATCAGTGTACTTCCAGTGAATGAAGAAAAAGCAAGAGTAAAAAGTGAAAGTTTGAGCTAAATCGGACAACCTGCTCAAGAGTTATGAACTTTGAAAGTTTAAGTAACTCCTTATTATGGGGATCCTTGAAATGGCAATTTTGCCAGCATTTGTGATGTCATCGTGTACAACTTACATTCATTTTGTACACAGGATTTAATATTTTCTTTATTTTCGATAAAAATAAAAATCCTTTTGATTTATTGTTTGAGTATGACATGGCCATATCAATTCTGCAAGCATTTTGGGAAGAATCATGTTGATTCCTAACTTGAAATTTCATATAAATCATTTTTTTCTGGGGGGGGGGGGATTATGTGCAAAATGAATGGAGAGTTGTCCACGATCACATCATAGGTGCTGGTAAAATTGCTTACTCAAGGATCCCCATAATAGGGACATACTGAAACTTTCAAAATTCATAACCCTTCAACAGATTGTCCGATTTTGCTCAAACTTTCACTCTTCACTCTTCTTACGTGTAAACAGAGTTTTACCATGCATAATAAATTATGATAAATGTTTTTGGTGTGGGGAACTTATTTGCCTATTGGTAAAAGGGACGCATAACTATTTCCTTTTATTTATTTCAATTTGATTTCTTTCACCTCTTCATAGATATTGATGATTGTGAAAGCGAACCCTGTCAGTACGGAGGGAACTGTACAGATCTTGTGAACGAATATTCATGCCAGTGTGCAGCAGGGTTTATCGGCACCAATTGCAGTACAAGTAAAGAATAACTGACATAATTCGTACACTCAAAGATATTGTTCCAATTGAAACACCATTTCATGGTCAATTTAGGAAGTCCTTTCCTTCTATTAATTATTACGATACGTTTCACTTTAGAAATATACCTGTCATGGAGTGTTTCTCAAATTGCTGCTGGATAGACGCTTCTTTCGCAACAATGACAGAACAAATGGCAAATAGCCTCCTAGGCGTGCAATTAGAAAATATTAATGCAAAGGGCTAAGTTACAGCTACCAGTGTCGCAGTAACTAGCATTAAGTACTTTCTCCCGAGTAAAGCTATCACACAGCGTTTACACAGTAATAACAATACGTTACAAAATTAAAATAACAAAGGCACAATCTTGGAAAGAAATGAAAAGGGAGTTTAACTGTTCGGGGAACAAAGTGATCTATCTAAGCACTTGGGCACTAGCTGGAACGTACCTGAATACGTACAGTATGCCTTGTCGTAAAACATTGTTGAGGAAATTCCAAAATGCTTACTTCAATAACACACTTGGTAGGAATCTCTGAAAAGGACCTTCGTCTTTTATAGTAATCCTCAAAAAAAAAAACTTTTGAGATAATTGACTATTACAACCGCATATGATTACGTGATGATTGTGATCAGGATTTTCCTGAGCACAACAACAGGGTATTTTCCTTGAGTTCATTTCTGGAAAGCCTTTGTGATATGGCGATTTTTGTTCAGTGGCACTCAGCGCAATATGTTCTTGTCATACCTGTCCGAAATAGGGGTCCAGTGTGTCGCACCTGAAGAAGGGGCCAACACGGCAAATGTTTCCATCGCAGAAGGAAACCCTGGCGATACCTACAATTACACCTGCAGTCCTGGCTTCGAACTCGACCCTATTTTACTTACAGTTGTCTGTGAACTGAACAATGAAACATCCGCTAGCTGGTCACCAGGTCCTCCTACTTGCATTGGTATGTAATATCGGTGTCGATAATGCCGGGCATATGACTTTATGGCCCAACGTCACTTTTAGGGATGTTAAGATGCATCTTAACTCGATCATTTGTCTTCTTCTTTTCGTTTCTTTTTTTTTCTGTCAAGCAGTAATAATTGACTATTTTTCTACTACTTTTCGAACACATATATTTGCAGTCGTACTGATTTATAATTTTTTCTTATCTTTTTTTCTGTCTCTTTTTTGAGAGGGGGGGGGGTAAATCTATTTCAAATGTTCTGCATTCAAGACAGATACAATGTATCATTTAAACAAAACTTTATTGTTCACTTTGTACAACAAACAAAACATTGGACAAAGCCGAACTGCCAGAGTACTGGTAAATGCAAGACATTAAAGAAAAAACAACAACATAAATATATATATATATATATATATATATATATATATATATATATATTATATCGTTTTAATTTCACCCACTACAGGAATAATATGTGGGGCGCCACAAGAAGGTAACAACACAGAGAATGTTTCAATCAGTGAAGGAATGCCCGGGGACACCTATAATTACACCTGCAGTCCTGGCTTCGAATCTGCTCCTGATAACCTGTTGGTGGAATGTGAATTTAACGATATGCGAACCGCAGCTAGCTGGTCTCCAGATCCACCTACTTGCACGGGTAAATACTAAGTGAACATGGTGAAGGACAATTTGCAGACGTATTTGACCGTTTTGTTACATGTTTTGCAAGTGGTGGAATTCATGTAACACTTTCTATACAAGATCACTTGTGACGCTCCCTGTCCGAATGGTAATATTCCGTTTTTATAGAGTGCATATCACATTGCGATATGACATCTCTATATGCACTTCTAAAGGAAGTACATGTATACTCTGGCTTTAGCCAAGATGCCATTGAAGCGCTCAAGCATTTTAATAAATCAGTTTCTACCATTTACCATGTTAACATAAACATTAGGTGTGCCACATGATTCAGGTGTAGATTTTGTGGTAAGATGAAAAACATGTGTTTATGATAGTCAAAGTGATGAACGTGTTATTCTCATCCTCTACAGATATTGATGATTGCTTTAATGTTTCCTGTGCTAATGGAGGAACATGCATTGATGAAGTAGGGGGTTATACATGTGAATGTGCTGCGGGATGGAATGGAACTAATTGTGAATCAGGTACGTCTCATTTATTTAAAGGAGATTACAGATGTTTAATGATGTTTATATTTAAGATCCAAACATATAAAATAAATGTTATTTACCTGCAGTCTGGTAATGAAAATGATGTTTTTGAGACTGATGACACCCCTATTAAACATTTGTTTCTAATAAATACATAACAATAAAGGGCCTAATAATGGAAATAACTCACGAGCGGGTATTGTTGGGTTTTCCTGATTATTTTCCTAAATTGAAAATCCTTCGTTGTCTTCATTCTCTCTTTTTTTTATTGTAAAAGGATTTTTCTTGATAACGTAATCACCATAAGCAAGATAAGTGACATTAACTTTTTGATCATACTGATGATGGCAGTTATTATTTTCAACCACTTTAAAATGACATGTTCAGATATAGACGAGTGTGCATCTAACCCGTGCTATGGCAATGCTACATGCACCAACGGAGCTGAACCTGCAGCCTTCAATTGCACATGCCCAGAAAATTTTTCTGGAGATCTTTGCGATGAAAGTAAGTTACATTTTTGGGCCAGAATTTATACAGTGGGTTTTTGATTTCATTTCTGTGTTTCTAAATGGTATCTATGGTTAATTTCGTTTTATTGTTATCAGAGGTAATTACATTCTAAATTACTCCTGTGCTAAAGCTGCTCCTTTTCACTAGTTATGTACCGTTCATTTTTATTCATGCATGGCAAAAGCATAAAAAATTGCTCTCACATCAAAGAAGACGAGGTCATCACATGAGTAACATATATTTGTCAGGATATAATTTCTTCTGGAGTAAATTGCAGGGCAAAATCGATTTTCCTTTCTTAAAGAAACGCATCATATTCACCTATCTCAAATAAATCTCAAATCTCAAATAAATGACTCCAAAAGAATAAAATGCAGTGGAATCATTTGGGGTTTTTATTCTTTAAAGGAGAATGCAACCCAGACATCAGTGTGCTTTCAGTAAATGAAGAAGAACAAGTAGAGTAAACAGTGAAAGTTTGAGGAAAATCCGACAATCTGTTCGAGAGTTATGAACTTTGAAAGTTTAAGTAAATCCTAATTAGTGGGGTCATCGAATTGGCAGTTTTGCCAGTATCTGTGATGCCATCGTGGACAACTCTCCATTCATTTTGTACGCATAATCCAACATTTTCTTTATCTTCAAGAAAAATAAAAATTCTTTTCATTTATTGCTTGAGTATGACATGGCTACATCAATTCTGCAAGATGATTTTGGAAAGAATTATGTTGATTCCTGACTTGAAATTTCATATAAATCATTTTTTTAAATATTATGTACAAAATGAATTGAGAGTTTCCCGTGATGACATCACAGATGCTGGCAAAGTTGTCAACTCAGGGATCCCCATAATAGAGATTTAATGAAACTTTCAAAATTTATAACTCTTGAACAGATTGTCTGATTTTGCTCATACTTTCACTGTTTACTCTCCTCGGTCATCTTTATTCACTTAAAGCACACTGATGCCGGGGTTGAATTCTCCTTTAGATAATTATTTTCACTCAGCCACCATTTTAGGCTGCAATGAATTGAAGATAAATCATAGCTTAACGTTGAGTAATTTTCACGTGGACAATGTTTGTACATTATTTCTTACACTGCAAGAATTTCGAGATTTACCTATGACAATGGATTGGGTACATCTATCTATCTATTGAGCCATATTGTAGTTAAGAATGGAATAAAACTATTTTACATAGTTTAATCTGTACTCAAATATAAAGGAGTGCCATGTTTAAATATACTTACGCCGTCCACACCATTGCTGGGATGTGTGATGGCTTCCTCTTTCACCACATCTTACCACAGTCTCCGATCTTCTGCTGAAATTTAATGCGCCATATCACCTTGCATGACGATCATCAGAATGAATTAAATATTTTTATTGTGCCTTTTTCCTACATCCCACAAACTCCAACAGCAATGGAGATGGTTGGAGGAGAACTCGTTCTCAACCAGACATTCACCGATGACCTGAATAACAACTCAGCGCAAGCGTACATGGACCTTGCGGCAAACGTCAGCAGTGGGGTACGGTCATCTCAATCATTCGTGCAGATGCTTTGAATTTGATAATGATAGAAAGTGATGATGGTCATGATAACATGATAATAACAATTATAGTAAGGATGATGGTGATGATGATGATGATGATGAGCATGAATAATAATAATGATATGATGATGATGATGATAATGATAATAATAATGATGATAATGGCAGTAATAGTAATGAAGATGGTGATGATGATAATAATGATAATAGTAGCAGTAATATAATCAAATTTTTAACCCCGGTCATTTACTGATGGTTTACTTCATTTTGTTCTATAAAAAGCTGGATGAGCTGTTTCGAAGGAATGCTACCAACGATTCAGATGTAGTATATGACGGGAACGAGATTACTGGTTTTAGGTATGTGCACTTCATAGAGAAGCTTGAGTTCTGGGAAAGGTGAAAAATTAGTTGTGTGAGCTTTCCGAACCTTCCCACGTTAGTTTGGAAAGACATCATAGTGGAAACTGTGAGTCGTTATTCAAAGATACTTGATTATAAGGAAGGATTTCTCAAATATCAAAACTAAACATGTAGATTCTCCCACACCTAGTTTTTTTTTTTTTGAGGGAGATAAATTTTTTGTCGGCTCCGTATTGAATGTTAGCTAACAATCATCCCTTACAGTGCTGTAAAAATAATTTTGTGACATCCCTGTATTCATACGTTAAAGGCAGAAAACGCTATTTGAATAAACATACTAGTTTTTTTTACCTTGTTAACATTTGGCGTTATCTTGATTTATTTCAATCACCTCGACGTAATCAGCAACGGAAGCATCAGGTGTCGCTTCATCATCCGCTATATTCTTCGATTCTTGAGAAGGAGCATTCCAGCCGTAGGACTAAGACAACGGGCTAGGGACTTCACTGATCAAACCATAGTGGAAGACATTAGGAGAAGAGAGTCCTCTCTCGAAAGAAGGCTTGGAATTATTCTGCTCGTCCTTGTTGATGACGGTATATTTTTGTTCAATTTGATATTGAATGACATATGGGTAATAAGTTTTTCTTTTTAGAATTATAAGAAATATCTTTGTATACTATCTTTTGACTGTTAAAGCCAAAGCGAACTGGCACCCCTATACTAGATTTCAAAACAGCGTCATCTCACTCCTGAACTACCGATTCTGTCCTGTGTTTTGTCTCAGCATGCACTATTCTGATCGATGCGAGCTGACTGCAACTAATCTTAAAATATATACCCACTTAAATGATTACAGCTTTATTCGCTGTTCGTTGAGTCTTTACTACATACATACCACACAAATATTACCAAGTACTGAATTAAATTTTTATGCAAATTTATTTGAACATTTTGATTTGAAAACAAATTCCTCGGCACCACTCCCAGTGCCAAAGACCGCACGCCTGATCCGCAACGAAAATCACAAGTCACTTGGCCGTGAACCAGAATAACCCGGCGGTTAAGTCGCCGCCCGGCAAGCAGCAGACGACAGGCCCGAATCCCGCCGGCTCCAATTCCTTCCGAGTTGTGATCTCGAAGAACCCGCTTACAAATTTTGACATTTCCTCCCATTTAGCTTCTTTATTTAGCCTAATACTTGAACATTGTAAGTTGACACATCTGTGTATTCAGACCAAGGCAGTTTGCTTGAAGCCAAGAAGGGCGTCATGGGCGTGATGTTTCTAAGATGTCTCTGGTCGTGAGTAGCCGCCAGTTGGTGCTGTCGTAAATGCATCATTTCAGAGCTATGTACGTGCCGTGCACTTTGGCTTTAAAAGACGTGAAGAATAAGCCCGAAATTGAATGACAATTCTATTTTGTAAGGTTGAGGACTGCACTACTGCTGATGCAGTTAAGCTTTAGCATACCTCTTCGAGCAAAGTTGTACAGTAATTTTTCGAATAAGTTTCTTTGTTGTTTCGAATAGAAAGTCTAAGTTATTTTCTCCTAAATGTTACCGCGGACATTTAGTGTGTTCCCTTTTAAAAAATTACCATGGTATCCATGGTAATTTGACGAAATTACCATCAGATCATAGTACTTTTGATAACGTTACTTTGAAGGTACTTTGCATGGATTGATGGGACTTTGAAGTTTGTTTTGTCAAATTACTATAGGTACCACGATACTTTAAAAAAAATGAGTTAGTTAATTCCATTAGAGAAAGTGTCATCATTTTTACGATTCCATAGCACAATGTCGGACCGTGGACTCTTCACATAAACAATATTATTGCACAGTAGACTTACAAATATATATGATATCTGTTATCATCTGTGGGAAAATCGCCTTGAAGTATGACGCCACTAATTAATCTGAAATGCATCATACCTACCAAACCATAACATCACGTAACGTTATATTAAATATTCATGACACCGGGTTGTAGCTTTGTGTAGTAAAACATATTATTTTACTACAGGCACCGCGTATCCCTGATTTTGAAAAAAAGTGAATTAGATATTATAAAAGTAATGGTGGTATATGACTCCTCAAGACTGGAAGAGACTTGACTTCATTGGCGTAGGTCCTCTTGGATTCTGATTACTGAAGGGGGAATGATTCCCCTTGGATATAATATACTTTTCCCCCATTTTTTGACCCTCCGACGGCCATTTTATTCAACACAAGTAATCAACATACTTGTACAATATACAAAGGACTATCATATAATAAAATAAAATAGAAATTATAAATGACGAATGATCAACACTAAAAGGCGATTATTGAAAACAATAACAATAATAATGAGAATAATAATTTATACATGTACAAAAGTACATACATAATAGACAATGCCATACTACTACTAACGTAGAATGATATGGATAATATACTGGTAGGGAAAAATTAAAATTTCAGTTTATTAGTTGTACAGACTGTTTCGCCCAAAGGTGCTGATGAATATTCGGGCGAAAAAGTCTGTAGCTTAATAAACTGAAAGTTTAAATTTTTCTACCAGTATGTTATATTAGCTCCTGTAGTTAAGCACTGTCAGCCAATTGCAGTTTTGTTTACACTCACTTGGTTATTTGTACGCATCATCCGAAAAAAAGGGGGTTTACAAAGAGGGCCGTTGTAAGACTATATACCTACAATAATTAGGACCAAGCTTTCGGGCACCTAGGGGCCGTTTCATGAAACCGTCATAAGTCTAACTTCTTGGACTTCCCATTGAAACGTATTCTGTAGAGTTAACACACGTTTCAATGGAATGTCCATGAACTTAGACTTATGACGGTTTCATGAACCACAGCCCTGCCCTTCATCAGGACCTGGAATCAATAACAATGGCCCCCTTCGTAAACCCCCCTTTTCGGATCTTAATGACGGAGAACCGCAAACGTACATCACTGAGACTGATTACAAATTATACACACACAAACACACGCACACCGTGTCACCCCACCCACCCACCCACACACACACACACAGAGCATATAATATTGTACTTTAAACATCACCTATGAAAAGACAATATCAAGTTTTCAATTGCCAGTGCAAAAGAGAGTATGGAAGGGGTTCACCCCATCTCATTTCATGAACAAACCCACCCACACACACACTCACACCTGTCCTCCAATTGCACTACAAACAAGTGCCCCCTCATACAACACACACACACACACCCGCTAGACTTTGAATTCACATTGCACTGTCCCTCCTCCTTTTGCAGCCGATCTTTGCTCTAGTCGGAATCCATGTTTGAACGAAGGAGAATGTATGTTAGACGCTCAAGACAACACTACTCTCAGATGCAACTGCTTACCAGGCTATGAAGGAGAATTCTGCGGAATAAGTAAGTGGTGAAAAACAACTTTTGATTTTAATGAAAAAATAACTGATAAAAGTCACGATAATGAAAATATATTAATAATCATATACATACTATACATAATACATAATACATACATAATATACATAATACATAGATAATAATGATGGTGATAATAATAAAGATAACAATTGTTATGATATTGATGGTGATGATAGCCATTATCATGATAATTCTGCAGTAATTCTAATTTTATAGCAATAAATAAAAATTTATAGTAATATTGAAAATCAGAAAAATAATCGTAATATTATTATGATCATGATAATGATAGTCCTAATCAATAGAATTATTAATAATGATAATCATCGTCATCATCATGATAATGATTATGATGATAATGATAATGATATTAAACTTCATACGGAATACAGCACTAAGAGTGCGTCATCGATCTAGTAAACTATTTTTTTTTAAAATCAGTGTTTATTGTTTTCTCTCATGAAACAAATTACAAACATGGTACAAATTACAATCATCGTACATGAAAAAAACTGCAATTATGATAATATTCTAAAACAGCTTATAGATATTCGTGTAACAAGTAGCTTCAAAACAAATTGATATTACTTGAACACTGAAACAATTCCATAAACAAAAACGGGATAAAATAATTGATATCCTTAATCATATGCTCTCATTTCTCAAACTGACAAGCGTTTTTTTTTTTCTCACAAGATCAATTTTCATACCTCATAGTTGCAAACAAAATTCATATTTCCAGAGATAAAAGAAAGATTGTTGTATAATCCAACAATTTTGTTTTATAATGAAGCAACTTATACTTCCTTTGTGCTATTGCGAGGTGCAGATCGATTAGTGATGGAGAGAAAAAAAACATATATTCCACAAATATTGGTCCATAATGTTTTATTCAACTGTATAATGTTTCCTATCAGATCGCAGCGTGTTTCAAAAGCGCTTATTTTACAAAACTCGTATGCAAGTCCAAGTGACATTTATGAATATTCATGAGCAGAACGGTATGATAGAAAACTGCCAAGTACTGCGCTATCTCTTAATGGATTTTAACAATTTTAATCCAAATTGAAGAATGATAATTATACCAATTCTAATCTATACTGTAACAATTTCATCGAGAAAAAAATTTCAAAATCAAGAAACCATTCCCGCAAATACATAAGCTACGTAGAGTAGATATTAAAACAGAGTGAAAATATTGGTTATATATTTTGCATCAGAGCATTTTTCAGAATCGTGATATACTCTCAATGAAATTCTGATGATTTAGCTTTAAATCGGATCGGGAGCGAGGCATAATCGAACATGGTACAACATTTTCTCGAGCAAGATAAAAAATTTCATTGAATAGCGCAACGTGATTGGTCCAAGGACTATGCTGCTAGTCCCTGATTGGTCCGTTCCTCAGTCACATCACGCGTATCACTCAGCTGCAGGCTGAGAACTAGCCATTGTGACGTACTCCAGCTAGGCAGTTCAAACACCAGCGGCGCACTTTTCAGCGCATGACAAACGTGCTATCGTTGAGTCCTGAAAACAACCTTTACAAAGAAAGGTAGTTGTATCTTGAGTCGTTTCTTCTGATTAAAAGCAAACATTTAACTCGAGAAATCCCGATTCCTATTTCCTCATTTCTAATTCTGTCAGTTTTTTTCAGTTTAGACAGAATGTGATGTTTCCTGGTGTTTTTCTACAATCTGGTCACTAGCATTATCTGGGAATTAACATAACCTTATCATTATGAAAGTTTCAGGGTTTTTTTCTTTCGTTAAGGAGATATTGCCAAGTGTGTTTCTCTTTTAGAATCGTTAAGAATGCGCTTGAACTTTCTGTAGTATTTTCCTTCACTGAAAATACATCAATAATGATTCATAAAAAAGAAATATGCAAAACAGTTACAAAAAATCAAATGTAAACAGTTTTACCTTAAACAATAAATTATGATAAATGTTTTTGTGTGAACTTATTTTCCTTTTTGTGAAAGGGACACATCACTCTTTTCCTTATATTTATTTCAATTTGATTTCTTTAACCCTTTCACAGATATTGACGATTGTCAAAGCGAACCATGTATGAACGGAGGGAACTGTACAGATCTTGTGAACGAATATTCATGCCAGTGTGCAGCAGGGTTTATCGGCACCAACTGCAGTACAAGTAAAGAGCTACTAACATTATTGTACATTCTAAGACACTGTTTCCATTAGAGCGCCATCTTGTGGTTAATCTAGGAGGCCCTTTTTTGTATTACATACACTCCTCAAAAAAAGTTTAGAAACTGAAGTCCATCACTCATATCTCTCTCGTCATGGCATAATCATTTTTTTTTTGCTTAGCATCATGAGAAAGAATATTTATTCTTCTTTAAAATAACATCATATTCGTTATCATTTTGCTGTCATGGAATGAGCAATACATCAGAATGAGGGGCAGGGTCAAAAGCGGAAAGTTACAAAAGCACTGGTAAGCACTGGTATTGTTATGCAAAGCACTCTTCTTTCCTTGGCAAGAGAGAGTATTTTTTTTCTCTCGAACTTTAGAGCCTATGACTCCAACCGGTCATACGTGAATGATGCCAAATTCGAATTAATCTGAAATGAAATGAAATTCATGCACTGTGATGGTATGTCAAGCGGCAAGATTCTCTGCTGTTTGGTCATCAACTTTTTGAAGCATCATCATCAGGTTAACGTTGAAAAGGCACGGGCAATAGGCAACTGTAAGTTGGAGTTCTCAAAAAAAGATGCTGCAGCACAGTCCCAATACCATACCCAAGTGGAAAACAAAGTTCAGATAAAGTGGTGATGCCAAAGACAGCCAAAGGAGGAAAATTTCCCCCCCCCCCAAAGAAGCTGTTTCCAAGCAGGAAGACCTCGGCATTGCGAAATTACAGGCGTTCTATCCGACATCTAGAGGCTAGATATGCCAGCCAATACTTGTGCATTTTGAATTTTCACTCTAGACCTTGCCCGTTATTTTGCCGTACTACACAGTTTTTTCTATAAAATTATACGAAATGGAGCATCATTTCGAAGAGGAACAAACATAATTTCTCAATATACAATCACAGTGATGATTATGCCATGGCAAGAGAGATATCCTCTTTAGAAATGTACGTGTCATGGAGTGTTTCTCAAGTTATAGATTCGGGTTATAGATTCGTGCTATTATAATATTAAACTGGACAGACAGTCCGAAGACTGAAAAGTCAAGTGTACATAAGTCATATTGAGAAACAGATAACATACAGCAAAGCAATGTTGTACCTCCCAACCGCTGGATAGATGCTTCTTTTGCAGCAATAATAGAACAAATGGCAAATTAGAAAATATCAATTCAAAGGGCTATTAATTACAGCTACCATGATAGCAATAATTAACATTAAGTCCCTTTTCCATAGTAAAACTATCAAACAACGTAAACAAAGTAGATGTTATACGTTACAAAATCAAAATTAACACAGGCACAAACTGGGAAAGAAATGAAAATGGAGTTTAACTTTTCAGGGAACAAATTCATCTATCCGTGCACTGAGGCACTTATGGGGGCACTAGCTGGAACGTTCCTGTTCTGTTTCGTCGTAACAACATTGTCAAGGAAGTTCCAAAATGCTAACTTCAATAACGAACTTGGTAAAAGTCTGTGGAAGGACCTTCGTCATTTCTGAAAATATTGCAACCGCATATGAATACCTGATCAGGATTTTTTCTAGGCAAAACGACATGGTATTTTCCTTGAGTTCATTTCTTGAAAGCCATTGTGATATAGCCATTGTGGTCAGTGTAGAATATAAACAAGCAATATGTTCTTGTCATTCTTGTCTGAAATAGTGGTCCAGTGTGTCGCACCTGAAGAAGGTACCAACACAGAAATTGTTTCGATCGCAGAAGGACTACCTGGAGATACCTACAATTACACCTGCAGTCCTGGCTTCAAATCTGAGCCCGATAACCTGACGGTGGTATGTGAATTGAACGATATGGGAACAGCAGCAAGCTGGTCTCCAGATCCACCTACTTGCATTGGTATGTAATATCGTTCTTGATACTGCATGGCATATGAATTTATAACCAAACATCACTTTTCGGCATGTTAAGATGTATCTTTAAATTAACTCAGTCATTCCATATGGTCTCATTCAAGACAGATATAATGTAATTTTTCAAAACATAACTTTATTGTTCAATGTGTACAACAAACAAAACATTATAGCCTTGGACAAAGGCGAACTACTGGTAAATGCAAGACATTATAAAAACCCAAAGCAACAGAAATATATATTCAAAAATCGCTTTGATTTTTACCCACCACAGAAATCATATGTGGGGCGCCACAAGAAGGTAACAATACAGAGAATGTTTCAATCAGCGAAGGAATGCCCGGGGACACCTATAATTACACCTGCAGTCCTGGCTTCGAATCTGACCCTGAAAACCTGATAGTGGTATGTGAATTGAACGACATGGGAACGGCAGCAAGCTGGTCTCCAGATCCACCTACTTGCATGGGTATGTAATATCGCTCTTTATACTGCCTGGAAAATAACTTTATATATGTAAATAATAAGTTCAAGTTACACAGTTGACGTGTGTTTCATCCTTATGATGGGGGACAATAGTTCGCGCACATTTTGATTTTTTTAATGAAAACCATTTTTGATCCATAATTTCTCAATTTTTACCAAAAATTATTCTGATTTAAATGATACCGAAGGCAAAACAAAGTTTTAGATTTCAAATGGGCACAGGAAGAACATGTTATTTACAAAGAATTCCCGAGATATCGCGATCAAAAAGTTCGATGTCGTATCGCACCGCTCTTGACCTGGAAAAGTGTTATAAAAATACCGAGACCTAGCTTCGCGCAAGCCAGTTTTCAAGTGATTAATACAAAATAGAGATCCGTAAAAGGTAAGATACTTGCGTTAGTAGGAAGGCAAAATGCCAGTGAATAATTTGATACCACATTTTACTTACAATTTTGATGACATCGTCTTTCGAAAAGAGGAATTCTAGACCCTTGTCGACAAGTCCAGTTTTTGTCAGAACGAACGCAAAACGCTGCCAAATTTGCGATTTTTCATTCATAATTTCAAAATTCCTTCTCTTATTTCAAAAGGAAAGTAATTTCCAGGGTAATTTTTGGGCGCTCTTTCCGTTGGTGTTACCAGTTTTTCACAATCTTTTCTAGTTTTTGAGATATGGCCCTGTGCGCGAAGTTTGGACCTGCGCGAAGTTAGGTCACTCTGCCATACTTTATTAAATCGCTACTCAGAGTTTAACACACCATGAGATGCGATCTTCAGGGGTGGTATTCTGAGCACCGTTTTAACTGTGTTTTAAGTTCTGTTATAACTTCTGGTTTAAGTCATTGATTTACAACACCGCTAAAACAGTCTTTAAATGGTATTCTGAGAATTCTTTTAACGGCGTTGTAAGTCATCAAAGCCACACCCACCGCAAAGATATTATCCGATGGGGAAAGTCGTTAGAGACGAGTCTAAGCTGACTTAGCCAATAAGATCGCTCCCTGAGGAAGAGGGGCGTGAAACACGTGAACTTGTATATTCGCGTTGTAATAGTTTGCGCTTAGTTTCTTGCTTTTATTCAGATGTGATGATGTGACAGAATTATTTGTGCAAATCATCATTGATATTATCGCAGACAATTGCCAAATTTCTCCACCCGAGGCAAAAAAATTCTTCCGAAATGTTGTTTCGGGAATAAAAGCAAGGTTTATTGGATCTCGTTATCCCCCTCATTCCAACCAAAAACATTTATGGGCGAGAAAAATTGATGCCATGACATACCGCATGCAAAGTTAAAACACCTCCCACCCTGTTTTATCTCATGAGCATGAAATGTCAAGCGGAGAGAGTTAAAACAGGAGATAAAATGGTCTTCCTAATACCGTGTTATTACATACTGTATTTTTACGCGCTTGCGTACGACTTGCGCCAGGCATGCAAGGTAAGATGCGCGGTTAGAAGGATACAACAAAACTTAAAACAAAAGTTAAAACAGAGATAAAACGGTGTTCAGAATACCGATTTGCTAAAACAGACTTAAAACAGAGTTAAAGCAGTCTCAGAATACCACCCCAGGCAACTGATAAAGCATCAATACCATTTGAACAATTCATTGAAAAACCCAATTTCACGCAGATGCAGCGCAAGCTACCATGGTAATTTTAGCGCGCTGAGATTGTTCCGCTGAGAAGAAAGATAGAGAGAGAAAGAGAGAGAGAGCGATATAGAGGGGAGAGGGAAGAGAGGGGGAGAGAGAGAGATGGGGGAGATGAAGCGACTATGCACCAACAAGACCTCGTGAAACTGGGTTTGGCAAGAAGATGCAAAGCGATTACGAAAATTGAAGGGGGGGGGGGGGGGGGCTCCGTAAGGCCGATGTAGACCATCGTTTTGTTTGGGCTAGTAACTTCACCGTTGTAGATGACGTTAGTAGCGAAGCAGTTCCCTTGGAGGGGGCAGAGGTTCTTGTTCCGGCAGTTGCATGTTCTGCTGCTACTGGTTTTCTTGTCTTCTTCCATGGATTTGCTTGTTGTGGGCCTTGATGATGTTGGCAACGTTCGGCATGCAACTGTAACTGACCTTGAGGGTATTCCTGTTAAATATGCGATTCAGTTTTGATTTCTTGGGGAAGTGCTCGTCAACAAGCTTCAAGAAGGTGCCACCGATGTTTGTAGAGACGTTCTTATTGAACGGCGGGTTGAACCAGATAATGTTCCTCCGCCTGTTTTTCCTTTTCTGCCTAGGCCGATCATTCATGTAGGACAAACCTTCCGGGTACACGTTGGATTTCAGAGCATCATCGTAGATTGGGGTGGCTTTCCTGAAAGTCTCTTCGTCGCAAGAGATGTCTGACAATCGTTTGCTTACTGAAGCTGGAAGGTTCTTGATGATCGATGGCGGATGATTAGATTGGCTGTGGATATACCTGGGCTGGTCATTTGGTTTCCGGTACGGGTTGTACTTCCCATTGTTCAGGTTGAATGTGACGTCGAGGAAGTTCGAGATCTTAAGATTGCAGCTGATGGTGATTCTGAACCATCTTCTTACCAAACCCAGTTTCACGCAGTCTTGTTGGTGCATAGTCGCTTCATCTACCCCCTCTCTCCCCCCTCTCTTCCCTTTTCCCTCTATCTCTCTCTCTTTCTTTCTCTCTCTCTCTCTCTCTCTTTCTTCTCAGCGGAACCATCTCAGCGCGCTAAAATTACCATGGTAGCTTGCGCTCCATCTGCTCTATCGCATTGTTCGAAACTCATCTGCCACCGACAAAGGAATTAATTAGTGAGGGTTGAAGATTTGTCAATCTGCCGGTTAAGCGAATTTGGAGTCGCCGAAACCACTGGCCCGTCTCCGTGCTCTAGTGGTTAATGCATTGGCGTTCATAGCCAAAGGCCCGTGTTCGATTCCCGGCGGAGACATTTTTCCAACCTTTGCAAAATTTCCAAAATGGTAGGACAGCCCTGGGGAACTTTGATTCATGCTACGCTATTATTCTCTCAATTGTCCCATATGTATTTATTTCCACGAGAGTTGCCGAAGCTGTTGTATACGTTACCTGCTCACAAATATGTATATATATAATTACACATTATATATACACACACAAGCAAGCATACTGAACATCTCCGTACAAGTATTTTGTGTACCCCTCACCCTCTACTAATCTGATGAGCTCGGTCTAGTTTCAACCCGAGACCTGATGAAGGCCATGTTGGCCGAAAGCTTGCCATAGTAAAAGGACATGATCGAGAGCTACGTCAGCTTTATTTCATTTATTTTCTTCCAATATATATATATATATATATATACTTTAACTTTACTAGCGTTAGCGGGACCTATAGCAATGGGATTTATTCCGTAAACAATAAACAATACTGCGTTAGCGGAGAACAAAAGAATGTCCTCCTAACACTAGTATTACTAACACTAGTATTATAGATCTATCTGTATATATACATAAATCGCTATTATTTCACCCACAACAGAAATCAGATGTGGGGCCCCACAAGAAGGTAACAACACAGAGAATGTTTCAATCAGTGAAGGAATGCCCGGGGACACCTATAATTACACTTGCAGTCCTGGCTTCGAATCTGAGCCTGATAACCTGTTGGTGGTATGTGAATTGAACGATATGGGAACGGCAGCTAGCTGGTCTCCAGATCCGCCTCCTTGCACGGGTAAGTATTAAGTGAAGTTCAGCAGCCTACGAACATGACAAGGACAATTTGCAGACGTATTTTTACCATTTTGTCACAGGTTTCTCGAGTGGCGGAATTCCTGTACCACTTTCTGTACAAGTGAGGCTCCATGTTGTAAATGGAAATATTCCATTTTTATAGACCAATCCCACAACGCAAGATGGCAGCAGGCTGTTCGACACAGTTCGACATACTGCGGTGGGCGCTCCAACTTTTATAGTACACAAGTCAATAGCGCATTATGTACCTTCGTTTGATTTTTTGTCTATTTTGACCAATATATGCAGATTTCTTTTAATATTTGCAATGAGAAATTATCAGGGAAGTTCAGGTCGCAGCTGTGCGGTGCTCAAATGCCACAAGAATTGGAGAAAGTTTAAAAATTGGAAGCTAACAGAGTGCGAAATTCACTCGCTTTTGACTCATGAAGCCTGTTTGTGTGAGAAGCCGTACTCCCTACACATGTTTCCGTAAGCAATGTGAAGGAATTTGTCGTCAGTGGGTATAAACATCAACAGAAAGGACTTTGAAGTCAAGAAACATTATCATTATGTACTTTGGCGTAAAATTTAATGAGTGAAAACATGACTTTGTAAACAGGGTAAGATTGAGTGCTCCCGTTTACTATGGCTTCTATGCTGCAATCGAACTTTTACTGACAAAACTAAGTTTGAAAACCATCGAAAGTACAAAAATACATCATACCTTCATCCGTCAGATATGACCATTGTCTTACCTCATCTACCCATGTATCCATGCTTTATTTTATTGATCTAGAATAAAGTAAGTGGAACAATATCGGGACATATCTCATATCTTACATTCATTTTGTACACAGAGCCAATCGCGGTCAGCGCGCTTGCCCACCGCAGCAATGGCGTCGCCGATAGAGGGCCAAATACATAAACCGGAGGTGAAATTGGTCTATATACTGTAGGCTGAATATTTTTATATACTATTATGTTCACATCTATTATGCTTGTATATCTTTTGTAAATATGTTTTTATGTTTGTACTCTCATACCCCGAGAGGGGGTCGATAGAGTCAATAAATCTTATCTATCTATCTATCTATGCTGCAATCGAACTTTTACTGACAAAACTAAGTTGAAAAACCATCGAAAGTACAAAAATACGTCATACCTTCATCTGTCAGATATGGCCAATGTCTTACCACTTCTATCCATGTATCCATGCTTTATTTTATTGATCTAGAATAAAGTAAATGGAACAATATCAGGACATATCTCATATCTTACATTCATTTTGTGCACAGAGCCAATCGCGGTCAGCGCGCTTCCCCACCGAAGCAAAGGTGTCACCGATAGAGGGCCGAATACATAAACCGGAGGTGAAATTGGTCTATAGGGCGCATTTCACATTGCCATATAACATCGCTTTATGCACTTCTAAAGGAATTTGGATTGTATTACTCTGGTGTTAGCCAAGATGACATTGAAGCGCTTAAGCATTTCAAGAAATCAGTTCCTACCATTTACCTCAACATTAGATGTGCCAAATGATTCAAGTGTAGATTTCATGGTAAGATGACAATTGTGTGTTTATAATTGTCAAAGTGATGAATGTGTTATTCTCATCCACGACAGATATTGATGATTGTTTTAATGTTTCCTGTGCTAATGGAGGAACATGCATTGATGAAGTAGAGGGTTATACATGTGAATGTGCTGCGGGATGGAATGGAACTAACTGTGAATCAGGTACGTCTCATTTACGTAAAGGAGATTACAGATGTTTAATCATGGTTATATTTCAGATCCGAACATTTCAAGCCAATCTATTAAAAAAAAAAAACAACTTTTTTTACCTGCAGTCTGGTAATGAAAATGATGTTTTGGGGACTTATGACATCCCTATTAAACATTTGTTTCTGATAAATACATAAAAATAAAGGGCTTTATAATGGAGATAACTCACGAGCGGGTAATGTTGGGTTTTCCTGACCATTTTACTAAATTCAAAATAAATCCTCTTCATTCTCTCTTTTGTATTGTAAAAGGATTTTTCTTCATAACGTTATCACCATATAAAGCAAGATAAGTGACATTAACTTTATGATCAGTGATTAGAAATACTGATCGTCGGTGGCAATTATTATTTTCAACCACTTTAAATGACTTGTTTAGATATAGACGAGTGTGCAGCTAACCCGTGCTATGGCAATGCTACATGCACCGAGGGAGCTGAACCAGCAGTCTTCAATTGCACATGCCCAGAAAACTTTTCCGGAGATCTTTGCGATGAAAGTAAGTTAGATTTTCTGACCAAAATTTATACAGTTAGTTTCTCTGAAAAAGGAAAGCAAACTTTCCCCAGCAATTTGCTATCGAATAAACAAGACTACACACATGATAAAAACTCGTGAAAGGGCGATTTCTTCTTCCTTGATCATGTTGATGAGGAAAACACAACGATGGAACAACGGGCAGTCAGATTACATGTATGCACGGGAGTATCAACACAAGGAAAGGGCCTTTCTTTGCTTTCACTTGCGTAGACTGCGTAGACAGCATGGGTGTCGACTCGTGTTCGTGGTTTGGAGGGGGGGGGGGGGGGTGATTGATGCCGAATATCCCCAATGAGGGAGCAGAGCGGACCAAGCGGAAAAGGGTGTGGGGTTCATACGTGAAGGATCGTGACTAAGCAAATCTATTATTTTCTGTTTAATCTGCCTTTCATCTAATTAACAACACAAAAAATGTGTTTTTCAGACTATATCGCAGAGGTAGATTTTCATCACTTGAATAGAATTTTAAGGGACATTATTATTAATTTTTTTAGTTGCCCCTTCTGTTTAGTGTAATCCAAAAAATCCAAGTTCTTTCTAGGGAAATGTTATTTTGTCATCAAAATACACTCTAGACCTATGAGTTTATTTAGAATGGTATATACGTCAACCTTGTTGCCAAATATGACTATTTATCACCTCGCTGTTACAACTGTTTACTGTAAAAACACCATGTTTTCGCATACAATACGAGCGAGCGAAGCGAGTGATGAAAACAAACTCCTTTGATGATAAAGTATTATTTCTTCCTAATGATACGCTATAGGCCTCTAATATATTTGAATGGTATACTTGGTCACCTCGCTGCGAAATATGACTTTAGTCTAGCACCTCGCCGGTCCAATCTTTTGCTGTTCAAAAACCAACCTGTTTAAAAGTATTACGAACGAAGCAAGAGAGAGGAAAAACACGCTCTTTTGAAGATACCATATCACTTCGTCGTCAAAATACACTATAGGCCTATAAGATAGGTAAATTGCATATTCGACCACTAATTCGCTTGCATGCCCAATTGGTTTTCCTTCCCAAACTTTCCTGTATGTAAATGTTATACGAATGAGCGCAGCGAGCGAGGAAAAAATTACAATCCTTGAGACGCCTCAAGATATCTAAATAGTATATTAGAATACCTAACTGCCAAATATGACGCTCTTTGGCTTGCTGTCCAAAACCATTCTTTTAGACTAAAAGAATAAACTGCAGTCGAATCATTTAGTTTTCTTTTTTCTTTAAATAATTATTTTCCCTCTGCCACCATTTAAGGCTGCAATGAATCGAAGATAAATCATATCTTAAAGTTGAATAATTTTCACGTGGACAATTTTTTTACATTATTTCTTATACACTGCAAGAATTTCGAGATTTAGCTATTGTGACAATGGATTGGGTACATCTGTCTATTGAGCCATGTAGTTAAATTTACTTACGCCGTCCACACCATCACCGGGATGTGTGATCGCTTCCGCTTCACTGCATCTTGCCACAGCCTCCGATCTCGTACTGAAATTTAATGCGCCATGTGCATGATGATCATCAGAGTGAATCAAATCTTTTTATCTCGCCTTTTTCCTATATCCCACAAACTCCAACAGCAATGGAGATGGTTGGAGGAGAACTCGTTCTGAACCAGACATTCACCGAGGACCTGAACAACAGCTCGACGCAAGCGTACATGGACCTTGCGGCAAACGTCAGCAATGGGGTACTGTCATCTCAATCATTCGTGCAGATGCTTTGAATTTGATAATGATAAAAAGTGATGACGGTCATGATAACATGATAATAACAATTATAGTAAGGATGATGATGAACATGAATAATGATAATGATAATGATGATGATGATGATAATAATATTAATGATAATAATGATAATAATAGTAATGAAAATGGTGATGATGATAATAATGATAATAGTAGCAGTAATAATAATAATAATATACAGTTCTTGTATAGCGCATATCACATTATGATATAACGTCTCTATGCGCTTCCAAAGGACTTGGATATTATTACCCCGGCTTTAGCCCGGCAGCCGTTTACAGCGCGCAAGCATTTCAAGGAATGAATTCCTGCCAGGTACCCATTCACCTCACCTGGGTTGAGTGCAGCACGATGTGGATGAATTTCTTGCTGAAGGAAATTAACGCCATGGCTGGGATTCGAACCCACGACACTCTGATTGAAAGACGAGAGTCAGAACCACCAGACCACGACGCTTCCACACGATATAATATAATCAAATTTTTAACCCCGGTCATTTACTGATGGTTTACTTGATTTGTTCTATAAAAAGCTGGATGAGCTGTTTCGAAGGAATGCTACCAACGATTCAGATGTAGTATATGACGGGAACGAGATTACTGGTTTTAGGTATGTGTACTTCATAGAGAAGCTTGAGTTCTGGGAAAAATTAGTTGTGTGAGCTTTCCGAACCTTCCCACGTTAATTTGGAAAGACATAATAGTGGAAACTGTGAGTCGTTATTCAAAGATACTTCATTGGTAGGAAGGATTTCTCAACTATCAAAACTAAAACAAGTAGTTTCTCCCTTTTTTGAGGGAGATTTTTTTTTTGTCGGCTCCATATTGAATGTTAACAAACAATCATCCCTTACAGTGCTGTAATTTTTTTTTTGGTGACATCCCTGTATTCATACGTTAAAGGCAGAAACCGCTATTTGAATAAACAAACTAGTTTTTTTTTACCTTGTTAACATTTGGCGTTATCCTGATTTATTTCAATCACCACGACGTAATCAGCAACGGAAGCATCAGGTGTCGATTCATCATCCGCTATATTCTTCGATTCTTGAGAAGGAGCATTCCAGCCGTAGGACTAAGACAACGGGCTAGGGACTTCACTGACCAAACCATAGTGGAAGACATAAGGAGAACAGAGTCCTCTCTCGCAAGAAGACTTGGAATTATTCTGCTCGTCCTTGTTGATGACGGTATATTTTTGTTTAATTTGATATTGAATGACATATGGGTGATAAGTTTTTCTTTTTAGAATTATAATAAATAACTTTCTATACTATCTTTTGACTGTTAAAGCCAAAGCGAACTGGCACCCCTGTACTACAGTGCGTCCCCCCAAAAAACTTTACACTTTTGAAATGGCCGCCAAATGAAAAATACATGATTCTGGAAGAAAAAGGTTTATATGTATGGATAGCTCACTGACTCAACTTTCATATGATACCAAACAGACCGAAAATAATTCATGCTTGGGTGAGCACTGCTCACTTTTGTAAAGGGTATGAAAATTAGGTTGCGCAGGAATTGCGCCTTCCAATTTCTGAGAGGTAAGTCCTTTGGAGGTTACAAAATTGAGGGTAATATGATAAATTTATGATCAGTTACAGTCAGTCTATGTTTGCTGAGTGAATCTTATGGTTTATTAAATCAAATTGTTATGCATGAGTGAACAGGAATTGCATTCATTATTGTAGCATTGTACCTTTCCCTGGTAGACTCAGTGGTGTGTTCATGGGAGTCAGGATTAGGTGGTGGTACATGTTGCAGGGGAGGTGAGATAGGGCCCGAATCCCGCCGGCTCCGATTCCTTCCGAGATGTGATCTCGAAGAACCCGCTTACAAAATATAAAAATTCCTCCCATTTAGCTTCTTTATTTACTACTTAAACATTTTTAGTTGACACATCTGTGTATTCAGACTAAGGCAGTTTTGCTTGAAGCCAAGAAGGGCGTCATAGGCGTGATGTTTCTAAGATGTCTCTGGTCGTCGTTTCAGAGCTATGTATGTCTCTGGTCATCGTTTCAGAGCTATGTATGTGCCGTGCACTTTGGCTTTAAAAGACTTTAAGAATTAGTCCGAAATTGAATGGCAATTCTATTTTGTAAGGTTGAGGACTGCACTACTGCTGATGCAGTTAAGCTTTATCATACCTCTTCGAGCAAAATTGTACACTAATGTTTCGAATATGTTTCTTTGTTGTTTCGAATAGAAAGTCTAAGTTATTTTCTCTTAAATGTTACCGCGCACATTTAGTGTGTTCCCTTCTGAAAAAAATACCATGGTATCCATGCTAATTTAACAAAATTACCATCAGATCGTGGTACATCTGATAACGTTACTTTGATGGTACTTTGCATGGATTGATGGGACTTTGAAGTTTATTTTGTCAAATTACTATAGGTACCACGATACTTTTAAAAAATGAGTTAGTTAATTTCATTAGAGAAAGTGTCATCATTTTTACGATTCCATAGTACAATGTCGGACCGAGGACTCTTCACATAAACAATATTATTGCACCGTAGACTTACAAATATATGATATCCGTTATCATCTGTGGGAAAATCGCCTTGAAGTATGACGCCATTAATTAATCTGAAATGCATCATACCTACCAAACCATAACATCAGGTAACGTTACATTACATATTCATGACACCGGGTTGTAGCTTTGTGTAGTAAGACATTTTATTTTGCTACAGGCACCGCGTATCCTTGATTTTGAAAAAAAAAAGTGAATTAGATATTATAAAAGTAATGGTGGTATATGACTCCTCAAGACTGGAAGAGACTTGACTTCATTGGCGTAGGTCCTCTTGGATCCTGATTACTGGAGGGGGAATGATTCCCCTTGGATATAATATACTTTTTCCCCATTTTTTGACCCTCCGACGGCCATTTTATTCAACACAAGTCATCAACATATTTGTACAATATATAGAGGACTATCATATAATAAAATAAAATAAAAATTATACATGACGAATATCAACAGTAAAAGGCGATTATTGAAAACATAACGTAGTGCAAATAATAATGAGAATAATAATTTAAACATGTACAAAAGTACATACATAATAGACAATGCCATACTACTACTAACGTAGAATGATTTCGATAATATACTGGTAGGGAAAAGTTAAAATTTCAGTTTATTAATTGTACAGACTGTTTCGCCCAAAGGTGTGATGAATCTTCGGGCGAAAAGTCTGTACCCTTAAACTGAAAGTTTAACTTTTTCTACCAGTATGTTACATTAGCTCCTGTAGTTAAGCACTGTCAGCCAATTGCAGTTTTGTTTACACTCACTTGGTTATATGTATGTATGATCCGAAAAGGGGGGGGGGGGGTTACGAAGAGGGCCGTTGCAAGACTATATATACCACCAATAATTAGGACCAAGCTTTCGGGCACCTGGGGTCGTTTCATGAAATCGTCATAAGTCTTAACTTCTTGGACATCCCATTGAAACGTGTTCTGTAGAGTTAACACACGTTTCAATGGGATGTCCATGAACTTAGACTTATGACGGTTTCATGAAACACAGCCCTGCCCTTCATCAGGACCTGGAATCAATAACAACGGACCACTTCGTAAACCCCCTTTTTTCGGATCTTAATGACGGAGAACCGCAAACGTACATCACTGAGACTGATCACAAATTATACACACACACACACACGCACACACACACACACACACACACATATATATATATATATATATATATATAGATATATATTCACACACACACACACGCCCCCGCTTGACTTTGAATTCACATTGCACTGTCCCTCCTCCTTTTGCAGCCGATCTTTGCTCTAGTCGGAATCCATGTATGAACGAAGCAGAATGTATGTTAGACGCTCAAGACAACACTACTCTTAGATGCAACTGTTTACCAGGCTATGAAGGAGAATTTTGCGGAATAAGTAAGTGGTGAAGAACAACTGATTATAATGAAAAGATAAGTGATAAAAGTCATGATAATTAAAATATAATAATTATCATAATACATAGATAATGATGATGGTGATAATAATAATAAAGATAACAATTGTTATGATATTGATGGTGATGATGATGATAACCATTATCATGATAATAATTCTGCCGTAATTCTAATCTTATTATATCAATAAAACAATTATAGTAATATTGATAATCAGAAAAATAATCATACTATCATTATGATCATGATAATGATAGTCGTAATCAATAGAATTATTAATAATGATAACCATCGTCATCATCATGATAATGATTATGATGATAATGATAATGATATTAAACTTCATACGGAATACAGCACTAAGAGCGCGTCATCGATCTAAAAAACTATATATTTTTTTAAATCAGTGTTTATTTTTTTCTCCCATGAAACAAATTACAAACATGGTACAAATTACAATCATTGTATATGAAAAAACGGCTGCAATTATGATAATATTCTAAAACAGCTTATAGATATTCGTGTAACAAGAAGCTTCAAAAGAAATTGATATTACTTGAACATTGAATAAATATAATTGATTGATATCCTTAATCATATGCTCTTAATTCTCAAACTGACCAGCGTTTTTTTTTCTTACAAAATCAATTTTCATACCTCATAGTTGCAAACAAAATTCATATTTGCAGAGATAAAAGAAAAATAACATAAATCGTATTGAGATAAACATATCCAGTTGTATAACCCAACAATTTTTGTTTTATAATGAAGCAACTTATACTTCCTTTGTGCTATTGTGAGGTGCAGATCGATTAGTGATGGAGAGAAAAAAACATATATTCAACAAATATTGGCCCATGATAATTTTCATGAGTAGAACGGTATGGTAGAAAACTGCCAAATACTGCGCTATCTCTTAACGGATTTTGACGATTTTAATCCAAATTGAAGAATAATAATTATACCAATTCTACCCTATACTGTAACAATTTCATCGAGAAAAAATTTCAAAATCAAGAAGCCATTCACGCAAATACATAAGCGTAGAGTAGATATAAAAACAGAGTGAAGAATATTGGTTATGTATTTTGCATCAGAGCATTTTTCAGAATCGTGATATACTCTCACTGAAATTCTGATGATTTAGCTTTAGCGAGGCATAATCGAACATGGTACAACATTTTCTCCAACAAGATAAAATTTTCATTGAATAGCGCAACGTGATTGGTCCAAGGACTATGTCGCTAGTCCCAGATTGGTCCGTTCCACAGTCACATCACGCGCATCACTCAGCTTCAGGCTGAGCACTAGCCATTGTGACGTACCCCAGCTAGGCAGTTCAAACAGCAGCGGCGCACTTTTTAGCGCACGACAAACGTGCTATCGTTGAGTCATGAAAAGAACCTTTACAAAGAAAGGTAGTTGTATCTTGAGTCATTTCTTCTAATTAAAAGCAAACATTTACCTCGAGAAATCCCGATTCCTCTTTCCTCAATTTGTAATTCTGTCAGTTTTTCAGTTTAGACAGAATGTGATGTTTCATGGCGATTTTCTACAATCTGGTCCCTATCATTATCCGGGAATTAACATAACCTTTTCGTTATTAAAGTTTGAGGGTTTTTTTTTCTTTCGTTAACGAGATATTGCCAAGTGTGCTTCTCTTTTAGAATGGTTAAGAATGTGCATGAACTTTCTGTAGTAATTTCCTTCACTGAAAATACATCATTGATTCATAAAAAGAAATATGCAAAGCAGTTACAAAAAATCAAATATAAACAGTTTTACCTTAAACAATAAATTATGATAAATGTTTTTGTGTGGGGAACTTATTTTCCTTTTTGTGAAAGGGACACATCACTCTTTTCCTTTTATTTATTTCAATTTGATTTCTTTCCCACTTTCACAGATATTGACGATTGTGAAAGCGAACCCTGTCAGTACGGAGGGAACTGTACAGATCTTGTGAACGAATATTCATGCCAGTGTGCAGCAGGGTTTATCGGCACCAATTGCAGTACAAGTAAAGAGCTACTAACATTATTGTACATTTTAAGACATTGTTTCCATTAAAGCGCCATCTTGTGGTTAATCCAGGAAGTCTTTTTTTTGGTATTATATAAACTCCTCAAAAAAAGTTAAGAGACTGAAGTTCATCACTCATATCTCTCTCGTCATGGTATAATTATTTTTTTTTTTTGTTTAGCATCATGAGAAAGAAAATTTATTCTTCTTTAAAATAATATATATTCGTTATCATTGTGCTGTCATGGAATGAACAGTACATCAGAATGAGGGGCAGGGTCAAAAGCGGAAAGTTACAAAAGCACTGGTAAGCACTGGTATTGTTATGCAGTGCACTCTTCTTTCCTTGACAAAAGAGAGTAATTTTTTTTTTTCTCGATAACTTTAGAGCCTATGACTCCAACTGGTCATACATGAACGTCAAATTCGAAATAATCTGAAATGAAATGAAATTCATGCACTGTGATGGTATGTCAGGCGGCAAGATTCTATGCTGTTTGGTCATCAACTTTTTGAAGCATCATCAGGTTAACGTTGAAAAGGCACGGGCAATAGGCAACTGTAAGTTGGAGTTCTGTACAGAAAACTCAAGGGCGCGTGCGGTTCTCAGTGGAAAACAAAGTTCAGATAAAGTGGTAATGCCAAAGACAGAGGAGGAAAATGCCCCCCCCCCCCAAAAAAAAAAAAAAAAAAAAAAAAACAAAAAAAAAAAAAGAAAAAGAAAAAAAAAGGGTGTTTCCAAGCAGGAAGACCGCTTCATCACTCCTCGGCATTGCGAAATTACAGGCGTTCTGTCCGACATCTAGAGGCTAGATATGCAAGACAATACTTGTGCATTTTGCACATTTTCACTCTAGACCTTGCCCGTTATTTTGCCGTACTACACAGTTTTCGTCTATAAGATTATACGAAATGGAGCATCATTTCGAAGAGGAACAAACATACTTTCTCAGTATACAATCACAATGATGATTATGCCATGGCAAGAGAGATATCCTCTTTAGAAATATACGTGTCATGGATTGTTTCTCAAGTTATAGATTCGCGTTATAGATTCGTGCTATTATAATAAAAACTGGACAGACAGTCCGAAGACTGAAAAGTCAAGTGTACATAAGTCATATTGAGAAACAGATGGCATACAACAAAGCAATGTTGTACCTCCCAACCGCTGGATAGATGCTTCTTTTGCAACAATAATATAACAAATGGCAAATTAGAAAATATTAAGGCAAAGGGCTATTAATTACATCTACCATGATATCAATAATTAGCATTAAGTACTTTTTCCATAGCGAAGCTACCAAATAACGTAAGCAAAGTAGATATTATACGTTACAAAATTAAAATTAACACAGGCACAAACTGGGAAAGAAATGAAAATGGAGTTTAACTTTTCAAGGAACAAATTGATCTATCCGTGCACTGGGGCACTAGCTGGAACGTTCCTGTTCTGTCTCGTCGTAACAACATTGTCAAGGAAGTTCCAAAAATGCTAACTTCAATAACGAAATTGGTAGGAAAGTCTGTGAAAGGACCTTCGTCATTTCTGGAAATATTGCAACCGCATATGAATACCTGATCAGGATTTTTTCTATGCAAAACGACATGGTATTTTCCTTGAGTTCATTTCTTGAAAGTCATTACGATATAGCCATTGTGGTCAGTGTAGAATATAAACAACCAATATGTTCTTGTCATTCTTGTCTGAAATAGGGGTCCAATGTGTCGCACCTGAAGAAGGTACCAACACAGACAATGTTTCGATCGCAGAAGGACTCCCTGGAGATACCTACAATTACACCTGCAGTCCTGGCTTCGAATCTGAGCCTGATAACCTGACGGTGGTATGTGAATTCAACGATATGGGAACAGCAGCAAGCTGGTCTCGAGATCCACCTACTTGCACTGGTATGTAATATCGTTCTCGATACTGCCTGGCATATGACTTTATGACCAAACATCACTTTTAGGCATGTTAAGATGTATCTTTAAATTAACTCAGTCATTCCAAACGGTCTCATTCAAGACAGATATAATGTATTTTTTCAAAACATAACTTTATTGTTCATTGTGTACAACAAACGAAACATAGCCTTGGACAAAGGCGAACTACTGGTAAATGCGAGACATTAAAAAAACCCAAAGCAACAGAAATATATATTCAAAAATCGCTTTGATTTTTACCCACCACAGAAATCATATGTGGGGCGCCACAAGAAGGTAACAACACAGAGAATGTTTCAATCAGCAAAGGAATGCCCGGGGACACCTATAATTACACTTGCAGTCCTGGCTTCGAATCTGAACCTGATAACCTGATGGTGGAATGTGAATTGAACGATATGGGAACGGCAGCAAGCTGGTCTCGAGATCCACCTACTTGCATTGGTATGTAATATCGCTCTTGATACTGCCTGGCAAATAACTATATATATATATATATAGAGAGAGAGAGAGAGAGAGAGAGAGAGATGATAGTACAAGACTATACGTAGCTGAAACCACTATAAATGTTTATTCACAAGCTATTGGCAATCATGCCTTCGTCAGGTGTGCTGTACAACGGAAAGAAAGGGGAAAAGTATATACATATCGGAAAAAAAAGAAAAAGAAGATAAACAAATTGATAAACTACAACACGTTTTAAGGAGATATCTATATGCCGTTTGTAAGACAAACAGAGAGAGGAAGCAATTTTCAATTCCAACTGACTCACAAATCGCGGACAATACAAGTAAATGAAACATACAAAAAATTTTATCTGTCCGTGGTTATATACTATTGTGGCTGGTGATGGAGTGTGTGTGTGTGTGTAAGGATTTGTTATTGCTAAAGTGTCACTTGATTGTGACTATTCGACCATGAGGGCCTTTAAGTTCAATACCCGAGATCGGGCCAATGTACCTAAGATCGGACCAATGTACCTAAAATTAACGAAGCTTTTCACATACAATTCCGTCAAACTAAAGATATTGGATAGATCCATGAAAATTCGTGGGTACAAATTATAGTACACATATATCATACATTCCTCCAATTATGTTTGGAAACATTTAAAAGAAAAATAGCACCTCTACACACAGTTGTCTTCTGGTTATAGGCCAACGTATAAAAATTTAATTTGCCAATTATACCTCGTAAAAGAGACTTTCGAACGGAGCGAGTCCAAAATGATATAAAATAGATTAGTGAAGTTCACGAGAAGTGGGGTACAAATCATTAATATATAGAATATTGTAATACTTCTCACTTCAAATAACAATGTATACAATAAAAACATATGAGCCGACGAATAATGTACAAGTTGAAAACTGGACTTCTCAATTTTTACTAGCGAGGAAAGGGGTTTGAAATGAGGGAGGCGGGGTCAAACTAAATTGGATAAGGGGAGAGGTGAAGGGCGGGTGGGGGGGGGGGGTTGAGGCAGGGAAGGGGTAGAGTTTTCAGCTTTGCAATCCAAAACGACTACCTGTGGAGGGAGAGGTTGAAATTGCTGTGTATGGAAGTTTCTTCTGTTAATTTTTAATTTCTGATCTTTTGTTGTTGAAGCAGATTTATATTGTTGTTTCAGTTTTCCCGATGTACTGTTTGTGACACTGTGAGCATGTGATTAGATAGATAGCCCAATTTGATTTGCAGGTTGTGTGGGAACGTATATGGAATATTTAGCCGGTGGTTGAGCTTTTGAATGTATTTGTTTCATTGATGTGGGTGTGTATTATGCACTTGGAGGATGGGCATTTAGAGAAGCCGACAGGGTTATTATTTGACGAGTGTGGGATGGGGGTCAGGGGGATGGGTCTTTTGCCCTTACAAGTAGGTCGCGTCGATTATAGTGGTTTCAGCTACGTATAGTCTTGTACTATCATTTCTCTTCTTCAATTATTATTCTGCATGACACCGTTAAGCCATGTTTGAAAGTTGCAGCCTCCTCCTTACAATTATATATATATATATATATATATATATACGCCTATAGGGTACATTTCGTCGCTGAATTCACGAAGTGGCACGCGCGACCGCAGATGCGCGAAATCACTTTTGGAGTAAAACGGGATTAAAGATTTTATCTGTTTTTCAACAGCTCATTGCCATTTGTTATGAAGTTAGGCTGTATGATACAAGCACAGATAGAAAGCCAAGTATCTACTCCATGTAGAATCGTACTCAAATTAAGTTCAAATCTTAGCACAGTAAGGCTTCAAACGCAGGTGTCGTTTTGTAGAAAACGTTCTTCAGCGTAGGAAGAAACCACGAAGTGGCACTTCGTGTAGAAAGCAAGTACGATTTTGCACACCCCAAAAATATCACGAACCGGCACAAGCGCTCGTTTCGCGCTACAGCACAAGAAAAAAGAAAATCACGAACCGGCGCAAGCGCGCGCGCCCTTGAGTTTTCTGTACAGAACTCAATGGCGCGTAAGGCGCGCACCCTTGTGCCGGTTCGTAGATTTTTTAAACATGTTCAATATAGATTTTCAGGCTCGTGTCGTTGTTGCACTTTAATTATCTCTTTAATTAGAGAGAACTGGGTTCTAAAATTGTGTGAAATGAAAGACCATAGTCAGAGAATGATAAAACTGAAAATAACTCAAAATTGACTTCGGACGCAATTTTGGGGGTTTGTGCCACTTCGTAATTCGGCGACGATTTGCTGGACAGACAACAATAGGGTTAAGGTTAGGGTTAAGATTAGGTGGACACAAGAACAAAGAAACAAGGATGTCCACCTAATGTGGACATTAAGCAGTTGCTAAGGGTTGTATATATACATATATATATATATATATATATATATGATATATATGTGATCAGATCACAAATGTTAATTATTCCACCATATACATGTATCCCAAAGCATTCGCTCGAATCCAGCTGAGGTGTGCGGCAGGTCATTGTTCGAAACTCATCTGCCACCAACAAAGGAATTAATTAGTGAGGGTTGAAGATTTGTCAATCTGTCGGTTAAGCGACTTTGGAGTCGCCGAAACCACTGGCCCGTCTCCGTGGTCTAGTGGTTAAGGCATTGGCGTTCATAGCCAAAGGCCCGGGTTCGATTCCCGGCGGAGACATTTTTTCAACCATTGCAAAATTTCCAAAATGGTAGGACAGCTCTGGGGTACTTTGATTCATGCTACGCTATTATTCTCTCAATTGATCTCATATATATATACAGGTGTATATATATATATATATATATATATATATATATATATATACTTTAACTTTGCAAGCGTTAGTGGGACCTATAGCAATAGGATTTATTCCGTAAACAATAAACAATACTGCGTTAGCGAAGAACAAAAGAATGTCCTCCTAACACTAGTGTTATAGATCTATATGTATATATAAATCGCTTTAATTTCACCCACAACAGAAATCAGATGTGGGGCCCCACAAGAAGGTAACAACACAGAGAATGTTTCAATCAGTGAAGGAATGCCCGGGGACACCTATAATTACACCTGCAGTCCTGGCTTCGAATCTGAGCCTGATAACCTGACGGTGATATGTGAATTGAACGATATGGGAACAGCAGCAAGCTGGTCTCGAGATCCACCTACTTGCATTGGTATGTAATATCGTTCTCGTTACTGCCTGGCATATGACTTTATGACCAAACATCACTTTTAGGCGTGTTAAGATGTATCTTTAAATTAACTCAGTCATTCCAAACGGTCTCATTCAAGACAGATATAATGTATTTTTTCAAAACATAACTTTATTGTTCATTGTGTACAACAAAAGAAACATTATAGCCTTGGACAAAGGCGAACTACTGGTAAATGCGAGACATTAAAAAAACCCAAAACAACAGAAATATATATTCAAAAATCGCTTTGATTTTTACCCACCACAGAAATCATATGTGGGGCGCCACAAGAAGGTAACAACACAGAGAATGTTTCAATCAGCGAAGGAATGCCCGGGGACACCTATAATTACACCTGCAGTCCTGGCTTCGAATCTGAGCCTGATAACCTGATGGTAGAATGTGAATTGAACGACATGGGAACGGCAGCAAGCTGGTCTCGAGATCCACCTGCTTGCATTGGTATGTAATATCGCTCTTGATACTGCCTGGCAAATAACTTTATATATATATATATATATTGAAAGGAATTTGACAAATGCAAACAACTTTGGCAACTCCCTTGTAAATAATAAACACTGAAGGAAATGAAAATGGGAGAATAATAATTGCGTTCTAAGCCAGTGACCCGGGTTCGATTCCCGGCGGAGGCATTTTTTCAACCCTTGATTCAAAATGGATGACAGCTCTGGGGAACATTGAGGGAGCTACGCAATTATTATTCTCCCATTTTCATTTCTTTCTGTATATATATATATATATATATATATATATAGAGAGAGAGAGAGAGAGAGATGATAGTACAAGACTAGACGTAGCTGAAACCACTATAAATGTTTATTCACAAGCTATCAGCAATCATGCCTTCGTCAGGTGTGCTGTACAACGGAAAGAAAGGGAAAAAGTATATACATATCGAAAAAAAGAAAAAGAAGATAAACAAATTAATAAGCTACAACACGTTGTAAGGAGATATCTATAAGCCTTTAGTAAGACAAGCAGAGAGAGCAATTTTCAATTCCAACTGACTCATAAATCGCAGACAATACAAGTAAATGAAACATACAAAATATTTTATCTGTCCGTGGTTATATACTATTGTGGCTGGTGATGGAGTATGTGTGTGTGTGTGTGTGTGCGTGTGTGTGTGTTTGTGTGTGTGTGTGTAAGGATTTGTTATTGCTAAAGTGTCACGTGATTGTGACTATTCGACCATGAGGGCCTTTAAGTTCAATACCCGAGATCGGGCCAATGTACCTAAGATCGGACCAATGTACCTCAAATTAACGGAACTTTTCACATACAATTCCGTCAAACTAAAGATATTGGATAGATCCATGAAAATTCGTGGGTACAAATTATAGTACACATATATCATACATTCCTACAATTATGTTTGGAAACATTTAAAAGAAAAATAGCACCTCTACACACAGTTGTCTTCTGGTTATAGGCCAACGTATAAAAATTTAATTTGCCAATTATACCTCGTAAAAGAGACTTTTGGACGGACCGAGTCCAAAATGATATAAAATAGATTAGTGAAGTTCACGAGAAGTGGGGTACAAATCATTAATATATAGAATATTGTAATACTTCTCACTTCAAATAACAATGTATACAATAAAAACATATGAGCCGACGAATAATGTACAAGTTGAAAACTGGACTTCTCAATTTTTACTAGCGAGGAAAGGGGTTTGAAATGAGGGAGGCGGGGTCAAACTAAATTGGATAAGGGGAGTACTTGCAGTACTTGCAGAACCTCATTTCAGAATATGTTCCGCGCAGAAGTCTTCGCTCCTCCACTAGCAAACAGTTAACAGTCCACAGAACCAGCTCAACCCTCGGAGAAAAAGCCTTTATTTATGCAGCGCCATCGCTCTGGAATGCTCTCCCACTGAGGATCCGATCAGCAGAATCGCTAGAAACATTCAAAAAGTATCTCAAATCATACATGTTCACATCGTATTTTAGTTAAATATTTGTTGATATACACTCATATATATAAACATGTTCATTTACATATGCACTTTCCTTCTTTTTCTCTCTTCCTTATCTCTTTTACTTCTTATATCCCTCTGCGCCTCTGAATAGTTAACTAGATCGATGGCGCATTACAAATGCTGTATTTATTATTATTTATAAGTTCAGCAGCCTACGAACACGATGAAGGACAATTTGCAGACGTATTTCTACCGTTTTTGTCACAGGTTTTTCGAGTGGTGGAATTTATGTACCACTTTCTGTACAAGATCACTTGTGAGGCTCCATGTTGTAAATGGCAATATTCCGTTCTTACAGGGCCGCATATCACATTGCGATATAACATCTCTATATATGCACTTCTAAAGGAATTTGGATTGTATTATTCTGGCCTTAGCGAAGATGCCATTAAAGCGCTTAGGATTTCAAGAAATCAGTTCCTACCTTTTACCTCAACATTAGGTGTGCCAAATGATTCAAGTGTAGATTTCATGGTAAGATAACAAATATGTGTTTATAATTGTCAAAGTGAAGAACTTGTTATTCTCATCCTCTACAGATATTGATGATTGTTTTAATGTTTCCTGTGCTAATGGAGGAACATGCATTGATGAAGTAGAGGGTTATACATGTGAATGTGCTGCGGGGTGGAATGGAACTAACTGTGAATTGGGTACGTCTCATTTATTTAAAGGAGATTACAGTTGTTTAATCATGTTTATATTTCAGATCCGAACTTACCAAGCCAATCTATATTAAAAAAAAAAACGTTTTTTACCTGCAGTCTGGTAATGAAAATGATGTTTTTGAGACTTATGACATCCCTATTAAACATTTGTTTCTGATAAATACATAAAAAATAAAGGGCTTTATAATGGAGATAACTCACGAGCGGGTAATGTTGGGTTTTCCTGACCATTTTACTAAATTTGAAATAAATCCTTGTCTTCATTCTCTCTTTTGTATTGTAAAAGGATTTTTCTTCATAACGTAATCACCATATAAAGCAAGATAAGTGACATTAACTTTATGATCTGCGATTATAAATACTGATCGTCGATGGCAATAATTATTTTCAACCACTTTAAAATGACTTGTTCAGATATAGACGAGTGTGCATCTGACCCGTGCTATGGCAATGCTACATGCACCAACGGAGCTGAACCAGCAGTCTTCAATTGCACATGCCCAGAAAACTTTTCCGGAGATCTTTGCGATGAAAGTAAGTTACATTTTCGGACCAGAATTTATAAAGTTGGTTTCTCTGAAAAAGGAAAACAAACTTTCCCAAGCAATTAGCTATCGAATAAACAAGACTACACACATGACAAAACCTCATGAAAGGGCGATTTCTTCTTCCTTGATCATGTTGATCATGTTGATGAGGAGAACACAACGATGGAACAACGGGCAGTCGGATTATATTTATGCACGAGAGTATCGACACAAGGAAAGGGCCTTTCTTTGCTTTCACTTGCGTAGACAGCATGGGTGTCGACTTGTGTTCGTGGTGGGGGGGGGGGGGGGGGTGATTGATGCCGAATATCCTCGATGAGGGAGCAGAGCGGACCAAGCAGAGCGGGAAAGGGTGTGGGGTTCATACGTGAAGGATCGTGACTAAGCAAATCTATAATTTTCTTTCTAATCTGCCGTTCCTCTAATTAACAACACAAAAAATTGTTTTTCAAACTATATCGCAGAGGTAGATTTTCATCACTTGAATATAATTTTAAGGGACATTATTATCATGTTTTTTTAGTTGACACTTCTTTTTAGTGTAATAGTGGCACTGTTTCTTTTTTGTGAGCGAGGGAAGTGAGTGAGCCCAAAAATCCAAGTTCTTTCTAGGGAAATGTTATTTTGTCATCAAAATACACTCTAGACCTTTGAGGTTATTTGAATGGTATATATGTCAACCTTGTTGCCAGATATGACTATTTATCACGTCGCTGTTGCAACTGTTTACTGTAAAAACCACCATGTTTCTGCATATAATACGAGCGAGCGAAGCGAGTGAGGAAAAACACACTCCTTTGATGATAAAGTATTATTTCTTCGTAACGATACGCTATAGGCCTCTAATATATTTGAATGGTATACTTGGTCACCTCGCTGCCAAATATGACTCTATTCTACCAACTCGCCGGTCCAATCTCTTGCTGTTCAAAAACCACCCTGTTTAAAAATATTACAAACGAAGCAAGAGAGGAAAAACACACTCTTTTGAAGATACCATATCATTTCGTCGTCAAAATACACTAGAGGCCTATAAGATATGTAAATTGCATATTCGGCCAGTAATTCGCTTGCATGCCCAATTCGTTTTCCTTCCCAAACTATCCTGTATCTAAATGTTATACGAATGAGCGCAGCAAGCGAGGAAAAATTTACACTCCTTGATACGCCTCAAGATATCTAAATAGTATATTAGAATACCTAACTGCCAGATATGACGCTCTTTGGCTCGTCGCTTGCTGTCCAAAACCATTCTGTTTCTATGAGCGAGCGAAGCGAGCTACCGACAAAAAAAGAACCCTCTTTTCTTTAAATGTAGAATTACCGCCAATAAACTAGATGATTTTGATGATGTACATCTTCCCGCAGAATGCGAGGATACTTTGACACCAGGATGCAAAATATTGTGATTTTCGGACATGTTGCTGCTCGAATATCATGCATGTTTCTAGTTTTAATGAGCGAGCGTAGCGAGCAAGCTAGAAAAAATAGATATTTAAAATACTGAGAACAGGTTCTAGTGTATTGTTACTCCATTCTCATGATTTTAGTAATATACAATTTTTATCGGTATCTCCCTATCTTATGTTTTGTATAATAGTAGTAGGCTGATGGTAACAGGCTAACATGTCCTAGAATTTTTTCTGTTTTAGGTCTTCTTCCCGTGCGACTCCTTGCAGTTATATTACTAACATTTTGTGACTAGAAGAATAGTATCACATTAGATAGAAAGACAAGATGCAAACCAATTTCCTGGCGTAAGAATAGTATAACCGACATTACTTACGGTACTTTAAATGTGAGTAGAAGAATAGTAAAACATTAGATAAAGAGACAAGATGCATACCTATTTCCTGTTGTAAAGATAGTACTATAACTGGCAGTGGTTGAGATACTTAAAATGAGAGCGAGCGAAGCGAACGAGTGCTTCTAGAGTTTTTCTTTTTATGTTTTGTCAATTCATTTCCCCCTTTGTTCTTTCTTTATTGTACGCTTTTTAGGGGATTAACAGGGGGTCATTTTGATTTGTTTTGATGGTGAATTATTGGGAAGGGGGAATGATAATACAGGCCATCCCCCTACCGATTTTTTTTTTTTTTTTTTTTGGGGGGGGGGGGGATATCCCCCATTCCCCCCGGATGGACACATGGTTTCTGATTTCATTTTCAAATATCCAAATGTCCACGCAATAAGAAACATTAGTAAAATCACGAAAGATCACTTTTTGTTTCTAAGTTATCTTCGGTTAGTTCCGTTTTATTGTTATCGAAGGTAATTACATCCTAAATTACTTTTGTGCTAAAACTGTTTTTATTTCACTAGTCGTGTACCCTTCATTTCATCCATGCATGGCAAAAGCACAACAAATTTGCTCTCACATCAAAGAAGATGAAGCCATCTTTTACATTTAAGTTTTCATATTTGTCAGGGTATAATTTCTTCTGGAGTGATTGCAGGGCAAAATCGATTTTCATTCCTTGAAGAAACGCACCGTATTACACCTATCTCAAATAAATGACTCTAAAAGAATGAATTGCAGTCGAATCATTTATTTTTTTTTTACTTTAAATAATTATTTTCACTCTGCCACCATTTCAGGCTGCAATGAACTGAAGATAAATCATAGCTTAAACATGTTAAAGTTGAGTAATTTTCACGTGGATAATTTTTGTACATTATTACTTACACTGCAATAATTTCGAGATTTAGCTATTGTGACAGTGGATTGGGTACATCTATCTATTGAGTCATAAGTTAAGAATGGAATAAAATTATTTTACATAGTTTAACCTGTATTGAAATAAAAAAAAAGTGCCATGTTTAAATATACTTAACGCCGTCCACACCATCACTGGGTGTGTGATGGCTTCCGCTTCACCGCATCTTGCCACAGTCTCCGATCTTCTGCTGAAAATTAATGCGCCATACATAGCACCTTGCATCATGTGCATGATGATCATCAGAGTGAATCAAATCTTTTTATCTCGCCTTTTTCCTATATCCCACAAACTCCAACAGCAATGGAGATGGTTGGAGGAGAACTCGTTCTCAACCAAACCTTCACCGATGACCTGAATGACAATTCAACGCAAGCTTACATGGACCTTGCAGGAAACGTCAGCAGTGGGGTACGGTCATCTCAATCATTCGTGCAGATTCTTTGAATTTGATAATGATAAAAAAGTGATGACGGTCATGATAACATGATAATAACAATGATACATAGAATGATGGTGATGATTAAGATGAACATATTAATAATGATGATAACAACAACAACAACAACAACAATAATAATAATAATAATAATCATAATAATGTTAATAATGATGATAATGATAATAGTAGTGTAATATAATCAAATTTTTAACCCCGGCCATCACTGATGGTTTACTTCATTTGTTCTATAAAAGCTGGACGAACTGTTTCGAAGGAATGCTACCAACGATTCAGAACTAGTATATGACGGGAACGAGATTACTGGTTTTAGGTATGTGCACTTCAAAGAAGAAGCTTGAGTTCGTAGGAAAGGTGAAAAAATGATTTTGGGAGCTTTTACAATATTTCCACGTTTAGTTTGAAAGGACATCATAGTGGAAACTGTGAGTCGTTATTCAAAGACAATTGATTGTAAGGAAGAATTTCTCAACTATCAAAACTAAACAAGCTGTTTCCCCCAAACCTAGTTCTTTTTTTTTCTTTTCCTTTTTTTTTTTTTTTGAGGGACAGAAATATTTTGTCGGCTCCGAACTGAATGTTGACAAACAATCATCCCTTACTAAGTGTAAAAAAATGTGACATCCCTGTATTCTTACACAAAGGCAAACAACACAATTTGAATACTCGATATTTGTTTTTACCAAGTTAGCATTTGGAGTTCTCTTGATTTATTTCAATCACCTTCACGTTCTCAGCAACGGAAGCATCAGGTGTCACTTCATCATCCGCCATATTCTTCGATTTTTGAGAAGGAGCATTCCAGCCATAGGACTGAGGCAACGGGCTAGGGACTTCACCGATCAAAGCATATTTGAAGACACTAGAAGACCAGATTCCTCTCTCGGAATAAGGCTTGGAATTATTCTGCTTGTAGTGGTTGATGACGGTATATTTTTGCTCAATTTGATATTGAATGACATTCTGGGTAACAAAAAGGTTTTTATCTAGAACATAAGAAATAACTTTTTGTACTATCTTTCGATTGTTAAAAGACTATAAGAATAATACTTGGGACACACTGCACGATCCGACTGCAACCCGATTTTCCAACAAATGGCATTTTCCATTTAATATGAAAGTTTAAACAAGTAAAATTATCTTATATGAAGTTCGGAGTAATGATAATACTAAAATCGAAATTTTGGATAACTGCAAGCACTGTGGTCCGATTAAAGGCCATATCGGCTTTACATCGTAGCCGATCGCAAGATTGCTATGACGTCTCTACGATTCGGAATGTTTCGCTTTTATTCTTACAGGGATGCTCGCAGTAGCCCGGAATTTCGATTTTATTATTCATACGGCTATCCCGAACTTTGATCATTAAGATTTTAAATGTTTGAATGTTCATATCAAATGCTATGACATTTTTTTTCCAAAATCGGATCGCAGACGGATCGCGCAGTGTGCGCTGGGCATAAGTTTGAAATCGAATGGCAAGTCTGTTTTGTAAGTTTGAGAATGTCACTTTTGCTGATGCAGTTCAGCTTTATCATACCTCTCCAAGCAAAATGGTACAGTAATGTTTCGAATTTGGTCTAATTACCATGGAACTTCATTATTATTATTATTATGGGTTAGTACATTTCATTACAGAAAGTTTCATCATACTTACGATTGCATAGTATTATGTCAGACCGCGGATCTGCGCATATACAGTATTATTGCACCATAGACTTACAAATATACGATATCGGTTTGAATTAATCTGAAATACGAAAGAGATTTTGCATCACATTCAGTTACCAAGCCATCTGGTGACGTCACATTGATTATTCGTGACAATGAGTTGTAGCTTTGTTTAGTAAAACAGATGTCGCACTTCCCGAGTATTGTTTGCTTATTTTACATCAAGTATTCACTATGAGCATGACGGACAAAGAAAGCAGACAAAATAAACAACCTCTCATTCTACCCATCACAATGGTTCTGGTAGTCAGAAGAACATCGCTTCACTGCTATTATCTGAAATATGTGGAACAGGTGTCACATGCATATTCACCTGGAACTACTGATTAACATAATAGCTGTGAAGGGATGTTCTTTTGACTACCAGAACCATTGTGAAGGGTAGAATGAGGGGTTGTTTATTTTGTCTACTTTCTTTTTCCGTCATTGCTACACACCACACCTCTCGTATCCGTGAGTTTTAAAAAAGTGAATTTCTTACAAGATATTCTAAAAGTTATGTTAAAAAGATGGTATATGACTCTTTAAGACTCGAAGAGACTTGACTTTAGATTTTCATTGTACTGAAATAGACCTGTTTATTAACCTTGCGTACATGTGAAACGAAACTTTCCCTTGACAACTGAGAAGTATGCCAGAGCTTACCCAACATAACAACTGACAGTATGCAAATCGGATTCCATCTATTCAGAAGCCATTGTGCATAACAGGTGAACTGAAAAGTTGGTAAACAAGGGTTCCAGAGAAAACGTGCATAAATTTGAATACCATTAGTAAACAGGTCTATTTTTACGGCTTCCCCTCCTCCATTTGCAGCTGATCCTTGCACTAGCCGGAATCCGTGTTTAAATGAAGCAGAATGTATGATAGACGCTCAAGACAACACCACTCTTAGATGCGACTGTTTACCAGGCTATGAAGGAGAATTCTGCGGAATAAGTAAGTGGTGAAGAACAACCTGTACTTGTAATGCAAAAATAGGGATAAAAGTTACATAATAATAATAATAATAATGATGGTAATGATGGTAATGATGGTAATGATGATGATGATAATGATGATAATAAAATGATAATAGTAATAATAATAATAATAATAATAATAATAATAATAATAATAATTGATAATAACAACAATAACATCAACTACCTTTGATAATATATACGTATATTTTTTTTTTCTTTCGCCTCATACGGGAAACTTAGGTAATATATTCATAACAAATATTTAACTATTATACATCAAAATATCTCACTAATGAGATTGAAACCCAAAACACTTTAGCTGATAGTCTTGTTGCAAACTGTGATCCAGTTAACAACTATCTTTAAATTACCCTCAGTTGATTACTTAGAGAGGAAAAAGCTCTCTCTAAAGGGTGCACTTTTCCTGCTAGCCATTCTCTTGTTGAACTTTCATTTTGATTAAAATGTGATGTCAGAGACGTACATATCCATTGACTGGCATAAAATAGACAAGTTGTTGCATATTGGCTATGTTTTGAACACCAAGAGCCATCGATGCAAACAACAGGTATTTAGTTACTACAGCATCTCAAACGAGTGATTATATTTTTGAGCAGTTCCATTTCAACCTGGTGACCGTCCTTTTGAGCTTTGTCTTACCAAGCAACAACATAGTTTCTTTGTTATGCCCACTACTGAATAACAAAGGAAAGTCCAGCCGAACCTTCCGTGGGTCAAAACGGCGTTTTGAATAGCGAAACAAATTGCCAACGCGAAATACATTGACTTAGATCTTCTATAAAAGAGAAGAAAAGTTTGATTTTACTTACCAGCAATGTTCCTGAGGCTCTCAATTTCCCCCTTTCTGCTTCATATCTGATGAATGAACTGAAAATGGTGAATTTTCAGAAAAAAACAGACGCGTATCGGACTATTAGGTCGACAGCTTTCCGTCGAGTAACACACACAAAAGCATGTTATGAAGTTTCGGTACAGACTTGTCGCTTTTGCAGGACGAGGTCAATTCATTGACCGAGTACACAGGATGAGTGGTTGTCACCATGCAAGCTATGAGAGAACAACAATGGTTTCTTAATACAGTGAAATGGTTGTAATGTATTCGAATAAATGTTCTCTCATAACTAGCATGGTGATGAGCTATTTGGTCCAGCTATTTAAATGAGTTTCTTGTGCAATATTAGTCATAGCAAAGAAACTCTGTTATTGCTTGGTCAGCAAAAAAATCAACCAATTATTCAAAAGGACGCTGACCAAGTTGGCAGAACTGCTCCAATATAAAATCACCTGTCTGAGATGCTGGAGTAACAAGATAGCAGATGTTTGCATCGATTGCTCTATGTGTTCAAAACCCAGTCATTATGCGGCAACCTGTACATTTTATGCCACTCAGTGGGTATGTACATCTCTGAAATTACAGTTTGATTAAAATGGCAGCTCCCACAAGAGAATGAATAGCAAGAAAAGTGCACCCTTTAGAGAGATCTTTTTCCTTTCTAAGTATTCAAATAGGAGTGAGCGAGACATTCAAGTCTTCTTTGAGCAATACAGCCGTTATTTCTCCTCTTTTTTCGCGGAGCTAAGAATAATTTCTAGCTTATAAACTTTTCTACAAGGAGGGTGATATTGATTTTTAATCAAAATTTGAAAGACCACCTAATTTGTCCCCAGTGACGAATTCAAATATCTTGTTTCAAATTGATTTCTTTCACCTCTTCATAGATATTGATGATTGTGAAAGCGAACCCTGTCTGAACGGAGGAAACTGTACAGATCTTGTGAACGAATATTCATGCAACTGTGCACCGGGTTTTATCGGCACCAACTGCAGTACAAGTAAAGTGCAACTAACATTATTCGTACACTCAAATATATTGTTTCAATTAAAGCACCATCTCATGATTAATCTAGAAGTCTTTTTTTCTGTTATATATAACGATACGATGCTTTTTGCAGCAATAATAGAACCAATGGCAGATAGCTTCCTAGACGTGCAATTAGAAAATATTAATGCAAAGGGCTAAGTTACAGCCATGATGACAGCAGTAACAAGCAATTGAGTAAAGCTATCACACAACGTTTACAAAGTAGATAATATTTATTACAAAATTAAAACTAACACAGGCACAAACTTGGAAAGAATCTAAAGGGAGTTTAGGGAACAAATTGATCTATTCCGTGCATTGGGCACTAGCTGGAACGTACCTGAAAACCTACAGTCTCTTTCGTCGTAACAACACTGGCAAGGAAGTTCCAGAATGCTAACTTCAATAGCACACTTGGTATCTGAAAAAGGAACTTCGGCATTTCTAATAACCCTGAAAATCACCTTTTGAGATATTTGAATACTGCAACCGCATATGAATACCTGATCAGGGTTTTTCTAGGCAAAAGACCATGGCCCTTTCCTTCAGTTCATTTCTTGAAAGCATTTGCGATGTGGCGATTGTGGTCAGTGTAGATTATAAACAACCAATATGTTCTTGTCATTCTTTTCCGAAATAGGGGTCCAGTGTGTCGCACCTGAAGAAGGTACCAACACGGAAAATGTTTCGATCGCAGAAGGAATCCCTGGAGAAAGCTACACTTACACCTGCAGTTCCGGCTTCGAATCTGGGCCTGATAACCTGACGGTGGTATGTGAATTGAACGATATGGGAACAGCAGCTGGCTGGTTTCCAGATCCACCTACTTGCATGGGTAATTATTAAGTGAAGTTGGGCAGCCTATTATGGACAATTCATAAACGTATTTATACCGTGTTGTCAGTTAAAACTAACAACTTTTGAGTTGTGAAATTCATGTAACACTTTCTGAACAAGATCACTAGAGAGATGCTCTTTGATGGAAATGATTAGATTCCGTTCTTATATAGCGCATATTACATTGTTATGTAACATCTCTATATGCACTTCTAAAGGACTTTCGATAGTACTAACCTGGCTTTAGCCAAGCTGCTATTACAGTGCTCAAGCACTTAAAAAAAAAATCAGTTCTCACCAGGTGCCCATTTACCTTAAACATTTGTTAAATGGGTCTGGTGTGCCATAATGGCTATGTTTTGAACACCTTTAGCCATCGATGCAAACAACGGGTATTTTGTTACTACAGCATCTTAAACGAGTGATTATATTTTTGAGCAGTTCCATTTCAACCTAGTGACCGTCCTTTTGAGCTTTGTCTGACCAAGCAACAACAGAGTTTCTTTGTTATGCCCACTACTGAATAACAAAGGAAAGTCTACAGCCGAACCTTCCGTAGGTCAAAACGGCGTTTTGAATAGCGAAACAAATTGCCGACGCGAACGCGAAATACATTGACTTAGATCTTCTATAAAAGAGAAGAAAAGTTTTGATTTTACTTACCAGCAATGTTCCTGAGGCTCTCAATTTCCCCCTTTCTGCTTCATATCTGATGAATGAACTGAAAATGGTGATTTTTTTTTTTTTAAAGAAAAAAAAAACAGACGCTTATCGGACTATTAGGTCGACAGCTTTCCGTCGGGTAACACACACAAAAGCATGTTATGAAGTTTCGGTACAGACTTGTCGCTTTTTCAGGACGAGGTCAATTCATTTATTTATTTATTTATTTATTTCTAATCTTTTGTCAGGGTAGCCCATTCACCAATAATTAGTGGTCTTCCATGGGGCCCTGAATGAACATATTTACACCAAAATGAACATATTTACACCAAATTGCATAACGTATATACAGAATAGTTAAGAATAAAATTCGAGTAATTCATTGACCGAGTACACAGGATGAGTGGTTGTCACCATGCAAGCTTTGAGAAAACAACAATGGCTTCTTCATACAGTGAAATAGTTGTAATGTATTCAAATAAATGTTCTCTCATAACTAGCCAGGTGATGAGCTATTTGGTCCAGCTATCTAAATGAGTTTCTTATGCAATATTAGTCATAGCAAAGAAACTCTGTTATTGCTTGGCCAGCAAAACTTTAACCAATTATTCAAAAGGACGCTGACCAAGTTGACATAGAACTGCTCCAATATAAAATCACCTGTCTGAGATGCTGAAGTAACAAGATAGCAGATGTTTGCATCGATGGCTCTAGGTGTTCAAAACCCAGTCATTATGCAGCAACCTGTCCATTTTATGCGAGTCATGGGTATGTACATCTCTGACATTACAGTTTGATTAAAATGACAGCTCCCACAAGAGAATGGCTAGCAAGAAAAGTGCACCCTTTAGAGAGATCTTTTTCCTTTCTAAGTATTCAAATAGAAGTGAGTGAGACATTCCAGTCTTCTTTGGTGGATAGATGCTTTTTACAAGAATAATAGAACCAATGGCAGCTCCCACAAGAGAATTGCTAGCAAGAAAGTGCACCCTTTAGAGAGATCTTTTGGAATCAATAAAAGACTACTGACCTAAAAAAAAAAATGTGAGGTGCAGATCGATTAGTGATGAAGAGAAAGAAAAAAATCCCTAAATACATCTAACGAATTTTGGCCTATGATAATGTTATATTTAACTATATTAAGATTCCTATACACTTTCACGCTTTCAGTAACCAAGAATTTTAGATTGTTTTAATTTGCTTAGGCAAAATATAGCCTGTTACTCGTTTTGAAATTCAATTAGGCCATAAATTTTGGACTAAAACGTCATCCAATATTGATAATATACCAGGACGAACAAAGAAAAATGCAATCTGAATCAAAATTATCTGCAGTTTTATTTGCAATATAACTGCCAGCAACAAGCAAGGTCTAGAATAGGATCTTTATTCACGCTTAACAGGTGAGATCAGTGCTTCAGTTATGCCTGCACTTCCACTAGTTTAGTTGGATAGTTGGATAGTTTAATTGATAGTATATAAACAAAGATAAAATAAACAAAACCAAACAGAACACGAAAAAATTATTTGTAGCTGTTAATTAAGAGGATCATTTAACAAAAGATTAAACCTATATTCCTCAATTATGTGCGCTCAGTTTCATATTGGCCATACTCGGGGTGATGAATGCTGCGCAATGATGGAACCACATTTTGTGTGTTTAATTTGCAGACACAGACGACTGCGCAGATCAGTTCTGCTCATATGGAGGAGAGTGTGTCGATATGGTGAATGGATTTGACTGCGAATGCTTTGAAGGAAAATTTGGTGACCTGTGCGAGCTTGGTAAAGTAATTCTTATGCCTTGGCCCATGGAAGGTATAGGACCGAATCTATAGGCCTATTTGCATGGAAGCCAAAGCTACCTAGTAAAAGAAAGCTTGTATGCTCAAGTAAATGCTCAAGGTAGGATTGGCGCCTGACCTTTTTCTTGGCCTAAGAGCTATATAGCTCGAGCAAAGCCGAACGTTTCAAAAAATAATTGTTCTGAATGGGCCAAATACTGAAAACCAGGCTTACCTTGGGCTCTAAGTAAACATTTATCAAGTAAGTGATATTTCTTAGGTCCTCCTCTGCCAGGTTTTGTGGTTCGGCAGGTAGTATTTTTGTTTGAAAGTTTACTATATGCACTCTAACATAAGATCAAGATGCCTTCAGGAAATCAATACAAATACCTTTTTTTATCCGAGGTCAAAGGTTTTTTTCCCCCGCTCTTTTTCCAAATTTGCTGTAGAAAGCGATTTAACTTACTGCTCTTAAATGTAACCACACTTGCTTCTTTAAAGAACGAAACTGAAGAGAAATGCAAAATCACAACTAGCCTTCGAAAGTGAGGGCATTTCGAAATAAAAAAAAAAAAACGGCTGCTGATTTCCATCATGTCCTTGCAAGAAACGTGTAAGCTACTAGGAGAGAAGCTTGCAAAAATCAAGCAAATACTTGTTGAAAGAAAAGTTCTCCTTTTGAATAGGCATGTCCTCATCAAGGAAGCATTTCTGTATACAAAAAACCCCTCTCGGGTCTTTTGATTCTGAGTAAAAATCTGAATATTAGAATGTAAGCTAATACTAGTTGCGGAAAGAGACTGCTCTCACGGTATTAAACAAGCTTCTGCCTTTTCTTGCTAGCACTTACTTTGAATGTCTGAAGACGAAAGCAAAAGGTTAGAAGGTATTTGCATAGCGTTTTGCTAGTTTTATAGATACTGCCCAGTTATAGTATCGAGTTGTCCGTCCCGCTTTTGTTTCGTGATTATCTCAGAGCAGTTCGAGGTATGAACTTCAAATTTGCGACCAGAATGTATCACCACAGGAAAACGATCTGATTAGCTAGATTACGTATAGGTCAAAGATCAAATGCTAGTGTGATGTTTCTGAATCAGTGAAGCCCTTGTTAACTTTTGCCAATGGTTAGCTCGATTACTAGCGTTATATGTGGTTACATAATCCAGGATTTCGTAAACGAGAAGGCACAATACACAGAAAAGGTTATGACAAGCAAGACGGATTCTCCTCTCTATCTGAAAAGAGGAGGGGACTCTTCTGAGCTTGTGTAATTAAGGTACTGAATTTGTGTTTTCAAATAGAGATGGGGACGAGCCGGAATCGCCCCCTAAATCCAAATCCGCCAGTGGTAAAATATTTTTGATTTTCAGTACATGACTGTGATAACTTATGATATAATCATTTTTTATTTTCACTTCAAAGATCGGATATGTACTAATATACACATGGTGATTATGGGCAATACAACGTTTCAAGATGTAGAGGACAGCTTAGAGTTTGACCCATCCGTATCGTTTCCTGAACCTGATCCAGAATTTGATACCTTCCTCAATTACTACGATATGGTAAGATTTATTCAACGATTTAATGAAGTATTTCCATAACATGAGCTCCAACGAGAAGAAATGGTAACTAAAAATTGACCTTGAATAAAATTCATCTTCATTTTTGAAATCATTGTCCTGTTATGACATTTCTCTACATACATGGATGCATTCACGATATACAATCCTTGTTAGGGAGAGGAGGTACTTCTTCATTAGGAAATCAGGATATCAGGAAATGTGTAGAAATGATATATGGATGTTCATGTACTACAATTTAAAAGTTAAAAGAAAAGAAAAATCTGCAGGAATCGAAACCATACTTGTATTTGAAACTGTGATCATATTGTGCTTTACAATGCAAAGTTATGAATACAAAAATCATTTTCGCATTGTCGCTGTGTGACCTTGGTCTAATCCAGCTTTTTTTCAAATGCCCGTTTGGTCTCATCCCACATGGTCTAATCCCATTTCGTATACAACCAGTTCGTCTAATAACCATTTGGTCTAATTACCAGGTAGCCCATTTCCCATTTCGTCTAATTCACAGTTAGGCTATGCTCATTTCGTCTAATACCCACTTGGTTCTAACACCACTTAGTCTATTCTGATTAGACGAACTGGTAAAAGACAGCATGATCATTAGACGAAATGAGAACTTAAGCAGATGACAATTAGACCATTTGATCATAATGACAATTAGCCAAAGTGATAATTAGATCAAACGGGCAATAAGACCACACTGATATAAGACCAAGTAGGTTTAACCATAGTGGTGTTAGACGATCTGGGAATTAGACCAACTGGAATTAGACCAATAAGTGGCTATAAACTGCTAGGTTTCTTCGAATTTCATAAGAATGTTATTAGAAAATGAGGGTATTTCAAAGTGAATTAATTTCTGTAATATAAATATTAGAAATTCTTTTCGTACAGATAAAAAATAATGCTAAATCTTACAGATCTAACTTTTTCATTCAAAGGAAAGCCTTGGATTTCGCATAATAACAGGTTAAACAAATTATTTCTTTATGATTATTATTTGTTTCCAGGATGATAATTCAACCGCATTCGTCAAATTAAACAATTTCCTATTAACAGATGTTGAGTAAGTATAACATCAACATACTAATATTGATAGGAATTTGACTTTAGAATCAATATTTTACTATTTACAATACTTATTTTGTTTAATTTGTTAATTGTATTGCTTTTTTACACATGAAGACATTTTATGTAGCTATTTCGATCCTTGTAGTAAAAAATTAAGTTAGATTTATACATATCGAATTGAGATTGAATACCGCTGAAAAGGAGACACACCGAAGGTCTTCCCATGCGACCATAGCCTGGGACTCACAGTAACACATCAGCGGCAACATTGAGACCAATAAGAAACCATCAACAGACCGAATAAACCTTTGCGTCACCCCAGTTGCCAATAATCAGTTGGTTTAATAGGAGAAGTATTAAGTCATGCGGTAGAACTGCGTGACTCTGGCAACTTGAGCAAGAAAAGGGGGCTCAGGTAGTGGAGCAATGGTCTCGTAATCCGGTGACCTAGGTTCGGAACCAAGTTGATGCTCTAGTGCCCTACCGGGCCAGATCCCCGGAGAAGACTTAAAGTCGTCGGCCCTCCGGGGCCGTTTCATGAAACCGTCATAAGTCTAACTTCTTGGACATCCCATTGAAACGTGTGTTGTCGAGTTAATACACGTTTCATGGGATGTCCATGAGCTAAGACTTATGACGGTTTCATGAAACGCAGCCCTGGTTGCTTACCTACAAACATTCATGCTTTCGGAGCAGTCGAGTAAAAAAAAAAAAAAAAAAAAAAAACCAACCAACAAACAAACAAACAAATCGAGAATAACATAACTAGAATCAAACCAATTTATATTCATGGCCATATGTCTGAGGTATAGATATAGCTACATGTAATTGGTTTTACGAATTAATCTTCTAAGACAAAGATGATTTCAACCTTATATGACAGTTGGGATGATGAGAATATTGGCCCTCTACAAGGCGGAAGGTCTCTGGTTATTGGAGAAGCTTGTCTGTTTGTGCCAAGCAACGCTACCGACTCTCTGCAGGACATCATCGAAAGCTTGGCCTATCTTCTCGAGCTCTATGAATCTTTTCATAATGCCATCGGCGTCGAGACATTCTATGTTGAAGGAGGTGATGAATCCTATTTCATTTTTTAAATGATAAAGCAGCTCAGCTGGCAAATAAAGAATTCGACATTCAAATGTTTCATTTGTATATTTGAATTCGAAAAAGGGAAATGAAGATAGATTTCAACCCTTGTTAAATGATATTCTTAATTAACAGCTACAAATAATATAATTATGTTTTGTTTTACTTAACGTTATCTACTTTTTGTTCATTGCTGCATTTTTCATTTAGTCATGCATCCGAAATAGATACGAATTGACAGGAGGTATGTCAAGAAATCAAAAAGTTGCCAGTGTTCATGGAATCAAATGTTATTGGGTCAAACCTCACAGTGCGGACTCTCTGTCAGACTGGGCTATTTTGGAGGTATTGAGGACTGGGTTGGGGGCCGATACCTCGGCCGCGTGATGACCGATCGACGCAAAATTTCGCAGGACATGAAGAATCTCGTAAAGAACACAAATCCATCGTTATTTTGATTTTATGTTCATCTTTATTTTTTCAACTTACGTTATAATTTATCCTTATTATAAGCGTAAATCATATTTCTAGTGATAATCAAGTCTATGGCTCTGGAGATGAAATTTCTATACAAGAAGTTTTTTATAAACATTACAAAATTTATTAGGAAAGAAAGAAATTCTTAGAATGATTTCAGTTCTTAAATATTCTATTGTTTGCGAATTTATTATGTATTTTATGTTAAAAGTACAATCAATGTGTTCGGAAATCGAAAAGGAAAATTATTGTAACCGCTGCTAATCTTCATATCACATTAAAAAAATATTCCATAATTCAGATGATCGCTGTAGCCCATATCCATGTAGAGAAAATACAACAGAGGAATGTACGGATTCTTTCGAAATATCAGGACCTACATGTGTTTGTCTACCTGGCTATGAAGGGGATCGATGTGAAACAGGTTTGTGGACAAAGTGCATAATCGTCGGTTGGCGACAAAAACCTCGTATCTTAAAAATCAGTGTTCAGGAGAGTGAAACAAAAAACATGGCTGCCAAAGCACTACACGCAACGGGATTGACATTCCTTTGACATGCCGTGGTTGCTTCATTTTTCGTGTTTTGGGGTAAGAGAGATGGGATTTGGACAGGACTTCCACTTGACTGACCATCTGGAGATTAATACAATAAGAAAAGTTTTCATCAAAATATGACATAAAGGTTTTATCACCCCACCGACGATATACGACAACTAGTTAAGCATGTAATTTCCTTAGATTCTGTCTGCAAGCATATGTGAAGACGGGAAGTCCCTCATACGACAAGGATTATTACCATAATCATGCTGAATGAGAAACTCTTGGAATGCATATTTATAGGTTGGGTAGGCAGGTTACATCGGCATTCGCCGAACCACTTTCACTGCTTGTCGGCCCCTGTATCAGTCTCATCTCTGTGATCTTTTGTAAACCTCTTATTCTCGAAAGCGCAGTTTTCAAGTTTGTAAGGGTTATTCATTGAAACTTTAAACAAATTTACTATAGTAAATATGCTTGAAGACATGACTTTTAACATAGCTGCATAATAATGAAAAAAAAAACCCGTATTACATAACATGCATTCGGAATCGATCACCCATTTCTTTCTCGCCCTTAGAAATTGACGAATGCGAAGACGAGCCTTGTCAAAATGAAGCGACCTGCGAAGACCTCCTCGATGACTATTTCTGCTATTGTGGAGATGGTTGGATCGGAAAGGACTGTTCCATTGGTAGGCCTACTTCAGCATGTGAAACTTTTAATAGCTATCAGTCATGTCATGTCACTCCAGGGGGGCTGGCCTGGCCATGGAGAGCTTGTGAACTTTTCCGCTCAGGCCGGTCAATATTGTGGTTTAAAAGGTCGGTCTGACACTAAATGGAAATGCCATAAATGCTGAACAGTTCATTTTAAACCTAGAGATGTCATCCTCTAGCACAATTTTGTCTGTAAGCCTACATAAAGGCGGGTCGTCTTCTTGTACTTTAACGATTATTACCATAATCATGAATGAGAAACATTTACCTCATATATTCATTAATGATATTAACATAATATAAGGAAGATAATGTTAAATTTTTAGGTGTAACAATAAATGAACATCTTGATTGGAGTTCTCATACGTCTACATTCTCCAAGTCAGTAGCAAGAAGCGTGGGTGTTTTACGGAGACTAAAGTTTACTCTTCCAAGTTACATACTTAAATTGATTTATAATATTCTTATATTGCCGCATTTGAATTATTTTAATCACATATGGGGTAACAGTTAAAAATCTCATTTTAACAAATTGTGCATACTTCAGAAAAAACAAACAGAATTATAACTAAATCAAACTATTATGCTCCAAGTGCCCCTCTTTTCAAATCACAAAATATTTTACCATTACATGACTTACTCTCAATTGTACTGTTCATTCGTGACTCGTATGAAACTCGCCAAAGATCACAATTTCATTCACCCAAAGTCAAGATAACTTCATCTTTGAACTCATTATATTATGCCGGTATGAAGGCATTGGAACCAATTAGATGAAAACAATAGATCAAGTTAAACTTTAATTAGGTTTCAAACACTTTGTCGAGCTTATTCAATAATTCGTTTAATCTTACTGTTACATAGCTTCAATACATTTTCACCTCGCATGTCTGTGATTATATGTGCGTTGTTCTGAGTGTGGGTGTTTTTCAAGTGTGGGTGTCTGAATATTGTTATGCTAGGGTATTATTTTGTATATATAATGCTTGTGATTTTTAATCGTTTCTGTCAATTTGAGCCATTCCTCACAAGCATTCAGCTTTTTCTTTGGTCCTTTCCATATCATATATTGTATACTGTCTGCTTTGTATATTCTGTTATATATAGAGATTATGGTTAAATGAATAAATACAAATCTTGGAATACATATCTTTATAGGTTGAGCGGGCAGGTTAAATCGGCATTCTGCTACTGAATTTCAGTGCCAGTCAGCTCCTGTATCTGTCAAATCTCTGTAACCTATTTTCATATTCAAACCTCGAAATCAAACTTTCATAGGTGTTAGCTTCTATCAAAAACTAGATGAAATAGAAGGCATGATACACTGGCAATTACGTTCTTTCTTTGTTTTACTTTTTGTTCCATATTTTTTTAATGATTACAAATGGATCAATATCTGTTAGCACGTATGCTACCTTTGATCCCTTTTTAGAAAATGCATTGTGTCCATATGAAGAGTATTCAATTTAGTCATGTACACGTTTGAAAATTTCCGTCTTCATGCCGTGTAGGTCAGTCCGTTCAGTTTTGCTGTCAAAGGAAGGAGTTCTATTATGATGGTTATCATCAAAATGTGCACTTATTCTTTACTTTTTATTCCATCTTTAGATGAGAACGACTGCTCTTCTTCGCCATGCTTGAATGGAGGTAGTTGTATCGATCAGCTAAATGGGTACACTTGCGACTGCTTAGAAGGATACTACGGTTCCGAGTGCCAGAATGGTACTTAATGCAGTTAATTATCTACATTTATTGATTTGATTTGTTTTCACCGTCTATTTAATTTATGTTCAGCAATGAAATGTATGGTATAATGTATCAAATCATGATTTAAGGCCGTTTAATTGTTTCTCAACCAACGACATCTTACACAAATGATAGTCTGGAAGAATAATACAATTGTGATATAGTAGATAATTTACCATTAGTAGCAGATGCATTATTTCTTTACGGAAGAATCTGTGAGATGGTAAGGATCTACAAGTTATACCAATAAGATTGAATCTTGTGTTGTATAAAAGTAATATTCAATGTTTTGTCATTCGTGCGACGGTTTACGAATATTGCATTTGACGCAACTAGCACCTCATGCAATATTTGTAACCATCGAGCTCATAAACATTGAATACTGTATACTAATTATTCAAGCCTTTGATAAATGAATTCCTCCAATGAAATCTGTTTACAGTAACCAATGCTTGTGACGGAGTCTTCTGCGCAAATGGCGCCACATGCTTAGATTTTGTCTTCTATTACACATGCAACTGTACCGACATGTTCAAGGGGCCCAACTGTACCGTAGGTAAGTTCACAAACTGCCCATTTCTATTGCAATACATGGAGTGAAAATGAAATTTAGGTATCTCTATGGCAGCAGTATTATGTTGGATCTGAAGAAATGGTGTTTTTCGTCCTGAATACTGGGATGAAGCTCATCCATAGTGGGTTGAAGAGGGAACATGCAAATATGCTGGGTAATATTTTTCGGAAGCCATTTCATTTTACCTCACAAACTATCCGACAATGCTGATGCATGTACAACGAGCTTTGTCCGAGTGTATGTTAGGCCTTTAGCCACAGAGGATCGATGACATCACAGTGTTGACGTGGACGCAATTAACATGAAATTAGTTTACACGCATTTGCCAAGGCATGCATAAATTGATCAGCAAAATATTCTGCATTATGGAGCATGAAATTGCAACCAAAAAAAAAAATAAACAAAAAACAAAAAAGAACGAGCACAAGTTACGGGGTAAAACTAGAGAGAGATGGGGGGGGGGGGGGGGGGGGCATTGTAGAATGTATGCATGAACGTGGCTTTCGCCGGGGAGGGGGTGCTAATCACTAATCTAATATGATACTGCTTCAGCACGTTCGGTTTCATTTGGGGCTGATGTAATTGTGCATAAATGTTTTGGTCATGTTTTCGTGTTATATCATACTGCACATTTCGATTTCATTTCAGGTGAAGATGCTAGAGATTGCAGTGACAATCTGTGTGCAAACGACGCCATGTGCTTAGATCACCCAGTCGATGGGTTTTACTGTCAATGTCTCCAAGGTTGGACAGGCACTGTCTGTGACATAAGTACGTATGACAAGATGAAGCCAAGTCCGGTTAGATGCTCTAGGTTCTGCAAAATATATCTGTATTTTATGTCGAATTGACTTACTTTTCGGACATCTGCAGTACCTATAGGCTCTTTGAGTGAATTAACTGCAGTATATTTCCTTTCGTGCTCACAGATTTATTTTCAATATGTAGGCCTACTATGTCATTGACCTCATAGGTAAAGTGAATTTTATCATCATTATTGATTGTATTATAATCGATACTGTAGATCTTATCAATCAATGCTATAAATCTGTATTATTATCCTTTCTGTTAATGTCACTTCTTACAATATTGGAATGAGAAAAACATTTTCACCTGTTGCATTTAGCAATTAGCTTCTGTGAAATTGTATTTAAAGACGAAAATAAATATTTTTTTATTCATTACTGCGTCTAGGTATAGACGATTGTGAAGGTGTGTCTTGCTCGGATCGTGGAGAGTGTATTGACAGTCACAATGGATACAGTTGCCAGTGCGAGCTAGGTTTTGAAGGGACAGACTGCAATATTGGTAACCTAAACACCTGTTTTCTTGCATCATGATGCTTATTTTGGAGCGTTGACTATTTTTGAATATCTAGACCCATCCTGTTGGTATTCACGTATTGTTTTTAAAAAACTGAGTCGACTTTGCCGCATTCATGGTAATACAGCCCTCTGGCCACTTAGCGATGTTAATTCCCATTGTAATAGGAAAAGGATAGAAGAACGTTCATTCATTAGAGAATGGCACCTAAACATAATATAAGCATTTATGGTGTTCTGTTTGATTTTAAATTAGGAAGTAAGGTCCGTTTTCAAAATTCATTTCGTTTGTGTTTGTGTAATGAAATCATAATTTATTAGTAACTAGTGGAACGAAGGTCATTTCTTATGCATATAATTCCTTTGGTTTTTATAATGAAATAGATATTGATGACTGCGTTGGGATCGACTGTGGTAATGGAATATGCCTTGATGACATAAACTCCTATAGTTGTCTTTGTGACCCAGGTTGGACTTCAGAATTTTGCGACACAGGTAAATAATGCTCATGTCTAATGACCCAGTCTCATTTGACTGATGATGAGAACGATAATGAAATTTTCCATGGAGGGTACACACCGATTACAGGGTGTGTGTGTGCGATTGTGCTCCATAGGTGTCAGAGGGGACAGGGGGTCACGTACCTCCCCAGTAATTTTGAGGGGTGGGGGTTTGTCTAAAAATGGAAAACATGACACCTGAAAAAGCCAATAGGAGGTGCCCCCCCCCCATACAGAAAATGAGACACCTGAGAAAAATTTTGTCAAATTTTGTGTTTGTCCCCCCCCCCCCCCAAAAAAAAAAGTAACCCGAGCAACCCCCTTTTTTGCTTGTCAGTAAACTGTTGGTGTATGCTCCCTTATTTAAGAAGAGGGCCTTTATTTTGCTTATTTTATGTTGCTTTTTGGACTGTGTCCCCCAAATATATATATGAAACAGACTGACGCCCATGGTATGCTCATGTTGATAATAAGGTAGCCCTCTACCTTTAATACAAAAAAAAATGTTGTAGTTATCCTTAAATGTGACCGAGGCTTCAACGATTTAAAATAGAAATATATTAAGTGCAGAAAAAATGTATTCATAATACATATGAATAGTTAGGAGGTATATCTAGAAGATCAGACATCTGTATTGCTTCAGAATTAAGACAAATATCCATGGACTGCTTACTGTGGAAAAAATAGTCTAGAAAGATATCATTGTAATATTGCAAAATCAAAGAATTATGTTAAAAAGTACATACGGAAGATTTCATTGTGCCTCTCGACTTTTATGAAAGACTGTCTGAGTTGTCTTTCGTTTACTTTGGTTCGTGCAAGATGGAAAACTAATCAAGCATATCTCTTCTCTTTTCCATGAAAAGGTAAGTTTCTGAGTGGTTTTGATAACTAGCATTTAATGTAAATCATAAACACTTTTATTACTATGATTGCCCCTCTGGCGAGGATTTTGTTTTATCATGTTTTACGAATATAATGGAACTGCTATGTCACAATATTTAAAAGACCACATATACATCTGTATGAGTAATTTCTGGTAGGCTGTGTATTGATGGAACTAGCAACCCTGACTTGCTCCTTTACACAGATATCAACGAATGTGCGTCAAATCCTTGCCAAAACGGAGGTATGTGCAACAATGAAATCGATGGCTACTTTTGCAATTGTCCGATGGGATGGACAGGAGAAAATTGTCAAGATCGTAAGTATCTTATTCTTGCAAACGTCTGCTTTCAACTGAAAAATTACGTAGGTATTTTGGATTAAAGTTTCATCAATTTATTTCGCATGTTGACGAAAGAAAAAATAAAATCTCTTTAACCAGTGGCGTACCGTGGGCCAACGCATTGGGCGGGGGGGGGGGGGGGGGGGGCACCGAGCATGGATGTATGCTGAATTTTTTTTTCCGGGGGGGGGGCAAGGCGCGCAAAATTTTCGAAGAAACACGAAAGCGAGGAGCGAAGCAACCGAGCTGGTCATGGGGGCGCTCTTTATTTTTTTAATTAAAATTGAAGGATCTGGTACATACTTTCGGTAAATTTTTTTGACAATTCTCAGTAAAAAAAAAAAGTCGAATAAAAAGAGCCGAAAATTACAACTTTATTTGAAATAAAAGACTTGTTACTGTATTATCAAAATGCACTATCGGACCAGTATTTCAGACCTATATGATCAGATGATATTTTAATTAAATATTTTGTCACCTCGCTGCCAATGACTATTTTAGCACGTCCCTAGTCTCTAACCATTAAGAGCGAGGAAGCGAGCGAGGAAGCACACACTAATCCGCTCAGTAAATTACATTGTGAGCATATGAAACATCTAAATTATTTATTTGGTCACCTCACTCGCGCATTTTTTTTTTTTTTTTTTTTTTTGCTTTAAAAACATTAAACAATCGTTTAACCATAGCCAGCGCGCGCAGCGAGCGAGAAAAATATACTTATTTTTTTCATTGTAGAAGTGTTATTTGTCATCGAAATAAATCTAAATAATCTATAATCTGTGTGCTGAATATAAATCACTTTTGGTACCTCGCTCACCGTCCGAAACCATTCTGTTTTTACCAGCGAGCAAACTCAGCGACGCCCCCCTCCCTCCCCCCCCCCCCCCCCCCACACAGATACCGTATACTGAGTAACGTGGATTCGTGAGCAAAATACACTAGATGTTTTGTGAACCTCCTCGCTGCCAAAATATCATGATACTTTGATAAATCGATTTTGAAAACGATTGCCTGCCCAAAATATCATCTTGTTTAAAAGTTTTATACTAGCGGGAGTAGCAAGCTAGCGAACGAACATATGGGAACTTAATAGTTTTTTTGTTTGTTTTGGGGTGTTTTTTTTTGTCTAGGCCATCTACTGAAATAGCCCTTTTAGGTTATCTTTTCGGGGTGAAATCAAGATGAAATCCAGATGTGGTTATATTACAAACATTCTATGAGTTGAACAATAGTAGATTGAGACACAAGATTCAAACTGATTCCTTTCATAAAAATAGCAATTACCATCGGCATTGGTTAAGTTACTTAAATGCTAGCGAGCGAAGCGAGGGAGCGCTTCCCGATGTACCATTTTCCTTTTCCTTGTTTTCCCCTTTCTTTTCTCTTTCTTTCTCCTTGCTTTTCGCTTCTTCGTCTTCTTCTTCTTCTTTTGGCCAGCCGATGGGGGGGGGGGGCACGTGCCCCCCGTGCCCCCCATAGTTACGCCACTGTCTTTAACGGTCAGAATTACCTACCATAATTAATATTTCTTGAGGATACTTGACAATAACATTCACTTTATGTTGAACATTGAATAAGAAACTTACACGTACATTTTTGTTAATGATTAAATCAATTACCTGGAAGTTACAATTTTAAAATTCTTCATATCATCCTGACCACATTGAAGATAAACTATTCTATTGGCTCAAATGTCACTGATACACAAGAGTATTCCCCTCGTAAACGGTTAGCGGTAACAAGGGCATGAGGCAAGGTAAGCCCGAACTGTGAACTGTACTCTAAACTTTTGTTCTCTGTCAGAGATTTCATTGCAAGTACTTCATTCATCTCCTTATCACTTTAAGGTCAAATGTAAGCAGGCATAGTCAGATAGCCTTTATAAGAAAACATCATTATACTTTCAGTGAAGGAAGGAAGGTCGTATATCCCAGGAAATTTGAATTAAAAAAAAACACCACCAGAAGCCATCATGTCAAATTACACATTAAAACGTTTATGAAAACAAGACCAGTCATATTCCAAGGAGTGAAAACACATGGAATTTGAAAATTTCAGAGAGATTACAAAATGTGCTTATTATCATTCATTTTGACAGTGTATGATCCGTGCATTGAAGACCGTCCGTGTGGGATGAGAGGGAATTGCACTTTCGTTTTCCCTGGTCTATACGAGTGTACTTGTGAAGAAGGGTATGACGGTGACGACTGTGAACGTGGTAGGTTTTATCATAGAATTGTTTTATACTACAGAACGATGCTACAGTCATTTAACCTGTTTAAAGCAGTCAGGCACAAATGCAGATAAGTGCAGGAAAATACTTTGAAAACGGCGCCGGTGAACATGGTGCATGGAAAGTCGACCTTTTTTTTTTGTTATGTAAATATTAAACATAATATAATGGAGATATTCAGAACAAGTTTGCCATTTGAAAAATTTTGTATGACCGATGGTGCAGGGATTTTGAAAAGAATGTACCGCAGCTGTCTTTCTGAAAAAAAAACCCAAAGCAAAAAGGTATCAAAAACCGGTTGACTTTACAAATTACAAGATTTTATCCATTTCTTTTATACCCTCTGTCTCCCTATAAATGACCGTAGCTTTCTTTTCACAATGTGCTTTAATACACAACGTTTTCGGATTCACCTGTGACCAGTTTTCTGAGTTTAGTCTGACTCTAAAGTTTGAAGTATATCTTTGTACTAGAATGTTGGTGTGAGGTCCTGCATACCCGCAAGAGGCAGCGATAAATTCTTCATGTCACTTTAAAATTAGTCAGAGACGTGAAGAGCCTGATCTGTTTGTCATGGACGGAAATTTTAAAAAAAATGAAATTTTAAAGGCCTGTATACAAATATTTAGTGAGATGTGTTAGGTATTTTATGTTTCATTTGGAAGGGCATCTCTGAAGGAGCTGAAATTCGATAAAATTTGGTTGCCGTGATTATCTACCTAAACTAGAATCCATTAAATGATGAATGTCGCGGACGGACAAAAATGGCACACTAAACCAATCAGGCTCTGCATTATACCGTTGAGCACTACATGATATTCTTAGGACTGTTTCAATATCAACTTGTCTATAATTATTTTATATGCCGTTCCTTTCATGTTTCAGTGGTATCAAGTATACCAGGGACTCTACTGCTTGATGTCCCCTTTGACGACTTACCGGACAATTTCTCAGCTGGAGCTGTTGATGATGTAAGTCGTGAATACTATATAGTGCAATACTGTACACTCGAACTGAGTGATAAACATTATCCGCCGCTCATGTCATCAAGAGATAACCTTATGCGCATCGTTTTGAGACGGGTATTTTGGTGTGTGAGTTATGCGGAAACAGGCACTGGTAGTGCAGTCGCCTCCTGGTGCAATGGTACCTTAAAATGCATCGGTTATATATCAATCTAGAGCGTATCTCTTGGATAACTCCGTGATTTTTATCTTTTTTAAATGTTTTCTAGTTGACTCTTCAAATCTTCGGAACCCCCTATGAGGAGAAATCATGTGACATTGTATTTACCAGTATCAGGTAAGAAGTTATCGATGTATGATTTGCGAGTAACTGCGAAATTCTCGTTTACATCATTTTCAGCGTCTCGGTGATCAAAAAAGTTCATTACTTCACGTCCACTCTGCTTCCCCGTATTCAGTGACAAATCTAGCCACTAGAGTGGCACATAATTTATCTTAGATTACACTGGTCGGTGGCAAACCCCCAACGATTTTAGGCCCTCATTTACGAATGTGTAGCAAAACATAAGTTTCAAAAGACATTTTAACACTTGTGTAAATCTGGTAGAATTTTTCTGGTTGGAAGTGTAGCAGAGGGGGGGGGGAGTACCCCCTCCCCTCCTTCAAATACTGTAGTATCCTTGTAAGTGTGTCCCTTAGTGGGACTGTTGGTGTTTACATTGCTTAAATATATTAGGCTATATCTGGACAATTATATTTTTGTATCAAATCAGTTTCTATTCTGTAGTGCTTTCATACTAGAAGTGTAATGAAAGTCTTACGGTATTTGGGGAATTCAATGACCATCAAAAGGAACGACAAGATTATTTTAATCAAAAATATTATTATAATTATTATTATCATTTATCAGTAGTGTAGTAGTAGTAGTAGTAGTAGTAGTAGTGTACATAGTAGTAGTATTATCGTCACCATCAATGTATCAGCTGTTCCCTCCCAGTACTTACAAACATGACAAAGGTAGTTTATATAAGTCCTTGAACAAACGGTCCCTTAAAATGGGTCCAGTATGATACGAGGGGATAAGGAATCGCGAGAGAACACTGGAATCGAGTGAATAAGACTATATCCGAGTGTGTTAATATTTCTTCTCACTATGCCTGCACCACCCCTTGTTTAACTTCTCACCTGCTTTGTTTCCTTTTTTCACCGAGCCATTCGAAGAGGGGGGGGGGGGGGGGGGGAGGGGGTTGGAGTGGGAGGGGTGACCTCGTATTCAATAACTGCTCCCCGGCTGAGTTTTGAAATGCCAGGCTATAATGTATTTCTCGAGCAGAGGCGTCGATCCATTTTTCGGATTGGGGGTAGGGGTCAAAACGACCAACCGGAGATGAACCCACGGCTACTGAGATATGTATATGTATATATGTGTATGTATATGTATATATATATATATATATATATATATATATGTATAGTGTGTGGGCGCGCGTGTGTGTGTGTGTGTATATATATATATATATATATACATACATATATATAACATAGACCTATGTCAACGTGAAGCATTTTCAATGTGGGGAAAATACGCATCTTGCTAGACTGTGAACCATCCTGTTTTTTGTTTGTTTTTTAATTTTGCGAGCGAGCGAAGCGAGCGAGCAAAAAAATAACAAATTTCTTGTTATGAGAGAAGTGTTTAATTATCAAAATGCACTATAGGCATATATGATTCCTAATATATATATATATATATATGGTTACCTTGCTGCCAAATATGACTCTTTTTGGTCACATCGCTAGTCCATTGTTGCTACCCCCAAAACCACTCTGTTTTTTGATATTACGAGCGAGCGAGGAATCACACACTGTTTTTGTTGGTAGAAGTAGTACCCCTTCGGCAAATTACACTGTGAGCCCATGAAACATCTACATTATCTATTTGGTCTCATCTCACTTACCGAATTCGTTTGCTTTTCAAAACCACTAATATCAAACGAGCGAGCGTAGGGAGCGAGGAAAAATATACTCTTTTCCATAATATAGCAGTTTTATTTCGTCATCATAATAATGTGATATGCGCTATACAAGAACGGAATGTTATCATTATCATCATCAAAATACACTATAAACCCGTCATGCCTGTATGATATCTAAATAATACATCCGATCACCAGTGTGCCGAATATGACACTGTTTTGGCTCCTTGGCTTGCAGTCCGAATCCATTCTGTTTCTACCATTAGCTAGCAAGCAAAGTCAACGACCGATCCCGGCAAAATTATATGGATTCACCAAAAATTTGTCAACCCCATCGCTGCCCAAATATTATGACATTTTGGAATCTCGCTGCTATAATAAGCTATTTGCTGCCCGAAATCATCTTGTATCTAGCTTTTAACAGCGAGAGTAGCGAGCGAGCTAACGAAAAATATGTCTTTTTTTTTTAAATCTAGGCCGTTATCTACTGGAAGTGTATCTATTTTAGGTCAACTGGCCGTTCGATTTCTTGGAGTGATATCTTGTTTGGTTACATTACTTCTTATGAGTAAGAAGGATAGTATAACATTAGATAGGAAGTGTAGATGTAAACCTATTTCCTTTCATAAGAATATAGTTATTATCATCAGCATTGGTTAAGATACTTAAATGCGAGCGAGCGAAGCGAGCGAGCGCTTCCCAGCCAATGTCCCATTTACTTTCTTTTTTCTTGTTTTCTGCTTTCATTTCACTTCCTTCTTTCCTTTTCCTTTCTTTTCTCTTTTTTTTTTTTTTTTTTTTTTTTGGGGGGGGGGGGGGGGGGGGTTCGGAAATTCTTGGGGAGAGGGGCAAAATGATATCTTTGCCCGAAATTTTCTTTGGGGGGCAACTGCCCCCCCCCCCCAGGATCGACGCCTCTGTTCTCGAGGGGGGGATTATAAACATGCATTCTACTAGAAAGAATGAATGTTTGATTGATTTAGTTCCATGGATTTCGACTATGTTGCTATTTATTTTCAGTCCGTCGGGAGAGGGAAATGAAACTGCATTACTTGTTGAATTCTGCTACCATGCAACACCTGACGATTACCGACCCACAGGCGATATATCTGATTTCTTTCGCTTGATTGATTTTCTCTTTGGTGTGCCGATCTTAAACGTGTCACTAACCGGTAAGTTAAGCTGAAATAATATATAGTTTTCATGTTCTGCTGTGGTGATATAGTTAACTTGTCACGGAATTGCTTGCAAGGAAATGTATAGTGTGAATTATGCAGGCGATTAAATGTGCTAAAAAACAAAACTAAACATATTCAGGAAAGTGTGTCAGATAACGAACTGATAACGAAACCCAAATGAAAGTGTAACGTTCCCGACAAAATAATTGTTTTGTTAATTCTTTTCTTGTTGGAAGATATTTTAAAAATGCCTTAAAAGTCTCCTCTTGAGGGAAAAGTATAATATTAGGCATAGGACGTTAATCGCTCCTGTCATACCAATGAGAGATTCATTGCTTGAGCAATTCCACAGTTATTTAACATGTTTAGATTACAGTATGTAAAACTAAAAAATTATTGCCCATAGGGCCTCATAAAAAATAGACCGTGTACTCGTTCATTGTTCCTTTTTAACAAGAAGGGGTTTTTAATGCAACATGGTAAAGAAATGGCGTAAGATACAATATTATGGTCACTGTATAGCGCTACTGACATTTACATACATGTACATAATTATAGACAATGGCATTCAATTAGAGTGTTACCATCAAGATGGCATTTCACCTGAAAAAAAAAATCATGCTAAAAACCAGTGATTTATATTATACATTACTTTTTCGTGTAGTCCAAAATCTGTCAGCCTATGTTTTAGCAAGGATCAAACTGATAGTAAAAAATGACTTCCCAAGCAACCTAGACATTTCATGAATGCCAGCCATCCTGGCCATAAATTCAAGGAGGGATATTATTAAAAATATATGAAATAGGTATCCTTTCTTGATTTTTAGGATATTACTTTTTTGCATGTCTCACTTCTCTATCTAGACTTCAATGAGTGCGATCGTAATCCGTGCTTGAACAACCACACATGCTATGATGGCCTAGATTCCTATTTCTGTGACTGTAGAGCACCTTTCAGTGGTAGAAACTGTGAAGGTAAGGAGTTTGCCGGTTTTCCACCTCAAAATTAATCCTGTCTGTTTACATCCGTCTGTTTACATCCGTCCAAATATATTTATGTAGCCTGCATAATCTTTGAAATATTCCACAAAAACTAGCATTATCACTGTTTCAATAAATTTGCTGAACCACGTTTTTAAGAGGAAAAATGAAAGAAAGCCCAATGTAATTATGTAATCGATAAAACGAATAATCTGAAATCATACTACATACTACAGTCTCATAAGCCTTTGATGTGGTTTGCTGTCGGTTTCTTTGCCACTAGGTCTCAATTTTTTTTTTTTTTTTTTTGGAAGGTTTTGTAGACCTTTCCATCAACTAGCATATTTCTGTTGGCGAGAATTTATCTTGTAATTCTGCCTTTCTGCAGATGATCACAATTTTTCCCTACACATTTCTGTTCTGTGCTCTGTCACTCTTACAGTACTATTCCAGTCATGTCCTTTTCCTCATTGGTCCGGGGCAGGGGGGGGGGGGAGTTCATAAAGCTGTTCGTATGTTACGCACGACTTTACGCACGACTTTACGCACGACTGGAACATGTTCTTGGGTGCTAATCAGATTCTCAAATCATGTACATGTAGCACAAAAACATATCACCAGTCGTGCGTAAAGTCGTGCGTAACTTACGAACAGCTTTATGAAACACCCCCTGGGCTTTTTTTGTTCTCAAAGTAAAGTTTACCATGTCTACCATTCCTTCTAGAATGTGAGCAAAATATTTCGGTTTTCTCTCCTTCACCAGTCAGAATATTTTGTTGAAATCCCGCATAAGAAGTGTTTCTTTATTTTCATTCTACAGTAATCGTTGCAATTTGCCATAACTAATTACTTTATTTATTTCAGTTTATCTTCAGTCATGTGATTTCTCTTTTGTCCATGTTCTTGGTTAACTAAACCAGTAATGATACTCGGTTCTTGTATAATGCATACACTCTAGATTTACTAGACTTAAAGTCAGGGACAACTCCAAATTCCGATTAAAAATCTTGAATCTTATAGATTGATAATCTTATTCATTGTAATCTAACTCTGTAGTTGTCCCAAATTACAATCAACTTAGATTTCTAATCTAAGAAATTCAGAATGTAGTATTCTCTGTCCAAAAAGCTTTAGTTCTTACTCTCATTTAAGTCGAGCTATCCTAATGAAGGCACCGAAGCTTGAACGCATTGATTTTTTAATCACCAGTAATCATTTTCTGTACTTAAGTTGAGCGTTGCAAATGTAAATTAATGGCTTGCCAAAGTGTCGTGGCAGGGAGTCGATTATTACACTCGGCAGTTTTTGATTATTTATCAGGTTACTTATCCAGTCTCAATGAGTCTCAGTGATCAGAAGTTGATGCCCATTTTTTTTTCACTGAACATATATGTGGGATGCACGTATTATTGATCTATTTCATTTTGAAAAGAAATTGTGTGTTCTATTTTCGGTATAATTAGTTGAGCAACATTGCTTTGACGATACATGTTCCTACAATGGTTTTTGCCGGGAAACGAGAGATGACTTCACCTGCGAGTGCTATGATGGTTACCTTGGACGGTTTTGTGAAGAACGTGAGTTTACCAAGTCGTTTTTATCCTGTTTCAAAATAATCCATTGATTTTTACCTTCACTGCCTTTGGTATAATGCAAATTTAATTTACTTTTCAGCGTTTCTTATTGATCATTTGATTCATCTATAAAAAAAAATAAAATACACCATGTTCGGAAAATTATTTGTATTCTGTTCTATTTAGAGTTTAATCCATGGCACACTACGTTTCCCTACTGATATCCGATGTTGGAAAGAAGAAATGCAAAATGGTCAATTTGCACATTTAGATTCGCCTATGATGGTTAAGTTTCTGCCAAACTTCTTGGTTTATCTTATATTGCTTTGTAATTAGGATTTGACTGTGTCTATCTGACACTGATTTTGGCCTATGGCACTGATTCACTCGACGAAGTTCGATCCATTGCTATGTCACGTAACGCAACGGCAGTACCTCAAAGACGACCAAGCAACGAGTTCAGCCAGTTCTTTGAATTTTACCAGGAGGCAAGTTGTAATTTATCAATATTATCATGATCGTATTATCATCATTATTATTATCATTATATTACTGATACTGCTACTACTTCTCTGATTACTATTTTAACTGTTCATGTCATCATTTTTATCAATGTCATTTGATCGTAGTTATTCATTTTCGACTAATTCCAATTAGAGTTCATTCTAAAAAAAAAACATGAAAGACGGTCGGTCTTGACATTGAAAACGGCTAACGACTGCCGTACATGTATATTTTAAAAAGACCAATTCCAAAATGCGTAGTGATTAAATACCTATTTAACTGTCGAATCGATCTTAGTTTTTTATTAGCATTTTTTACAGCACGATATTGTATTTAATTTGAATGGTAGACACAATGCTTAGCCAGTTTAGTATTTTGATGGACCTTTTTATCATCTTCATGTAATTTCATAGTTTTATTTTTATCTTTATTTGAAACCGCTAATATCACCTTAATGTGTGATCTTGAATTGTTTATGCTACCACTGACATGGTGGCAGGTCGGTGCTCATTGAACATGTTGAATTTATCTGAGGAAAGGAGCCACGGCATACATTAGCCATGCTAGCACTTCAACACATGACCCATTGTTACTTCCATCAATTCATTCCGTTAAATGCTTGTTTTGTATAAATTATGATGCTTAGTTTTGAATGTTTCAGAATTTCGAAATCCAAATCCTTATGATAAATTATATTGTAGTAATGTCCTAATATTTCTACCACAACTGTCCGTAAATAAGTTTTTTTGTTTATAAATGCTACATCGTGTGACTATATCTAACAAACACTTTAATATCTCAATTGTAAATCTACAGTTTAATGAATCAGAACCACACGTCCGTATTCTGGAGTTCCTTCTCCGCTACGTAGAGTAAGTCATAGCTCTATTATAGGTTTTGCTTTTTTTTTCGGCTGCAACAGTGTTTCCTTATAGGAAAAAAACGACTTCCTTTTGTTTTGTTTGAGGGTCTGCTGATTGTATATGATGTCTTTAAATTCTAAAAGCTATCTTGGAGAACCAAGTTTTTTGATTCCCGTAAACGTGAAATCACCCGGGGTAAAAAGAAAAAAAATGTTCTTTCGTGTTTCTTCCACAATCCATATTCAGTGCAAAAATGCAGTTTCATATTAAAATTCGCGAAAACCTTCTCTATATAGCTCTATCATTAGTGGAAGGGGGGGGGGAGGGTAAGAGGAAGATTGTATATTGGAATCGAAGTATTTTTTTCAGCTTTACTTGTATTATTAGCAGTAAATTTTCACTGCCACGAAATAACAGGACTGACATGTTGGGGAAATGTGGAAAGTGAATGTAGCCATCTCCATTTATTATTTTCTTGTACAGTTGGGATGAAGACAAAGCTTACAGAAGTGATGAAGGTTTGGAGATCATAGAAGGCGAATCATGTTTGCCTATCGACCCTGACCAGGACATCGTGTACCCACTCGTCAATGAAAGTCTGGGATATCTCTTAAACTTCTTTGGAGATTTTCTCTCTGAGTATGGCATTGAGAGAATACTAGTTGCTGGAGGTAACAATAGATGATACGCCTTCTATAATTGGGGGGGGGGGGTCTTTATTTTCTACTTTCTTGGTTTTTTTTTTGTGTATATGTGAGTGCGCATTCAAGACATGACCTTCAGCAGAATGATAAAGGAAAGCAAATATAATGATAACGACATCTTCGCCCTCCTAAATGTAACTTATAGGTGCGTCGAATGCGAAACGTGGGATCTGAGATTTCAGTGACATCATAGACAAAATATCATTTGTTTTTGTTTTCCTGGTTCTATTCAATAAAGTGCCACGCAGATCATCAATATGGGGTAAGGCGTATTTTTCGGAATAAAGCTAGTTTTGTGAGGCAGTGCCATTCACAAAATTTGCCATTTTTAACAGTTTTGAAACAGCATACAATTTGGATATGACAGCTTTCCATACACTTCTTTGACAAACACATGACTGCTCGCTTTGAAAATAAAGACAACATGAATGAACACAGACTGTATGAGAAGCCATCTTGAGCAGATATTTGGCTGCTTTAAGCATGCACACACACACACACACAAAATGGAAATAGAATCACACTATTTTAAGAGAATCATTAAAATTATGCTTTTTTAACGGATCAGTTGATTCTGTCACAGTCCCCCGATTATTCTCGTCTTTTTCCCAAATTGCAGATGACGGATGCCAACCAAACCCATGTCAATACGGAGGGTTCTGCGGTTATTCCAATGACACTTCTCGGAATTATATCTGCCATTGTCCAGAGGGTCTACGAGGAGATAACTGCGAGTTGAGTAAGTGTAATGAAGAAAAAAACAACAAAACTTTTTTATTTCAAATTGACGTTTTATTAACTTTTGAGCTCTACCTGTTAATAAATTGCAAGTAAAAGCTTAAGCAATGCAAATAACCCCCTCAAACAGATTTTGAATGGCCGTGGATTCGAATTCTGCCATTTCTAGATAAAACGTCACCTAGCGAGCTTGCACTGTTGGAATAGCTGTTTAAAAATCATTAGCTTGTTTAACATATGAACCTACCAACTGATGTTTTCTAATGTGTGTAAAACAAATGGGGGTATTTTAAAAAACACAGTTGGCGGGTTCATATCTCACATAACCTAATGATTTTGAAAACAACTATTTAAACAGTGTATTACATGCTCCAACCGGGCCTTAGGTAAGGATGCAACCTCTGCTAAAAGCTTTGGTCACACTTTGCATTCAGCTGCAACCTCTGCGTTCAAAATTATTCTGCATCCCCTTTTTTGTCCCCTTTTTTTTTGTCCGAGGGGAATAGGTATATGACTGAAGCTCTTCCCTTCAATGTATGTGAATGAATATGGGTGTGGGTGTGTGTGTGTGTGCGTGTTGGGGGGTGATGCTGAAATCCGAACCAAAATGTCGTGTATACTGACTGCGAAAAAATCTTAAAGAAGAACAACAGCTTTGACATTGGCAGATTTTTTTTTGTCAGCATTGTTTCATCTTAAATAGGCTAGTACAGGCCAAGCTCAGATAGCGACTCCATGAAAATGGCGCCAAGTGGTCTGTCGAGTGCAGTTATTTCAGTAGTTATTATATTGATATTATTGAGTTGGTTGTTTTCCATGCATGAATTCTTAGAGAGAGAAAAAAAGGTTCTTTCAGAGATTGCACTATATACGGAGCCCGCCACGTGACATGAGGGGAAAAAAATTTCCATGGATTATTGCGTTCCCACGCAATAATATTTCGTTCCCTCGCAATAACATTTCGTTCCCTCGCAATAATTATTGCTTTCCCTTGCAATAATTACTGCGTTCCCTCGCAATAACTACTGCGTTCCGTCGCAATATTATTGCGTTCCGTCGCAATATTATTGCGTTCCCTCGCAATATTATTGCGTTCCCTCGCAATAATTACTGCGTTCCATCGCAATATTATTGCGTTCCCACGCAATAATTATTTCGTTCCCTCGCAATATCGTTGACGTATCTACGGGCGCTGTATACTATACTATGCTGTGTTAGTGTGCATATAGACCGGGAGCCAGAGGGGGCCATAGCGGTAATCTACGGACAAAACTATAGTAGGAAATGCACGTCTGCCGTGCTCTATGCGGTGGGGGCGGTCGGGAGGGGCCCCAAATAGGTCAAAAATTGAGCTAGATTAGCTAGTGGAAATTGTAGGGCATAACCCCCTGCATCATAGATGACCAATGCCAGACATTTTAGGTCGTGGGTTGTGCCCGCAAAAAGCCCCCAAATATCAAAACGCCCATTCCTTTGTGTACAACGGGAAAAAATCATTTAAGACGATGACGTAGATTAATGAATCGGCGTTTTTTCCCCCTTGTTTTTCATGTTTTGGGGGCGTCTAGCGGACACAACCCACCGCTGACAATGTCTGACAGGGGTCATCCACTATGCAGGGGCACATGTTTGACAATTTCCACTAGGTTTCAAGGGGGTAACTTGTTTTGCAATTATATTCATTGTCTTAAAGTTCACAATGTTTTATTGAGTGGTAATGATGGAGCATTTTAACTTCACTTTGGGGGCTTCTAGCGGGCACAACCCACCACTGAAAATGTCTGGCGGGGTCATTCATGACATAGGGGAGTCTGTCTTAACAATTTCCACCAGGTTTCAATGGGTTAATTTGTTTTTCTAATCTAGCTCATCGTCTTAAATTATTATTTTCCCGTTGTACACAAAGGAATGGGCGTTTTGATATTTGGGGGCTCTTTTCAGGCACAACCCACCACCTAAAATGTCTGGCATTGGTCATTTATGATGCAGGGGTCATGCTCTACAATTTCCACTAGTTTTCATGGAGGTATTTTTTTCGCTAATCTAGCTCAATTTTGGACCTATTTTGGGGCCCCTCCTGACCGCCCCCACCACATAGGGCACGGCAGACGTGCATTGCCTACCATATTCTTGTCCGTAGATTACGGCTATGGTCATGAAAAGGGGATAAGTTTTTCGCTAAGCTAACCCCATCTGGCTCCCGGTCTATATGCAAACTAACACATCATAGTATAGTATGCAGCGCTTGTCGATACGTCAACGATATTGCGAGGGAACGCAATAATTATTGCGAAAGAACGCAATAATTATTGCAAGGGAACGCAATAATTATTGCGAGGGAACGCAATAATTATTGCGAGGGAACGAACTATTATTGCGAGGGAACGAAATATTATTGCGAGGGAACGCAATGATTATTGCGAGGGAACGCAATGATTATTGCGTGGGAACGCAATAATGTTTCGAGGGAACGCAAATAATCCATGGAGATTTTTTTCCCCTCATGTCACTTGGCGGGCTCCGTACACTATATACTGCAGTATCTGACATCGATTTGATTTTTGACTGCACAGCTCCCCTAGAAAAAAAAGTTGTTCGATGTTAATATTGTGTCATGCTGCAAATCTTGTTCATAATATAGCTCGCATTTTGCAATGTTTAAAAACCACAACTCGGGACAATAGACTTCACTCATCCAGGATAATTTAACTCTTCATAACTGCAAAAGAGAGCATGCTATTTAATGGATCCCTAGTTTTTTATATATATAAAAGAAGTTCTAACTTTTTCATTGGACAAGGCTTTCCATTGCTTCTTTTCTGTACATCTTCCTTCAGACATAGATGAATGTGATGAAGATGATCCTTGTGAGAATGGAGGAAACTGTACCGATGTCTTAGGTACTTTCAACTGTTCATGTCCTGTGGGTTGGACTGGATATACCTGCAATGTGGGTGAGTGGTGTCAGTCTTCAGGCACATCTGACCAAGCGATTACGATAACGAAATTTTTCCAATACTACACCCTAATATATGATAAGTACGAGTATGCTATTGTTCATTGAACGTAGGGCAGCTTTAGGGTGTTTCTTTGCCAAGAGTGCTAGTCGACACAATAATAGGAAACAATAGAAAAAAGGTTTTCCACTGTGTATTACAAAGGATCTGCATAATAATTCACTTCCGGTCTTAATTGGCTTCATGATAATCTCTTAATCACTTATATTGAAAAAATTGAAAAAAAAAATGAAGATCTTAGGAAATCTACCTAGGGCTTCAGAAATACTGTGACAGATGGGTGTAATTTGAATTGCACATCTAAAAAAATATCGTCATTGGAATCGTTATTGGTGCACTTTGACCAAGGCCTTTATTACTGTTATTACCACATTTAGAAGTTGTAGTAGTAGTGGTAGTAGATGAAGTACTATAGTCGAATTCTTATTATTACTGCCGTTTTTTATTGCTGTTATCATCATTGTCATCATCGTCATTTTAATTGTTATAACTGTAATATTAGAAAATAAACAGCAATACATTGGCAAGAGAGACTAGTTCACATTAGGAAGAGAAAAGAAGTAAATGAATTGGGAGTAGGTGGGTCATAATGCAAAACGGTTCAATACAGCGATATTTGAGTTAACCCGCAACTACACTTGACTGTTCACAGAGTCGAATGCGTGTAAATCCCAGCCTTGTAATAACGGTGCTACCTGTGAGAACGAGGGCGATGGTTTCTCGTGTGAATGTATCCCAGGATTCTCGGGACCCACATGCTCCGATGGTAAGAGGGATAATAAGGTTACTTTCCATTCACCTATTCATTTATTTATCTATCTATCTATTAATTCATTCATACTTTTTTGAAGGAGACAGCAGAATGTTGAGTAGCACTATCGTGTACTTGCGAAGGCCCTCCTACTCTCATAATTTTTTACAAATCCTGGGTTCGATATTCACTGAGCTATATTAATTGCAAGATTTTTTTTTAAACCCAAATTTATGTGGCTCTCGACACAAGTGTAAATGAGGACCCGACAGTTGGTGGAATGATGGTAAGTAATTGCAGGACCCTAAGGATGAAGAGCACTGGTACTAATGGGAATTCCCTTTATAATGCAAAATATTACATTGTATGATTATCATCATTAGGCACGTTCACACACAAAAGGAATCGAAATTTGAATCGCGATTCGAATCGCGATTCAAATTTCGATTTCATAGCCACCGTTCACACACGGGGAAAAAGCGAGATTCTGATCGCGATTTGAATCGCGATTAGAATTTCGATTTTTTTTTCGACCATTCACACACACAAAGAAGCAACAGAAACAGGCAGGAGAGCCCACGTACTTCACCGCTTAACTGCTGTTATACACGATCAGGACATAAACATATATAACATCGACCGTAAAAGGGCTACAGAAAGTACAGCAACAAACTCATTAATTGAATAATAAATGATTATCATACAAACATTTGTTTACTATACGGGATCAATGGCGCTAAGATAGCATGCAGTGCGTGCCATACAGTGCATGCACTCCGTAACGTAACACACACTGCATACACTGGATAGTGCATGCACCGCGCATCGACCGCACACGCGCAAAGAATGATGGGATAGATAAAACCGATTTTCTAATCGCGATTCGGTTCACACACACAACGCTCGGCAAATAATTTCGATTATTCTGAAAAATTGCACTTCTTCTTATTAGTGAGATTATTCTGTCCACACACGAAATAAAATCGATTTTCTAATCGCGATTAGAAAATAGATTTTTGGATCTCACTTTCACCTTGTGTGTGAACGCCCCTGTTATCATCCCTCGCATGGGAGCCAATTGGCAGGGGATGAGAGTGGAGGGCATCCTTTTGCATCACGAACAATTGTCATAACAGTTTTAGCATCTGTACCTTTTATCTTTTAAAGCGGCAGTTGCTTCTTTTCGCCCATTTTGTTTATTATTTGATATTCGGTTGCATACATTATCTCCACAGAAGCAAATGCCTGTGCTTCAACACCTTGTCTGAATGATGGGATCTGCATCAATTACATCGGATACTTCACCTGCAACTGTACAGATTCATTCATAGGAGCGACTTGTAATGGTAAAAACTTTATCGTTTGTGGTTGTCTTAAATAACAAGTCTAAGAACGAATTTCATAGTAATATATCGTCATGTTCAGTGGCGGCAATTTCATGTCACGAGCGGGGGGGGGGGGGGCGGAAACCCGGAAGGCCTCCGCCGAAAATATGTTTTGAAAAGTGAGAGGGGGATAGTTGATATTATGCGAGCGAGCGAGCTAAAATTATCGCAGAAAATAATGAAAAGAAGCCTGATTTTGCCCTCAAAATGCAGTCAAGGCCTATAAAATATTTGAACGGTTGAACTAAAGTTGGTCAGCTGACTCAAAATTGAAAAAAATAATATATCAAGCTTTGAAAATCGAGGGGGAGGGGGACGACCCCCCCCCCAGAAAAATCGAGGGGGGACATGTCCCCCTTTCCCCCGGGATCGCCGCCTGTGGCCATGCTCATAAGGTCCTTACTATACTATCCATTGTCACACTTTAAAATGAGGTTTGTATTGGCATGTAGAGTAATTTTCACACTTGCATTTATTTTGTTACATTCTTTAAAAGAGGAAAATTGTCTTAAAAAGCTGGAAAAGGGAGATGACTGTAATGCACGGGTGTCTAGTGCGAGAATTGAATTGATAATAAATTCACTCACTTTCCCCCAAAGACATTTGCATTGCACACTGGAATGACTTTATGGGACCACATACAAGCATGCCAAATATGGCATGAATGTTCGGCCCGAATACTTCAGCTGTTTCTCGTCTTTCGAATATTAGGGCATTTAATGTGTAGAGAAATGTAGGGAACATTTCTCATCTGATATTCTTCCTATAAATGATCTAAACGAATGAAAATCTAAAGCTAACACATACTTTTGAACTTTTCCAGAACTCAGGCTGTACATGTTTTTGTATCATTTTTCGATATCACAGACACCAGCGATGAAGAGAACTGCACTGAAACTCTGTGTGGTGATGGCGGTTCGTGTGAATTCAATACCACAACAATGACAAGGACATGTGTATGCGACCCGGGCTGGACCGGCGTGTACTGCGAAGAGAGTAAGTATTCCTGGTCTCAGGCTTGGTAATATCTAGACATACAGGAGTGGAATTCTACTCCCTGAAGTGTCATATTGGAATCAAATCATTTCGAATGATGAATTAATGATTTTTGCAAGTAGTCTAACATCACTTCCTTTAAATGCTTCTCAGCCTTTGGTGCGTTTTTTAAATGTTGAATATAAACGCATCTTCTTAAAGTCAGGTGGCTGGCTTGTTTGTTGATTTCAGATGGTGTACAGCATATTCTTAGGAAATAGAACGTGAAATATTCTCTTATAATGTACATTCTGCTATCAGAGTAGACTCCTATGATTACTCTCTAGCCTTGGTATATATTCTTCCTCCTTATTTTATTTAATAACTTTGCTCCTTTTGTTTATCTCAAAACAAAGGGATCTCAGAGACTATTTTTATAATTCCATTTTCACTGATGTACCTGAGGGTGTTTCATAAAGACTTAAGTTTGACTTAGAGTCGTGCTTAAGCGCCAATGCCCATCCGCTATTTAAGACGTAATCTCATCGATAGATTTTTCAATAGAGCGCGTCCCCTGACCAGCATATTCACCAATGCGGTGATGCGTAACATACAGTTCGCAAGTAGGACTTTAAGTGCGACTTTAAGTCAAACTTAAATCTTTATGAAACACCCCCCAGATATTGATGACTGCCAGAGCAAACATGCCTGTGATATCGACGTGTGCAATGACCGAGGGAAATGTTTCGACCTTCGTCAAGGCTACAGCTGCCAGTGTGATCCGGGATACATAGGGCCGAATTGCCAGATAAGTAAGGGTTCAAGCATATTATATTGGACCAAATTGGTAGAAAAGTGCAAGGGTTTAAATTTACATAGGACCCGTATTGCCAGATTTATAGGGTTTAAACTTATATAAGACTAGATTGCCCAACAAGTAAGGGTTTTAAACTTATTTAGGACCGGGGGGCAAGAGTATGTAAAATCTTTGAAGAAACAAGAGGGCGCTTTTGTATTTTTAAAATTGAAATTGAAGGATCTGGTGCACACTTTTGGTGAAATTTTGGAAATTTTTGAGTAAAATAATATAGGTCTTGAAAATTTCGGTGGCCATGACTATGAATCGTACGAATGCAAAAAGATTAGTTAAAAGATTTTAAAATTTTTGATTAGCATGTATGTACTGACACATGGCATGGAGTAGCTAGCCCATAAAACAAGACATTCTCGCTACCGATGTACTTTCTGCTGAAAGTTTAAGCCGACACTTTCGCACGGTGAATGCTAAGGATTGTTGTATCTTGTTCAGATGTGAATGACTGCGAAGGAGTATACTGCAGGAACGAAGGTGAATGTGTGGATGGTGAAAATACCTTCTACTGCCAGTGCCCTGAAGGTTGGGATGGAGAATTCTGCGAGGAAGGTATTACTTTAACTGCATTCAGATGATTGCATTTCTATTTCACTATTTTTGTTATTGATTGCTATTTCTATGAAGAAAACATTGGCTTTATGTTATATGAATTATCGTTGATCTTTCCTACATTACGTTGGTTGTAATTATGTGATTTTTTTTTTGTAATAATGTGTTTTATTAGCTTTCCAGTCACATTATGATCACAATATTTCCGTATTTTGTATTAAAAAAAATTAATATGTTTTCTTTTTGAAAACACACAAAATACTGAAACGTGTCACATGGAAAAGAGGAGATATTACTGAGGATGCATGTAAAAAACACAAATAAAATAAACCGGTTGTTTCTTTCCGAGAAATGTTATCCATGTGATTCCTCATTACGAAATGTATTTACTTTATTTCTTTCTCCCGTTTTTGTCTCGCCTGCGTAGCGGAGCGAGACATAGGTATCACTATTTCCGGTGTCGGCGTAGGCGTCGTCGTCGGCGTCGTCGTCAACAATTGTGTTGTACACCCAATAACTTTCTATAGCTTTAAGGTGGGATCACCAAATTCATACCAGAGGTCCATCTCTTGAAGGCGCAGGTCAAGTTCGAATATGAGTCGAATTTGAATAAGGTCAAAGGTCAAAGGTCAATGAACTTTCCATGACTGGCACTGTGCTATATTGTACACACAATAACTTTTTATACCTTCGAGGTAGGATTGTCAAATTCATACAAGAGGTCCATCTCTTGAAGGTGCAGGTCAAGTTCGAATGTGAGTTGAATTTGATTAAGGTCAAAGGTCAAAGGTCAATGAACTTTTCATAACTGGCACTGTGCTATGTTGTACACCTAATAACTTTCTATAGCTTTGACGTGGAATCACCAAATTCATACCAGAGGTCCATCTCTTCAAGGTGCAGGTCAAGTTTGAATGTGAATTGAATTTGATTAAGGTTAAAGGTCAATGAACTTTCCATGACTGGCACTGTGCTATGATTTACACCACTTTGTTCCTGTAATGACATGAACTTTATAATTTGATACTTTTTAACACTAACATTTTACTTCAGTTCAACAGAGTTCATTCTACAGTTTACTGTATAATAGCAGTGAACTCACTACTCTCTATACCTGAACCAGATTTTGTATTTTACTTGTTACTGTTTTTCATATATTTGTTTATTTATTTATTTATTTATTTATTTATTTATTTATTTATTTATTTAATTTATCCATAACCAAGCCTATGTAATGATAATTTGTGAACTCCCTTTCACTTATTATTACAATATGATTGTGCATTTTTTTAAATTTATTTACTTAATTTATCCATAACCAGGCCTGTGCAATGATAATTTGTGAACTCCTTTTCACTTATTATTACAATATGATTATGCATTTTTCTGTCTGTGTATTTTGATTTAATTAACAGTGAATGCAACATGGCTGAAGGATCACTATGTTTGGATGCTTTTTGCATCTGTTTGTTCCACTAATAGCATGACCTTTACAATTTTAATACTTTCTAACACTAACATTTTACTTCAGTTCAACAGAGTTCATTCTACAGTTTACTGTATAATAGCAGTGAACTCACTACTCTCTATACCTGAACCAGATTTTGTATTTTACTTGTTTATTTTTTAAATGCATTTGTTGTTATTTATTTAATGAGCTATAGTTCTTGGCACCATTTATAATATTCACTTTTGCTTATAAAATACTGCACTCTTTCAAACTTCCTACTCATACCCTATTACTTATTTTATCTTGTAGTACTTCACTCTTGCATCATTTACTTATCATATGCACACAGATCAATTTAGAAAACCCTACTGCTAAAGTGAAGGCAAGATGGCTAAAAATCACACACAATAAGTTTTTATATTTATCTTTCATGCACAACCTTTCCTCCATTTTTCAAACAATAAGTTTGCCATAACACCTTAATAATTAATTTAATTTTACAATTTTACTCACATTATTATCAGTTACATTCTTTTTCACTAACATTCATTTCCTTACTTGCATGGAAATAATTATAGCTTCATAGTATTAACAGCATTCTTAGTGTTATCTGATTTCCTAGGGATAAAGTAGGCCTATACCATTATTGCATATGTAAACTGTCAGAACCACAGTTCACCCCCTAAACTGCTGACAGCCTCAGAAGTCATATAGCATAGTTTTGACATGCAGTCTCTTCATGACTGCAATTTGCAGGCGAGACAACGCTTGGCGTTTGCCTTGTTTGAAGTTATGTTATAAGCGTAGCCAGACAATGTTTTACAATTTCCTCTTTTTTCTTGATGATGATTCATTGAAGATATTGATGAATGTGAAGAGATGCCTTGTCAAAATGGAGGTCGATGTTCCCAGACTCGGATTGGGCAATTCAATTGCACTTGCCCCCCTGGATGGGAGGGAGAAACATGCGAAGAAGGTCAGATTTCAATTTTTTAAATTGTACTGATGATAAAATGATAAATACTAATAACAACTACAACAGTACTATTACTACTACTACTACTACTACTACTACTACTACTACTACTACTGCTACTACTACTACTGCTACTACTACTATTACTACTACTACTACTACTACTACTACTGCTACTACTGCTACTACTACTGCTACTACTACTACTACTACTACTACTACTACTAAACAATAATGATGAGACATAATGATATAAAAGAAGAAGAAAAAAGAAAAAGAAGAACAGAAAAGGAGGAAGAAGAAAGATTGAAGTATGCAGCCACGTTTTATCCGTGTGCTTTAATATATGTAAGAGGAGCAAAAGGTAAAATATATACGATTCCCTATTTTCAAATCTCAAAGCTCTTGATGACTCTAACACTGCAGAAGAATGAAGATCTACATACTAATGGGCAGGAAAACCCCCTAATGCAAATATATTTTTTTCTTGTATTTTTAGATGTTGATCCTTGTGAGAGGGAGGATCCATGCAGAAATGGGGGATCCTGCAATTATACCGGACCAGGCAATTACTCCTGTGACTGCATCGGAGACTTTGAAGGCACCAACTGCGAAATAGGTAAATTGAGAGTAATTTATTTCTTCATCTTTAGCCAAAATACATGATTGCATTATTTGCCCTTTTGACATAAATGGCATCGGTATGAAATACATTTTTACAGAAGCTCTACACTGAACGTAAAACCAACAGCTTTGTCTCTGAAACATTTGATTTACATCATCCGTTATCCGTTCTTTTTTGTTCCTGAAATAGCTGCTTTAATTATACCATATTAATTGGGTTCGTGATGTTAGTGTATTTTAAGTGAAACCAGTGATAACTAGTATGTTGTTGTTGTTTTTTTCATTTTAATTTTGTGTTTTTCATTTTCCGAGTTAAAGAATATGAATTAATAATTACGATATCGAGCAACATCGTTTCCATAGTCAAGCACACGGTTAGTTGCATTTTAATTACAATCTCTGTTCAATCTCTATTCTATTCTTTATATTGTTTTTGTTAATTATGACTGTGTATCGTAAACAGAATATTCAAATGTGAATGATGTTTTCAAATAAAATACAATAAAATACAATCTCATCTTGGCGAGATATTGATTTTATTCCAATTTTCCAATTACTGCTACTGTAGCTGTAAAAATGGTCTGCTAGCACATGTATCGACTTCAGAAAATCGTTCCACTGCAATTTGAATTCTCTTCATGGATTCTTGCTGTATATTTGCTCCCATGCTAGGCACATATATGATCTCAAGTCTTCTGGTATACAATTTTTCGTACAACCCTGACCTTCACAGCAGTTCATCTCCTTCATACGACAACATTACATCAAGGGCTCGTTGGGAGGTAAAAATATCAATAACCAGTTTTGAAATCTTCATTTTTTCCCCTTTAAGGGGAAAAATACAGATATTCATCTGTAATTAATTAACCACTTATTAATTTGTTTACCAGCTACACACTATTCTTTATTAGTTGCATGCTACAAATCTATCACCTATTTAGTGGAATTAAGCATTAAAGCAGTATTGAACGTTCAAACACATACCCCTTTCTCTACATGTTTATAGTTCTACAGAGATTGTCGGTGCCAAATAAACACTCCTGGAATTTGAGATATTTGTCATCAAAGTTGTAGGTATTGTTCTTAAGACCTTATTTCAAAAGGAAATTAACCAAATAGTAATTAAAGATATCATGTTCTGCCTCTTCCTTGTGTTGCAGAGATGCACCGAAACATGTTCAGATTAAATCAAAACATAATATAACTTTTATAATCGGTGTTTCCAACGTGACTGTGACTGTTCTATAGATACTATTGATATTATTATTATTATCATTATTATAGATACTAGTAAAATACCGTGGATGTTACGACCAGAAACCAAAACGTACTATTTCATCGATTGCACGGTCTTTCATTATTTTGTCACAAACCATTCTTATAGCTGATGGAGGTATTTAGGACTTCTGGTCTTGATTTCAAGTACTGTGGAGTGACGTTTCAAGATTTCATGTAAGTTCATGCAAACATGAATACTTAACTCCTTTATGTAGTATATTATATTTATCAAATATCGGTGGCATATTTAGTGTTCTTATTCCAAAGTGACACGAAAGAAAATTACCTTTTATCAAAAAATTAAAAACAAAGAAGGTAATAAGGCTAGTTCTATATAATACAAAGCATATTTACATATTTGTATATTGATTCAGAGATACGGGTCAGGGAATTGCAAGAGGGTACAATACTTCCAAAATATCTGACAAGCACCCAAAGAGATAAATGAAATAAAAAAGAAACGGAAAATCATTTTCGAATGAAGGTAAGATATAGTTTTGTTCTTTATCCTGCTTATCATGACTACCTAGCCATTGCTCTATGTAAGGACAACAATCAAGAACACAGAAAACCCCTGGTAAATAATTCTTCTTCAGCATTAATTATTCAAAATGTGTTTTCTTGGTTTCTTAAGGGAAGTGGAAGATAAATTTGCGGGAATCGACGTTGAGTTCTGCTACAAGGCTGGAGATACAGACTTTATGCCGACAACGGACATAGGTTCAGCTTTGAGCAGTATCCAGCTCAGTCTAGGCCTACTCAATTTCACTTTAGACGGTCAGCATAAAGAGATCATTCCTTTTCTGCAGTTAAACTACAGTAATAGTATCCATGAATTTCTGTAATAGAAAGTGCATAACCTTTACGAGTCACGTGCATGTTCAAAATTGGAAACCCAGTTTGGAAACCCCGTTTGGAAACCAAGATTCTAATAAAATGTATAGTGGGTACACATCACATTGGACATTTCATCACTGGATTTCTATGCTGTGTTATGTTTGTTAGACAGATAAAAAGCATTTAATTTTCCGAGTGCCTGCTTAGTTTTATAGAGTGTGGTTTGCTACACAAATATTAGCCCTGTTCTCGTTCTTCGCGCAGGGAGAAGGTTAATCGGTAGGCAAAATCCCATGTCACGTTACACTCGAAAGAATAAAACTTACCACTGTTGGTAACGTTTCCATCAATGGTAACTTCCAAAGTCTTCCATGGAAACCTTGAATTTGATTGGCTGTTGAGTACTGTTACCGTGGTATAGTTACCAGAGTTAGATCAATGGTAAGTTTTATGCAGCGGGGCCCTTTACTTTCGCTGTTCCGCATAGCCAGAGTCAGTGGAAGGTAAGCTCTACTCAATGCTTTATGGTCGTGTGTTTAAGTGTCAAAAATAGTGTCTGTACGTACAGACAAGCGGGGAGGGGTGTTATTGACTTCTTGAATAACAATGATGAGCCATTCTTGTAAAGCGCATATCACAAAAATACATTGAAGTCCCTATGCGCTCGGAAGAAAGGAGAGGAATAAATCATGAAAAAAGGATTAACGGAATAGAAGAAAAACTGCTTTGACATAGAAATAAGATTATACTATTTTAACCAAAAAAATTCTTCCTCGAGAGACTCTTGGAATGATCTAACGTACAAGTATCGACCTGTTTAAGAATACTTGATATACCGACGCTTATTGATCAGTTTATAAGATTAATGTTAACGATCAAGATGAACAGGTTTATTTGATTTATTTCATTCTTCTTCCAGTGGATGTTTGTCAGTACAAAGGGTGTGTGAATGGGTCAACCTGTTGGTCCTTTGGAGACTTTGCATATTGCTCCTGCAGTCCTGGATTCTACGGGGAACGTTGTGAAAACAATCGTGAGTATACAACGGTTTTCATGAAGTTTTTTTGGTTTATCCATAGTACATGAAATGAAAACTGAATCAGAATCTTTCATACCCCAAGGTAACAATCATTTCAACACCACATATGTAAAAAAAAAAAAAAAAAAGGGGGGGGGGTTGTTGCTGGGACAGAATTCACTATAGCCAGGTTGTCGGTCATGTATCAACGTGAGATTCTGGTCATTTGGAAATTTTCCTCATACAGGAGATTTCTTCTCATTCTCAGCAGAAAGTTGGAACAGTACTTTGTCCCAGCAGCTAGCACTGAGGTTTGGTCCACCTGATAGCAGATGGGCTAGTAACTGCTTGCACTGTTCCCATTTAGTGCTTTATACAATTGACAGCAGTACTTTATTCAACCCCAACCGTCGAGAGAGAATTATTTTGATGGATCGCGTGATGTCGCGATCCGTGTACGTGATGTGCGTTAAGTGAGGGAAGCGAAGAGAAAGCTTATAAGAAAGGAAAAAAAAAAACCGAACCGAGTATGCTTCAGACAGAATATGATAGAGACTAGCCTTCTTGGGATTCTGTACGACGAAATGGTTACTAGTTACCTCATTGTATAAATAGTATAAACAAATTGACAAAGTGATAGGTGAATATGTTTGACAAACAAGGTACAACAGAAACCAACAACATTCTTTGAAGTAATAAACTTATTTATTTGTTTGTATTTGTTGTGATTTTTTTCATTCAGTATGCGAATTGCCGGTATGTCAGAACGGTGGGACTTGCTCACTAGGTGGCTTCAACGAATCAGTCCGATGTTCCTGCCCTTCAGAATTCACTGGATATTACTGTGAATACAGTAAGTCAGATATATGAACTTTGCACGCGTCAAACGGCTTTTGTGATTATGCATCAGGGGAGCGTTTCATGAAGAGTTTTGTCAGTGATTTTCACTGACAACTGTTATAAGCTACTGAAAATCCTCGCATCTGATTGGCTGACAGCAAATTAGTCAGTGAAAATCACCGACAAGACTCTTCATGAAACACTCCCCTGTATTTGACTTGCCTTCTCTTGTGTCCCTTGAAAAAAAAATGAAGAAAGGTACAATCTTACGGTACCTACAGTACAATGGCGGGGCCAGGGTATTTTGATGGGGGGGGGGGGGGACAAGATGACCCATAGGTGAATCTATTGACGTTTTAAATGAAAAAATATGGGTATTATAATATGGTTGCAAGCCCCAGGCTTCTCTTTTTCCACCCCTTCTATCTTCTTCATCCTCTTTTTCTTCTTTTATCCTCTTTTCCCCCTTTTTTTTCCTTCTTTTTTATCACATGAAAAATCATGGGGGGGGGGGGAGTTAGCCCCCTGCCCCCCTGTAGCGCCGCCCCTGCTACAGTAATTTGATGGTTTAAGTTTTTAATCTTCAGATTACTGTGGTAAAGGGTGAACTTGTAGTGGTTGTACCATACATACTATGGGTTTAACCCATGAAGTTGGAATCCCAGCTCTTTGGTTGAACTTACTAAAGTGCTTCATTAAAGGTATGTTTCCATCTCGGAAATCAAACATTCACAGGGCCGTACGCAGAAATTTTATTTCCGGGGGGAGGGGGAGAGCAAGACACCTAAACATTTTTGAAGAAGCTAAAAAAGCGAGGGAGCGAAGCAAACAAGTTTGTCACGAGGGCGCTTTTGCATTTCTAAAAGTGACATTGAAGGATTTGGTGCATACCTTTCGTGGATTTTGTGAAAATTTTCAGTGAAAAAAATCTAAGTTTTCAAAATTTCTGGGGAGAATTGCCCCCTGCCCCCCCCCCCCACCCGCTGCACTGAAACAACACCAATCTCCTTACAATATAAATGCAGTAGGCAAACACCCCCCCCCCCCCCCCAAAAAAAAAAAAAAAAAAAAAAAAAAAAAGAAAAAAAAAAAAGAAAAAAGAAAAAAGCGGAGCTTGTATTGGGGATGTCAAGCACAAGACGACAATCATACAAAACATGTTGTAGAAGAAGCATTTGCGTTTAATATTAGATGTAGGAAATCGGCATGAGAATGATTTGGAAAGGGGAGAAAGGTTGGGCTTCGCGTCAAAAAATGTTGCCGAATAATAGAATAACAAAATCAGTAACATTTCATAAGAACTGGCAAATTACAGAGTTATAGCAGGATACTGGTTTTATATTTCTATTGCTATTGTTTATTGCTACCGATGACTATGATATTGGTAATGATTATGCCAATGATGATGATAATGATTATAATGAAAATAATGATTAAAAATCTAGTCATTGACGATAATTGTTATTATCATTTTAATCATTGTTATTATTATTCTCCTTCTTCTTATTATAATTGTTATTATTATATTTCTTACTGTTAGTATTACCATTTTTAGAGTTATTATCATTACTATTATTATTATTATTATTATAATCATTCAAAATCATTTATTTTCGCAGCTATCGTTAATGTTCAGATTGATGCCACCTTAGATGGTGATTGCGCCATGGACCCCCCGTCCTTTGTCGACTGGGTAAATATCTGTAATGGTTTTCAGTTCGTAATCATTTTATTTGCACTCTTTTTTTACAGGTCATTCTACTATATTTTCATTCAACTAATATCCCCCCCCCCCTCCATTTCCAAAGTTGTGCCGCCTTATTTAAAAATGCCAGTGTGTTTTATTGGCTATTCCAATCATCATCCTGTTTATCGGATGGTTTAGTCCTAAGTTGACTGTCGTCACTTTGAGATCAGAATTAACCCCTTTTTTCCAGTGACTCTCGCATTGAAATACAAATAGAAATATTAAAATAAGCCGTAGAAAAAAATTGATAATTCAACCATTGGCAAATTTTTCCTCTCCAAGGTCTCCTGTTCCATGTACTGTATAACATGTAGCTTAGAAATTAGTGTAATGAGCTAATTATAAGTGGCGGGAAAATACAAGGGACTTATCGCTTGTCTTTATTTTTGCTATCGAGGTCTAGAAAACATTGTCTAAAGCTCCATTTAATGTATTATTCAGTAATTTCAGGGGAGGAGTGTTCCCAGCAAATTTTAGGCCTTGTAATACTTGTAATACTAATGGTAATGATGTCGGCTTTACAGTGACATGCACGTGACCAATTTTCTTTTTTGATAGCTATATTATAAATTATGCTTATATGCCGTGACATAGATTGTCAGATTCACATGAAGGATTTTAATTAGTCCGTGCCAGTATAAGAGAATGATATGCTGGTGGACATAATTATGAAAAGACCAACTACAAAATACAAGTGTTACTGTTGCAGTCTTCTTCTTCTTCTTCTTCTTCTTCTTCTTCTTCTTCTTCTTCTTCTTCTTCTTCTTCTTTCTTCTTCTTCTTCTTCTTCTTCTTCTTCTTCTTCTTCTTCTTCTTCTTCTTCTTCTTCTTCTTCTTTCTTTTTCTTCTTCTTCTTCTTCTTCTTCTCCTTCTTCTTCTACTACTACTTCTACTACTTCTGCTTCTTCTTTTCTCTTTACTCTAAACCCTCTCCAGTCCGCTCTCCTATATATTTTAATATTTGTGCTAAATTGTTCAGGCGAGCCCGTCACAAGCACTCGCTTTTTAGGGACCTCGCCTTCTTCCTTGGTTTATGTCATTGCGAGATATTATGTTACTATGTATAAACTGTACCCAGTTGGGGAAAAATTATTAACTCCTGCAAGTCAAGTGGAAGAAAATAAATGCTTCTTTGAATTGAATTGAATTTAAGGACTCTACAATGTGCCACCCAAAGAAATGTCATGAAAAGACTTATACTGTACGAAAGTATATCAGTCGTTTTTTTCCATTGTCTGGTCATTGCTGATTTTGTTTTTGCCTTTTTTTCCCCAAATTTATATTTTATCACATTTTCGATGATCAGTTAGTGAACGAGATACGTGGGCCTATTGTCGGATATGGGCTGTATGGACTGCTTAATAATATATCCATGGAATCAGAGAGGTAAGGAAGCTAGAGACAGACGTTTATGTTACCATTACCATGATTATTGTTTAAAGAGGCTCTTTCGTGGGTTTTCATGGGGAGTGAATCATAATTTGCTGACACCAGACTTTGTGAAAAGCTCTGGTAATACCTGTAATAGAGCTACATTTCTGGAGCACAGCAAAACAAGGTGTCCCACCATAAACATTCTTCGGCCTGCTTCGGGCATTCTCGGGCCGGGGAAAGTGAGATAATGACTTTGCCATATGGGGCAAAGGGTGGAATATACAGAGCATTACATAAGGTCTGTTGGTCATAAAACTCATAGTGATGGACAACACCTGTATTGGGTAAGCGCCCATGGTGTGAAATTCCCCATGAAAGCCCACGACAGAGCCTCTTTAAGTATTCTGTATCTGGACAGCCTCCCAACCCCGGACAATTCCCCCCCCCCCCCCCCCCCATTCCCATTCCCTCCGGAAATTTACCACTGATTTGTATCAACAGAATCTGGATATTCCACTAGCTATGAAAAGATTCTGGATTCTCACGCACCGTACAAATACTCGAAGCAGACGCCCGGATGAAAACGGCCGTTTTACCACTCTAGACCTCAATGACCATGATGACTTCGGCAAGGAAAAGTGTCAGCGCTCAAAAGGATGCCTAAGTCTGAAAATGAGAGATGGCATCTTGCTGGAGAGACAACCTAGCCATCCTTTTGAGTGCTGACACTTTTCCTTGCCGAACATCCATTGCCTCATGCATTTGGAATGACTTTGATCAGCACATGTTTTGACTGTCATTAGGTTTATACACCACCTCTGTGTTTTTGTTTGTACCATATTGTCCGAAAACATAGAGATGAAGTTGACAACCAGAAATCTTGTTCTGTGAATAGAGACTGCCATATCAATAGGGATTGCTGCAACTTTTATTTGGGGGGTATTTGCATATGAATCGTCATTGTGATGACATTCTTCTTTCAGTTTCAACAAATGAAGTGTCAAAATGTTTAGAATTAAATTTTCTTTCAAATTCTGTTAAAAGTTGTCCGATACAACACAACATATTTGAGCTATGATGAAAAGACAAAGAGGTTAATTTACTTTTTGTGAGCTGTGTATATCATTTTATTCTGATGACGCGATTTGCTTCCGGTTTCTTTCTTTTAACGCCCATGAGATCAGTATAATCAACTCTATCGCAAGCAAAATTCATTCGTAGAATATCACTCTATCTTTCTGATATATATGTTTTGGTTGCTATTATTGTTCTTCATCTCCCTGTTTCATACATTCAAAGCCACCCGTCTTTCCATTTACAACCTCTTGTTATAGTACACACAATGACACTAGCGCGACCATCACACTGGGCATTGAGACCTACATATATCCCTATTGGATGACATTATACGAGTCTTTGAACGGCACTTTCGACGTTGATTTGGAAGCTGCCATTTTGTTCAACATATCGTTCCTGGAACCTCCAGATGGAGTTGTTTGTTCAGTCAACTTTGTGAGCACCAGAGGTAAGAGCATGCACTATAAAGCCCACCGCACACTATACTATCCGCCTGCGATCAGATTTTGGAAAAAAAAGAAAATTGTTATAGCATTTGATATGAACATTCAAGCATGTACAATCTTTATCAACAAAGTTTCGAACAGTCGTATAAATACTTCAATCGAAATTCTGGGCTATTGCGGACCTCCCTGTAGGAATAAAATGGAATTCAATTCCGAATCGTAGTGACGTCATACCAATCTTACTATCGGCTATGTTATATATGTATTGAAGCCGATTTGGCCTTTACTGTAACCACAAGGCTTGAAGTTAACCAAAATTTCGATTCATGTATTCCTATCATTATTCCGAACTTCAAATTGGATAATCTCACTTGTTTTAATCTTTCATATCTAATGCAAAATGCCAGTTTGAAAATCGGGTCGCAGTGGGATCGTATAGTGTGCGGTGGGCTGAAGTCGTCCAATCTCAACAGTGAATTGAGACACACTGATAGCGCTAGTTGGAATTTTTTAGTAAGCCGCTACTCGATCCGATCATCACACACCACGTGATAATTATATCAACTATACTATTTCATACAATTTTTTTTTCGCTTTTTTTTTATAGATATATTTCAAAAGAAAGTGAAAAGGGGATTCGTCTGCTCGAGATTAAAGTGCTACTGCGTTATATAGGTCGGCTCGAGAGTTTATATTCACCTATTAGCAAAATTAGCGAAACGGCTTTCGGCACATTTTCACAACTTTCCCGATTCTTGCCATCTTTTCTCCTCTGGGCGAGACTGAGTTTGTAGTGGTTTATAGTAGGGTTACATCGTATAAATGTCTCTGACTCACGTACATGATTCATGATGTAGTTAGATTTGTAAGTTTTAAACACCCGCGAGAGAAAAGCTGCCTTTCAAACTTCCTGGCCCAACTGTATGTTGTTGGTTTTTTGTGTGTGTGTGTGTGTGTCATCGAGCTGTAGTTTCATATATTTTAAGTTTACGGAGACGTTGTAATTATCAAAATACTGTTACTATTATCTTCCTTTCACAATTGGTGTGATTTATTTCCCTTTCTCCGTGTGGATTTCACAGGCGTAGAAATATGTGACAGAAACCTGTTACCTTTTTCGGGATACACTCCCTCAGACAGATGCTCAGGAACTTTAGAATGTCCGCCACCTTTCGCCAATGATGAGCTCGGATGCGGTTAGTCTCTGAAAATTATCTTTTGTAAACTGTGCATGCTTGCTCTGTACATTATTCATATAACATATCAACGAGTATTTTGTGTAATGCTCTGACGTGCAATAAACCTCCCACATTATTTTTGGTAATTAGCATATTACTGCTTTAATTATTGGACAGTATGAAGAAAATAAAAGTTTAATGGCATTAGACTTCCTGATCTGAAGTGTCTATGCGTACGTTGACTAGATAGTCTAAACATTTTTCCTATTTTCTGTTGAAATTATATTTGAACTCGTAATTTCTTCTTTAAAGACATGACATGAAATATTTGAAGTTCATATTTACATTACATTACATTACAAACAGAGCAAAAATTATGTTGGAGATTGGCACACTGTAAGTAAATACACTTTGGATATTTTGTAAAATGCCATCATGTCCTAAAAATGTTACTTTTCAGATGAACCTTTCTCCCTAGATAAGTTTTCTTGCTTTCTTTGATTTTTTCCAAACCGTTTATTATTTCCCCGTACATCCGTCCAAAGCTTAGGGAAAACAAGATGTGCATGTAGTAGAATATTGATACAGCCGTTTTTAGTCATATGTGTGTCGGTGATGCCACAAAGACCCCTGTTTTTTGTCCTCTTTTCCGCATCCCTCCCCCTTCGTTTTGTAGTTCCATTTGCGAACTCTGCGTGAACGCTGTAGCAATGCCCAATTTCACCGTGCCTAATGATGTCCTTTCTTTTCTTTATATAGAGCCGCAGGATGTGATATGGCTAGAGGCTGACAGTTGCCACGTCATTACGTCTCCGGGATATCCAGCTTCATACGCCCCCAACCAGTTCTTCACCACTGTTTTTGAAGCTCCTGAAGACCATTACATAGAAATCTACGTAAGACATGATCTCATTAGCCTTCGTCCAGGGGACTATATTTTCACCAGTGATGACGACATTGCAGACTTCGAGAATATCCACCCCTTCGTCATTAGTAAGGACACACTCAACTCCGTTCCCCCACGCATCAACACTCTGAGGGGACGCGTTTTCGTGACCTTTATTTCCTATCGGTCCCCGGATGTTGACCTCTCAGGTAATTACAGTTGGATGCTACAGGTCACAGTCAAGCCGGTTGTGACGACTTACTATGAAGTTCAACCATTCCGTTATCAGGCAGTGAACTTTCCTGAAGAAAAAGGATCGTACGATGAAGATGTAACTAGCTTGGCCATTTTCACCACCGCACCTGGTTTCCATTTGCTTCTTTGTACTGACTTCACTAATACCTTTATCGATCTTGGTGACACGGCCGTGGTTGGTATCACTAACGACACAGCTTTTCGTACCATCTTCGGTGTCTTCGACCCCTCTGGTGACAACCCTGCACCCTTACCAAGCACCATCTATACACTACTCGATACCGACGGTTCCATCGCGTCACCTAATAAGAATGCACGATATTCAGGACAGGTCTTCTCTATACCAGAGTCTGCTGATCCGAGCAAAATCTGTCCCGTCAGATTCAGGACCGACTGTGAGCTCAACCCCTGCATGACATACAATCGTTCTGCTCCTCCTCCTGAGTATTACCAGTGCATACAAGAACCAGGACTAACATGCGACAGCTTTAATGCAGGTGAGTTAAGGCAAAAATCAGTCGGGGCCAAGGTCGACTTTCTGAAGGAAACTAGTTACTAGTTAGAATCATTCATCAAACTTAAGTTTAGTGCAACAAAAATAATTTTCCGGTATTTAGTGCCACATAATTTCTATTTGGAATTGACCTTTGCCTACTGGAACTGAGTGATCTGCGGAGTTATTCTGTGGGAATTTGATTATTTATCAAATTCAGTGTTCATTCATTCCGAGTGAAACGCGCTTACTTTTATACAAAACTCAAAGTGACATTTATGAATATTCATGAGCAGAAGGGTCCTATGGCAGAAACTGCCAATTACTTTGCGATGTCTGAATGGATTTTGACGATTTTTGTTCCAAATTGAAGAAGAATAAAGACTTACATTCGAATTGGAACGATGTACATGCGTTGTTTCCCGTCCCATTCTGTTCTTTGAGGAGATACATGATGAGAACCATTGCGCTCACATCAAATTAGCAAGGTATAATGGAGGTAAAAGGACGGACCGTCTGTGTAATTTTGAGGCAAAATAGATAGAAATGCGAAAGTTTTATTTTTTCTATTATCACATATCGAACATTAAGAGACTAAGACAATTCTTCGCAGTGATCTGGATTTGAATTCAGAGTTTGAAGATGGAATGAAGATGGAATTTTGAAGGGCAGGCTCCCATCTTAAACAAAGGAGTAACTCATGCATTATCTAAAGCACTTCTTAGAAGTCTGTAGCATATGGTTTATGGATATAGGCCAACCTGCACGGTCATGCATAAGTAATTTCGAAAAAAAAAGGAAGTGTTCAGTGATGACAAAAAGTGAAATTAGTTTTTGGAGCAATAGTATCGTGATATAATACTAAGAACTTGCTGAAATCCCGATGACTTACCTAAGCCATGTTAGCAGTCAGGAATTAGGCCAAATCAAGCTTAGCAGGCTATTTCTCATGCATGGTAAACATCGTACCGGATCGCGCAACGTGATTGCTCCACTTATCCATCACTCTGCTTGGGGGTGTTTCATAAAGCTGTTCGTAAAGTTAAGAATGAATTTACGCATGGTTTGAATATGGCAAGCTAAATGAATTCTTGATCATTGTAAATGGCATCAGCTAAAGGTGCAGTGTGCAGACGTGCATTAACAGTATTATTGTTTACATTCCTATTGCGTTTTTTTTTTCTTTTTGCCACAATCTAATTGAGATTATGGGAAAGCAGGCACACTTTCTTAAAAGTGAGAGAAACTGTGGGCATCCCCTTTGGCACTTCATATTAATATTCAAGTTGTCCGTAAAGTCGTACTTAACTTTACAAACAGCTGTATGAAGCACCCCCAGGTACAACTGAATAAATTTAGTGCATGGCCGTCCTTGCGTGGTGGACTACTAAATGAAACTTTATTTTGAAGATTTTCAACGAGAAACTTTACTGTCAGTTATCTTTTATTTCTCACCTAAAACGTGTTAAAAACTACTGCTAATTATACTACTACTACTACTACTACTACTACTATTACTACCACCACCACCACCACCACAACCACCATGACTACCAGTCTACCACTACTGCTGCTATTGCTACTTACTACTAGTACTTATACTAAAGAAAGCACTGAAAGAAATTCAAAACCATATTGAAACTGATGATTGCATAATTTTCCTCTATACTGTAGATCCAGAAGAATACGTTCATCTCCCAACTGGAAATACGACGATTACATCTCCCAACTATCCTGACTCCTACCCTGCCAACACGTACATGCTCCTATCTATATCTACTGTGGAAGGAAATGACATCGAATTTCAGTACGAGCCCGATGATGTCCGACTTCAGGAGGGCGATGTCATACTGATTGGGCAAGGGGCTTCCTTCAACAGCAGTAGGATACTGGTAGTCTTGGATTCACAGAGCGGGAGACAGGACATCGGCTTGTTAGATGGGCCAATTTTCTTTCTCTTTATCAGCAGTCCCGATGGCGTTGACCAGGATGAAATGCCTTACAGTTTTGTGTTTGAAATACAAAGTCGCCGGCCCCCCATGGCCCCATAGGGCGGGGGGCAAGATGACCCACAGGTGATTTTAGGCCATTTAAGTTTTAACTATAGGGCTATTATACAGTGTGACCCAGAAAAAAACACGAAACCGAGATTTATGGATGTTAAATCACATTTAAGTTTTAACTATAGGGCTATTATACAGTGTGACCCAGAAAAAAACACGAAACCGAGATTTATGGATGTTAAATCACATAACAGTCACAGTTATGATCAATAAATGTCACATGTTTGTAAAGCCTAGATGCTCTTCTTTATTTAGGTACTACTCGTATGATACATACTTCACGCATGAGTGAACAAAAACAATATGGAGCAGAGCTACCCAAAAGTCGATTGAACAGCGATATGTGAATTTCAAGGAGAAAACCATATTTCTAGAGAAGTTCATTTTCTGCCCTTTCATAAGACAACTCAGTCAGGAAAAATGAGCCAGGGAGGACAGAGATATCTTGAAATACATTATTGATTGCATTTCCGTGGTTTTTCAAAACATTTTTCCTTTTCTTTTTGTTTTTTAATGCAAATGACTAATTTTTCGCATATATGGCAGCGAAGCCTGTCAAGCGTGGATTAAACGGTCCGGGCAGAATTTGATGCTAGCAAGCCATTCGGTAGAGATACATGTACCACCAGATATGTTTCCTGATGATGAGTTTGAATAATGACTTTGATATCTCCATTCCATTACTTCTGGTAGAATTTTGCTTCAACGTGTGCCGGTGTGGCGGCGGATTTGGTTATTGACGGATTTGGTTCTTGATGACAAAATCTGCCGGCGGATTGTGTTCTGTAACAAAATCTGTTGGCACATGTTGTACCGAGCCAACTGGCGGGTATTTTACTATTTGGCTAGGCCAGTATCGTATCTGGATGGTGTGACGTCACGCAAGAGGACGTCTTTGGAGTTGGCGAACATCGAAAAAACGAAAATTTCCTTTCATCAAATTTTGTATTGAATGATCAATTAACAGAATCTTTGGAACGATATCTGCCGGCAGATTTTGTCACCAAGAACCAAATCCGCCGCTGGAACCAAATCCGTCACTACACCGACCGTTGTTGATGTTGTCGGGGATCTCTCTGTCCTCCTTTGTCCCCATCTGCCCGTCTTAAGATCCACGCTGGTACCCTCCTGTTCATGTTTTCTTATGTTCCACCAAATAGTTAATTTGGCTGGAACCTCGCTATCAGGAAAGAAACACTGGAAAGCCTCTTCAGCAACTAGCTGTAGGGCTCCCAAATCGTCCTTTTCTGTTGCTAGGAATAATAGTCGCTCTTCTGTTAACTGGTCAAGTAAATTAATGAAAATGTGGCATTTTGTTAACAATCAGCCATGATTGAAGGCTTTTGTCTTGTCAATATGGCTAGAACAGGCAGCCAGAGCAAAAGGATTCGTTTGATAAATCATAGAAATGCAATTACTATCTAATTTTAATTATCTCTGTCATCCCGGACTAAAATTTCCCGACCGAGTAGTCATATGAACAGATGAAAGGGCGGAAAATGAACTTTCTAGAAATGTGATTGATTTCTTTAAAATTCAGATATCGTTGTGCAAACGACTTTTTGGTAGCCCTGCTACATATTGTCTTTGTTCACTCATGCGTGAAGTATGTATCATATGATTAGAATCTAATGAAAGGAGAGGATCTAAGGTTCACAAATATGTGTCATTATTAATCATAATTGTGATTAAGATATGATATTAACATCGATCGATTTCGGCTTCGTTTTTTTTTCTTGGACTCACTGTATAGTTGCATGACCCTGCCCTCTCTTCAACCGTATTCATCTTTCTCTTTCTTATTTCTTCTTTTCACTTTTTTATCACTTGAAAAATCATGGGGGCAACCGCCCCCCCCCTAGCGCCGCCCAGGCACCAAACTCTGTACTCATACTCATCAGATCAAGGCCTTTAACCTTTTCTACCAATCGAGCTCTTTCAAATAATAAGGTCAAGGTTATCTTTGGTAATTCATGCAGATCTATGCCTTTATTCTGTTTAACATCAGCTTCAAAATTAAAGCTGAGAGATAATTCCTTAGTACAACGAAATTACGTCATTTTAAACGAAATGCTCCCTCAAAGGGAAATGGCATTGTTGATATGAAAGTATCGTAATAATATTCAAAATATATATTAGGAACGTTTCAGTGGTTTGACAATCAGGCGGGAATATATGGGCATAGCAACGCCCGCTTCGATAGACATATGATTTACACATTAATGAATATCATTGCAAGTTTTTCACATGTTTTATGTTTAGCCGGAAATTTCGTTCCTTACATTCTTTATTTCAAAAGAGTACTGTTATATGTTGGCAGAGTATCAGATGGTTAATTTCTTTACCTCGTGAAATCCTATGCATCCTATGTTATGAACTGTATAGGCAGTGATAGATATTCACTAGTACTTATTTTTACCCCAGTGTAAATATGTAGGGGTGACGGGTATATTCTCTTCATGATGTAGTACATACCATGTATTCTATAGTCTGAAACCACTAAAATAATTCAGTATGAAACACCACCCCTCACCGACGAATAACGGATCGTTGATTTTATCTATACATGCTCAACAGTAAGTAGTAAGGTCCATAGAGCCTGTCCGATTGATAATAATAATAGTAATAACTTTCGATTTAGTTAGCGCATAATAATTAAACCTTAATTCTCTATGCGCTTTACACTAGAAGAAAAAGTATGGCTACATAATTATCTGAGAGGACAAGCACAAACAATAAATTACATTACACTATTGGTGAAAAAATATGTTTTTAAAACTCTTTTAAAATCATTAAGAGAAGTTACATTCCTAATAGATAAAGGCAGAGAATTCCACAGAGCTGGGGCTGAAACTACAATACTGATACCTACTCATCATGATTATAATATTACAATTTTCTCTGTAACATGCCCGTATAGTGGCACGTGTTATACTGAACTTCTTTTAATTATTCATTTTGTCTAATAATCAAGGATGGTGTTATAGTTATATCGGTGCATGCTACTGAGTGATGATATTTTGAATGTAAATTGACCCATAAGTATTTGTAGTTCAAATTTATGCCTTGCTTATAACTTACTTGTTACATATTTTTCATAGTAGTCTATCGACAAATTTGATTACGTGTGGTCTTGAACATGTTTTCATTGTTGTGAGGATCCATGTTTGGTTGAACAAGAGCTAACGAAAACCCAGAACTTCAAAACGGTCAACCAAGACACATAATTGTAGAAATTCCATGTATATTAAAAGCGTTATTAAGCAAGAGACCTGCAGGTTAATGCTCTTTTTGTTATTTTGGAGAATGTTGGGTTCCCTTTGTCAGATGTTAGATTAACTCGATGGAGTATTAATACACTATACCTAGGTTCAACGTTAACCAATACCATGAATATATACGCTGCGACATCTACTCTTGATTATTGTAAAGTTTTTGTGATTTGGGGTCTCTGGGTTTTGTACTTATCTGCGAACGTAAATTCTTGAAGTGCATACTTTCATGTACTTCATGTACCTGCGACATTATTCTTGTACTTTTAATAAAATTCTATTTTACCCATTTGTTGTTTACACTCGTTATGTTTCAAGGCTCGTTCAGACAAACTGCGGTATGCACCGAGGCACTATACACATGAATTGAAATAGTAGGACTGACATTATACTTTTGATAAAATGCTATTAAGCCCACTTTTGTTTGCACTCGTTATGCTTTAAAGCTCGTTCAGACATACTGGGGAATACACCGCGGTGGTCTTTCGTGCACTATACACATGAATTGCAAATGGGGATGACTGACGCACCAAATGGCTTACACTTACTCCTTACTTAAGTCTGTTATAAGATATACAATAAAAGGTTCAACCCATTACGCTTTATTTTTTAAGCGGTTTACCGCTACATATGTGAACAAGCCTTTAGAATGTCGAGATGAATGAGAGAATGTGCGGCACTATTTATTGGGTACCATTTCAATACTCGATCACACACTCATTCTTTCCTTTTTTCCAAGATACGGACACTATTATTCGTTGTGAACGTGTACCGCTTCCCATACGATTGGAACTCCCAAGCCGCATTATTTATACACCCATCCATCAAAGTGACATTGATATCGTTATCTAAATTATCATTTTTAAATTCTTGATAAATTATTATATAGTTATTATTATCATTATCATTATTATTATTATCATCATCATTATTAGCATCATTATTATTATTATCATTACTATTAGCATTATTATTATTATCATTATTATCATTATCATTATTATCATTAATATTATTATCATTATCATTATGATTATTATTATTATTATTATTGTTATTACTTTTATTATCATTATTTTGATTGTTAATATCATTATAATTGTTATTGTTGTTGTTGCTGTTTACGTTAATAGTATTATTTTTATTACCCATATGTCTTCCTTTGAACCACGAAATATCGTGCCGCTCGCATAATGTGAGCTATAAAGAGGTCGCATTCCGCAACTCGCTAATGCATCTCTTGTCATCTGGACACAAACATTGTTTCAGTTCCGTGTCCATATGAACCGATATACTAAAACGTTTTACACAAGACTCTGAGACATGGTGGGTGGAAGAGGACGGGGGGGGGGGGGGGGGAAGGGAGGGGCTTGCCATTTGGCCAGGAAAAAGTTTGAAAAATATAAACGCATTTTTTTGGTGACAGAGTGGTTTGACAATATTTTTTAAGAGAGACAGATGAAATTAAAGATAATTTTTAGTTGTGAGAATGCTGATTGCCGTAAATGATTCGTAATGTGATTCGAGCTTAAATAGTACTTGACGAGATCCCCTCCTCCCCCCCCCCCCCCCCCTCTCTCTCTCTCTCTCTCTCTCTCTAGCTCGCTCTTTCTATCTTTTAATTGTTAGAAAGAGATTGCTCTGGATAAGAGTAAGACCTGTTTACGGATTTCACAACACTTGACTCAAAGGCCCCAACCTTTGTACATATTTTAGCTCCCTCTAACGATAAGAGCACGTAAATTCTGAGGAAAGAAGGTCATGATATTGATATATCTTTCCTTTTGTCTGCTTGTACGTATTCTCTTCATTATTTTGTACTGAGAAATATAATCATCATTATTATAATCATTATCATGATCATAACTATTATGATTATTATTCTTATTATCATTGTTATTATTATTATTATCATTATAATTATTATTATTATTATCATCATCATCATCATCATCATCATCATCATCGTTATGATTATTATCATCATTATTTGTTATTAGTATTATTATTCTTTGTATAATCAACCTTTTTATTCTAACACCTCTTGGGTGGTGATGGTATTGTTATTACCATCATTACTTTGCTGTTACAATTCCCTATATAATCATTGCCTTTATAAGCAGTAATCTTATTTAAAAAAAAAAAAACAACAACAAAAAAAGTGACACTTATGTTGAATTTTCTCCCCTCCCTTTTAGGTAGGAGTGAGGATGAGAATGTTTGTGAGCATGTGTATTGATTACGGTTTTTTAAAGCTAATATGAATGCATCGCTCTTAGACAATCGTCCGACTCCACAAAGAAGTAAGTAATGAAGTTAACAATCGGAGACTTCAAGACGACGGCACAGATTCGGGACACTCGCAATCATTATACCGCCCTCTTAAAATAAGGCTCACTTCTTTTCAATTCGAGTGCGATAAAATATTACTGCATGACCATGCAGAACTGAACTTCCCCTATAATCGACCCTTCCGAATCTTATGACGTCCTTTCCCTACATACTATCCGATCCACCAGATCATACAATTTTCTGTAATTCATCTTAGCCTGAACGTGACGCTGCAAATGATTGAGCTCAACGATCCCTGCTATGGAATCATGTTCCTAAATATTCATGACTCTAGTCTATCATGTCAAATGGCGCATAATAACGTTTACACACTAAATGTATGTAGTCAGCTTGACATTATTCAGCCACTGATATGTGCGTATATAATAAGTCCGACTAGAAAAATAATGATTGCAGTAAACAAATGTAGCATCGACAAATACAGTGAGAAATGGAATAGACCCCGTTTTAGTATCATTCTTAGGCTTTCAGGTGTTCCTAAATATCAAAGTTGACATTTCCTTCAAGTATGTACTAAAACGTGACCTCCAATGCCAAAAATAACAATAAAATCAAACCCCTGGCATACATCTTTTACCTCGTTTAGTCTTGTCACATATTGCATTCACAAGATGGACAACACTAATACAGTTCCGTATCAACGCACATGCGCAATTCGTACGTAGATCAGTTTGCACATACTGCGTAAGTTGTCTTGCGATGTAAGCCTGCATCCATTCAGATTTATATGATTGATATGCGAATTGCTCAAAGATGCTATTTTGGCAACAGAGCTGAAAATGTTCATAGACCTCATAGAATCACAACGTACTTTTCACGTGTATACATTTCATTCTGCTTGTTTTATTTTCACTGATTTGATTATTCCCTTTAAATTTCAATTCTACTTTTTTGTTATTTGTATGTTATGTTTTTTTTGTGTGTGTCTTTTTTGACAGATATGCGAAGCGAAGGAAAATGAACAGAAATGAAGAATACAGCGAATTCTGACAAAAATTAAAGCTTAACTGTACCTCAGTCTTAACAATGAGAGAGATGTATATTACATACAGCACGTAATTTCAATAGCCCGGCTGTTCATGAAGTTTTCCCTGGCAACAAAATGAAAGAGAGCCCGCTTGTGTTAGAAATGGCTACGCTCCCGAGTGTAAAAAGGGGACTATTCTCATGTTTGTTTGGATCCTGCAACTTGGTACAAGCACCCCTCATTCTGTTTCTTCCCCTTTCATCCTCTTAATCTCTCTCTCTCTCTCCCTTCCTCCCTCTCTTTCTCTCTCTCTCTCTCTCTCTCCCTCTCTTTCTTGGACTTTTAGAAAATTTAGAGCCTCTCGTTGCACAGGCCATATAGGCTACTAGGACGCTGATAACAAATTTTATGCCTATATTTTATTTATAGTTTGATGGAAATGTTTAGCGGCGTATGTTAATCGATGAAATAACTTTCCGTATGACATAAGGTTTGTTATAACCTACATCAAAAAAAGAAATCCCAGTGCAAGGATTAGCAAATGATGTCTACATGGCATCAGACCTAACAAAATCTCCCGCGATTTTTCATTTTTAAAAATCTCTTTTTAGCGAAACCAGTCTGGTATTATATCATGACAGCGACATGCTGACGTGAAAGGGAAGATAACATAATGGAATGTCTGAGAGATCCGGGGGGGGGGGGTGTTTCATAAAGCTGTTCGTAAAGTTACGCATGATTTTACGAACGACTTGAATAAGCAGTAGGATATCCAAAGTTTTTTCTGACTTTTTAACAAAGTGTGATTGCATTTTCCACAACCTCAACTAAATTGTGGCAGATAATATACTTCACAAGAAAAATGATTGTAAACAATAGTAATGTTAATCTACGTCTGCATATTTTACCTTTAGCTGATGAGAGTTATAATGATTGAAAATCCTATTTGGCTTGCCCTATTCAAGTCATTCGTAAAGTCATTCATAACTTTACGAACAGCTTTATGGAACACCCCCAGGAGCAGAAAATACGATGCAATGGAGAAACCAAAGGGCCAAAAACGAATGAGGCACGAACATCGATAGGTGAAGAAATGGGATGACATGGATTAAATAAGAGAGAAGGAGAAGGGGAGAGAAAGAGAGATTGGAAGAATAGATCTATCTACATTGACGCATCATCGTCATACTAAATATGTTTTTTTCCTCTGGTAACTTCACCAGCCAATAGCAAAGTGGTTTCGTTTTAGGCTCCACCCCTTGTAACGTTCTCTGCGCTGATGCAACAGTGCTACACGAATACGCCGAACCATCACTAGACGTGTCGCGATGAAGCCGGGAACATTGAAAGCTTAACCGTTGCTAAGGCTGCATCTCGCTAAGCACCATCCGTTTGAACATCATTGTGATTATGTTAAGACATAGTGAATTTCTGCTCGGAGCTCACACTGGAAGGTGAAGTAATCAGTGAGCGGGCCCAACGATCACCCTCAACACCAGAGAGTCCTTTGAATGAAACTAAGGGCAACGTGTTGGCAATGTATTAGCTCGGAAAATGTTTGAGAAATCGCAATTCGCTTTTGCTGAAGCAACGAGAGAGAAGGACGTTGATGTTGATAAAGTGTCTGTCTTCTGCGTTATCGTCGAGGTTTTGATACCTTGCTAACTCGTCAATTCCACCAACATGTCGACCGATATGGATTCTCCTTATCCGCTGCTGACGGAGAGCAGTTATAGTTATTCAAATAATTCAAGCACGCCCATTGGTAGTGATGACAACTGGTTGTTTTGTTTCATTGGCTCGCTTTACTTTATTGTCTCAATTATCGGACTCATCGGCAATGGAACCGTTATTTATGTCATTTTACGATTCGCTAAGATGAAAACTGTAACAAATGTCTACATTCTCAATCTAGCACTGGCAGATAACCTGTTCCTTATCGCACTATTATTCATAGCCACGGCGACAGTTAACCCCGTGTGGATTTTTGGCAAAGTCCTTTGCCATTTAGTGTACAGTATCGATGCACTGAATCTTTTTACAAGCATATTTTGTCTGACGCTTATGGCAATTGACCGCTATGTAGCGGTTTGTTACGCGGTCAAAGCTTCTTGTTACCGCAACATGCGCGTCGCCACTATAATCAACGTCAGTGTATGGCTACTAGCCCTTGCCGCGGCGTCACCAATAGTGGTGTTCACCCGTTATGATGCCGATGAACTCTCATGCGGCTTAGACTTTCACACAGTCGTGGGAGAAAACGCAGCCTTGGCATTCGCTAAAGCTTTCTGCTTCTACACATTTACGTTGGGCTTTTTCATCCCGCTGGTGGTGATAGCAGTTTGTTATTCCATGATTATTGTAAGACTGCATAAGATGGGTGCAAAAACAGGTAAATGGGAAAAATCAAGAAAAGTCAACCGTTTGGTGCTATGCGTGATAATCGTATTCGTCGCTTTTTGGTCCCCTTTTTTCTTGTTCCGTTTCATTGTAGCATTCGACTTTGCAGTTATGAGGAGTAGTTTTTTAGTGAATGAAATCACGATGTTGCTTAGCTACATGAACAGCTGTGCAAATCCATTCCTATATGGATTTCTGAGCGACAGCTTCAAGAAGAGCTTCAAAAAGGTATGGCATTGTGGCGACAAAAGAGGATATGAGTTGACGTCTACGGATGCACGGCCTTGGAGATTACGTAATCCTTGCCTTGGAGAGAAAACAGAGAGGAGCTCTGGAAGGAGGCTTGGTAGGAGGCACGACGATGACACGATGTCAGGAGCAAGGTTAAATGTCTATCCTTTAACAGCGGTCACATCAGCAGCTTCTGAAATCACCATGCACCACAAGAACGGCGCAATGGGTGCTCCTTCGTATGCCTGAAACCGCAGGAGTCGTGCCGGCATATTGCATCTCTGTAATTAGCTCTTCGCTAAACTTCGAGTGTACCTGCAGCATTGGCAGATCAAAACTACCTGGAATAGATGAATGCACGGCTTGCATCTCGCGTTACAGGACGCCTCTCGCCAGATTAATTTTGACTGGCCATAACTGAATTAGGTGACGGACGCCGAATCATGTGTTCAGATGGCGTAAAGTGACCATACATGATTCATGAGAAGTAGCCTCTGAGCCAATCCATACCTTGGATTATCTTACAACGATCTGAAAATCGGAAGGAAATGATGACGATATCGTTATGCTGCGGCCCCGTCAGGGTTTCCTGAGCAGGGCGTTGATTATTGAACATTTGTCAATCGCAGTTAGAAACTGATGTGTATTTTGCTAACCGATTTTCGTAAAGGGTATAGCCGGAACCATGTCCTCAAGTTATGGGATTTGGGGTTTCAGTGCAGAAAAAAGACTGCTTCGTGGGTTTTCTCTACAACATATTGAGAGCAAACAAGACTTTTTTCCATGAAAAAAAATAACAAAGGAACATGAATGGGTATGTTGTGAAGGGCAGAAGGTTAACGTTATGAAGAATGTTATTTTCAGTTCCTCTGAAGACATATCATTATTTTTGAGATTTATTGACAAATATTTTACTTTGAATCTGAATAATATAGGAGTCAAATATATGAATTTAAAATTCACACTCGTTCATTTTCAGGCTTTTCTCAGATGACCACGGCCCCTAAGAAAAACTGTGCTCCAAGTTCTTAATGATGTTGGGAGATGTACATGTATCTGTATTTGGAATATTTACACTAGACATCAAAATTATTACCTGGTTATGTGGTCCATCGGAAGAGCATCATTTTATTCTCAATGAGGTTTATCGAAACCTGGTTAAGCATTTATCTTTCACAAAAGACTCTGAATGTAATCCATAATTTATAGTTTATCAGTTGCCCGTGAAAACGAAAGATGTTCTAAGTGAATCTGAATCTCAAAGATATTCATCTTTCCCTATATTGAGCAAGATGTAATTCACTGTCATTCATGGCCATTTTTTTTAAATATAGTTGAGCGTGAAACATTCTCCTTCTTCTTCAGTTAACACGTCTGAAATGAATATGTAGGTTTTGTATCGTACTATGATTGCTTCTCCTTCATGTCCTTAACAACTTCTGCCTATGAGGTGTCAACTGAAACTGTCTTTTCCTAAAACCTCTCCATCTTCATTGCATCCATATTCCATACTAAGTAATAATATGGGTATTCATGATATCACTGTGCATAGGTCTAACATAAACTATTTGAAGAAAAGGTTTGTTGCAAATATCAGATGCGATATGTATTAATATTCTTGTATATCGTTTTCAGTATTTTGTAAACGTCTTTAAACGACGATGTAAACATATTGCTTATAACGTTTGGCATATGTTAGCTTTGTATGCGACGCCCCTTCAGTAAAAAAAATAACAAACCGGGAATCCAAATGATGACTGAGCGAACATAAGTTTCCCCTTTATGTTTTCTTTCTTCATTCCACTATTTTGGGAGAAAGATAAATCAAATTTTGCCTTGCATTAATGTTTATTGTAGAGAACCGTTACTCGCAATTTGAAATGTCCTCGCTCACCTTGTCAATGCAGTATGAAGTCGCGTCTTCACATGAAACGTCAATAGTAGGAGGCAGAGCGAGAAAACTTTCCTGGCTGATTGAATACATTGCCTATAGCTTTTTGACAGTCTGGAAGTATATGGTTTATGGTTCACTGCAACTCATCAGTCTCCCGTTTTAAACTAATTTTCTGATTAAATCTGACAAAAGCTTCGGGCATGTTGCATTATTAACGCTGTAATGAAAACCGGGCAGTTGGCTACGTTTTCGATTTTATGCACCGAGTGTGAAATTGATTTGGTCTCAGCGAGTCATGTGCTCAGTAATTCTGACATGTTTGGTGCCCAAAATGAAATTCATTTTTGCACTGAATCGAATTCTGAATTAATTCAATGTACCACTCTATTAGAATCACAGTCAGAAGTGCAGAACGGGTCATGCGCAGATTTTACTCCCGTCTCCTGCTTGAGCTTTATCTGCTGGTTTATGCACAACGATAGACTGAAAAAAAAATGTGGTTTTGTTTAATAGGGGTAACTCACGGTAATGCATGCATTCGACAAAGCAGTGCTATTTAAAAATTTCAAACAAGTTACGTACTAATGGGTATAAAAATTAAGTCGTTGATGAATATTAAGCCAGGTGATTCTTATGACTGATGTTAAAATTGTGTTCAAAGCTTTAGTGCTATTTCTATCCAAACTGTTTCTACTAAAGGCCATTCTTGTCAGCATCAGGGACACAATAATAATATTAATGATAATAATGACACAGTTTTTCAGGCGTGGGTTTACCACTTGCATTAATTGGAAATATCTTTTATGGTACGCTGTAGTACGTAATGTGAAAAGAACGAGCGTGATAATGGAGTCGTTTTCATTATCTGGAGATGGGTTGTTTGAGGCAGTGCCTCTTTAAATAGATTGACGTTCTGTATTCCAAATTGCTTTCCATTACCAAGATTTAGGGAGAGTGCATTCGACGTCGAAGTGCTCATAATTTGGCAATGAATGCTCTGCAAGCGAGAAGGCATTGAGTTATATTAGGGTATGGCATTCACTTATATTTTCTTTCATGGTACAGTGTGAATGAGGTTTTTTCTTGTGCTGGCCAACATTTTTCTTACTTCAAACGTCAGGAGTTTATGAAAACATATTTCATAAAATTATATATCAGTTTTATTATTGATAAATATGTCGCAATCTAGTCAACTATTTGCGTTTGATATCTGATCTCCTTTTTTAGAAGGAGACGTGGAGAATGGCATTAAGAACACACAAGCTTTTCGAGTTGCTCATCAGAGTATGCTAGTACAGCAAGTATGAAAGAAGGTCCACATTCTCCTTTTTTATACATGTATATATAATCCGAGACACTTACTTAGGCATCTGCATGCCACATGTGCAGAATATGCGAGCTTTGTTATAAGGCTTTTGCTTTTTTTAAATGTAAAGCCCGAATAACTGAAGTTCAACATGCAACTTCGTGAAGATCACTTGCATCTGCGGACTAAAAAAAGTATTGACAAAACGATATATATATATATATATATATACATCCATATGCAGATGTTTGAAGTTACAATCGCCAAATCCTATAATTTCTCAGTATCCTTTAATGTGATTAAGCATAAATGATAAATGAAAATAGATCATTCCCCAAAAGTGATCCAGCCGATACGTAAAATGAACATCAGTTATCAGTGATCATGCAAAAGGAAGATATTTTTCCCCCAACTTTAAGCATGTTAAGATCAAACTGGTTTTCCACTTGTAATTTATTTCAACTCAAGCGCTGGACCATTTCATCTGCTCTCACTCTCCTTGTGAAGTACAACGAAGTAGATCAATGATTAACCTTACGATCTCCAGTGAAGCGGTTGAAGTGGTGCTGACGCATGAGGGGATGAGTTTTTTTTCCTCGGACAATTAATTTACTTTCTACCAGAAGTTCGCTAGAAAACTTCGAATCCTCTGGTCTGGTTGTTCATTAATATCATATCGAGTCAAAATCGTATTAGTTTCTGTGATATTAATGAAAATAATATATATTAATATATATACAGCAGTAAGCATACGACAAGTAGAGAGAGAGAAAAAAGGAGAGTATCCCTGTCTTGCTGTCTTGTACGATAGCATTTAACAAATTAGATTTAAAAAAAAAACATGTCTTAAAAAAAGGTTCCTGAAAAGCTCTAATAATGTAATGTGTTTGTTACTGAGACTGAATTATCAAAGTTTGATCTCACTTAGCAACTGTAAGTTGAGATACATCAGAGCAGAATGGAGCTCTGGATTTTAATTCAAATAAAATATTGGAATTTTATGCGACTGACTACCAACGATTTATGCAAATATTAAGTGAAATCAAATCCCTTATAGTAAATATGACTTTTCAAGATAACATGAAAATCTATCTCTGTGATCGGAGTGGAATATCACATATGACGTAAAGTTCGAACCATAGTCTCGGAGGATGAAGTAGGCAGTACAGTGCATCTGTCATTACTGAACACTGAGTAAAAATCGCAAGAATATATTGGTGTCTTTTCAAAGGAGTAGAAGAAAAAGCGATTGGAATAAACATTTCCGTAGCTTTCGACGAGCCAAAGCTCTTTTAATATCTCAAAAGATCTCAAATGCTGTAGCCTGCAGAAAACACATGTTGAACTGTTGTTGTGTTTTGCAGGCATAAGAAAGTGTATATTAAATCCTTCAATGTACCAAATATTTTGGATTTGTTTTGCTCGTATCATCATCCTATATTCGCTGGATATTGTCAGAAGTTTAAATGAAAAAAAAAAATAATGACACTTGAAGGAAGTACATTATTGTAACCGGTAAAACACTTGTTTTCGCCTCTAATATCCCTTCTCTTTATCTCACTCTCTCTCTCTCTCTCTCTCTCTCTCTCATACTTTTCTTCTTGCTCCATGTTATTCAAGGATTGTTTCAATATCATGAAAGTTATTTTGTTCCTGGATTCATAGGCATGCCTCTGGATTACTTCAGCGTATTCGCAACTTGTATTTTTGTTCTACAAGTAATTCCATTTAAAAGTAGATTTCGTGTTATTATGAAATGCGACTCTTGGAGTGTGAATTCCTTCTTTATGAAGATGACAAGAAGAATATTCTGCAATGGTGTTGTACCTTGTTAATGTGGATAAAAAATGGTTGCGTGATATATAGTTTTACAAATGACAGACAATATTTAACCATTTCTTCAAGTATTTCAGATGTATTCTACAAAAAAAAACAACAACATGTTAAACAACATGGAACCCTTCTTGATTTGATTGTGGAAATGAAAATTTGCATGACATCTTCGTCATGAATTAATGCAAAACGTAACAACAGAAATGATATTTTTTTGTACATTTTAACTTATTGGTTTGTTGCATGAAGTCTGTTATTTTGGACGAGACTATAATGTCATCGGTCACGTGTTCTGGTCGTAATCAAGCCAAAACAGGAGCATAATTGACCAAACGAGCCAGTCTATTACAATAATTGCTGCCGTTTAGCCGAAGGCATCTGTGTTATTCGCGTGATATCTGCTGGTTTCCATGTAATTCCTAGTTCGTCTGCTATTTCGGGCTCGGGCAAAATAAAAATATGGCCACAAAAGAGATCGGTCCTAAAATTAATGTTATTCAGCGCATATTCTCTGATTGCCTCAAATATCATTCAAACATGAAAATGAAATTTCCTTTAAAGCGCCTTCGATATCATTGTTCCAATTAAACAGCCTCCGGTACTTGATCAAGCAATTATGCTTCATTTGCGTTTTTAACATTCAGGAACAATACTCACCTCGGGACGGTCCTCGCCTTATGTGTGTGTATGTGGGTTTTTTTTCACTTCACAAGAAACATAGTTTAAAGTAAAACAAAAATAGTGCATTTTACATATAATGGGAAAAGTAAACCAATCATACCTACATGATAAACAAGTGCCCAAGTCCACGAGCTCTTTGAATATCCAAATCTTGTCCACTCGTCATTTTAGTAATTTCTACAATTTTGCTTCTCGTGTGTAGAAAATGACGTCAATCGAAGTTGTTGATTAAGTAGAAATCAGGCAAGTCGTGTATAAAAAAAAAGGTGCGCAAGACCAGATATTCGTTTGAATACAACGCAATAATCTGTCTTAGCGGCAAACGCGTTGTTTATGTTATTAGCTGCGAATGAAACACAACAGGCACCTTACAGGGAATATTCTGATTGAAAGCGTATCAATCACTTGAAGAAAAAAAAAGTTGTATAAAGCAGTGTAAAATAGCTTTCGTGAAGTTAACCCGACATTCCAAGGGCCAATGGTTGAGAAGATTGAAGAAAGTAAAGGATAACATATGACCATAATTATAAACGCACAGTGCAAATCGCATGGTTTGTCAATTCCGTAAACGCCTGAATTCATGCACGCTCGTATACGCACGTGTCGTTTGCTCGTTTGTATATTTAAACTGTCATATCTTTTATGATAAAAAAAAAGCGTAGAAATATTATCTGAAGCTCATATTTTTGAAGATATTGTAGTGAATTTGAACCTCTAACATGCAGAGCTAAATGTCTTTTTGTGAATGGTACACTTGAATGATTCCTTTACCTTTTCGTAAAAAAAAAACGATTCAAAGATTATCATAAGACGTGGTCTCAGCTAATAAGGGTAAATCAGGGTGTGTTTCAAAAAGACTAAGATTCACTCAAATCGCTTTTAACTATGGCAGGCCATTCATGCCACTGTGAAAACCATCGGTCTCTCAAGGAATGCGCAAATCATTGTCACAAATTTGAAGAATTTACATTTTTGTTTTCTTCATCAATGAACTATAAAAAAAATTTGTCAATTCTGCAGATTTCTGACCATGATTTGCAAATCCTTTGGGACACCCATGGTGATAGAAAACAGTGGCATGAATGTCCAGCCATAGTTAAGCACGATTTTAGTCAATCTTAGTCTTTGAGAAACACCCCCCCCCCCCCCCCCGGTTTGAACTCAGAGGACAGCCTACTCTAGATGAACCTTTTCTCTTTTTAAAAACTCTGAAATTCTAATTCTCCCCAAATCAATAAACATCTGCCATGAATTCGCAATGATACTTGGCACTTCACTTCCGGTAGGAACTGAAATATATTCTGTGCTCTAGTATATACATAACTTTTATTGATTCGGAGGCGGTCTAAAGTTCTATCAAATAATAAGGAAAAAATCTATTTCACAATATGATTGCAAATTGTTCCGAAAAAATCAATGACAGTATAAAAAAAATTAGAAAAAAAATATATCATAAGGGTCGCAAATAAAGATGAAGAGCATATGCCTCTCCGTATCGTTCTATTGTTGCCATTGGACGGGGTATTTTCATGTGATCAGTTTTGACATTATAACGAAATTATTTTTCTACGCAAATGGAAATCATTATGAAAAAAATGTATTGATACATTAATCAGAATACTTTATTTCGAGATCATATACATCGGTTTTCAGTTAATACAGTTTTTACGGTTGAAAAAAAAACCTAAAGGAGTTGAATGTGCGTAAAGGATGGTTTATGTTTAATAAATATATGTGAAAAGATTCAAATACCATCGTTCTTCTACCATGAATGAAGAAAGAGATGGCTCTCTCTGAAGAAAGTCTGTTGACTTTGTGGATGTTGCTGTTTCAGATTATCCTGCTGTAACAGCGTTTAGAACTTATGTACATTAAAAAAACGTCAGTGTTTAATGTTAATATGTACAAACGTGTATCAAACTGTAACATAAAAGAAAAAAAGAATGTATCAATTTTGTTGTACAGAAAAGTTGCACGAAAACACTGTATAATTCACTGCAATAAATGGAAGAAAATGACATTCGTATATTTCTGTTTGTTAAATTTCACTGAAATGGAATGTAGTCCTAAGTTGTGATGGAGATTTTAAAAAAAAAAGGCTGCCAGAGACAAAGTAGATGGCAAAGGTAGAGATAAAAAGGGCCATGGATGAAAAATGATAAATCTAAAGGTATGGAATACTCGAGGGACGAAAGTGAGAATGATAGATATGATCAAGAAGAGAGAAATGAAGAGGGAAGATTGTTTACTGCATGCGTACTCTGTCGGGTGGAAGGCAGACGGTAAGATGTTCTTGACCTTTGTATATTGGTGGTGTGAAAAATGTGCAATGCCTCATTACGATGTTGGGCAAAACATGAGTTAGAATTTGAAATGTATTTTGAAAACGACGCAGATGCTGTTTGAACAAATATTATACTGACAGCAGAAAATTTATTTCAGTATGTTCTCATATATGTTTATGTACATTGTCATTCTAAGCGGACCTGAATGAAAGGTAGGCCCGTGGAGCTGTTAACTGTTAATAGCTCTATGGTTGGCCCATACGAATCATTCCATTACATTTTTTTTTTCGATCACGCCACCTTTCTGACACCTTGTCAGAAGGTCCGCTCTCTGAAGGCACAGGACAGAATGTCCGCACTCCGAATGCACGGGACAGAAGGTCCGCACTCCGAAGGGACAGGACAGAAGGTCCGCACTCCGAAGGGACAGGACAGAAGGTCCGCTCTCCGAAGGCAGAGGACAGAAGGGTCGCTCTTTTTTTTTTTTTTTTTTTTTTCTTTTTTTTTTGACTGGAGCCGGGGTAGGTAAATGTTCGAGAATGTTTTGGATGTTATCAGAAGCTGCTTTTCTCGCTATTCAGTTTCCCTATGGGACTTACATGCGCTCATCGTTTCATCTAAACAGCCTAAAAAACCTCTATGAATCCTCTTACAAACGTTAATTAGTTGGATCTTGTGTCTAAATATCTGTTTCATATTATAACATGGCTTTATTATCTCCATCACAGGCCAGACGTTTAAGGGTATTCTAACCAACGCCTTAAGCCCTTAACTTTGACATTTTTACGCTTTGTGGCTTCTAATTGAGGATGGGCTGCTCGTGGAAGCGGAAAATATTTTCGCCGTCCTCGTCTCAGGTCTTGGTATCTGTAGTCGTGTAGACTTACACCTCACTTTATTAACTTTCTTAACTCGATACCACGACATTTACGTGTTATAACGGTAGAGCAGAACGCCATTGTGATTCGGGGTTGAGTGATGTGGAAACTCCGACCAATCTCTCCTTCTCCTGTTACCCGGCTTCCAGTTTGAATGAAAAAAAAAATCCCCAAAAAGGGAAAGGGCGGGGAAGGGGGGGGGGTCTTCATTTTAGTGTTCTCTTCTCATGTTCATCCCCATTAATAATGATAAAATGTTTGAGGAAGCCCACCTATTTTAAGCGTTTAATCATATACGACTCCTATTCTGATGTATGCATATAAACTTTTGGTAAGATTATATTCCACTTTTAAGATTATGTCTTTTTGACATTTCATCAAACAAACAAAGGCTATATCGGAGGGTATCTAAGACATATACCTTTTCTTTTCTAGCACTGTTCTATTTTTTATCGGTTAGCTATAAAGAAATTGTATCAAGAACCTTTGAAAACATAAATAAATATCCGAGGACGGAATAAACATCAATAGCAATGTAATTATGATGCAACGAGGATAAATTGCCATCTCAGCGTGAAAAAAATAGAGATTGCTTTTAACTTATAAAAAAAACATACATTCATATTCCTATCACAACATGTTGCATAATGTTCTCTCGTCTTGATCCAGTTCAGAAGCCCACATTCTGACCAACCATAAACTTCAGGAATACAGAAAGGAGAATACTCTGAATACTTGATTTCCTGCGGTTGGTCTTTCTTTCATGTTTATGGCAGTTATGTGTGGGTGTGTCTGGTTTTTTATCTTCCTTTCTCTTTCTCATGATATGACTGGTGCTCTTAAAAATAAATACAGCCGCAATGTCAAGTGTGGAGTAAACTGTATTTGGCATGTCTGCATACTTCAGCATCGAATGACATTGCTTTTGTCTTTTTTTTCCGTTCTCTTTTCTCGCAAATATCCAAGGACCTACATTCTCGGTACATGCATAAACATAGAGACATCCCCTTGGGCCACCGGCGTAAATCTCTTTCAAGGAGTGGGGGAGGAAGGGGGAAGGGGGTGATCGAAATCTTCTGCCAACATTTCTGGCGCGAACTCACACGCGAGTACAAACATAATACACCCTCGCCCGATCATCTTCTAATCTTATCTCTTGTTTTTAATAGCATTTCAATTGTTCAAGCAGGGGCGGCGGCAGGGTATTTTGATAGGGGGGGGGGGGGGAAGGATGACCCATAGGTGAATTTATTGACGTTTTAAATGAACAAATAGGGGTATTATATAATTGCAAGCCCTAGGCCTCTCTTTCCCGCCCTCTTCTTTCTTCTTCCTCCTCTTTTTTCTTCTTCTTCTTTTTCTTCTCTTTTTACTTTTTTTATCAATTGAAAAATCATAGGGAGGCATTCGCCCCCCTTCCCCCTCCCCCCCCCCCCGTAGCGCCGCCCCTGTGTTCAAGTAGAAATTTAACTCCTGTAATTATCGTTTATGATAGATTTATCGAAACTTTACACCATTGATTGATTAAATTATCATTTCTTCTTTGATAAGTGTGGGGTAAATTTCTACACGCCACCCCCCCCCCCTCCATCTCTCTCTCTCTCTCTCTAAAAAAAAATATAAAAAAAATTGGGTAACATATACCCCAGCATCTCCCCGCCCCGTGATTTAAGCCAGTACCTTAGGCGATATGGTAGCATGAGGAAAACAATTCCACGCACTTGTGAAATTAAGCCGCTCTTCTCATGTAAACACCACTCAATGGGACATAATATATTGTCTTTCCCATCCTTCAGCCGCGTGACTTCCATAAAACGCACCAAAGCAGTTTCTTGAATTTATTTTGATATCTTTAGAGTATTATGGACGTTTATGGTGTTCCAATCATTTTGTTTTAATTAAGTACCATTTATCACGTTTATGTATACAATCAAAGAGACTGGAATGAGCCGCGTACGAACCCTCAATTAAGGGCAAAGACATAATTGAAACTTTTTGTGACAAACGAAACATTATTAGTCAAAATGTTTGCAATCCTAAAAAATATTAGATTATCCTGTTTTATAGAAAAAGAAAATCAAGAAAGCAAGTTTTGCGTCCAATGACGGAAAAATGAGAATATTTTACTTGTTTGCATACTTGTAGAATCATTCTTCCCTTCTTTACACTCTCTGCTTTCCATAATCGGAATGCATCTTCTCCATCGGTTGCATTTCCATGGGACAAAAATGAACAAATGATTTCAAAGGAGAGGCACGGATAGAGTACAGCTTTTGAGGGGGAGGGGCAGCAGCACTGGTCTTAGTCGGAAAATAAAATGGGATTACTAGCTCCCTGGTGAGAGGGCCGGAACGGGAGTGTGGGAAGGACTCTTTTGTTTTCTTTGATCTTCCTTTTCCTTTCTCTGTTCCCTTTCCCTCTATGTGTTCCTTTTTCCCCTCGAAGGTACATTTTACCCTGGAGATACGCCACTATAAAGCGCAGCCATCCTTTACAACATTTGCTTTACTAGGCAAAGAGACTCTCACATGAGACGTTAATTTGACAAACCAACGAGGCTGAACATTTCTTATTAAAACCAGGACGGTTCATGCGACGTGCTGATCACATTTGTGATGTCGGTGGTCTAAAAATATACAAAATTATATGCGGAGTGGCGAACTATGTAAATATAAAGCCAAGAAAGAGAAGGGCGAAGTAGGAAGTAGTGGTACCTTGCACAATATCTAAATTTCTATCACCTAAGCTGAAAGATACTCATTTCCTTGTGTTTTTCATTCACATATATTTTATGAAAATCAATTCCTGCACGGATGCAGAATTTGAACTTATAGTGATATCGTTCACAAGATTATGTAATCAGCACAAGGAGCTAACGAATTGGGGGCTTGCTGCCTATCTTCTTCTTCTTCTTCTCTTATTTTTGGCGAGCAGTAAATATTTGACTATTTTGCCACTTCTCTTGTCTTCCTTTTCTAATACATTTCTTTTCTTTTCTTTTTTTTTCTCTTATTTTTTCTTCTTTTTCCTTTTTTTTCTATTTTTCCTTTTTTATCTATCTCTTTCTTTTCTTGTCATCTTTTATTTTTTCTTTCTTTTCTTTCTTTTATGTTTCCTCTTATTTTCCTTTTTTTCTTTTTTCTTTCTTTTCTTTCTCTTTCCCTCTTTTCTCCCCCCCCCCCCCCCGTTTCGCCTTTAAGATTATTTTCTATAAAACATGACTTGGTTTTGTGGCCATGACCATGAGGTTTCCAACACGTGGCTCTAAAAAGGAAAATAAGCGGCCTTCATCTCCGACAAAATTCGTTAGCCTTTTTCCATCTTCGTGATCCGGTCACTCGCAAAATATTCACCAATTTTTTATCATTTACATAGCACTGAAAGGATTAATTCCCGATAGCATGCAGATGATAAATTTTTCCAAATTAAGTGTCAGCGAGAGCTAATCATCATATATTACTTTCACTGCTAAATATAAGCCACTTTTTTTCCTGCATATGTATCTCACACACACAGTTGGTATATTTCAAAGAAACCTTAATCATATTCATTCGCGTCTCCAAACTGACTTTAATCATAATTTTAAATCAAATTCAAATCACATACATCCTTTTTAGAACCATGTGAGTCAAGGGTTTCTTTTAAAAGTTTCCTTATTTCTCGAATCCCTAAAAATAGATATTTCATAGCAAATCAAAAAGCAAGTTGAAATTTATAAACAAAACAAAAAAAAAGCTTTCACATTGGTGGCATATTTCTATCAGTCTATCAGGGCATTACTGACACTTCTTTGGTTTCAGTTTTAGCTCCATATACCCATATGGGATTTGTTTGATTAATGTTAAGGACAGACAAAATCATAAAACTTATTTCTGATGCTGTTTAACTATTGCAAATTCAAATATTATCTAAAAAGAGGTTTGCGTTTCATGCAATTCCACCTAAGACCTACGTAAGTGGAAAAAGGTGAACGTGAACTTTCAGGTAAACCAATAGCGAAGGGTGTTGTAAATTGATCGATTATATTGTCTCATTTTATTCGTTTGAATACACATTTAAGTCGTGTATCGGTTATTGAACGGTAAGGAAAATTTCAAATATTGCCTACTGAGGGCAAATATTGATCAACAATCGATTTCAATTTTTTCAGGTCAGGATGTCTCCAAAAAAGCATATACAAATTTTATTAGAAGTGTAAGTATTGTTAGCACCAGTCAATAGTTTCATGGGTATAAACGTGAATATAATGGGCCTTTGTTAAAACGCTTGATACTGTATCCTTGGTCTAATTATTTAAGAAGTGGCAGGTGGAAAAAACGACGCTATTAGTAATATGTAAATATGTAGGACTCTCCTAAATTATTATGTCGAATTCGATCAATTTTTATTTCGTATTTATAATGGACAATACACCTAGGTACTTCTCCCTTTTTTATGAATTTTCCACACACACACACAAAAGTCTATGTCGTCTTTATTGCAAGAATCTTCAATTGTAATGTAAATTTTGATTTTAAAAAGTTGCATTCGAAAACGGGGTTGACTCTTCTTCCATTGCACAGAATCGATGATTAACAACTTTTCATTCCTGTTGGAACTCAATTTTATTTTTTTTTATAACATGTTACAGCTATTCATATTAAAAAACTAGCAGTTGATTTTGATTCTTTGGAGAAAAAAATCCAAATCATAATTATTATCGAAATAAGAGGTATAGGACACATGTGGTTCTGACAAATTCAAAGGGACCCGAGCTCTTTTCTCTCCAAAAAAAGACGCCGCTCGTTCAAAGTTTGATGAGAATTTTGGCCTCCTCTTTATAAATCTATGAATAACCACCATAGCGCTCATATCCATATCGTTGTGACATTCATGACTCCTAGACATTACGACCCTGGTCCTTCCCGAGTCGCCAAAGTATCAGTAACTAATGCTCAAGCATAGCAGGTACCTGTTTACACCTGTGTGGGGAGTGGCAAATGTGGACCAATATCTTGCCAAAGGGCAATAGTGCCTAGCTGGGATTGGAACCCGGTACCTTTTGATCTTCTGTCCGGAGACATGAGACCACGACACCTCCACACGTACACGTAGTGGTGTTTTACCTTAATTCTAATCCAACAAATAAGGGTATCTAACATGTCACTGACTTCTTAGACGTGAAGAACTTTCATCGTGTCGACAATCACGTAAGGCAGAACCAATTTTAGCCCTATTCTAACATGTCTAGTAGGATACCTTAAATTGCCATCGCACGTCACTGTTTGGAATTTCACTGTTGGTAACCTTATACACGATTCGGACTGATAATATGCAATTTATATTCATCGAGTTCTTTGTATTATGCATAAGCAATGCTCCTCTGTTGATCGTGCTTATAGTTTTCCAAACAAAACAAAAAGAAGAAAAACCAAACTTCAAAGTAAATTCGGGAGAAGAATGCATTGGATTTGAAGAAAATTCAAGTGCACTGGCAAAAACAAGGTGCAAGGACGCGAGGTTGCCTGGAAGCACGTGGCTTGTTTTGGGGTCGCCTTAATTATTTCTTTCTTTCTTTCTTTCTTTCTTTCTTTTCTTTCTTTCTTTCTTTCTTTCTTTCTTTCTTTCTTTCTTTATAATTTATTCATTCGTTTATTTCAGTTTTTTTTTCAAAAAAAAGATAGAACGTCAAAGTAAACAAGAAGGAAAGACCACCGACTAGTACCTGCGGATTTCCAGAAGGAAACAATACTATTTCATACTTACAATACCTTTTATACTTACTTGAGAAACTGATATCATACATTTATCATTATCTTAACATACATCAAACTTTTGAAACAATGGTCATGTTTGTGTTCGATACTATTCACTTATTTATTATCAAAACATATTTATACAGAATAAAACATGATCAGCAGTTGCCGTTTTACATCATGGTCTTGATTTACGCACATCAAAATCATACGATATAAAAGAACAAACAAATATTCGCTTAAAAAACCCGACGTTTTATGATATCATGAGAATCAGGACAAAACTTATTCAAAAACGATGCTAGAAAGTCAAGAATGGGAAAAGAGAAGATAAAGAACTGATAGAAAATAAAATCTCATTACAGATGTTTTATTACAGGATAAGTATGCTAAGTGTGGATTCAAAATCTTTACGAACGGTAAAGATGTCTTTAAGTCTTTTCCTCTCCTCTCGCTTGCCATTGTTTTCGTCTGGTCTTCCTTTTCCATGCAATGATTCTAAGTCAGGTAAACCTACCTCAATAATCAGAATTCGAAATCCCATGGGTATTTTTGTAAGATACATTGACATGGATGTATTTCCCATTTCAAAACTAGATCTTTTCTTTTCAGAAAGGTGGCCTGCATCAGATCTCGAATTAGGCCAACGTGTCCGCAGGCGAGAAGATGCGAACATGCACCGTCCAGTTAAGTATATCCAGGGCGTTCTCCAAGGAAACACCCCTTACAAACATCAAATCCCCCCTTTTTTATTTTGCTTGAAATATGAGAAGCGCGTGATAAGTCAATAATCTTGTTCTCTTTAATAGTTGTTATTTCTGGCAAGGAACATCGTTAGGATTCAAACTTCTCTTGCAGCATTAGTAAGAAAAAAATTGGGAAAACCTAAATGTACAGAGAGAGAGGGAGATAGAGAGAGAGAGAGAGAGACCTTTCTTATGTTGAAGACCCTTCTCTTCAGACTTCGGTTAATTTTTTGTCGAGGGAGATTTTCGTCGGAGATAACAAAAGTTAGAAAAATCAAAAGAACTAATCCCTTAACTAAGAACTAAAAAAACTTACTGGAATAAAAACAACAACATAATGTATGCCTTAAAAATTATGATTATCTAAAGTGTAGAGTCCAATGGTTGTCAGATATGTCTTTCTAGGCGCAGTGTGGCTGGTTTATTGTCAGTAAAGTATGTTTTCTCTCCCTCGTTTCACACCATCTTTCTACACAGACTCCTCAAAGGCGAAGCTGTTGATCTTGATAGTACGTTGCTCTTATTCGAAGAGAGAAAATCTCATTAAATTCAAGACAACACTGGCTAAATCCCCGAACAGGATTGTGGAGAATGTCAAATTAACCGGATTGTGGAAAAGCGGTACCGAACGTACGATATAAATTAACAGAAGACTAGAGAAAGATAATCAGAGGACAGAGAGAGAGAGAGAGAGAGAGAGAGAGAAGGAGGACCTGAAATCGGTGAAGGTTCGGTTATAATCAGAAGAACAGAGGGGGAGACTTGGAGAGAGATATAGACAGGAAGAACGAAGAAGTGAAAGGAAGCAGGACAGAAGAGCAAGACGGGACAGAGGATTAAGTGCTATAGTCATGATAGCATGAGCATGTTTCCATCTGGTTTTACCACTACAAAATCCCGACCGAATGAGGTCGGAAAACGTGGTCCTAAACATGCAGAGCGGTGAAATGAATCGGATTCGCTTTGGAGTTAAGTCAACTCAAAGTTATTGTGGAATCCACTAAACAGTAGTGATCTGAATTACTTTTCATAGTGTATTTTAATCGATCTAAGGGGCATGCTACTCTAAAAGTCATCCCTGATGTGTCTCGCCAAGGGTGGACTTCCACTGCGTTGCATGTGCGTGCGTCAATGTGTGTGTTAGGATCCAGTTGTTTCAATAACATGTGTCACTGTACTTTGTGTATACTATCTTTGTACTTTTTGTTGCATCGAAATGAATGACTTAATTTCGGTGTGAAGGTAAGTCCCATTTGTCTCACACTGACACACAAACAGACCCACTGGATTCATGGGTTATGATTCCTATGCAGGGTCAAAGATGTTGACCTTTAAATAAAAAGAGCTAGGAATAACCAGTTCTCTATGACCATATACAAGAAAAAAGCACAGGAACAATGATCAATTATCACAGAAAGCGTGTTCGCTTCAAAGATCAGTACATTGCATCATCAATGAAGGTTGAGTCTACGAAACTTGTGATAGCAAGTGTGTGACTAAATCTGAGAGAGGTAGAATAATTATTAACACGATCAAACTACCTTCCTAAACGTAATAGCAGAACAAAGTTCGCCTTTAACTAAACAAGTGCCAGTGGCAATCAATGACCAAATCGACAAGGACTTCTTTCCGAACGTTTCTCTCCAATCAAATAGTAATGGAAAGGCATATGAACGTAATGGACGAAACGTGATTTAAATAGCCATTTTTCTCTCGTCAACGACCAGTCGGATACTCAACGTTTAAAATCTGAAAGACTAATCATTAATCCACGGAAACAGCAACTAGCATGCCTCTTTTTACTTCGGCTTTCTAAACAGCAAATAATAATTCTGGAATAGAAGTGGACATGTCCGAGCCCATGTGAATGCTTATATAAATGTCACTTCCGACATAAATGTCAGATGGATTTGAAGTTGTAATTATTAGAGGAGTCGGTCTATTCGAATGTAAACAAGATGGGAAAGAATACACGTCTAGTGGCGTATCAAGAGATTAAGCAGGCTTGATAGGCACGGGGGTTGAGCGCTTCTGTTTCTCTATTATTGGTAGACCCACTATCAATTCTCATGATTTGTTTTCCTGATTATTCAAAAGGGGCGTATCTTGACTTTAACATCATGGCGCTGAACAAGCAACTGCTTGTCCATCAGTCCAATGAACCTGAAAGGGGATCAAAAAGTGCAGACACTATTTAGAACAAAGTAAATTGTAATAAATTTCTAGCTCGCCTACGAATCGTTGAGTGTAGTCGCCTTTGAATGCAGTACATTTCTTGTTGCTATCATTTATCTGACATTTATTTGTTTTCTTTTCTTAATGCCATTTCCAATCCCGCCTATCGCCATTCGTTAGATTTACTCTTCGACTCTTCAACGTCAAAAGTCATTTATTCTATATTTTTGAAACTGCACTTCACTAATGTTATTTTTCTGTAGGGGATGTCTTTTAACATTCGTAATCTCAACTGCATGATTTCTCTCCAAATAGTGATATGAATAACTATATCAGTCATAAATGTAATGCTTGACAGTAATTGGAAGCACTGGAATAGAAATCCAGGCTAAGGCTGTTTGTTTTGACTGTTCATGTAATCTTTTAGAAAGGTAATAATCCTTCCGTTATACAGATTACTGAATTTCATGATAAACGCATACCCATGTTGGAATATCCATATATTCTACAGTTGCAAAGGCATTAGACAGTTCGTAATTAGGAGATATGATGTGATTAGATACTAATGATAACTGTCGACAAGCGAAATGAGCAGAAAACAAATTGTAACACTCAATCCTAAATACTTCTCCATAAGACAAACATGTCAGTTTTGTAATACTGCACTTTGCTATGTTGCTGAATGCATCACGCAACGCTTTGTAGGAAAGAAGAAAAAAAAAACACTTTAGTATCAAATGTCAAACTTTATTCGGTCTTTTGTCTGCCCTTCAACTGTAAACAAAGTTTCAAATGTCCATTAACGCACTTTTGTCCACAAATCTACATGGTGAATTAAAGCAATAATGTCCTACTTAAAGGAAGACAGGAATGACAAAGTTATTGTGTTTAACGTGTATAACTGAAAAAAAAAAAATGCATCTGGTTCATTCAAAATATGCGAAAGTAATTATGTAGCCTATCTCTTACTGGAGTCCTATATCAACTTTATAGCAAAAAATGCAGTTGATGACTTTGATATAGCCTTTTCTCTTTTCTCTCCCCCTTTCTCAATGTCCCCTTTTTCATTCCCTCTCCTTCATATCAGTCTCTTTCCCTCCCTCTCCCGCTCCCCCCCCCCTCTCTCTCTCTCTCTCTCTCTCTGTTTCCGCCTGTGTCGCCCATAATTTTATTTTCGTTTTTCTCGCTGTTTCGCATTCAAAAACGAACACATTGCCCTTCTCTTTCATGTCTTTTGAGCTTTCTCTTCTAACTCAAGGACAGAATTTCAAGCACTCAGTAAATTCTATTGTTTCTTTGTCATCATCTGCGATCGAACCTATTGTCATAGAAGGAAGCGAAAACGTTTCTAGGTATATCATTTTTTTTTTTTTTTTTTTTTTTTTTACTGTTCACTGCTGTCATGGCTGTTGGCGGGAGACGGAAAGCGGCAGCGATAAAAGCTTAAATAGCCCTTGGACTTTCAGGAATTGACGTTTTAGTTCAAAACAAAGTATAATGTGGTAATTGATGCTTATTTGCCCTTATCCAGTCTCCAAGCTCATATTTAACGAAAAGCTGAAGGATCTGGAAAGGGTTTTTCATGATTGTCAACCCTTCTCTTTTGATCGAGGTATATATTTTTCACTATACAATCGACTGGCAGGTTTGACCCAGTCATTTCTTTCTATAAATATTTCCTCAACCTGGGTGCTGTGACTTAAAAATAAGAAATAATAATGACCGTTAGGTGCATCCCGAAAGGTGAAGGAATCTACTTTGGATACAATACGAAAACAAACAAAAAACAAAACAAAACAAAAATTGGAGCAAAATGGGCCACAATTAAGCGTAAGGGTAATGGTTATATTGAAAGTAAGCATGGTAAGAGAAACCGTTACTCAGTGATCCAGTAAAATCCAACTATTATTGAAATAAATTCAGCATCTTGATTTAATGTTAGAAATCACATTTATTACATGACAATATTCATAAAACGAATGTGGTGCTTGGTCCAAAGCGACGAAAGTACAAGTTGCCAACTTTTTTTGTGAATTTTTAAATTGCCTCTAGAGATTTACTAATACACTCCGACTGGCACACGTGATAACCGCCTTCTTTTTCAAAATGTATCATCTCACGTACTATCGATCCACGCATTCTTGATCAATAGCTTGAATATTTATGGTAATGCAACCACGCTCTGTCTTACTAAAGCCATGACATGCCACTTCCGCTCATTTCTGGATAATTGATCACCAAAACCACAATAGTATATGACGAGCTAAAAGGCTCAAAATCCATTTTGGCATGTTTAGTAACTTGAGAGAAAATTGCATTGCTTTGTCCCGACTTTGTACACGTGCCCATGGAAACTTAAAATTACAAAGCACTATCTCTTCTTCATTTCTTGATAACTTTGCTTCAAAATTTTATTCAGAGCAATTAATCCAGCTGTATAATACAATGACTTCATTAATTCAACATTAATTTTTTTAAAAATGGATATATAGCGCCTTTTGGACATGCTGGAGGCAAGCTCTTCATGTATATATATATATATATATACTTTTATCGTCACATCGAATTTCAGTCTTTGTTAGAAGAACATGTTTTTCCCCCCTCCCTAAAGCATTTTTTCTGTAGAATCTGAGTACATCCTATGCGCCGAATCTATATGGTCGGCATTATTTCAAGTTGGAATTTTAACAGACGATGGCTTTTTTTTTAGATTCTAGAAGATAAGAAATGGTATCATTGGATGAAATAATATCTTCACATAAAATCAAATAAACTCCCGGAGGACATACCCGAGCCCCCCCCCCCCCCCCCCACACACTCTCTCCATCCCCAAGGGACAACATTGGCATAGGTGCATTCCACTAACCATTAGCATCCAATATACATAACCATGATAACCATGATAACGGTTTTGAATGCAGGTTGTCAAGCATAGGTTCTCTGGGAATATATGGGTTGATCTAGAGGTGAAACGAAACCGACATTAAATCGTTATATCGTAACTTATATCAACCCAGATTTTCAGGGTCATATATTGCTCCCTAGTTATAAAACCGTCAAAATGATTTACATCTGATGTCCTTATTTACCCACGTCCATGACGTCATGTTGAAAAAAAAAGACTTTAATACGGAAGAGCGAGCTCTTTATGATGCATCGCTACACTGTGAGATCCATGGGCGGCACCAGGGTATTCTGATAGGGGAAAGATAATTTTAAGTATTTATTTATTTATTTTTTAACCTAGGCCCTCAGGAGAGTTTAGTTACGTTTTAATTTAATCATGTCAGTCAGGGAAACTCCCCACTTCCCGGGAGAGGCCGTAATCCTCGAAAGTAGAATGACTTGTCCGTCTCTGATGTAGCCTTAAAAAATAAAAAATAAAATAGAAATCACGATGACTTATATCTATAGGCAAATATGTAAAAGAAAATGAAATTTCTTGCCTGTACCCGAGGCAAGAAAAGAGCTGCCGTGATGTTTATTTTATATGATTTTCTTAAGAGTAAGTCAGAGACGGACGAGTCGTTGCCATTATTCAGTCTCGCTCCACGGCGGGATCATCGGCGATTACGCAGTGCCACATCCTAAGTCTACTTTTGGGGATTACGGCCTCTCCCGGGAAGAAGTGGGGAGTTGTCCTGACTGTATGTAGTTGCACGATCCTGCCCTCTCTTCCCCTACTCTTCTTTCTTCTTCTTCTTTCTTCTTCTTCTTCTTCTTCTTCTTCTTCTTCTTCTTCTTCTTCTTCTTCATCTTCTTCTTCTTCTTCTTCTTCTTCTTCTTCTTCTTCTTCTTCTTCTTCTTCTTCTTCTTCTTTTTAAATCACTTGAAAAAGCACCGCTCCTGTCATGCCTGTTGAGATCAAACATTATCAGTTAGCAGTAATATCAATAATCATGTGTTTAAGCAAAGGTCGTAGGGTACCTCCGACATAAAGCATGATAAGAAAACAAAAACATTTATGACATGCAGAGGTGAAGGAACGTCTGGCTCGGAAAGAGGAAGTGGAGTACCTTTTGTCGATCAAACTCCACTTTAATTGCTCGAGCCCTACATGTTCTGCTTTGGTGGCCCTGAAGTACGCTCGACAGCAGGTCATGTGCGACGTGATTTTCGCGGCCAATTTTACGTCCCAGTCGCGAACTTCGCGACCCGTGAAGCGAAATTCATGACCCAGGATACGAAATTCATGACCTGGGACGCAAAATTCGCGACTGGATCGCAAAGTTGGCCGCGAAATTCACGTCGCACATGACCTGTTGTCGAGTGTAGTTCAGGTCCACCACATTCTGCCGCCTGCATGTATAAACATGGTAAAGACAATTTTTTAATTTCATTTCATACATAGGCGTCATCACAAATCAACAAAAGAAGAAGCCGAATCAGTATTTTTTTTTTTAATAATTGGGTGGGGGGGGGGGGGGGTCGATAGAAGGTGTATATTGTGTATATAGCAGCACTGACCACATTAGGGAGTAACTGAACTGATTAGATTATAAAGCAGGGTTATGTAGTGCTCGCATGACTATCACTGCTAATCTGCTACTGATGTTTCCACTGTTGTTGTTGCTGCTGCTCCTACTGCTGCTGCTGCTACTACTACTACTACTGGAATTACTACTACTACTATTTCTACTACTACTGTTTCTACTCCTACTACTACTACTACTACTACTACTACTACTACTACTACTATACAACTACTACTACTACTACTACTACTACTACTACTACTACTACTACTACTACTACTATACAACTACAACTACTACTACTACTACTAATACAACTACTATACTACTACTATTACTACTACTAGTACTACTACTACTACTACTACTACTACTACTACTACTACTACTACTACTACGAGTACTACTACTATACTACTACTATACTACTACAACACTCCTGCTGTTTCTGTCGTATTCCTAGTAATGTGATCCGAACGATTGGACAGTGTTTCACCTGATGCCTATGTATCTGCGTCATCTCGAGCTCATTACATTTAACTCTCTTCGAATACTGAGATTTTCTTTTGTAGAAAGGAAAATATTTGTTCACGCTAGATCAATGACATTTCATTAATTTCTCTTTTCCATTGCGGCTATCATAAAAACTTAATGAAGTCAGCAATCTTGAAAAGGAAAAATCATAATCTCGTATCCTCATCCAATTAATCATCAGCACTGCAACATATTTTTTTTTTTTTCTTTCTTTTATCTCAGGTATCTGTGTTTTCTTGTAATAGCGTGACGCAATGTCTGTATAATTACATTTTTTCTGTTACCATGGCTGCTATTTGCGTTGGGTCAATATTACCGTACGGCTATGACGATGGACCTGTCTCTCTAACTTATGTTTATCATTTTCCTCTTACGTCTTATGTTTTTGTACATCTTCCTACCATGCTCACCATGACTCCTTTGTTATATCCAAGTTCTTCTCTCTTAGAATCTCTCTCTCACACACACACACACACACCCTCACCCACACACACTCTCCCTCTCTTTGTCATGTTTGTTGGGATATGTTTGGATGACAGGTTTAGTACCGTTTAAATATATACATAATTATAATCTTAACTGGGAACGATGGTAAACACTTTTAGTGGGTTTTATATATTTTGCTTTAAAGCTTTTCAATCTGAGTCGATTGCGCCATTCAGAGCGGGAGCCTTATCACTGCAATCACCATCAGCCTCTTTTCCTTGTCGAGCGGCGTTTCGCATTTTGGTGATTTGAGGCTAATCGACACACCAATCGTCGTTAGGCCTGGTAATGTGAGGTTTCGAACAAGGAATCGCTAACTGGTCTGGTAATTCCCCTCTTGTAATCAGTGTACACGCTCTCACAACTATATATAGGTTATCTATTCGGATCCTTTCCCTTCTCCTTTTATCCATTGTTGTCTTCTTACCCATCTCAAGGATCTAGATTAGTCTCTGGTGTAGGGGTATACCTCTAATTTCGTAAGGCAGGGAGATAGAGAGAAAGGGACGGAGAGAGCAATAGAGAGAAAGAGAAAAAAGATGAAGATGGAGAGATGGACAGAGCGAAAGAGAGATAAATATAGTGATGGTGTAGTAAGCTGTGAGAGCATTGCCACAGTGCGTTAGAAATGATAAGGAAACTTTAAATTGCTAACAGGGCTTCGGGGCAGGGCATTGAAGCTGCATTCTCAACACCTCTAAAGAAGTGCAAGCTTCGTTGTTGAAGGTGTTGCTTTCCCCATTATGTTACATCGTGGCACGCCTGCATTTTTTTTTTCCTTCGGTATTCTAGTGCTGTGGCTGAATGGCTTATAATTATTTTCAATGGAACAACAAGCGAACGATTGTGAAATGCTCCCGAAAACAATCATTTTTTTTTTCTTCAGGATTTTATCTAACCTTCATTGCCCTCAAAATTCTGACCCTAGAACATCTACATTGACCCAAACAAAACAATTCACGCTAAAAGCATCCTCTTCGCAACCTCCGGATCATCTTACTTCACTTCTTGATTTTCCAGCGCCTCTTCTGCAAACAATGTCAACGCGCAGAAATATGAGATTGTGGAATCAGCATTTTGAGGGCAAACGTATTGATCGCATGCTGGCAATGACCCGCCACTTCGCTGTCTGTGACATTTTGGTGGCAAGAAGTTTGTGTATATATAGAAGGGAATCTTAGTTGAAGGTCAAGAATGATGATTATTCTCCTTTCATCGTGTTTTCTGATATCTCATGCCGAACTTGACATTCTATTTAGACACAATAGATGTCTGTCTACCGTGACCAATGATGAGGCAGTATTAAAAACACACGTAAGGGACAGAGAGAGGCTGTGATCGACTGGCATATCAAATTGTGTTTTCCCTCATCTAAAGAGTTACAATCTACTGGAAATCTAATCAGCCTTCTTTCAAATACGACTTGACGCCAGGGTTCCCAAGTGGTTGCGTGGAATGTATCGGATGGGGAGGGAACAATCTTCAAATGACTTTGATGCGATATCTGGTGATAATTGCTGTGGGCGATTTCATGCATTTTGGCGTATGTAGCATAGGCATACCCTGCGTAGAAAAATCCTGTCTAGTGGCCCTCCAAAGTAAACACCAAAGATGTCACACTACATGGACCCCCCCCCCCCCAGTTTATTTCATCTTCTCTCTCCTTTTTCATATGTAGATACGTCAGTGTATCATGTTTTATGCATTGATAAACCTTTTACGCTCAGCAGCCAGATAAAGATATTATATCAAACAATCAGAATCTATTGTTAAAATTTTTTCTTCTTTTGAAATACCAAAGAACAAATGAATTAGGCAAATCGTCATGAGAGGAGATTTTATTCATTATCTATATTATTTTGTATTTGTTTTTGTTTCCAAAAATGTCCTCACATGATGGGTTCTTCTCCGTGAGCAATCGGAATCCGGGCATATTTTGTTAGTAATCATAATGGTAATGAATGTTACTATGCCTAAGAGAAACTTATGTTGCGTCTTGTCAAAAACTCACCACAAAGAAACAGTATTTTTTCTTTACTTTGATATTTTTTTTTTGTTTTTTTCTCAACATGTTTCGTCACTTTTCTATTTTGCAAAACAAAAAATTGGCGATGTATGTGAGTAACGTCTTATTCCGAGAGGTTGGCCTACGTAGTCAGGAAATAGACTATTTTGAAGAAAAAAGGACAGGGAAATAGAGGAAGGAGAGTTAATTTCCCTCAAAGTATTTTCTTATCTCCTCATGTTATAGTTTGAGCACATCAGTTCTATTGCATGTAGTAAATGGGTTTAAGACATAGGTTTCCAATAATATGGTTGCAAATTTTGCAGCCTTCATTTTTTTTCCAGGTCCAATTTATTGTTATCACATTTTTGTTCGGATGGAATGATTTTTTTTTCCTACTGGCACAGTTGTTAATAATAAAACGATTTTTAGAAATAATGACATTGATGATACCGAATATTATCATTTCCTCAGGTTGAAATGTAAATGGAGTAAATGATTAGCTTAATCTACCAATTTATGTCAACAGGAAGCCTGCACACAACAGTTTATATTCAAACCTTGAACCAGACATTCAAGTGCCATCCCCTCTGCAATAAGGAGTTTCCAGCTGACTCTACTTCAGACACTGTCAAAGCACATAATGTGACGAATGACAAAGATGCTTAAGTGCTAAGATCAGGTGCATCTCCAGCACCGAATTGGGACAGGCAAAGGGCAGAAGAATAAAGACACCCCCCCCCCCCCCCACCCGCCCGAGAGAAAAAGGGAATTAATGAGAAAGTGTTTCTTCCTTGTCAACCATGTCAACACAATAACATCGCGCTTGAAAATTTGTTGTTTATAGCAAGAGAATAGTTGCTTTCGGAACCTTAAGTAACCTAGGAACGAACCGTTTCACACTAAGGACAAATCACCTGTAGAGACAGGAGAAGAAAGGACGGGTATTGTCATTCACCAAACTTGCACTTATTGTGGCTGGTGCTATGTTAGAGAGCGGGGAAAACAATGTAGGACAGCTTGAAAGAACTCAGAGAACAGTTAGATTGAAAAGTAAATGCCATTCAGCTGTTGGGGAACACGCCCTTTATAGTCATGATAGTGGACACTATGAACATGACGGACAAAGAAAGCGGACAAAATAAACAACCCTTCATTCTACCCTTCACAATGGTTCTGGTAGTCAAAAAAACATCCCTTCACTGCTATTGTCTAAAATATGTGGAACAGGTGTCACATGCATGTTCACCTGGAACTACATGATTAAGCATAATAGCTGTGAAGGGATGTTCTTTTGACTACCAGAACCATTGTGAAGGGTAGAATGAGAGGTTGTTTATTTCGTCCGTTTTCTTTGTCCGCCATGTTCATAGTGGGAAGAACGTAACAGGTGTTATCTGCGACTTGGAGACACCTAGACCAGAAGCGGTAAAAGAATTCGTGTGTATTAAAAGGATTCTTCAGTGAACAAGAGTTCTTGCTACTCGCTCTCACCTATCTTCCCCCTCAGTGATCGCGAGGCAACATTCAGCTTGAAACTGTATGAAGAATCACCCGAATCGAGAAAAATACACAGGAGTTCATGAAAGCTTCCCTACTAAATTTCAAGGTTGACAGAAGCCCAAAACTAACGTTATATCTTGAACCGTAGTTTTGAGGCAAATTTTGCATTTTGTCTGCTGATGCAGGAAGAGACGCTATATCAGGAGAGACAGGCAAAATGAAGAAAAGTACATTGGAAGAGAGCGATCGATAGAATAGTGAAGCTGAAAATAGTGATATATAAAGTACCCGCGGCAGAGTGAAAAAGTGCCAAGATGTGTGAGAGGAATTCCAAAGAGAGAAGACAAAAAAGGTAAGTCTACGTTGATGATGAGGGAGATGATGGTTACGGTAGAGAATAGGGATCCAGGGTGAATAGAGAGAGATGGGTTTAATCAGCGCAATCAGTCATGCTAACAGTTTGCCATAATATGCAATAAAACTGAATATGTGGTAAATACACCAGCGAATCATGATTTTAGAAGGGTAATAGACGGCAGTTTAATAGAGACAGAACACAATTACATTCACGGTATTTTGCTGAGGGTGAAAGTTACAGCAAAAACGAAATAGAGGGAGATGACGATGAATAACGATATTTTTTCTAAAGGAAGAAAATGTAGAAGCTTAAACAGAGTGTAAGGCATGCAAGTATGTGAGTACTTGATGGAGTCTCGCCTGAAAGCAAATCGATGTTCTATTGCAAACCATCGAGGAGGAATATGTTACACTTCCAGGCTGACGTCAAGCGATCGTTTTCATTGCCTTGGTCAAGGAAGCGAAGTAAACATAACCGAAGGACTTTGCCAAAGGACTTTGACCCCTCTTTATGAATTAATAAAGTTCCTACCCCCTCCCCTGACCTCTTTCTTTCTCGCTCCCTAATTATTTTACTCTTTTGCGCGCGCTCTGTCTCTCTGTCTGTCTGTTTATTTGTTTCTCTCTAAGTTTATGCCCCCTCTGTTTAATATACCCTCCCCCTCCCACCTCTCTCTCTCTCTCTCTCCCTCCCTCTCCATTTTGCCCTCGTATGCTTTCTGTTTTCCTCAGTCTTTGTCAGTCTGGATATACCCCCTTTACTTCTCTCTCTCTCTCTCTCTCTCTTTCCCGCCTCATCATCATATTCGATATTTTTCTGTCGGTTTCCTGACTCGCCCTGTCTTGTCTCAATATTGGTCTCTGCAGAGTAATCTCATTGTCTTGAATTCCTGAGAGCTTCCTGTCATTTTACGTACCGTTTGGTGTTTTAACGTTATTTAAAAACGGCATCTCAGAATCCTTGCATTGTACGACACTGTTGTTATCAGACCCTCTAAGAATAACTTAAATTACCATGATGGCCTTGATATCTACCTATTGCTCTTATACTGTTTATGACACCCAGATATTCAAGTACTGGATTAATACCTTAGTTCACAGGCATATCTTTAATGTGAGTTTGCACATAGAATGCACTTTTAAGTGAATAAACTTGATCGAAGAAGCATTGCCTATCCACCCAATCGAAAACTAGTCCTAGTACTGACATCTTGTTCTACATACCGGGTGTCCCAGAAAAAGAGGAACGGCAGATTTTCAGTACTTTGCCTACAAAAAGTATGTAATTTTTCTACATCATTGAGTAAAGGATCCCCTACCAAAGAGAATGACACCAGGATCATTGAATTTGGTGAAGTAATTTTGATTTTATCCCCCTTTTCTTAAAATACAGTAATTTTCAAACTTTTGGCGACCGACGAAAGAAAATTTGTTTCGGGTTGGCTCATTATAATACGATGTTTGAGGGAAGCCCACTGATGCATGTAAATAACATAACATGCCATATAAAACGCCATTCCCGATATAATTCTGCTCTCATCTGTCGCCAAAAACATGCGAAATTTGAAAATTACTGTATGTGAAGAAACGGGCACAGGATCGAAATTACTTCACCAAATTAAATGATCTGGGTATCATTCTCTTTGGTAGAAGATGCTTTAACCCAGTGATACAAAAAATTATCTACCTTTTGACGGTAAAGTCCTGAAAAAAAACCGCCGTTCCGCTTTTTCTGGGACGCCCGGTAAAGATAAACAAGACTAATTCGACCCCGCGCTCGCAAATTATGGCTCAGCCTCCCACGCATTTTTTTAAAGTTTTTATTTATGCACATCTCAACAACAGCTACATACTAGTTACCATTATCTCTTCCACCTAAAATATATTGCACTCGCCTTTGACTATTAAAACCTCTGCCACATATGCCATGGTAACATATTTTTGCAAATAATTTCAAACACTTGTTCTGGCCCTATGACCTTTGACCTACTACCCCAGATCTAATCAGATCATCTTTCTGTTGTGATGCATACTAGTACCTCGTTAGAAGTTTATACCTCAAAATGATATTGTGTTAAACGAGGCTATTTCCTGAAAATCCATATGACTTCTGTGAGCTTGACCTTTGACCTATATACCCCTATATCTAATCAGATCGTCTACATATAGCCTATCATGACCAAGTTTGAAGTTCATACCTCATAAGGTTCTTGAGATATCACGTTCACAAGGCTTTATACACCTGAAACTACTATTGACCTCTGTAACCTTGACCTTTGACATCGGCGTGAATTCCGAGGGGGATGGGGGTTTACACCCCCGTATTTTAAGGAAGAAATACTATTGTAAAAGAGGGGGTAAAAAAGAAGAGATGAAAAGAAGGAATGAAAATAAAGGAAAAACCTCCATGGAAGCGCTCGCTCGATTCCGCTCGCTCGTATTTTCAGTATTTTAACCAATGCCGTTTATATTACTATTCTTAAGAAAGGAAATGGGTTTGCATCTTGTCTCTCTATCCAAAGTTTATGCTACTCTTCTACTCATAAATTGCTAGTTGGGCCTATATAATTGCAAGGATTCGAGCGGCAGGTTGACCTAAAATAGAGGAATTTTCAGGAGATAACGGCCTGTGACCATCAGCCTATTCCTATACCTTCTGTGAACGGAAGATGCCGATAAATATCATTTTACGTTACTAAATCACGAGAACGGAGTAACAAAACACTAGAACCAGGTCTCAGTATTCAAAAAAAATGCTCGCTCATAAGATCTAGAAACAAATCAGAGGTTTTCGATCAGTAATCACTCTAATTCCGGCAGCAGATGCCCGAACCTTTTTGCAACGAGGTCTCCGACTTTCCCCAAATTCCGCAGGGAGTGTATATCATGAAATCATTCATTCGCTCATATAAAGAATTATTTGGGAAGGCAAACGAATTGGGCATGCAGGGGAGGTGATCGAATATATTTTAGATGATAATTTTATAGGCATAATGTATTATGATAACGAAATGATACTTTATCATCGAAAGAGAGTGTTTTCCTTGCTCGGTTCGCTTCCTCACAATATTTAGAAACTCTTCTCTTTCTTCTTTATTTCCGTTCATCAAGCTCAAGCTCTCTCTCTCTCTCTCTCTCTCTCCTCTTCTTCTTTCTTTTTCTCTCTCCCAGCTCCTCATTTGTCTCTTTCCCCTTCATCCTTTTCCATCTCCATCTTTCCTCCTCTTTGTACCCCTACATTTATCTCTTCCTCTCACTCTCAGTCTGTCTATTTCTTTTTTTTTTTCACACCCAGCCACGCATACATACACACTCCCACACAAACTCACCTACAATCCATTTTTAGCTCAGTTCTTCGTCATTCTCCCCACTTTCATTTCGAGTTATAGTCTAGCCCTTCTCTATTTCCCCATTTCCATATATTTTTTTGTCATCCAGGGTGGCGATGGAACGCGATGTCACCGGATGAGTGTGGAGTACCTTCCTGTCTTCGTATGTTCGAAGAGAACTCGGAGGAAATGCAAATAGTCAGGTGCAGGTGTGCTCGCCTTACGAAATGAAGGTATGGGTCGAATAAATCATTTGCTAAAATCGAAGATGGGAGTTGGCTGACGTCGATATTCTGTTCAAAAAGTATCAAAGGACAAAGAGTCGTTTAAAAATTTTCTATAATAAGATCAGCTCCATTACCTGCGTGTGTTTGTGTGTGTGTTCGTGCGTGTTGGCAGTTTACGTTTTGTTTTGCTTTGACCGCGATGTTGAGGTGTTGTTTATATGGTTTCTGCTGTTTATTTTTCTAATTTATATGATGCTATCAAACATTTATTGTAACAGAAGGCTTACTTAATGTTCCGGTCATAGATTCATATGAATGGCGTTTTTTAAATAGAAATTTCACTGGTTTGCATGATACGCAATATATCAGATTACATGTAGGTTGTCACTACATCATGTACATGCGTTTAAATGTGTTGGGCACACTTAAGGTCTAAAGCGTAAAAGGAATAATATATATATTGACCACGTCTGAATCATTTTTATGCATTCCCCGTTATATGCAGCCAATTTCATGTTAACTTCCCTCTTCTAGTGGTAGTGTACGTGCAAAAAGGAAGGGGTTGAGGTAAGAAGACACGAGCCTTTCTCTAAAAAAAAATAAAATAAACGATCACAAACTAATCACAAGGTTTGTTCCTTTCTTGCTGTCCCTCTCATACTAAATCCAATGTACTTTGTTCGTCTTGTTTCTTATGTATTCTATTTTTGTAATATGGATATTTATTGTTGTTTACATGTATTTTATGGACTTTTATGAGCAAATAAATTGAATTGAAATTGAAATTGATCTTTACCTGTCTCTAGAAACACATTCATCTCTTCATAGTGCCTACTAACAAAAATTGAAGTATTTTAAAGTGATTTCTATGCTTCATTTCACTATTTTTTTTATTTTTTTTTTATTTTTTTGCTGTGAAAACTTCGCCTAATACCATTATAAAATTCATGAAAAAAATGGGACAGCATGAACAAGCACGATAGTAGGTATCAATATAGGCAGCAATACACACTTTCATGACTGTAGAAATTCATTCAGCCCTTACACTGAACTGGATTTTGATAAGGATACCCACTAACTCAGTTGAGTATTACTGTCTTCATTCATGTTACAGTGGTATAATGAATCTTTTATTATTGAAGTAGGAACGATTAGATGCGAGGGAAAGGCTTTGCCAAGCTTGTGCGGTTTCTTTAATGAACTATATATAATTAAGATGAATCGACCCACTATATGGAATATTCAAGTATCATAGTCCGCAGTGCCATTATTCATAATCAATCCCAATCGGAGCTAAATTTCGTTCTTTCCGTTTTATATTCTCAGGAATCTGTAGACGCCCTAATACTTTCATATAGTAATGCGTTCTGTCACAACGATTTAATCAACATAGTACATGCCAAGAAATTTGAAAGCATGGAAGGACTTTGTCGTTCTAGCAGTATGATTTAACTCTTGCAATGCTATATTTTATTACAGCGGTAATGCGTTATGTGCAGTAAGCAGCCGTAACTGTTTATGAGGTGTTTTGGGTTGTTGTTTTTTTTTCAAAATTCTTTGTTGACCTATCTACAAGCGATTATCGTATGAGTTTAATAAATAAATTATCGAAAGATCAATGGGGAATGATATTCTCAAGGATATGATCCAAACCATACTATGGGTCATTTTATGATTTGTAACGTTGAATTTTGATACAAAATTTTGTTTTGACTCGGAGTTTCGTAATAAGACAAATCGGGCATGTTCAAGTTCTAACACACGAAGGGTAATTCTTACGTTGGCCTTTACCATGTGTACAAGGGGAATGATTTCGACCATTTTTTGATTTACAACGGCGAATCAAATTTAGTAAACTTATTAATAAAAAATGAACATGGAAAATTAAGGGTTTTCTTTCGTCACATTCCAAACGTCTATGATGAGGTAGGTAGACATGGTAGATGAAGTTATAATGATTTCTATAGTTATTTTCCATGTTTTGATCTTTGTTTCCTTTTGTTAGATTTTTGTATTTTGCCCTCTAGTCTTTTTAGTGACATGAAAAAAAAACAACGATTAGTAACGACACAGTACCGTTACACTTTGTCCTATGATGAAATAAAGGGGGTCTTAAACATTTTTTTCGGATATTTTCCTATCTTCAAACATCTACAGTTATATAGTTTATAATCAGGGCTGTACGCAGGAATTTTTTTTCTGGGGGGGGGGGAAGAATATATTCAATATTTGAGGAAACACGCACGCGTGGGAGCGAAGCGACCGAGTGGGAGCCTTTGCATATTTAGCATTGAAATTGAACGATTTGGTTAAAATTTTGTGTGGAATATGGGGAAATCCTCAATAAAAAGGTAAAGAAAAACAGGGGGAAAAATGACGTTTTGAAAAATTCTGTGGGGGTAACTGCCTTCCTGCACCCCTATTTGCGTAAGGCCAAGTTTATAATGGACATACTTGATTTCGTTCATTTTCATCAAAATACAATTCCAAAGTGTGCTAAAATCGAGATAAATATTGATTTTTTTTTTGGTTTAGTCCTATAAATGTTTAATTTACAGTTTCAGATTCTCCATGGAGACATGCAAGGATCAAATTAATAGAAGAAAAGGATTCTTCAGTTCGCTCAAGACTCATATCTTTCATCAGATATTTGAATGCTAACTTTATTGGAGGAGTATACTCCTTTGAATTTTTAAAAAACAGATATATGGCGCCATACAAATGCTGGGAGTCATCATCATCATCATCATCATCATCATTATCCTAATTTTGGCCATCTCGGGCATAAAACACAGAAGAAATACCTTTATAGAAATTCTTCAAAAATATCTGATTGTGCAATTGCCCATATGCAGATACAAGTGCATTGTGCTGCATCAGACCCCGCTGAGAGTTAATCCGCTTCAGACGCAATAATCATGATAATAGGCTTATATGATATGAAAGGAAGTAAGGGTGTACATGTTATATGTCCTTATGAATATATACAGATATTTATCTTTCTGCTATTCCAACAAACAGATCAGGCAAAGTTGAAAAGGCTGAAACCTGATTTAGTTGTTTATAGCTCGTGAGTAAATTTATAAACACCGACACCGTTGCTTAGTTTTATGCCTTGGTGGCTGGCAGCGCATTTTTTTATTACCCCGCAGCACTGCTTATGGAGGTGCGCTGGGTGAATTTCATATCTTTAGTTCCCAGGTGGGTTCAATGAGCGCTTGATAATCTTCTCAAAAGTGAAAACACCTTCTTGCAGAACCAGTCCGAATATTAATTATTGAAATAAATGGGGAAATCGCACCAAAATAGCGTGATTATTTTGTCTCCGATGACGTAACACGTATTAATCAGCTTAGAAAAATAGGCCTAATGCAGGTCATTCGATCTATACCCAAGTTTTTATCTTGTGTGGGCGTGTGTATATGTGTGTGTTTCTTTTACTTTAGTATACAGTGCTTTCTTCTTCGGCAACATGATGCGTTATCAAAGCACATCTGACAGTTCACGTAATTTTTGACCTGGCAGGTTCTGTTCATTGTCTAAACAAAGGGCCAATCCCAAACGGGAAACTGGCCGGTGCATGCGGTTCACAAAAGCGTGAAATTGGAACGATACATTACCCCCTTTTTCACGCCGGCGATACCCACTCCTCCGGAACTAATGTTCAATTTGCGTATTGACTCCACGGCCAAGAACATAATTGAAAGTGATAGCTCCAGGCGTCATCGAAACCACGATGCAACCAGGACATTAGCTGCAAATGATGCCCTGGTGAGGTCCTAATGTGAAAGAGCATTGACGTGTTTCATGGTCGACTTGTCTGAAATTTGAAACGACAAGCTGTCTTTGCTTTAATGTACATGGCCTTGAATTCTTGATTCGGCTTCTTGAAATAAGTTCCCTCATCGTAATATTGTAAAAATTTTACCTGAAAAATCACACCATTTCAAACGTCGGGGTTTCGAGAGAGAACAAATAAAACGCGAGGATAAAAGGTTTGTCATGTATCTTAAAGTTGTCGTCTAAAATTAACTAAATGTGTCTACCATATTCCACTACGCATGAGTATGCGAATGAGCACGTGTAAATCTTCATTAGATATTAACTAATAATTTTACACATCGTTAAACTTCAATTTACATTCTCTAAAAAAGAAAAACATTTTTGGTATGTTGATTTCCAGTCACTAATGTCGATAAGATCCTTTCCCCTAAACGTCGCCAATCAATTCAGAGAACGGATAATTAAAAAAGAAAGAAAAAAATCCAAAACGCGGAACGGAAACACGTGAGCCCCCACCCTCCCCCACGGATCTGCAAATGACAATGATAATATTCGCATGGCATGCAAGCAGTAATAGCAGCCAAATCGCATTTTGACGTTTCGTCATTCTTACCATACTCGCGATGAGCTGAGCATTCTTACCCCTTTGACTCGTTGACGAAACAAAGAACAGTATCCATGGATACAATTCATTTAAGGGACGGTGGTTTTCAATATTTCCAATGTCAAATCAAGTGGAAGAAAAATTCGCCTGTTAATGGATGGTAGTGGATGATTATCATGATGTGCTATGATAACTCGTGAATGTCATTCCTAATCAGGGATCCTATTATGTCTCGGGCCTTCCATCGAAGGCAGGAAAAGCTAGAAAGAATGGCATCAGCAATCTCCCTTCCCTCATAATTATCCAGGAGAGTACGAAACCACGTTCTAAACCATACGGTAAACACTGATGAGTAACACAGTGTCCTTTTAAAAAAAGACTTAATCAGAAAACTAATCGCTTTCGTTTTGGAAAATTGGAAAATTAGAAAAAGATCTTGAGGGTGGTGAAATAATAATATTATGCTGTTGGCAGTGGTTAACGTTGCATTCTGCCTTTTGACTTTATCCCTTTCCATGAGGGTTAACTTCTCAAATAACTTCATCCATTTGAGCCTTCTCCACATAATTTGAGTAAAGAATACGAAATATGCCATGGCCCAAATCTTTTTTTATCGTCAACTATTCTAACCTTATCATCGCCTAGCGTTTCTTCTGATAGTGATGACTGCTGCAAAAGAATGAATTAACTATCTGTAACGCTATTTTTGCTGCACATCATTCAAGTATTGAACGTCTTATCACATCAATTCCCCTTACCTGTCTCCAGTGTCATCAAAAGCGGAGGGAAATGGGGTGTTCTTTTCACCCGTTGCATAAAAGACCTAATTTCGGAGATTGTAGACGACCGACTGGGATGGGCTAAAGATATTCGTATCTTACAAATCTGGTGAATATGATAAAGTCTTTACCACAAAACAAGCGGGGGGGGGGGGGTGTTTCATAAAGCTGGTCGTAAAGTTACGAATGACTTTACGAACGACTTGAATATGGCAAGCCAAATGGGATTCTCAATCATTATAAACTGCATCACCTAAAGGTGAAATATGTCAACGTAGATTAACATTACCATTATTTACAAACATTTTTATTGCGAAGTGCTTTTTTGGTCACAATTTAACTGATATTAATGGGTAATGCAGTCACACTTTGTTAAACCGTCAGGATAATTTTTAGGCATCCCGTTTGGCACTTCATCTTCACGTCGTTCCTAAAGTCATGCGTAACTTTACGAACAGCTTTATGAAACACCCCCCAGAACTCGTTTTGTATCATGCATGCAATTTATTGCTTGTATCATTGAAATCTTTGACGAGATGGCAGCCTATATTCTTAAGTTCATGACCATCATGACTATTAAGAGTAATGCTTCTTTATAGCTTGAAGCTTTCACAAATGTTCGTCGAGCTTTTCGATTGTACCTATACAGATATATGGAAGAAAAGACAGCTGAATGCATTCCAAACCAGATGGATGTTAAGCTAAAAGTCTTTAAATGACTCTGTAAAAAGGTCAGCATCGATTAACACAAGAATAGCTGGCAGCAAGGAAACCGATGACTGACATCTGCAGAGCAGCTATGATTTCATCAAAAGAAATATTAAGCCTGCCCCAATGACTGATCACGAAGCTAAGATAGTCGTTTAACCGAGTCAAATATGCATGCAAGTGCCCCATGACGAGATTGAAATCTCGGCATCTATTCATCTTTGCTACCTAGGTTTGAAGAGAGATAATGAATGCATATGATTGATAGGACGATAAAAAAAGCAATAAATTATGCCCCTTCTCGTTTTCGATCATATTCAAAAGAGTTTTTCTGCGGAAAACTGATTTATAAGTTGAAACGAGGGTGACAGATCAGAGCATGCATCGCCATACTAATGAGGTACTCAGTAGGTTGAGTTGTCTGTTCAGGAAATGGGAGTTTATGGGAAATAAGAACTAGTTCCACAGGGAAAAGATGAAGATACAGTTTTACCTATGATCTTGGTGACTATGTGCATAGCAAGAAGGGTGCTCTAATTTGATAGAAACCGCGAGAAAGAGAGAGAGAGGGAGAGAGAGAGAGAGAGAGAGAGAGAGAGAGAGAGAGAGAGAGACAAAAATAATAGATATACAGGACGAAAGAGCACATTCCTGAATATATGGACAAATTATTGTTTACGTACTGTACATCATTACGGGTACGTAGTTCGAGTACTTTGACAATTGTGGTCATCTACATAATACATTTGATCAAGATTTTAATATAGGAAGTAAGCGCTTGATAAATCACTGCTGGGGATGCACTGTTGCTGGAGCTAAGGCCCGGGTAATATAAATTTCTTTGAAAGTGCATAGAGACGTTGGATGTGACTTGAGCTGTGCCAGACTGGAACATTACCGCGATTCTTCTACTCTCACCTGAGTATGCTGAAGATTGAGGAATATACTTGTATACAATATATAGAGCCTGATCGGTTTTTCACGGAAGGACATTTGACAAATATGGAAAATTTGAAGGCCTGTGAAAACAATAACGAAATATGTTGAAATATTTTATGTTTGAGGAATATACCTGTATACAATAATCTATTCCTACCACGAATTCATATTTCGCAGGTAATCTCGAATGTCTTCAAGTCACCTTGTGTGGTAACGTTGCCTGCAATAAATCTCTGGCTCTATGTTTTCAGAATGCCCGTACATAGAAATCCATCAAACCTGATAACTTTTCGACCGGGCATGTTGGCTGAATTGATAGAGCGTCCGCCTCATGAACGGGAGGTCGTGGGTTCGACTTACAAAAATGGACCTTCTGCCTTCTAGCCAGGCGCTCGGCATATAAGAATGGAGAAGGGTAATAATAACAAATTATGTTATGCAGGGCCTGCTGGAAGATTAGCTGATAGCTATTATTGTTTCACTGTGAAGGGCATCGCTGAAGGAGTTGGAACTCGATAAAAATTTGGTTGCCCTGGTTATTCACTCGAACTAGAATCCATTTATCAGTATCGCAGACGAAAAGGAAAAAAATGAGCAAAGGTAAAATACTTCGCAGGAGAAGGGTCCATATTGCATTAAAAAAAAAAAACAAAGCAAAAACAAAGAAAAGGGAAGAAGAAGAATAAGAAGAAGAAGACGACGACGAAATCATCAAAATAGGAAAACAGAGTCAAAGAGACACCTCTGGAATATATCCCGAAAGGGGAGATATAATACTGAATAAGCATTGCTTTGTAACACCTTAATCTCTTCCTTCCACAAATTCATATTTCGCAGGTAATCTCGAATGTCTTCATGTCACCTTGTGTGGCTGCCTCCATTAATGATTAAATCCCTGGCTCTAAGTTCTCAGAATGCCCGTAAACAGGAATCCATCAAACCTGATAACTTTTGCATGAAGAACGATACAAGAGCAGGAAAGAGCCCCCATAAATCTGATCCCTTTTTTTTTTTTTGGTTTCTCATTCAAGGCAGCGTGCCCATTTATTTGTAGACATATCTGATAGTTCTTTAGTATTCATGGGTCTCAGTGGTGTATCAAATAAACTGCAGTACAGACAATGTCCAAGGCATCACCAAACCAGCAATTCGTCAACTAGAAAGAATGGGGTAGTGTCGAGAGGATCTCACGTTTAATTCTCTCGTACCATAGACAGACAGAATTCATTTGGAATGGGGTCTTATCAGTTATAATAAAGTACAAGTCCGAGGTATTTTGTCATTCAAAGCTCCACACAACATGTGTATTATACATTGACATCAACTGAATCATATCACTTCATATTTCATGAAGTTTCTAGCGACGCGTGGGCCAGGATAGCTCCAAAGTGCGCCAAAATTCATATTCACTCAGTTTTACTCAAATCATGATTATGGTTAAATGATGGGTTTTAGGGTAATCAGACATGTAGAATCCAATGAAAACTATTTCAAACACTTGTGACGTCATTAAAACACCGATTTCTGATTGGCTGCCGAAATCAGCGAGAGCTGATGTCTCTATGAGCCATTCGCTGTACTTCCCAATAAACTTTGCACATTATGTCATTGCTTTTTTCCCCTCCACATATCTCAGTTTAATGTACAGAAAGTCTTTTATAGGTATGAATATCCCATAAAGTAATTCTTCAGGTATAATGGAGTTATCGAAAACATGATAATGACTGATGAAGTGCATGTATTCTTTCAGTCCATTTTCGTAGGCCTATTGTTCATAATTTCATAAGAATGAATTATTTCAAAGAGTCTTCGAATTGTTTCCGAAGAATTACCTATAAGAGGGTAATATGCAGATAGATAGATAGACAGATAGATAGATAGATTGACAGAAAGATACATAGACAGATAGTTAGATAGACAGGTAGAAAGATGGAGGGATGTGGGTAAATCACAGCTAGATTGATGAATATGAGACAGATGGATGGATAAACAGAAGGATACCTATGGATATGGGGTTGAATAGGATATAGATAGATAGAGGAATACATAGGTCTATAGATACTATGGATGGATGGATGGTTAGATAGATAGAGGGATACGCGTAGATAGGTGGATGAATAGATAGAAGGATGGATGGAGATAGGGATCGCATATATAGACAGATCATGAATAGACGGATAGATAATTTATGTAGATGATATAGATGGATGGATAAATAAAGAGGGATACGTGTAGATAGATAGGTAGATGAAACGATAAATCGATCGAATCGATCAATCATAAGCCCAACACTCTGAACCATGTGTTTTCTTTTAAATACTACTGGAATGATAACAGATTAGGAAGTCTCCTTTAAAAAGGAAAATGAAAGGTAAATAATTAAGCAACTAAGAAAGGGTTTCAGTTGTATGAAAAATTGAATGAAATAAATATACTAAAATAATTAATGAAATTTTTTTAGGAATGCCATGTGAATCGTCACCTTTTAGCTGTGAAGAGTAGAATCGAAATCATGTACCATACATAATCGCAGGGGCAAGTTTTAGCTTGGCTAGTTACGCGCGCCCCCATGCGCCGCCGTATGATGACGGAGAATCCTTCCAATCAGCAGCCGCGCGGCCCCAAATAACCTAATTTTGCGGGTAATGTGTCAAGGAAAACCGGCTCTAACTTAAAAAGTGGCAGAAGGTGGCAGCCAAATCTGGTATCAACTTAAAGCTCAAAGCTTAAAGCTGAGACATCAGGGAAATCGGTGGTGATAAAATTGATTTGGAAATCGGTGGAAATCTAAACGTTTTTTATGGATGTAAAAAAAAAAACCACGGGCAGTAAGTCTATTTTGTACGATAATTAGCCTATTATATTCACGAAGATTGTGTTTCTATCCATTTTAACCCATTCATGCAGTAAAATGAACTATCAGGAATGATTATGTGGGAGCAATTTTAGATCGATAAGTTAAAAACTACATGTTGAAATAACTTATTTATTAAATTGGTCACTATTTGCACTGAAACACACGATATGTCGAATTTTGCGATTTGAAGTAGGAAATTTACACCCTTAATGTACATACTGGAGTTAAATATTTTACTGAAGTATTCTTCAAAGTATTGTCTTTCAACAGGGTATGACAAAAATTGAAAAAAATTAAATTTCCCAAAATGACTTCTGGCGCACTTTGATTTCGCCCTGGCCCACTGTGCGACGGTGGGGCTAGTTCCATTATTATCAGAAATTACTTTCTTTAACGCATGGGATAAAACCAATTCTACCAGCCTTCCTATGTTTGTCCCTTTTTAAAAAGTATTCGTCTCGGTGTAGCCCATTCTGCATTGTACTGTCATTTTGATTTCAAACGTCATTTCACAAGTTAATGGGTTGTAGTATTATTTTGGTGGCATCATTTCACACAATCATCTTTGAAGAGTCTAAGAGCAATTACAAGCAGTTCAGTACAATACGTCCATTAATGATAGCTCATTCATTCATCATCTTTGCGATTTTCCTCTGCTAACGCAGCCCCTCGACAACAAATAAAATCCCCATGTGCAAAGGGCATGAGGTCCTCTTCAATTATGACGTAAATTCGAATCTGTCAGCAGCGCTAATCAAAGATTTAACATGTTTAAATGCAAATAATCCATATACGGAAGTTGGTAAAAAGTATTGCTCACATTGTTCATCGCGCAATTACTTCCGCATCAGGCATGCTGTCCATCACCATCATGACCATGATCACTGGGCGTCAGAGACAAGAGGTTCCAATCAAATTGAGCCTCCTACACGTAAACATTTTGGACGATCCAGAAGTTATCTGTCGGAGGGTGACGCACTCCATGTGACTGACACTTCAGTCCCTGTTGAATCGAATCTTTTTTGTCTATGTCCGTAAATTATTATTCATAATTCACGTACTTCAGTCATGATTGCACACTCGCCGGAGATGGCAGGCGGCGTTCGAACCCTTCCTTCGTTTGTATAACCGGCAAGTAGGTGATCCTTTTCACTTCTCCATAGTCATGTGATAGTATTCGAAATCGATATTGTTACTTACTTTTGTAGTGCATCTTTCTAAGCCTCTTATGCTTATCCTGACTACTTTCTAAACATCCTGGCGATGAAATCCAACCTCTGACATGTCTCATGAGTTGGTTTAGGGACACTTCATCTTGGAACTGAAATCAGCCGTCAAAATAATGTAATTCACCCCAGTTACAAAAGAATTGTTCTCTCCGAGGTGGCGGCCTGAAGGACTCATTCTAAAGTGGATTGTGCTATTTTGAATGTTGATTTTAATTCTGAAATGAAATTATCTCCCGGAATAAATTTGTCTTCTTATAGAGTGATTAACCAATCCTGTACAGTTGTACATGTTGTATGTTGACAGAATACTTAGACATACATATACTGGGACTGAACTCCTTATCCCTAACATATACATTTATACAGCAATCTGTCATTCGGCATCATCCACGACGTATAGGAAATTGCAGTTTAATAATTGAATTCATTATCCTCCTCTATCCATGCTCATCTCAGTTTTGATTGAATCGAGGAGACTGTCTTCGTAATAAGATATGCCAAATTCAACCAGACCATCTACGTCAGATTAGATGTAATTGATAATGCTCGTTGAAAAATGTTGTTTGATAGACTGGAATGCAGTAAATGAATAATATACACACTTTCATTTCTTTTTATTTGATATATTGAGATAATGATGACATTCTCTCTTATCTTTTAGCACTGTAATGTGGACTCAGAAAAAATACCCACCAACTTTATTTGTTTATTTTAACAGTCCATCTGTACATCGTAGACTGGAAATATCATTTGAATGTCACATCAGATTTGATTTTTTCCTTTTGAAAGGCCCCACTGCTCATTGATTCAGCATGTCTTCCATACTGGGTTAAAATAAAGAGGAAAGAAAACATATGTCATGACTGATCATGGCTTTTGACTAGCCAGCAGTGGTAAGAAAACATATTCTGACACGAGACTATCGGGCAATGGTCATCCCTGGATTCTCTTTATCCAAACATTTGGAGGATGACCTTAAAGAATATCGGTGTGAGGCAACGAAATTAACAGGGAAATCGCTTCGTCACATGGGGACTCAGTAGACACGTGGAGATGGTATGTAGGAATCTTTCATACCCAGTCCATTCCAATAATGATTTATTGGATCATATTTTATTCGCTGCTTGCACATGAATATCAGCAGTATAGCTGCAGTAATTATAATGCTAATTTGATGATATATGTCATGCGGGACATGAAGATGTACTCATGCACAAATTAAGAGATTACGTCTTTAACAGAAAAAAAATGAGTCCGTGACCATTGATGTTCGAATACTAGTTTAAAGGAATATTTAATATTTCATAAAAAAACAAGACCTTTCCAATATCTTAACATACTTGCAAACACCTTAAAATATTCAGATTCATTCGCCTTATTCACGTTCTTCATATTCATGCGACGTGGGGGAGGATGTTATATTTTACAATGGAGACTTGGACGGCCGATGCCTTCAGCACGTGTCCATTGGCCTTATTTGTATAAACCACTAATCCTATTTATGCCTTCAGCACGTTCATGAAAAACAAAAATCCTTATTGTGCTCGAATTCAACTAGCCTTTAATCACGGCGGTCTGCTAGCTGTTTTCTTTGACTTTTTTTCGCTCTGTACCTCAGCTGCCCACAAAACGCACGGAATAAGTCTATGATTGCGAGGCTAGCCATGGGCAAACTGCAAACTGCCCGCTCTGTGGACTAGTTTCGCAGTCACAGACTTATTCTGTGCTTTTCGAGGAGAGAGGTGGAGAGAGTAAAGAAAAGCTATAGCAGGACGCCATGGTTAAAGGCTAGAATTCAACGTGCGAGCAACACTGTGGATGCGCGTGGGTGTGTGTGTGTTGTATGTACTTCCTCTGGATGCAAGTTAAGCGCAAATGTGTTTCTTCTAGGAGCAAAGAAAAGTCACATCCAGGGATGGTGATCCTTAGAGAAATGGGGGGGGGGGGGGGGGGGATATGTTCAAAGGATAATGTTCTATGGACTACAGTTTCTCCTCGGGCAATTTTGAGATGAATATCAAAAACCAAAGCTGATTTTGTGTACGATTAGCTTCCTCTGCACTTAATGTTGTTAGATGTTGGAAATACAAAAGTATTTCTAAAGTCGCAGTAACACACGAATGACATACTAGTATTTCTGCATGTTAAGTGCACATATTTGGTCGATTAGAAATTAAAGTGTGAAAAAAAGGAGATTCAGGGGGAAAACGTAACAAAATAATAAGCCACGAGCTGGAAGTTATGGGCAGTGGATCAAAAATGAAAGAGTCAAAAGGGAGAGGGACTTTTAAACAGAAATACGCAGATGCAAAGACGAATCAAAATACCTATAGGTAAAGAGATCGAGAAGAAAAAAGAAGAGTTGGGAGAGCAGGCAAAGAGAGGGACTGTACGTTGAAAACTTTAAATAATAACTTTATTTGTGGTTGTCATTTTTATTTTGGAGGTTTGTTGTCAAAATAAACAAATAATCATCTCGAACCTATTATTATTTCACAATTTGCCATTGCAGCAATAGTTTTTTTTTTCTCTTAACAAGAGACCCACACGTCTGTTACTTGAAAAGAAAGACTTGATTAATTATTCATCTGAAGATTGTCCAGGTACTTAAATTAAAAGTCCAAATGTTCCATTTCTACTTATTTCAAAATTAATGAAAATTTCGCAAATATTATTTCCCCATTGTTTTACTAAGGGGCCTTAAGATAAGTATCGTCCACTCTCGAGTTTGTGTAGATCGATAGAGCGACAATTCAATATCGTTTTTTTTTTGTTGCTTTTTTTTTCTTTTAATGAATAAACTCCTTACAGACAACTCGTCGAACTTTCAGCACTATGCCGTGGGCATGAGATTCATCGATGGATAAAATCGACGCATAATGTCAAGCCCAAATAGGCCAATTTTTCAGTTAGCGAAGTCTAGCAAACATCTAGAATATTGGAGGCAGGTGAAACAATTGTGCTTGAAAAAATACCTCTCACCCAAGGCCAAACACAGAGTCACCTGGGTATTGTTTTACCCATGTCTCTACTGTTGTCGTTTATACTTTTTAATGGCACAAGTATATATGAGACGAAGGGACACGGAATAATCATTCGCGTTATCCCTGACTTTGATCGCAAACTCCTGAATTCTAGCTTGATAAATGAAAACTGAGAGGCAGAGATATAGGATCAGGAAAACAAGTGAGGAGTCATGAAGAGAGATTCGTAGAGACAGACATACGGAGAGAAATTAATAGAGAGGGAGACAGACAGACAATGACGGACAAAGACAGACAGAATTCACCTAGTTTCGGAGACATCTTGGGTAGATGTGAACTGATGATATACATTCAGATCGTTGGATATAGCAATCAAGAGCGACCTCTACACTAAACAATAAATAAACACTTTTTCCTACACTGAACCACCATCGAGACTATATTATCTCATGTCAATTAATAATGACATTCCTTAACAATAATGCAAACTAGAACCTTGCTCACAAGAACTACACAGATATTAACCTTGATGCATTTCAATCTCAGTTTCCTAGTCGAGACAGGTCCTCAATACTTTAAGGTTAATCATTCTCTAAGTGGTATTCATTACGCTTTTTCATCTCCCGTCGAAGTTTTGTTTTGCTTTGTCGGGTTCAATTTTTCAAGCTCTAATTCGCGTCCGGTACTTGCAGACGGCGGCAGTGATTAAGTCTAGTCTGTCGTTTGAAGCATCATTTGGGGAAAAATGGAGGGGAGAATGCAGTATTATATCTCCAATTTATAGCCGATAATTTTTGCCCTGGTTGATTCTTTTATCTTTTTTTTCATAATTTCCTAGATTATTGTAAGGTCTACCGCGGTCTTTTTCCTTTGTTCTTGTTTAGCAAATTCTTATCCTTCCTCTCCCTCCTACCCCAATAATAATGCCTTTTCAGAAAAAACAAAAACAAAAACAAAAAGGGGGAATGGTCCTCCTTTTTTTTTTTTTCTTCTCTTCTCCCTCTTCTTCTTCTTCTCCTTCATCTTCTGATCCTAATTTATCTTCTTCTGCTGTACTTCTTCATCCTTTTTCTCTTTCTGCTTCGGCTCAGCACCCTTTTCTTTCTTCAGTTTCTTCTTCTTCTGTCTTTTTCTTCCTCCCTCCTTTTTGTTCATCTTTTATTGAATAACAGCCACTGGGCAATTCCGCATCGGAAAAACAGTCACCTTACTTCACATTTATAGTAAAAACAATCACTTTGATAGCCCTGAATAGCCAAATCTTTGAATTAAAAAAAGCTGAAACAATAAAGAATACCACAGTCTTAGTCTGGGTTGGTATAATGCATGTTTGATTTCAAAAGACATGTTTGAAGTTTAAAATTGGCGCTTTTTTCTGGTAATTCTGTTACCGAGGTGTTATACCACAATATCATGAATGTAAGAATAAAATTGTTGAAGTGAAAGAACTCACATGAAAGAATGGGCATATTGACAGAGTATTGAATGGTGAGAAGGGAATCAGAGTACAGAAGAGGCACAAAAAGTCTAAAAATGTTGGTAACGGAATTACACCCTTACCGTGGAATTGCCCCACTGCGACTAAGGAAACTGCACATCCACTTTACATACCAGATACAAGATATTCGGCCAAAATATCATATCTGGGCACCGTTTCATGAAAGTTGTCAGCACTGAGAAGTTGTCATTCTCTGACAATTACCATAGTAACAGTCAGTGACCAGTGCTTCTCAGCCAATCAAAACCAAAGATTTTACTGAAATTGTCAGAGACTGACAACTTGTCAGTGCTGAAAACTTTCATGAAACGGTGCCCAGGACATCTAAACAGTTGTACCATTGTTTGCTGCCATTCAATTTACATCTTATTTTCTTCTGTTTTTCAAATGTTATGTCCTTCCTATTCTTGATGTATATAGAATGTTCCATGTTTTCTACATATTTTTTTTTAATTTTTTATTCTTCTTTTTGTCAATATTCACTCTTAAAACTTATATTTTTTCCAACTTTTCATCAACTCTGGGTCGCATGCTGTTCATTCAACTTCTGGGCATTTATTGTCTAAATTCTGTTCTTCACATGTGTTTGATTTGATTTTTGATTTGATCTGATATATTTATTTTCGTTTCAAAATGCACATTTTAAAAAGAAAATATACAAATTCAGTAATCTGGTAATGGCTAAGTAATTGCTTCTCACTGACCAATAATTGCCCAAGAAATAATTACCCAACACTTTGTACCCGGCAAGCAGTTGGTTCCACTTTTTTTCTGACTTGTGATTTTCATAACAGATTACCATCTTTAACACTGGGGGTAATGCCGAAAAATTTGTTTACAAATTACAAATTCCTCCCATTAAGCTTTTTCATTTACTCTGTACCCTACTTATTATTTTTTTTTTTTTTACCGACTTGATTTTCCAATTTCTTCTAATCAACTGTGGGTAACATCTTGCCTATTAAACTTTTCTTTCCATACACTTTGTTTACTTATGTAGCGGTAATAGTTGTCCATCTCGGATAGAATTTACCAAACTGTTGGGTAATAAATACTCTGTGGTTGGGCAAGTTCTCTCTATTTTTAAAGATAAAAGTACAGATGCATAACGATTATCCTTCCACACCTGTCTAGCAAATTAACCTATCCTATATATTGTCATATCCTAACCTAACTTATCCTATCCTATTCAGTTAGTCAATTCGAAAGTAAACTTTCACTATGAACATGACAGACAAAGAAAGCGGACAAAATAAATAACCCTCATTCTACCCTTCACAATGGTTCTGGCAGTCAAAAGAACATCCCTTCACAGCTATTATGTTTAATCATGTAGTTCCAGGTGAATATGCACATGACACCTGTTCCACATATTTTAGACAACAGCAGTGAAGGGATGTTCTTTTGACTGCCAGAACCATTGTGAAGGGTAGAATGAGAGGTTGTTTATTTTGTCCGCTTTCTTTGTCCGCCATGTTCATAGTGTTTTATATACCTCGTATGATTTATCTGTGTTTTGTGACGGTTAGTAATTAAGGCCACCCGAAACCATTACGAAATAGTTTGCTTTTTCTTAATTGTGTTTTCTTTTTGCTTATACGTAGATACATGTTTGATATATTATGCCTTTGTACAGGTTGAAAGACTTATCTGGATAATTCAAAACAGTTTAAATCTCATAACCCCGTCACACATATTCGGAATTAGCAGGAATCAAGCAGAACCAGCCGGAATGAAGAATTTTTAAAATTCGAGCCACTTTCGGGAGGGAAATTCATATTGACCTAACTGCCGTTCGAATACCTGCAAAAGGCGCCTGGCTGGAATGCTCCCTAGGGAGTGGAGAAGGTGCATACATTGTATGCGGGCAAGCCTGAATCCGATGACCGGGGTAATAATATTTCTGTAAATAGAGACTCTCTTGGAGATGTAGTGGGCGCTATATAAATCCAGAATATTATTATAATTATACTTAGAACTTCCTTCGAACCCGCCTCGAATAACACCTCAAATGCTTTAAATGTACTTCAAATGTACACAGAATGTCCCGAGAGTATCAAGAATGCTGTCGGAATGGTTCCCGATAGGGTATAAAATGGTCACAGGAATCTCGAGAAGGACGAGAGGATCTGCAATCTGAGATTTCCAAGATTTTCGTTTTTCTGCGATTCGACTCTCCCTTGAATGCGATCAGAATGCTTCGAATGCTGTTGGAATGTCGTAAGAATATTCAGAATGCAGTCAGAGTGCAGTAAGAATGCACTTCAAATGCCATTCGATATTTCTCCACTTCGATTACACCTCGAAAGTTTTGAACACGAGCAAAACATTCGGGCCGGCCACAAGAATGGACCCAAATATTTGGAATGCACTCAGAATGCAGTCAGAATTTTTAGAATGCACTTCGAATATCCAGGAATGTACAACGAATTTTCATTCCGACGGCACTCCGGCTCATTCCGGCTCTAGTGTGACTAGGGTATTAAAGAAACCCTTACTACGGTAAAGCTTTCTTTTCTCCGGGGGGGGGGGGGGGGGAGGTGTTATATAACTGAAGAATCTTCTGGAAGGAAGTTATTTCCAGTTTCCTTATGTATTTGTATTCACAGAAATTTCTACAAGAGCAATCATCATTCATAATTTTTTTGGAATAAATGACGAACAAAGAGTCAAACAATGTAGCAATCATCAAAGAAAAACATCCAAGATCATTTAAAAGTCTTGTTATACTGGCATTTCATTTATATAAATAGTAACAGTTTCTGTTTTAGGCTGTGGGCATGATTAGATGTATCTGGGAGGTCCATGAATACCTGTGAAATGCCTGGCATGTTGTAGATTTCACTTGACCTTGTATCGAACTTAGAATACAATAGGCGATTTATATAGCAGTCTGGAGAGTTGATGCAAATGTACTAAGAAAAGATTGTTGTTTACAGTCGCGAGTCTAGCATAGTAGGGAAAAGTCTAGATTTTTTTTTTTCATTAGAAAGGAAATGATATTTTAAAAGTATTCTAGACCAATACTAGCTTTGTATATGAGCTGGGAGATTTCTCAAACTTTTTTTTAGAATTTGCTAGGAATTTGCCCGGTTCATGTAGGAGTTAAAGCGCTAGCTTTTTGTAGAACACATACAGTATTGCAGGAAGGAAATTCTCAGCTTTATTCTGATTATGTTATCAACCTGTGGAGAACACTCCGACCCCGCCTTGGAGATTGAAGTGGACATTATTTTTAGACATCGTTCCCAACGTCATTTTGACATCATCCTCGACATCGCCATCGACTTTATCTTCGACATCATTGTGGGCATTAATCCCATTTTTATCTTTGTGGACATTGATGCCAGTTTCGACATCATCTTCGACATCGTCGTGAACTTTGGTGGAATTACACTGGACGTTTGAATCGAATATAAGTCAGCACAGCAGACATCTTATCTCCCAGTCTACCAGTCTTCTTTACTGTAAGTCTTGGCATTTGCTTTCCATTGTTTGCATTTCTGTTTATAACACAAATAACTTGATAACTGTAATAACATATCATTTTTTCAAATAATGATTATATTGTTCCAGGTGAGACTTTGATAGTTCTCATATCGTAACAGTTCTTCGCACGCATGACCTGATTTTGTAAAGGAATCACGTTCTTATTTATCTACTTTTTCTTTCTTTTTCTTCCCGTACTTGCCCTTACTTTTCAGCGTTGATGTAAAGTAGTTTCTCTGTTTACATTTTTGATCCAAATGCCTACATATTGCCATAATAGTAGGGTTTTGTATTACTTCGCGCCTAGAGGCACACAGCTGAACATGCGGTATGTAACTGCCCCTAGATCTCTTTTATCTATTTCTTATCGCTCCGTAACTACAAAGCCGAGCAATTAATACACAAGGACAGCTTTGATGCCTGCTAGGTGCCAATTCACACTCTATGCCCCCTTCCCCTCCCCCCTCCCACGCACATTTTATGGTTCGATCCATTATTAGTTGTCACCTTTTCCATGTTTTCTGGTCGATTTTATCAAGGGCAAGCTGACGATCATTATTAACTGGGTCAGTAGCGTGTGCAGTAGCAGTGCTATATGACAGGATGTCTTTTAAAATGTGAGAACATATTATTCTTACCTAATTTTTCTTCCCACATGTGCTTGCACTCAGTGGAAAGAAGCGGACAGATGATGAAGCAGAAACAATAAATGAATAACAAGTATCGTGACAAGTGGACAAATGTCCTTGTCTTAAAGTGTACAAAACAGATCAGTTTAGTTTGATATAACTAACCGTACACGTTATACGTATATATCATGGATTTCACCTGATGTTTTTAATGGCATAAGTCACATCATCCAGATATAAATAGAATATAATAGAATGGCTTCATATAGTGTTCGGGATAGAGAAATTGTCACGATTATCACTCCACTTAGAGCTAGCAGAAATTATCCTTGATGACTGTATGAAGAAAGCATCATAATTTTCAACAATGTCGTGTGAGCGCAAAGAATATTTCTAGAGAGAGAAATAGAGCGATAGAGATATAGAGATATAGAGGCAGACAGAGAATGAGACTTAGAGAGCGAACAAAAACAAACAAACAAACCAACAAAACGAAGAAACGCCAGCTTCAAATTGCATTGCCCTGTTTAAAGTGTCCCGAAAGCCTCATGTAAGAACTGAAAACATAACGCTATTTTTAACCCTGATTTGAATTGATGTTTGCATGGACCGCATGTGTTCTACAAACATATATTTTTCTGTGCCTACACATGGCTAAACAGCTAAAGGAAAGATCAGCGAAAATTCGAATAAAATCGGATACGGAATAAGGAATTTATCATTAAAAAAATGGCAATATGATTTTTTTTGTATGACATTTTTTGGACACTGCCATGGCTATTGATGACATTATTTTGTGGGTAATCATACACACATAATCAAACATTTTCATTTTGCTTAGGATTGCACATTTTATTAGCCAAACTCAAGATTTTGAGTGTTTACTCCACAACACATTTGGAATAAGTACAATGAAAACATGTGTTCTTCAAGAAAATAAAGAATGTGAGAAATTCTATGTACAAAACATTGAAAGTTGTCCACAAAAATTCTATGAACAAACACGGAGAGTTGTCCACAGAAAAAGGAAAATTTCTATAAGCATAACGTTCTCATTCCGTGTCCCATTTCATTGAAATTTTCGCTGATATATTTTTGTCTATCTTAGATTTGATTTAAAAATACTTGGCTTGAGGGTGTCAACTTGGGCTCCTTTAAGAGTGTTAATATACGTTCCTTTTGGCGCTTTGTAGTCAACTTTTATTTTCTCCATTCACTTCATGTCTTGACTGGGGTCTTATTGTAAGGCGTGGAGATGAAACTAACAGTAGACAGCACCTACAATAAAAGAGAAAACTTCGACAATTCGCCTAAGTTTCAATTTTGAATTTGTATTGTTTGATATAAAATAACCGGACCACAGAACTTGGCATTAGACCAAAAACAATATTACCAATGTAATGATAGTAGCAAATGCAATTTCCTGTTTCCTGTTACAAACAATTTATTGATAGCTCTTCTTCATAATCAGCCATACTAATAAAGTGAGCAGTTTTATCAAAAAGGATTTTGAAATGGAAGGTGTCCCTGAAAAGAGAAAACCCAAGTTTATGGGTAAATTTATTCAGCACATCCTAGTCATTATGGAGTAAAATTACATGTACATGGAAAGGTTCTTTTTCTCTTTTCATTTGACACTAGAAACGTGATAAATGATAATGTTAGACAATTGGGTTTTGGACACTGGACGTTAGACATTCTGAAATTAGTCATGTGAATTTGATTGATCACGATTTTGTTTAAAATGAAATGAAAGAAAATGTTCTTTTCATCAGGCATTTGCGTGCAGAGAAGAAAAGGTGTGAAAGCTATTTAAAGCTATTTTACACACATGTGTCAGCACGGGGTTTTTTTCCTCCGAACTAATTGCATGTCTTCGTCTGCCCTTGGTTCCTACATGCGTGAGTGAAAATTTGTTGAATACAGAACCATCATGTGTTTGTAAAAGAAAGAGTAATTTAAAATCTGTAATTAGTTGGGCAACAAAGCTGAGACTTGTTCATGGACCGATTTGAATCACGAGGCAACAAAAAACTCGACGTAAAAATACATATAAATATAGCTTGCTGTGTTGGATGACTTCAATTTGACTTGACAGCTAATTCACGGCAAAATCAACAAATGGGTATTAGTTGTAGTCATTCTCTCTCGAAATGCAATTCCGCTGTCAGAAACGAGAGGTTTTTAAAGGTAAATGTATGTGGGTCTAGGAATCACTATAGGGGGTTTGTGTATATCGCCATGTAGGAGGATAGACTAGTAAGGACTTTCTGAGGATTATGCTCAGGGGCGTCGCTAGAGGGGGGGGGGGATGTGGGGGTGTGACCCCTTCCCCTTCAAAATTCTTGTCTGCAAATTCGCGATCGCTGTCGGCAAAAAAAGAAAAAGAGGGGAGAGAGTGAGAGAAAGGAGAGGGAAGAGGAAGGAGGAAAAAAAAAAGAGGAATAAGGTGCCCCAATAAAATCATATTCGGCTTATTTGCCTGTGCATTTTGACGACGAAATAACAGTAGTACCACGAAAGAGAGTGTATATTTTTCCTCGTTCGCTGCGCTCGCTCGTCTTATATTTAGATTTTAGATACAGGATGTTTTCGGAAGGCAAACACATTCGGCTGTAGTGAGTTGAACACAAATATGTAATTTAGATATCGTTAGGCCCATCATGTATTTTGATGAAGAATTATCACTTCTACCATAAAAAAGAGTATTTTTTTTTCCTCGCTCACTGCGCTCGCTCGTATTATATTCAGATACAGGATGTTTTCGGAATGCAAACACATTTGGCAAATGAGATGAACACAAATATATGATTTAGATATCTTTAGGCCCATCGTGTATTTTGATGAAGAACTATCACTTCTACCAGAAAAAGGAGTATTTATATTTTTCCTCGCTCGCTGCGCTCGCTCGTATTATATTTCGATATATTAGGATGGTCTTTAAAAGTAAATAAATTAGGTAAGAGAAGAGACCAATATATCAAAATAGATATCTTAAATTAAGGCCCACTTGTATTTTTGATGAAGAACTTTGACTTTTATCATGAAAAGGAGTACATTATGTATTTTTTCCTCGCTCGCTACGCTCGCTCGTACAATATTCAGATACAAGATGGATTTGGGAAAGCAAACGAATTCGGCAAGTGAGGTGACCAAATGCACCTGTATAAGTTAGATATCACATAGTTAATATCAGCGTGCATTTGGATAAAGAATTATCACCTCTCCCATGAAAAATAGTTTTGTTCCTTGCTCTCTGCGCTCGCTTGCATAATATTATGATTAAGGATGGTCTATGAAAGCGCATGAATCAAGCCAGAGAGGTGACCAAATACATATTTAGATATCTTTAAGCCCATCATGTAGTTTGATGAAGAACTATCACTTGTACGAAAGAGAGTGTATATTTTTCCTCGCTCGCTGCTCTCGCTCGTATTATATTTAGATACAGAATGTTTTCGGAAAACAAACACATTCGGCAAGTGGGATGAACAAATACATAATTTAAAAGGAAAATACGATAGAGGCACACAATAATACTCAACATGCCTCATGGGCTTTATACGGTTGAATTTATCGACGTTGGTCGTAGGCAATCGGTCGCATTGTTTGTCGGCAATCTGGCCTCTACACCCCCCCCCCCCCCCTTCAAAAAAGTCTAGCGACGCCCCTGATTATCCTTCCTCGGAAAATGACAAAATCCGTATTTTTATTCCCCTCATGAGTTGGGTACTTTAAGGAAACTTAAAATCTATTTTTTTTTTTGGAGGAAGCAAATATTAAGCTGCATCTTTTTGCCACCTATCACTGACATCCTTCTGACATAAATATTGGGATGTAACCTATGTCCTTTTGTAATTTTTCATGTTCTGTATTTTGTATTATATCTTTTGGTGCTTGTTTAATGCTTTTCTACTTACTGTATCGCCAAACGTTATGGATCCCCCTTAATCTTATGCCACTGGCTTTTTTAAGGATGCTAGATCCTTACACTTTTCGATCTATATATTAACTCGTGTGATTTTTATGAAATAAATTAATTGAAATTGAAAAAAGGGTTTATGGTATATATACATACATATACATACATACATATTGGTATTTATATAGCGGATCGGTATATTCGGACTGCCAAACCTGTAATACGATTAGCTTTTCCAAGATTTTTACAAATTTGGAAGATTAAAGAGGTACAACACCGGTGTTGTCACTCTGTATTGACGGCTTACTTCGAACCATCGGGTGATCGCGTCGGGCCGTGTAATCGCGTAACCCGACTTTTCGTGAAAACAGAGATAGAGAAGAAGAGAGAGAGGGGGGGGAAGAGGGAAAGGGGGAAAAAGAAAAAAGGTAAAGGGAAACAAAAGAAATGAGGGAAAATTTAGTACCCAAACCCCGGAGTTTCCGGGGGCTCCACTCCCTGGACCCCCGCAGTGGCTTTCCCTGTTGACCCCATCAGGGGCCCTAAGCCAGAACCCTGGGTCCCACCCGCTAAGGGCTTCGCAACAAGCAAATCGCGGTGCGTGCTCACCTCCGCATATTCTATTTCTAGACTTAGATACCGGGTAATTTTCGGCTCTGCCCCCCCCCCCCCCCCCTCCGATAACAGGCAGAGAATGTAAGAGGCCGGGAAAAGTCAACGAACAATTCATTCAAAGAAACGTCAGAGCTTCCGCGCTTCGCGCGGGAGAGGAAAATCACCATCCCTGCACCCTACCCATAGCATGCCTAGGGAGCGCGATTTGCACTATCGTCCTCCTAAAATGAAATCACTGATTCTAGACTAAATCACCGGGAAATTTTTGGGTATGCCCGCTCCCCCCCCCCCCCCGATAACAAGCAGAAAGCGTAAAAAGAGCGGGAACTGACAGCAAAAAGAAAAAACGTCGGAGCTTCCTGCACCCCCTACAGAGCACTACCATCTCCCTAAAAATGAAATCCTAGTTACGCCGCAGAAGATAGACTTAATTACCGACAACTAACAATTCAAAGAAACGTCGGAGCTTTCTCTAGGGAGCACTACATTGGCGTAAATTCCAGGGGGTGGGGGATCTATCACCCCCACTACGGGGAGAGGGGGGATGGTGTGTACAATTTTTTCCCCCAGGCAGACACACTTTTTAAGGAAGAAAATATATTTTGATTAATCAGATAGTAAAAATTCTGAATATCTATCATAAACAACCATCATATTTTAGAATTTCTATTTGAAAATGCTACTGAAAACAAAAAAAAGTGGTTATTTTTGGCTCGCTCGCTTCGCTTGCTCGTCAAAATCTTAGGATTTCCATCCGAAAATGCGATTAACATCGAGAAAAGTAGTTATTTTTGTCTCGCTCACTTCGCTCTTTCGTCATATTTTAGAATTCTTATTCAAAAATGCGATTCAAAACCAGAAAAGTGGTTATTTTCTGCTCGCTCGCTTCGCTCGCTCGCAAAATAGATATCAAAATGTGTGTGAGAGGGAAAAAATTGTTTAAAAAGTTTTTCATCCCCACTCCTCAAATTGGATTTACGCCCGTGGAGCACTACCGTCCTCCTAAAATGCAGTCGTAGCTATGCCACAGATTCTAGACATAGACTAGTTACCGGGAAATTTTGGGGTCTGCCCCCCCCCCCCCCCTGATAACAGGTACCTGTTACGCCCCTGTTCAGTTTCATTATAATTAGGTTCCAAACTGTTGAATTTTAACGTATTAACAGACTTCCATGGAAATGCCAAATATATATCTTTTCTTTACTATCACTGATCATGGGGGGGGGGGGGGGGGGTGGCTAATCACGTGTGATGATAAAATTTTGGTGAATGCATGAGAAGACCTATACCAAAGAATTTGTTAATTAATATACATTAAAGTATATGGCTTGTAGATGTGCGACCTTGATCTTCAAAAGATAATGCACTTTGAAAATCTGATAAATTTAATCAACACAAAACACATATACATTGCAATTATCTCCTTCACAAACTCTCCACTACTCCATCCTTTCCCATTCTCTGCCCCCCCCCCCACTCTCTCTCTCTCTCTCTCTCTCTCGGACACCCTCGAATTTTCATCAAATAATCTCGCCTGAATTGATTTTTCATCTCTTTCTTCCTGTATCTGTCCCTGTCTCTCTTTCCAACCCTTTCCATCTCTCTTGAACACACCCTCTTGGTTGCTTCATTTTTCACCTACCCCCATATTCATTTCATAAGAGGGGGGCTTCAGTATTTTCTTAGATATGCATGTATACATGTCCCGGATACATGTATTACAATTATCACATTCTTTTAAAAATTGCTGGGGATTACACAATCAATATCAAAGTACACTTGTCGTAAAAAAAAATGAATTTGCTATGTAATGATTATTTTTCTGCATGGTGATTACAGTCATGTACATGTTAAAATAGGTTCATTCCGATAAAAAGGAAACTACATCAAGCCTTCATTCATCAATTAAAAGTAAAATATATTTCATATTACTAATAACAATTTTTTAAAATCATATACTCTGTTCACAACTTACAACAAAATAAAGAACAGTCTATAGAGTTTTACATCACTACCATTCAAATGTTAGTAATTCAAATTGCCAACATGTATCAAGGCCCAATAGAATCCTTCTCTACTTTAAATAATACTTGTAAATAAATCATTAACAGAGCTCATAGTGAGATGTTGTGCACAACTCAGGAAGAATAAGCTATTCCACATCCCTTGAGAAGAAATTAATAAAATCAATTAAAACGCAACTGAAAACAGTAATTTTGAAACTTACATACTCATCATTCAATTCAAATTACTAGTACACTGTACTGAATTTATGAATTTTCAAATCCTCAAATGAAAAAATAATCTGCTGTAAGAGTTTCAAATAATTTGCACACACCTATGGGGAGGGGTTTAGTTTAAAAAAATAATGCAATTATTTGTTTGTAACTTTGTTTAATGACATTGCACAACATTTTGTATGTCGATAATAATCCAAAATTGTTGATTGCATATCAATAAATTTGAATTGAATTGAATTGTGGGTTGGCTACTGCTCCCGTCCCCTCCCCCCCCCCCCCCCTGCTGTATACAGGGCCATGACTCCTCACTCATTGAGAGACACACATCTCCAAAGCAGGGGTCCAATGCAATGAAGAGTAGAAGCTGTATTCTTTCTGTTAAAGAAAAAAAATGAGATTGAAGTTGACTTGGATTAGGATAAATGCAAAGTACATGTACAAATTATGGACAGTAGGAGCACTCAATATTTACCTTTGCAGACCAAGGTTTATAAATCATTTTAGTTTATTTCACAGAACTCAAAATACAATTGAAATTTATACACCAGAAATTTAGAACAATACACATACATGTATTGAACAATGAATATCTCAACTTGAAATTTAATAATGAAAAACAAACTTGCAAATGAAATGAGAGGAAATCAGAAAACAAAATATAGTTTCTGCTTGTATAGCAAAAATGAACAAGTAAAGCTGAACAATTATTTAGCTTTAACTAAGCAATACATTTCTTAATGAAGTGTAAGCAAGAAATGTTGGTGAGATATTTTGATCCTGGTGCCCATCAAACTCAAGGAAGAAAAATATTCATCATGCCAGACTGATGAAATTTTCAAAGGAGACAATAATAATAAAAAAAAAATATTCAGCCAGGGTTTACAAATAAATTCAAGAATGGGTGTATTTGCAACCAAGGCCAATGGCCTTGTAAATGATGCTAAACCCAGTCTGAATATTGACATACCTGTACATGTAGCAACCTTATTAAATTCATGCAGAATTCACTTACCTTCCATAACTGGAGTGGTAGACTAACTCATATCTTGCAGAAACTTTCTTCAGTCTCAGTCAACAAGCAATCATCACCTACATCTCCAACATGATGTGGATGCAGACATAAATGCAGCATTAAGTTTCAACCTAGGCATGTTCAATCTGATGAAAAAAGTCAAAACAAATAAAAGATCAAATCAGTGGTGTAACAACCAGGGGCAGGGGAGGGAGGGACAGAGTTCCCCCTGAAGGATTTCAGTGGGAAAATCCACCAAACCACCACGGAAAAAATGAAAGGGAAAGGAAGAAAAAGGAAAGGAGAAAGGAAAGGAAGAAGAAAAGGGAGAAAGAAGAAGAGATATGGAAAAAAAAAGAGGAAAGGGGGGGGGAAAGAGCCAAAAATTTCCTGGTAAGTAAATTTAGAATCAGTGGCATAGCTAGGATTTCACTTAAGGGGGCGGTAGTCTCTCCCTCCCTGCACCCCCCCCCCCCCCCCCCCCCCCATGGAGTGCGCTTCACGTGCTCAGTATTTTGAATGCTTTGTGTACTCACTACCGCTCCCCTCAAAGTCAAATGAAATCATAGCTATGCCACTGTTTCTTGACTGAGTTACTAGAAATTTTGGGCTCCCCCCCCCCCCCCCCCCGATAACAGGAACCAGGGCTGCGTTTCACGAACCGTCATAAGTCTAACTTCTTGGACATCCATTAAAACGCGTGTTGTAAAATTAACGCGTGTTTCTATGGGATGTCCATGATTGAACTTAAGACTTATGACGGTATCGTGAAACGCAGCCCTGTTACACTGCTGGATTAAATCATACCTAGTCTCATTATGCTTCCTTATGCTGTCTTTGAAATCTGAGCTTACTGTACACACAGTCATAGACCCCGCCTCGCCCTCCCCCTTGCTTTACACAGTTATACATCATGCAACAATTTAGGATAACTGATTCGTCAACTCGCCAACACACTATGCATGTAGGTGGGATAAAATAAACGTTGAATCTCACTGTCAACCGTTTTTGCATTGCATTTACAATCATAGGCAATCCGCCCGAAAGTCTGGGCAAGATGTTGCGTCGTGCCAGGGTGCAGCGGTAACAATGAGCTGCCGACGATGAAAAGAGTTTACAAAGTTAGTGAGTTTATAGCACATAATTTCATGACATACAGCTCAGAGCAGTTCTTTGAAAATATAAAGAAATTAACGCAGATCTGGCACAATGTAGAACTCATTAGGAATAGATTCCATTTTTTGACAAATTAGCGAAATTTAAACTGTACTCACCTCTGGACTTTCCGTGGCAAAGGCTGACTTTGTGCGAATCAAATGCTAGCTTTTATTCAAGCCGTTTTTCTATTCGTAGATTTAACTGGTATATTTCTCAAACGGTGAACCCGACCTTTCGTAAATAAAGGTGTTTTTTTTCACGAAAGGTCGCATTACGCGATTACACGGCCCGACGCGAAGACCCGATGGTTCGAAGTAAGCCTGTATTGACTACGTGTACGTATGATCGTTCGAAATTTCGCGTAAAAAGGGGTCTTGTTTGAGCATGTTCGCGATTTCGAAAAAAAAGGGTTGTTTTCATGAGCTTGTACTCGAACTGAAAAAAAAGGTGTTTTGAGCTTGCAGACCTCTACTCGAAATTGAAAAAAGGGACGTTTTATTTTTTTCTGGTCCTTGTTTGCAAATAGTGTTCTTGGAGTGCGAAAAATAGGGGTATTTTTTAAAAGCCAATTTGTACCCGTTTTGTGCCAAATATGGGTTAAAATAGCTGAAAATGTACTTGAAACACCGCGAAATAGGGGTCAAATTCTGGGTTGCCGTACGATCATGGTTACACCTTTGAATATAGAGTGACAACACCGGGAGAAAACATTTGGTGTGCAGAGAGGTCGTGAAATTTACTCGCAGTGATCTGGGATGAAACCTAATTCCCAGCCTTATCTCATACCATACAGAATGAGGGCTATCAACATGATCAATGCAACATTGATAATCCTACTGAAAAAAAAAAACCCAAAATGAACATTATTTCAATATCATCGATGATGATGATGATGATGATGATGATAATAATGATAATAATGATGATACACAGTAAAAACGCTGTTTTAAAAGGTTGTTTAAAACTTATACAACCTGTTTGATATTTAAACAAATTGTTTACAATATGAACTGTACAACGGGTTGTTCAGTTCATATTGTAAACAACTATTTGCATTTTTAAACAGCGTTTTCTCTGTGTAATAACAATAGAAATAATGATGATGATGATAAGTAGTAGTAGTAGTAGTAGTAGAAATAATAATAATAATGATAATAATAACAATAACAATAATAATGATAATAATAATGGTGATAATGATAATAGATATAAGTAAATATCTATATAAGTTAAATAATCAATTTAATGATCATCATAACGAACATAAAATTATTAGAGATAATGATAAAGCTAACCTTTATGCTATCTAGTAATTTAACAAATTTCATTTCTGATCGAGAGTGTTTTGTCCTTCTTTGACTACTTGCAGAATCATTGGATGGCGGCGAAGAAGAAAAGTAGTTTAATCGAGCTCGTAATTCAATAAAGTTGGCAAGACGGGCACGTGACCATGCCCTGCTTAAACTCCGATGCAGACGACTGTTTTCACGCCTCTTGTTTAACTAGTGTTATCAGAGAACCCCTCCTTGTACAAAGCTCTTACTCCATTACAGATGGCCAATAAAGATCGCCTCAAAACGCTTCTCACCTATTATTTGATCAGCTCGACTCTCGGTAAATACCACAGCCAAAATAAATTGCTGTATAACACGCTTACCCATCCACTTGGGCTGGCTGTCTGCCTGATTTTCTTCCATTCTCCATCCAACGTTCATTATCTAATCCATCCACGTCGTCCGGCGTTGGATGATTAAGGTATGCCCTTACCTCTGCATCTATTATTCAGGTGGTTTGTTGGGATATTGTCAAGTTGGAGTTAATACACCGTAGCCCGAGTTATTTTTCATTACGATGTCAATTTATCGAGGTACAGCTTTCCACCTCCCTAGCTCATTTCCTTGGCTCATCCCTTGAGATGAGCGATGGCAAATAGCGGAGAAGGTGAGAAGTGGGGCGGAGAGAGAAGGCTATCAGCCGTGGAGGCTCACAGCAATTTAGAATCATTTTCCTGTCCAGAGGCTAAGCCAACAGGTTGATACCGAGGGGAGTTGAGGCGATATGAATGCTATAACAGAGCAACCGTGAAAAATGCATCCTGTAATTTTGCTTATGAACGGGTTTTAATACATCATGTATTTTGGGGGACCCTTGTCAGCATAATCAGAGTTGACAGAGTGTGTAATGTCATGTCGACGGCATTCATTCATTCAGTTTCACATCACATCAGCATGTATAGCAACTTTTTCTCTGTATGATTTTCTTAAATTTAGTTTTGAAAACCTGTACTCTTTTTCCCTTTCTGAATTTAGAAGATATCAAAGACTTGGAATAGCATCCCACTTTTAAAGGGAAATAGCCTGTCTTGCCACCTCCAAAAGATCCCTGATAAACACACTTTTTTTTCCCTCAGTGATCTACGTGATCTACTTCCTATTAGACTAAATATTTGTTTATCTCGTATTTTCACGCGCTATGGTACTTATGGTTTAGGGCTCCTAAATGTCCTATTATTATCATTATTATTATTATTATTATTATTATTATTATTATTATTATTATTATTATTATTATTATTATTATTCTCGGCCTTTCGGCTAGTATCATGTGTAGTATCATGTATAGTATCACCGCCATCATCATCATAATTGGCATTTTCCTGTAAGTTTACATATTCTCCCCCAAAGTCAGTCACCATTTTGGTCTTTCTAATTCATGGGGCGTTTTTAACGTACACGTCTTTCACACCTTTTTTGTAAAAGCATTATGAAGAACTGCTGCAATGGTTTGGTTTGTTTTTTTTGTTTGTTTGGGGTTTTTTTGTTTTCCCCCTTCTTATGAGCTGTCGGTGCAATCGTCCTCAGTTCTTTTTATGGTTTTTATTTCATAAATTCCCTGATTTACTAATGATTAATGAATGAATAAATGAATGAATGAATGAATGAATAATAAACTTATATTAACTTTATGTTATAATTTTTTGATGTAATTTCCTCATGGATTGAAGGGTACTGAAAAGCAATTTTCGTAAAGAAAAACTCTTTAGATGTATTTCTCTTTTACAGGTCAAACGTGTCAATTGTTAATTTTATTACATAATTCACTTGAAATCAGCTATGGTGCTAAATGTGTTTTGCAGCGATTGGCTTATTTACGCTAATTTTATTATTTATATCAATTATATAAGATTGGTTACTCAAAACAAGATCTCTGACTAGTCAGATTCGCTCTTCTTGTCATTGCGCAATTCGTTATATGGCCACGACCGTGGTATATTACTCATTATATTGCACGCATATTTGTGTACAAAATCCCATAGGCGAGGGTCTCGATTTTATCGATAATAGGGAGTTCGTTGCACTTTATCAATGGATGTTGCAATGTTTATACATGTAGTTTGGTGAGCTCCGATCCCACAAGCAGTTTCCCATCTTATATAACGCATAGTACATGCTCCTTGTCGTCAAATATACCATAAAATGTGCATCCATAGATAGAGAATTTCTCTCGTGCACTATATATCACCTCGGCCTACGGCCTCGGTAACATAATAATGCACCTGAGAAATTCTAAAGATATGGATGCACATATTACGGTATATTCAACTCCAGAGCATGTACTATAATGTTTAATATTTTATGCCCATCATATTATTACACTCCGAATTTCTTAGACGTGGATCAGGGGCAAATCCAAATTCGATTTAAAATCTTAATCTGATAGATTTAGAAATTAATGTTGTGGATTGTAATATCTGAGCCTAATTTTGGATTTGCCCCTAATCGCAATCTCTTAGACTGATTTCTGATCGTAGCAATTTAGAGTGTAACAACTGCAAATAAATGACTCGATCATTAAATTGCTTGCAGATTTTTCTCTTTAATATTTATGGCTTAAATGTCTAAAATTGAGACTGAAATCTAGCCATGTACATGATGAAATCCATGGCACGAAATGAACTCCTCAACCAAAATAGCCTGCTGCTAAAATTACTCTCGCGCCTCAAAAGAAATCTTAAGCCCAAAGTAGAGATTGGTGGGTAAAAATCTGACTCTGCCCACCCAGTCCCCAATCGATGACATAATTCCTCCTTTTCATTGAAAGTGAAATTGGAGCGACAAAGGAATTTGATTAAAATTTGAAATGAGAGCGACACAATCAATCAAAGTGGTGGTGGGTCGTGTCGGACTAGATCAGGCTCATGCACTGCATAGCCTGAAGTTCTCGGCAATATATCCCTCAGGCATGAAGCGAACTTTGGTGCTTAAAGGAGAATTATTTCCAACTACTGCGCACCTTTGCAGGTTCATTCTAAGGAAGCTGTGCACTTTGGTGTTTTTAATATAACCTTACTTTTACCTATAATGGTGTTACGTAGGAGACCTCGGCGTATTAGGAATTGTTATTTCTTAGTAAAATGTATACTTTTAACATGGAAATGCATGTGCCGGGTTGATGTACTCCTTTGCCCATATTTCTTGACTTTCAACAGTAGGTCCATATTTCTTCAGCTGAAATTTTAAATACAGATATGGATTGTTTACTCTAATTATATAGTAGTAGTATTAGTAGTAGTAGTAGTAGTAGTAGTAGTAGTAGTAGTAGTTTATTAACAGTGATGTAAAAGGCCTGGTGGATGTTGGTTGTGGGATAACTTTACCATGCACGATCCACTACCGCACAAGTTTGGATGATGACTGAAAATGTAATTCCACAAAATCATATGGAACTGTGATGTCGATTTCATTTTTCATATTTGCAATTCTTTTGAAAGAAAATAAATGATCAACGTTTAGCTACTATACATAATAATAATGCTCCATTTGAAGTGTCAGCAATATCGAACAAATTAATTGTCAGGGGTGATTTTTTTTTTGTTATATTTTTCTTTAATTTCTGCCTTCACAGAGGTTACATTGGTAAAAAAAAAAAAAAAAAAAACGTTTGTAGAAGGATGTACCATATATCGTTATCAAGTTTGTGATGCGTAGGCCGATGATGTTGACAGAGTGGTTAATATGAACACCCCAACCTGAGAGCGGTGTACTCCTCACAATTCCACGGCCGAGTTGTGATAGTCTGAAATAACAACATTGCCAATTTGAGCAGCAGGACTGTTGTATTAAATGTGCTTCAAACAGCGCTTCCAAGATTGAATTAATGCCCAATGTTTAGTCTAGAGTTTCGCTCTCTCCAATAGCCTATCCATCTCCCCCCCCCCTCTCTCTCTCTCTCTCCTACCTCTCTATCTCTTCCACCTCTCTCAACCATGTCAGCTCTATTATGTTGTTGAGTTCGGTGCAGTGACCTTGGTGACACTATGTTTTGCTACTTTAGAAAAGTTTTCAAAGTTTAATCATGCAGAAGTTGCATTTCTCTGTTCCGATCATTAAACGCAATGCTTGGACTGAACGCGTTGACATAGTTGAGAGCTGATGAAGTAGAATTTTAAAAGAAGAATCTTCCTTTACTTTCCTGCCGCCATCAAGACTTCCTTCCCAGTGCAATCATTTTTAATGCCGGTTAAACAAGAGGGGCCTTTTTCCATTCCTTTATTCAACGGCATTCGGATACCTTCTCTGCTTATTAGTCTATGCTTCAAGCTGGGTAGCCATGGTAGCATGAGGACATTTACACCTCCCCTTTCGGAGAGTATTCGGCCCCAAGCAATCCAAGTTTATCAATTTCTGGAGATGCCACTGAATGAGTGAAGCGGGCGAACCACTTCTCTGTTTAAAGTATATTCGAAAGTGGATAGCAGCATTTGAAGCCCTCATATCCAAGGAATATTCTATAAGCGGAGAATTCTGATCATAATTGTCGCTACACCGAGAAGAAATATTCAAGGGCAATTCAAATTGAATATTATTGTAATGTAATTTGATAAATTCTCAGCACTATTGCAAAATTGCAACATACATTTTACGATAGAGCTCTCTTTTCACTCTTCATCATCTGTATCTGGTTTCCGTTATGCATAGATCATGGCTAGATGGTTCCCAAACCATGCGGCTATCCTCCCAGTGCTGGCGAATTTATTGAAAAGTCTAATCTGATTTCAAGGAAAAAATTTTTATATGCTTACATCGAACACATGCAGTGAACTGACAGTTTCTTTGCGGGCGTAAGGGCCCGTTTCCCTCAGGAAGCTGTCATCCTCGGCACACTGATTCCGATTAGCTTCTAGGCCTATTAGTCTGGTTGAAGGGAGATCGAGTAGAACGTTCACTATTTCACCCTCTCGAAGGATTTGGCCAGTTTCATAACTTTACGTTTATCTTTAGAACAGTGTGTTTTATACTGCCCTAGTTTGGCAAAAGGAAGCAAGTGACAAAAGTGACATTTCCTGTAAAAGAGCAAAATGTATCTTTCATTTACACTGATGTCAGTGCAATACCACAATGTCTTAATTTAGCAGGAAGAGTGTTCATGCATGATTTTGCCCAGAAGAAGAGCACACTAGGTAAAATGTGAAAATATCAATAACGCAAATTCGGTTGATATGTCACTTGCTTCCTTTAGCAAAGTAGGGCAGAATAGTTTGTTATTGAAATAATTATCAGGATATCAAAGATATCGAACGTGAGGCGTCAGACACCCTCATCATGCTCGTGGAGGTAGTTTGAATATTCATTTCGTATACCTGGATGCATCCCGACTTGGAGACATGCGGATTTTTTTCTAACATGTGCTTCTTTTATATTACCAAAGTGAGTTGCTAGCATTGGCGTAAATCCCGGCCGGGGGGGGGGATGGGGATATATGTCCCCCACATTTTTCGAGAGGGGGAATGGCATGTACAAATATCCCCCTCGTTTTAATGAAAAAATGATTTTGTAACTAATCAGTTGGTGAATTTTTTCATAAAAATGTCATAAACGACGGTCATAATAATGGAATTTTCATTTAAAAAAAAAAAAAGGAGGGGGGTATTTTTCGCCCGCTAGCAAAATTAAAGAATTATATGGGTGTGGGGGTCTGCTCGAGTAAGTAAAGGTGTGTGTGTGTGTATACTTAAGTGTGAGTTCACGCGAGATATTTTGGCAAAAAAAGTCGATCATCCCCCCCCCCCTCCTCAAAACGGATTAACGCCGGTGGTTGGTAGTACTATAATACTTGCGGCTTTATCTGGACTCGTCAGAACCGGCTTTCTCGCAGGCTAAATTCAATCCCTCTCATTCACAGAGCAATTTCATAAGATGAAATTCTGATTAGATTAACGCACAAGTACACTATCTCCGTAATCAAATTTTCGCTTTGATGGCGGTGGAGCACGGAATGACGATTCGCGATTTTCTGGAAAACTTCACGATTTTCTCATCAGATATTGTTTTTCACCCCTGTTGTTAAAGTAGGCCCAGGAAATAATCAAATAATATAAAAGTTCGATAAAAACACCTTTTAAGAAATTGATTCTAACCAGCATATTATTGTGGTATTTCTGTAGACGTCTTGAGAATAGTTCCCCCCACACATGGAACTACAAAACAAACATTTTAAACAAATTTTATTCAATATAAATCTTATATGCATCATCGTAGGTTGATGCTGTAGATATTGCGAAAGCAAAGAAACATTTCTTCAAACCATCTGCTCCTAGATTCTGGAGCGTTTGGTTAAAAAAAAAAAAGAATTACATGCTACATGCTCGAACGGTCGCTAACTGATATCCACCAGTTTTGTCTCGCATTATTCGTTTTAACTGACCATAAGTTTCCCCGTCGACACTTCGAAGGTTCACGGTTTTTCTCAACTGGTTCGCTTCTGTTTACACGGTGCGTAGGCCTAGTGTTTCAAGAACCTATTACGGAAACATGCTCATTCCATGTATTTTAAAGACCTCCTTAGGTAATGAAAATTAGAACCGTTAGACCATTTTAAAGCAAAGACTGAAAATTCAGTCATCATCCTCAGGTGGTACGATTTTAACGTCATTCGAAAACATTTATCCAAACCTGAAAATTTAATCCTTGTTTTGTCAACTTTTTTTGGGGGGGGGGGGAGGAGGGGAGGAGGGGAGGGGGGTAAACTATTGATAGATTTGATACCGTATCTTATTTCCACGTAACACTCACTCACGCTTTTGCAGCAATGAATGCACTGGCGTAAATCCCGGGGGAATGTGGGGATATATCACCCCCACTTTTTAAGGAAGAAATGATATTTGAATTAATCAGTAAAATTTTGATAACCTATTATAAACAACCATCATATTTCAGAATTTCTATTTGAAAATGCGATTGAAAACCAGAAAGTGGTTATTTTTGGGCTCTCTAGCTTCGCTCGCTCATCATATTTTCTATATGAAAATGTGATTAAAAACCAGAGAAAATGGTTATTTTTGGCTCGCTCGCTTGCAGAATAGAAATTAAAATGTGTGTAGGGGGGTCTGTGCGGGTGGGTGAGGATGTGAGTTCGACAGAAAAAAAAAACGGCAAAAAAAGTCGATCATCCCCTACTCCTCAAAGGGGATTTACGCCGGTGAATGAATATCTGTAAATCCATCATCTGCATTTTGCCTAATTTTTCCTCTGGCGTCAATCTTCTTCCTACACGTTTTGCTTTTATTTGCCCATTTCCGTGTTCTCCCACATTTCTCCCTTCCTCCGTTGCTATAGTAACTAGAGATTGTTGACTGTCAGGATTTTTTTTTTAAAAATACAGAATCTTCCCCACTTACAATCCGAGGGAGCCCCATATGGTAGTTGTATGTTAGGCTAATTAGGCTAAGCGTATGACTGTGTCACTCTAAAAACAGATTTTATCCAATCTGGGTAAAAAGACAGGCCATGTTTGCTGGATGAAAACGTTAACCAGAATTGAGTAAAATTGGCAAAAATTTACCAAACAAACATGCATTTATCTTGGGAATGCAAGAATTATCCGTATACGGGAGAGTGCAAAAAGGAAATTATTATGAACAAGGTTTTCTTTTATATTTCTTTCACATTTTACATATTCCTTGGTTTATCAATCTGATTGCATGAGTCGTGACGAAAATTCGACTTAAAGGAGTGACATTTTATAAAGCATTCCTTTGATTTTTCTTAATAACCTATCACATGCCGTTTACAAGTCAAGGAGAAATAACCATAGCCAATTATTGTTTTACACACTGAGGGGAAAAAAGTGCACTTTCATACATAAATATATACTGCTATTGTTTCTGAGTCACATGAACGGCATTCTAAACTCGTGCGTGTCATTTTCTTACTGTCTTCCTTGATAGTGAGAACATTTGCCCTCGTCAGAATCAATGGAAAGCTGTCTTCCGAATCCACAACCATGTAATATGGCAGGGCTGAAGGAAGTGGCATAAAATCAATGCAGAAGTGATACGCGAATATGAAGAATCAGCGGGATTGGAATTCCGTAACTGGCATGGAAAATCAATTTTGAAAAGTTGTTTACCGAATATTGCGACGTAACTCAATAAGGGGGACGGTTCCCTGGATACCTTCCTCCAAGACTAAATAACAACTAATGTTACCTCACCAAAATAACAATCATATTAAAAAAACATAATGTGGTAATTGGTATGCAGAATCCAATGCCAACGGTTATTGACCTAGCATATCCATGACATTTAACATGGTGTTGTCGTATCCTAAGCATGCATAAACTTCAAAGACTGTAACGAAAAACTTAGTACCTCTATAATGCCTCTCTTTTGTCATGTTTGTCAAGGCTATATGGAGTTTATGATTGGCTATTGACCGCTACATCAGAACACCGGACAAAATCGAAAGTATTTACGTGCATGCGTAAAATGGAAAAAAAAAAAAGGCAATGACTATGCATTCGGTGGAAATGTAAGTTTCTGTTGCGCTAGGCTACAGGGGTGGTATTCTGAACACCGCTTTAACTGTGTTTTAGGTTCTGTTATTACTTCTGTTTTAAGTCATTGATTTACAACACCGCTAAAACAGTCTTGAAACGGTATTCTGAGAACAGTTTTAACGGTGTTGTAAGTCATCAGAGCCACACCCACCACAAAGAAATTATCCAATTGGGAAAGTCGTGAGAGAGGAGTCGAAGCTGACTCAGCCAATAAGATCGCTCCCTGGGGAAGGGGTGCGTGAAATGCGTGAACTTATATATTCGCGTTGTAATGAGCACATTAGTTTGCGCTTAGTTTCTTGCTTTAATTCAGATGTGATGATGTGACAGAATTAGTTGTGCATATCATCTCTGATATTATCGCAGACAATTGCCAAATTTCTCCACCCGAGGCAAAAATTCTTTCGAAATGCTGTTTCGGGAATAAAAGCAAGGTTTACTGGATCTCGTTATCCCCCTCATTCCAACCAAAAATATTTATGAGCGAGAAAAATTGCCGCCATGACATACCGCACGCAAAGTTAAAACACCTCCCACCCTGTTTTATCTCATGAGCATGAAATGTCAAGCGGAAAGAGTTAAAACAGGAGATAAAACGGTCTTCAGAATACCGTGTTGTTACATTGTGGTATTCTTACGCGCTTGCGCACGACTTGCGCCAGGCATGCAAAGTAAGATGCGCGGTTAGAAAGATAAAACAAAACTTAAAAAACAAAAGTAAAAACAGAGATAAAACGGTATTCAGAATACCGATGTGCTAAAACAGACTTAAAACAGAGTTGAAACAGTCACAGAATATCACCCAGGTCACTAATCGTAATGAAAATAACAATAATGATAATAATAATAACAATGATAATGATAGTACACTGCAAAAACGGTGGTGTTAAATTAACACCACTGGTGTTTATATAGGACAACTCTGATGGTGGTGTTGTCCTACATAAACACCAGTGATGTTGATTTAACACTAATTTAACACCACCGTTTTTGCAGTGTAATGATGATGATGATGATGATGATGATGATGATATTGATAAAAAGTAACAATGATATATAATGCTGATTTCTTGTAACGCACTTCAACAGTATAAGCTGACCAAAGCGCGTTCAGAACTTTAGTATTAGTTGTTACCTACACTTTACTGTGCGCATTCTCCACTCCCTGGGAAGCATTCCAGCCAATCGCTCATTTAACGGGTGCGCACCTGCTAATCCAACCACGCTGACCTTCCCATCCTATCGGGTACCCAATAAGCACCTCTGGTGAGAGTGGCGAACGTGGATTTATGTCCTGCCAAAAGACGTTAGTACCGGGCTGAGATTTGAACCCTCAATATCACCTCCACTGCCAACGTGGGGCCCGTTGCATAAAACTTACTATAATAGTATTCTGAGACTGTTTTTAACTCCGTTTTAAGTCTGCTTTAGCAAATCGGTATTCTGAACACCGTTTTATCTTTGTTTTAACTTTTGTTTTAAGTTTTGATTTATCTTTCTAACCGCGCATTTTAATTTGCAGGCTTGGCGCAAATCGTGCGCAAGCGCGTAAAAATGCCATGCAATAACACTGTATTCTGAAGACCGTTTTATCTTCTGTTTTAACTTTTTCCACTGGACAATTCAAGCTCATTAGATAAAAAAGGGTGGGAGGTGTTTTAACTTTGTATGTGGTATGTCATGGCGGCAATTTTTCTCGCTCATTGTGTTTTGGTTGCAATGATGGGGACAACGAGATCCAGTAAACCATTCTGATATTCCAAAACAACATTTCGAGAGAATTTTTGCCTCACGTGGAGAAATTTGGCAATTGTCCGCGATAATATCAGAGATGATTTGCACAACTAATTCTGTCACATCATCGCATCAGTTAATCAAGCAAGAAACTAAGCGCAAATTAATGCGCTCATTTACAACGCGAATATAAGTTCACGCATTTCACGCACCCCTTCCCCAGGGGGCGATCTTATTGGCTGAATCACCTTATAACCATCTCTTACGACTTTCCCTATTGGATGGTATTTTGTGGTGGGTGTGGCTTTGATGACTTACAAAACCGTTAAAACAGTTCCAAGAATACCGTTTAAAGACTGTTTTAGCGGTGTTGTAAGTCGGTGACTTAAAACAGAAGTTACAACAGAACTTAAAACACGGTTAAAACGGTGTTCAGAACATTTTGATTGGCTATTGAGCAACATCACATAATCAACAGCCAATCAAAATCCAGAAAGTTAATATAATAGTAAAGTAACTATTATTGTAAGTTTTATGCAACGGGTCCCAGAGGGTGTTTCACAAAGACCAAGACTGACTCAAATCGCTCTTAACTATGGCAGGCCATTCATGCCACTCTTTGCTTTCCCCATCGGTCTCTCAAGGGATTTGCAAATCACTGTAACAAGTTTGAAGAATTTACGTTGTTAGTTTTCTTCATCAATGAACTATAAAAATTGTCAATTCTGCAGATTTGTGACCATGATTTGCAAATCCTTTGACAGATCCTTGGTAAAAGAAAACGGTGGCATGAATGGCCAGCCATAGTTAAGTGCCATTTTAGTCAATCTTAGTCTTTGTGAAACACTCCCCAGGAATGTAAGAAGTGAGTCCTAATTGTCATTCAAACAATATTCAGCCATTGATCAATTATGTCTGCCCCATTTTTGTCACTTTTTCTTCTTTTGTTCAATGGATAATGAGGAGTTTATATTTCTTTTTTTTTTTATAAAAGAACAGCAAACGAAAAAACAAACACGAAATGAGTGTCCATAGTATATTGTCATGATTGTGGAGATTTTGTGTAAACTTTATTGCTTCAGTTCATAAAAAGTGCGGAAAATTTTATTTTTTCCTGTGTGTGGGGGGGGGGGGGGTGGTTGTGTTGTTCTGTAATCGAAAGATAGTGTTTTAAGACATAAATCTTTTTGTTATCGAAAGATAGTGTATAAATTCTATACTCACGTAATAATGACGTAATAATGATCATATTCCATTATGATTATCAATCACGATTCAATGATTCAATGTAATGTCGTTCTGAATACTTAAAATGTTACAAGAATTCCAAGCAATTCGGTCATTTGACTGTTATTGTGAATGTTTTCGATCGAGATATTTCTCATTCCAAATAAAACAATCCATTATAATCAAAAGGTTGGTTGACACAGTGATACAAAAACCCCGCTAAGCTGTCATGAGTGAGTGAGGAAGCGATGGGGAGTGTGCGTGAAAGAGAAAATGTAAGAAAGAGTGCAAGGGGAGGAAGAGTGCAAACAAGAAATCAATTAGTGTAAGAGTTAGAGAGCGGGAGGGAAAAGAAGGGCCAAAATAATGTGCTTAACATTAACAAAAGAGAGGGGAGGGCCACAGTTCCACCAGGTCGATGCCTCACTTAAGCCATCTGAAATCACAATCCTGGTAAATTGTCATTGTTGTTGTCGTTGAAAATGAGCGAGAAGTTCATGTAAACGACTTCGAATCCTAGGGGTATGCCATGATGTATCACCGCAGATTACCCCTTACACATCAATTACTCTTCCCTAACCGGCTTACATGAAGGAGGTAAAGGGCACATTGGAACATGTGAAGACGATGCATGTGCTCTGCATTGTATCCAGTCTCTTTCATGTTTTAAATTCGTCAAGTAATTATGTCGTATAATTCAATTAACGTTATGTGACTTCCTAAGCTACAAGCAAGGTGTTCAGTCTTTTCTTCATCCACACTTTCATATTCATTTGCTCGTTTCGCAAATACACGATGGTTTGTTTAATAACAGAGAAAGTTGAAACGAGCACAGTGAACTTGTGAAATCATAATATTCTTCGTTTTCTACGTTGTAAAATTTTATTCCCACGATTGTAAACATCGCTGCAGTCCATTACAAAGTGTCCTTTAATTAATTAACCGTTTTTAGAAATGCAAGCCGAGGTGCAGAAGGCATAGGTGACCCCACCCCCGTTGGTAAGTTTAAAGGTCCACATCTATGGAATTGAATATAACCTTTATTTGGAAGATAAAGGTGTTCTTCGTTCAAAATAACACTCATTTCAAGAGTTTGTGCAACGATATATTTTTTAATAATTTTTTTGCAACTTGATTTTGCCCCTGAGTCGTATACTAAGCCCCGTCCCCTTTTCAGGCCCAGAATCGCGATTATTATGCAAATGCACCAGTGACGTCACAACCAGACATTCAGCTGCAGTTCACTGCAACTTCCTACTGGACAACCCGTGAAACTGACTGGACTAAAGTAACTCCCCGCATAAGTTTAGAGCATTATCTCCGCTAGTTTCTACCAAATTTGAAATATATAAGTCTTACTTGTGCGCTTGTGTTGTATGAAATAGTTGAAAAAACAGTTTTTTCCATGGAAAACAGAATTTACGGTTCGGATCAAGCCTTCAAAAATTGCACTTTTGTTGAAGTTGCATGCCACGAAATCTCCCTTTCATAAACTGTTGAAATAAATTCATGTACCGCAAAAACGTTTGCATTTTATTTTGGCACAAATATTTTCTTGTAAAAATGTATAATTATCCATTTTTTCACTCTGAAAATAGCTTGAAAAGAGCAAATCTGAGCCCGGACGCAAACCTAATCCAGGCAGTGGGCGCAAACATGTTCTTGAGTCTCTGCGGTGTGATGATGCGAGCGAGTAGCAGACGGAATCATGTCAATTCGCGTTAACAGAAAAAGCTCAAAGTGTGTATAATAAAGATTTAATTTTCTGTGAAGATAACCAGTTATTTCACGTTAGACGTGTGTTATTCAATATTGACAGCAGGTACTTAGAGTAAATCGGAAGGAATACTCAAGATCGGTCCCACATGCTTTCTTTCGTGTATTGAGAGAGTGACGTGAGTGAGTGAGTGAAAACTCTGCAGATTGCATGAGTTCAGATTCAGAGTGGACCCAGTGACAATGTAGCTTTCACGTGTTGATCCAGTTATTATTTCTTTTTATAGTTACTGTAAGCTAAATCAATTATCTACCCTGAAAGTCTAACAACAACCAAAGTTTTCATGGTTTGGATCTTCTTTTTTTTTTTTCTTTTTTTTTTTTTGCTGATCCATGAATGAACAAGTCTTTCAACATGTACTGAAGTGAAGGAGAATATGTTTTTTAAAAAAGGAAAGGAATTACAGGGGATCCCACACAGAGGCTTGCATAGAGTTGCGTAGTGTTGCGTATGGAATACACTCTGCTTATTATGTGCCCCTACACTGGTCTACATAACTGTACGCTGAGGAATTATGCAAAGGGGTAAGCGAAATGGACGCAAAAAAAAAAAAAAAATCAAACGTTTACATTTTTTTTGCGTATTGCGTAGAGCACTGGAATGCAGTTTCTACGCAAGTCTACGTAACATTACGCTATTTTCCGCATTTCCTGCGCAAGTCTACACAACTCTATGCTACTGTACACTGTTCCTATGCAAGATTACGCTCTGGCCTCTACATCATTCTGAGGAAAAATCCACACTTCAAGAGGGCAGCAAAATAATTTTCCCCATTGAGTACGCAGCCTATTTTGGCATACTCTGTACGCAGCACTACTACGTAACTCTTCACAGGCCCAGTGTGAAACCCCCTCAGGAAAAATAGAAATATTCTTTTCCCCTCAGAATCACTTCAAATAGAAAATTATCTAAACTTAAAATAAATTGTATACCTTTTTACTTTAAAAAAAACCAAAACAAAACAACCTTCGTGGGGGGGGGGGGGGGGAGTATTAGACCACAAAGTGCACTGAGGCCCTATTTACAAAAGTGAAAATATTTTTAGGTCACTGGTACACTTTACTAGGCTGCCCTTGTATTTATGTTAAATTCATATCACAGTTTCTTCATTAGCATCATCATCATGCTCTATGCCTTTCTTTTTAATTGCATTATCTACCTCAATCAATCATACATGTGCACGTAACCGTTAATCATTATCACATCATCACCAAGCATACATCATCATTATTCATCAGACCTTACATGTCCCCTTACTTCCATCGCTATCATGCTATGAGACTGTGACTTCACAGACATCACCTTTATCAAAGACATTTCAGAGAAGGGAAAATGTTGCGAAGGGGTTTGGAGGTGATATGCATGTATGAAATGAAACCTGGAGAATGTGTCCAAAAAAAAAAAAAATTAAGGAAATTTAATCTTACAAAAATAATAAAAACAGTGCAGCCGAAAAAATCCCATATTGATTATTTATTACAGGAAATTCAACCAATGATTACAATCATACAAACTTTCAGAGTCCTCTTTTTTTGGTACAGACATGCATCTGTTTACAATTGGACAACATGCAACATTTTATATTAACAAGATATAACCGGTGGTCTATTTTTATAGCGAGAGAAAACTACTTTGTATTGAAATAACTTTTTAGAGTCTGATAGTCCAAGTCTCAAAAAGACTTTTTGGAAATTAATTATTCCGGTATGAATCCAATGGTTCATTCCTATAGGGGAGCTCAAATAAATGGTAAACTGTTTCAACAAGACAAAAAAGTCTGCACGGTGAAGAGTTCATTCACAAACCGCGTCATCAGGTGCAGGAAGATGGAGCTAGATGAGTGTTCTACCAATGAAAAATGATGATGTCGACGACGTTCGTCTCTGCCTGGCTTGGTGAGGAGATCGGTCATGTCGATGAATGGAAGCCAGTAGACTGCTACAACGACGGTGATGAGAGAACAGTTTATTTTGTACTCTCCACAGGTACACTCCTGTCAGTGTGCAATAAAAGCAGAACATACGTAATTGTAGTCACCGACGCAGCCGCTTTCCACTCTGCAATGGAAGATATGAAAAAATAATATAATCATAAGTAAAATATTTTCGAAAAATCTAAACCCCTTAATGTACTACAATAAGAATTAATTGGTGATTGTGGGCACTAATGAAAAGAAAGAAAAAAAAAATATATATATATATAATATACAAAATCTGACAGGAATTAGAAAAAGAAATCTTGCAGATTTCATGTACAAGTAGAGTCTCTAGTCTGGCTTTATCTTTCCAACTTTAATAACTGAATCAAGGCATTGTTTCAGTGGACAATTTTATTTTTTTTAAAAAGAGGCAAATTGAAGATTACAAATACAATAGCCAGTTAACAAATAACAGAACACAATCTTGACCCAACCAAGCAAAAAACTCCTGCATTCGGCCTAGTAGGTAGGTCTAGAGATTTTTTTTTTTTTAATCCCCATTTTAATCATAAGACCCTCTTTTAAATGTAAAACTGCACTGAACCACACTCCCTTCACTGTGCTGCATGGTGCATAGATATAATCTCCAGACATGCCAGGCAGGCAGGGACCTCCACCGCGGCCGAGCGCCCTGCTAGCTGCTGCACCTGCTTCAGTGCTGAGTTTATCTGCAGAGTGCAGTTGCCTGACTGTCCGAGTATTACTATTATGGAGGCATATTTGAGGGTTCGCAAGCTCTGCAGGGAAGGAAAACTAAATATCGTGTTCAATCTGTGCCTCTAGCGCCTTCGGGAATTACCGAAAAACATTTTCAAAGACGAGTCTTACCTTTTGCTTTTCAAACTTCTCGGCTTCGTGCTTGACCATGGTAACGCACTTTCCAGCTGCATCGTACCGTACTTCGTATAGGATCCATGCATGGCTGCGTTGCATGCATAAATTTGGCAGCCAGTCAAACTCGTTTCGTCACGGTCGTTCTGCAGTACGAAGTCAAATTTTTGGTGTTCGCCAATCCACTACATCATTTGGCTCAAGATCATCTCCTAAGCAACATCATCTTTGGTTGTTTTTCAACTTCGCTTTATTCTTAGGGTGATATTTCGCTGAAATTCCGAATCCAATGACGGATCCTTCGTATTTCCCGCATATTACACACACAGATTCCCTGCACATCCGGGTGCTTGGTTCTGCATGTGACGTCAGGTGTCAATCACGGTGCGGGGCGGGGCTTAGCCTAAATTTTTAGAGGCGTTCCCAATTAACTTCTTTCTTTTGAATTCATGTATTTAGGAGTGATTTTCAGGGAAAATGGTTGCTATATTTGGATTCGGAATAAAAAATACTACAAAGAGGAACAACTTGCTCTTCCATAATAGTGGCCCTTTAAAAGAAAAATGTTAATGCACGTTACACTGTTAAATACGCTTGGTCTAAAGTACGAAGGAGTCGACTCGCCACATGCTGCCCCCTCTAAATCCCTTTCCCACCATGCATAATGTTCATGCGTCCCCGCCGACACCAACCCCCAAAATACCCATTTTTGTCAAGCTCAAAATTTTGGACCTTTTCACAAGAGTTACGACAACTCACTCAAGCGTAAAATATTGTGAGGTGTTTTTTGTTGTTGTTTGTTTATTTGTTTTTGAGGGGATGTGACCTTGGGCTTTCCACAGATATGAAAATTTCCTGGAAATGTTTTGAAATGCTTACATGGCAAGAATTTTACCAACTATAAAAATATTTTTGGGACACACTGTATTTCTAACTGAGACAAATGAAAAACAAACTGGAATTTGATGTCCAGATAGTGACGAAAGTTTGTTGGAATGCTTTCCTATTTCTATCCTGTTTGAATAACGAATCCGTAAAAGGGAGGCGGGCAGAACGTTAAAAGTACTATGACGTTATTTGATTATTTTTAGTTCCTGTTCAAGTCTGTCATTCTAGTGGTCCAACGGTCACTGATTTTAATCAGATGCGGCTTGATTTCTTCCAAGGGCAGACTTTCATTAAGATGTAGACGTGCAAGGAACGTGGGCGATTCACTGTTATATTATCTCCTAATTTGAAAAATTGAAAGGAATTGTCATGCCAAATTAAATCCAAAAAGGAGTGGAACACCCTTTTTAAGCCTTTCTTTCAGAACATTTCTAACACCGTGCTACATATTTATTTTTCTTCTTCTTCCTCTTCTTCTTCTTCTTCTTCTTCTTCTTTTTCTTTTTCTTCTTCTTCTTCTTCTTCTTCTCTTTCTTTTCCCCCGCCCTGTCCCTCTTTTCCCTCTGCCTTTTACTCGGCCACACATGTTCTCAGGGTGGACTTCCCCTTTAAATAATTAACGGGGCTAGACTAGACAAGCTTTGCTTTTTCTAGCCCCGCCCACATTATGCTTTCTTCTTCTCCCCCTTTTTCTTGTATATTTCGATGTTTTTATTGTTTTATGTGTTTGAATTTGTGATTTATATTGTATTATTTGTATAATTTTCTGATTTTTAATGTGGAAATCAATAAAATGAAATGAAATGAAATAACATTGTATCAATTCTATTTGAAGTCAAGGCTGTAGCCGTTGAACCCATTGGCCACTGGAAGTGGGTGTCTTATCATTATGGATATGAATGAATTGTGTAGTCAACGAGTTAATATTGCCTATCATTCAGTTGTATTGTATTTGCATCAAATATTTTCCCAAGTATCTTTCATAATCATTTTACAAAAGTCTATACTTTTCCTGCATACTCCAGCATGAGGAAATGAAATTATTTCAGATGAATAGCATTAGTTAATTGACATTTATCCAACCATAACCTTCATTGCTCAATCTGACATTATGAAAAGAGCACTCATTGATCTTTCCAGCTATTGATTTAATAATCTTGATTTTCCATGCTGAAATCTACGAAAGCAATACTGTGTCTATGCACACGAATAGGCAGCATTAAAAATATCAGGAGTAACATAGTGCTATAATTTTACAGTATTTCATTGTCTTTGTATTTACAAGAAAAAAATCGTGAAAGAAAATCCTTGCGGGAATGCCTTCTCTTTATATGTATATCAATGTGTAAATATATTCATGAATTTATTTCATCTTAAAGTTTTCTTTTAATCAGCCTATTCCTCATTGAGTATTATTAATCTCGCATGTCATTATCTGTCTCTCCCCATAAAAACAGGAATGCCAGTAGCACTTCACTATGATGGGCTAATATTCAAAAAATATAATGTCCACATGCATCATTTTTGTCCTATCACTAAAACATTTATTCCCCTCCTAAGGCAAATATCTTCCATCCCGATTTTTAATGGGGTTTCTTTGTTCGACCATGCTCGTATTACCATGATTACGTACCCATTCAAGGTTGAACTGTGGCTATTTGCAGAAGTAAAAACTTGTTATCGTTGTAAATATGTGGAAAGGTAAAACCAAATTAAATGATACACAGCAGATTTCTTTACGGTAGTACAATTCAAGTGAAATTTTTTTGGTATAAATTCAGCAGTTTATACTGTCTTTACAAAAGAGAAGCAATTTCAGTAATGTATTTGCTTCAAATGCTCATAATCATCATAATATTTATGCAAAATTGGTTTGTGTATTTTATGTAGATACTGTGTATCAGGACAGATCTCGCATTAGCTTAATCTGCGAAAAAAAAGCTCTTCCCGATTTCGTATACTAATAATCGGGGGCGGTGCCAGGGTATTTTAATTGGGGGAGGGCAAGATGATCCAAGGGGAGTTTATTTCTGTTTTAAATGAATAAGTAGGCCTTTATAAAGCTGAAATTACCCTATGCATTGTAGGCCTACGTGAAGTATACCCAGCCATCTCTTTCCCCATCCCTGCCTACACTTTTTTTTTCTTTTTCTTCCCCTTCCTTCTTGTTTTCCTCTTTTTTTAATCTCTTGAAATATCAATGGGGTGGTCGCCCTCTTGCCCCCCCCCCCCCCCCCTTAGCGCCGTTTTTGTTAATAATTACGAATGTCTTTCACATCTCTTGTCTAAAATTGAAAAGAAATCCGAGATTTATCACCTCTTTAAGATATGTAAGAATATCGAAATTGCAAGGAAATGAAGATTCGGCTCATGTTTCCACTTCCTCAGCAAATTACTGCTTGCTTTGGCCTTTTTTAGAGGATTGGAAGGGAGGGCCATGTACGTGCTAAGTATGATACTCTTTTGACAGTTTTCTTAAGGAGTAATTTAAAGGGAAACTACTGTTCTGGGAAAGGTAAAATATAATTTGTGAGCTTTCTCATTCTTTTAATGTTAGTTTGGAAGATTATGACAGCAGAAATGTCTCCTGAAAACGATTGTTCTTCAAATGCCCTGACATTCAAAATATGACCAAAAAAAAACCAGCCGAAATGTTCGGGCCGAACATTTGTGTGTAGTCCCATACACGCATTCCTGTGTGCAGTGCATGTGACTCTCAGCAGAATTGAGTTAATTTCTTATCATTTTGACGATTCCAAAACCTTACAGCATACAACAATTCTTAAGTGCTTTATAATTAACCTTTCTCAATTACTCTGAGACAATTTCTTTCACAATTCAATCTCACGACGAGAACTTGCCTTTATCTTTAAACGCTTCTTACTCCTCAAATTGGTCCCAGTTAATTTCATTTTTCACTTCTACATAGTTTAGAAAATTAAAATGTATAAAACATGAAACAAAGTGAACAAAAAATGCAAAATTAGAAACAAAGATGCAAAATTAGAAAGTAAATGCAAAATTAGTGAAAGAAAATGCAAACTTATATTCATAACAAAAAAACGGCTAATATGAACACAAAAAATAGGGAGACCGTGTAATTTTTACTGCATTGCCAGTTAAGAGATTTTAACGGCTGGATACAATTTTAAATCTTTCTTATTCCAGACTGGCACAGCTTACTGCGATGAAAAAAAAAAATGGACTAAAATTTTTCATTACATTTTTCTTTCTCTGTTCATGTGTAACGTGTAATTCCTTTTGGATCCAAATATACAACCAAAGCAGATGTTATGTAGTGTGTACAGCTTTAGAGAATCTTTGAACTCACCCCACGCATTAGTAAACGCAACAGGCTCTTGAAGCAGGCACTCAGCATGCTCAGCTCATGATAAGCCGTGCGCTTGGAGGTTAACATAGTTCGGCGACGCGGAGTGGTTCTTGATATTGATTTGAACGGTTCAATTTGGCGAGCTAGGCCTTCGAATATCTATCAGGAATGCGGCAAGGAAAATGCCATGTTCACTCTCTTTATCATCTCCTTATGTTTCTTGAATTTCCAATTGGTACATCGTGACAAGTACACGCATTCGCAGGCGAGACAGCGTGCACCCTTTTCTACATTCCAAGTACATCACTTTTGACTTTCAAGACTTGTCACAGACAAACACGTGACAAGGTACATTATTGATATTGATTATGCACACATCTTTCGCAGCAGTCTCGTTAAAAACATGATACGCAACGGACTTGGAACCTTTACCGATTTCTGTTACTTAATACTTCGCTGTTGATTTAATGCTTCCTTGGGAAAAAGTGTTAGAGAGAAAGTGGGGGGGGGGGGGGGGACAAGGAGAGTAACACAATGCCAACGGAACGGATCTCAATTCTATGAATTCTGGTTGTGATACGGATGAACGGATCACAATTCTAGTTTTACTTTTATTGTCTGGATACACCATGGGGGTGTTTCACAAAGACTAAGATTGACTCAAATCGCTCTTAACTATAGCAGGCCATTCATGCCACTGTTTGCTTTCACCATCGGTCTCTCAAGGGATGCGCAAATCATTGTCACAAAATTGGAAGAATTTACATTTTTTTGTTTTCTTCATCAATGAACTAAAAAAAATTGTCAATTCTGCAGATTTGTGACCATGATTTGCAAATCCTTTGAGAGATCCATGGCAAAGAAAACAGTGGCATGAATGGCCAGCCATGGTTAAGTGCGATTTAAGTCACTCTTAGTCTTTGTGAAACACCCCCCCCCCCATGCCACGTACACGTAGATATACAATCGGTGACACAATATAGATGACATGAGATCTAACATTTTTTCTTGTGTGTGTGTGTGTTTGTGTTTTATTTTATTTTTAGAATATCATCGTTCTATATATATATATATATATATATATATATATATATATATATCGTTCTATTCAATATACTATTCCGCTTCTTACTTTTTAGTCACAAACATGTGCCGTACCAAAAAAATAAAAATAAAAACACACACACACACACATACACAAACATAATTCAAACACTAACTATTATATTTCATATGCAACATGTTCAACTTTTAAAAAATCATTCATTTCGATAATCCTTCTATGAAATATGTGATCATTGCTTTAAGTGGAAGAAAAGTCCTCTATATTTCTGTCTATTTGATTTGTAATTGCCAATCAAAACTGCGTCGACACCCCATATTTAATGATTTACATCCGAGTTTGGTTGGCATTGTGCTATTCAGTGAGCAGACCTTCAGTCATGCCAATATTGTGGGATGTGAAGACAATGCCTCCATGTTCACTCCTAACCGATTTTTGTCCGATGACTGAAAGTCGATTATATCGTTCATTCATCCGCTGTCTCTTGAGGCATAACCAAAACTTGACGACACCAAAGTGCAGAGTACATCTGGACACCTGTAAGATGCCAAGATTAAAGAGATGGTTGGGTTTCTGGAAAATGTAAGAAAAGAAGAAGGAGGAGGAGGAGGAGGAGGAGAGAAGGTTGGGTTTCTGGCAAAGGTAAAATAGGAAGAAGAAGGAGGAGGAGGAGGAGGAGAAGAAGAAGAAGAAGAAAAAGAAGAAAGAGAAGGAGAAGGAGAAGAAGAAGAAGAAGAAAAAGTCACAAGCTTTATCATTCCTCTTGCGTCTGTTAGAGAGAATATCCCAGAAGAATGATCGCTCTTCAAACACCCTCATATTCGACCATAAAACTAGAAATAGCTGAAATGTTCCGGCAGAAAATTCATTGCATATTTTGAGTTTTGTCTCATGTAGCTCATTTTCTGCGTGCAGTGCATGTGCGGGGAACGGGGGGAGGGTAGATTCATACATTTTTATGATTCCAAAACAGAGCATTAGCCTTCTCCTTTTATGATACTTCAAAATCAACCTTTATCCAAATCGCTTGCAGACATACATATTTTTTATGCAATGAGACTGCATGACCAGAACTCATCATCATCTTAAAAGGAAATATTTATCTTCCATCATTTCACTTAGAAAATGGGGTTACTTGGCTTTGCATTAATATAACATAATAATTGGAAAAGAGAAATTGTGTCTTCCCTTACTGCAGTTTAAGGTCTCCTTGATATTGCAACAGCACCTCATATCATAAAAGGGAAACCCAACGTTGACTACTTTTTGCTTTGAAAAAAATAGAAATAGAAAATTAAAATTTTAAATGCCTGAGTTTGTTATAAATCCAGTTATCTCATATTTCAAATCTAAATGCATCATGAGTTCTTTTAAACTTCATGAAATGTTTCTTTTTGCTTTAAATGTTTTCACTCTATTCAACTTTCACAAGCATGCTCTTTTCTGTTTTGAATATTTTCACATAATTCAGTTTGATTCCCTTTCAAACTAGACCACTTAATTTGCGGATGTTTCACCTGTTTCAGCACTGTCGAAACAAGTGATTATTTCAAAAGATTTCTCATACATTGGTTCGTCCTAACCGTCGTCTTTAGCACATGGAAATGTGTAGAACAGAGAGTGTTTCACTGATAGACTACCCAATCAGCTTGAGCAAACCACGGTCTACCGTGATCACTTTTAAGCGTGATCCCATGACCTCATATTACAACGAGCGAACTCAGAGAGGGTCGCACATAATACACAACCCTATGAACAAATCCAGACTCTTGGCAAAACCTGTCTCTACCCCTCAGCATTCAACATCTTCGGTGCAATTTGTATTTGAGTCGTGCGATGAATTAACGCGATTTTTTAGGAGAATAGTATATATCCGATGGATTGACCACAGCTTTTCAAAATTTACCATGCCATTTTTGAAAAAAATGAAAATATTCTATATGTTATGTTCGTTTCAGAGTTCTAAAACCAGCCTGTAGATGTGGACAACAGGCTGAGTTAGCAAATTTGCAAGCAGTCGATTTCGCTGTGTGTGGTCCATCTACTAACATGCGCTTGAGGGCGGTCACCCGTTCCATTTTCAAATATTCCATTCCTTATGCTACTCTTTGTTTTTTTTTTCCTTTATATTTTGTATATATCCTAATCGCCCCGCAGAATGTTTAGAAGCTATATGCCTCATAATTTCCTTGATCTCACTTAATGTTAAGTGCTTGCTCGAAGCTGTTAATACTCTCCCATCAGAAAAAAGAACACTAAACTCTTGTGCAGCAATAAACGTTTCATCTTTCTACTTTTCCTCCTCTTCCCCCTCATCCTCTCATTCTTCTCCTTCACCTCGTTCTTGTTCTTCTCCTCCTCTTTCTCCTTATTCTTTATCTTCGTTTTCCTCTTTCCTCCTTTTTTTCGACTTCGTCGTCTGTTTATAGTTCTTCCTTTTTTTTCATCTTCATCTTCTTTTTCTTTTTCTCCTTATCTTCTTCTACTTCTTCAGAGAATGTTTTTGCCTAGAGAGAAAACCTCGGGGGGGGGAATTAATGAAATAAGGTTACCGCCATCCACATTTTATGCTTTCTTAGTTTTTTATGCTTTAACATTATTGTGCTTAACCTTTTCCTAAAATTAAATGTATTCTGGTGAATAAAATTCTACTTCATATGTTTCCACTGTGTTTACTTTTTTGTTTGCAATTTCGTGGGTTTTTTTTCACTCATTATCAATGAGCACCTCTGGGTATTGTTTTAAATTTATATTGAAAGTACTATGAATATTTCATGTTTATCACCCTTGTAATGGGCATCAATACATCTTGCATGTCGCCATGGTCGCTACTTCTTGAGATGCTCTCGTAGCTTCAAGTTTAGGCTAGAATCAGCGTTGCGATAAAACGACACTCGGTTTCAACATACACTTATTAACTCAAGAAAGATGTGCGTTTCGCAACACTCAAAGAAAAGAACTATGAACAGATACCGTGGAGAAACGTTTCAAATCTACTTTCATTGCCATGTTTTACAACGCAATTGAGCTATAAACGCAACCATACAAAACTCACAAAAGAGTGCGTTTCAAAAAACGAACTTGCAAAGAGAAAAGGGGTGCAGTGCAAAGACGTTACATCACTTTGTCTCATTACTATGCCTAGAATTTCCATAAACGAACCCTTTAAAATTCCACATGTTGAATTATCTACGTAGGCCTGATCGAGCGAGATCTTTAAACAAAAATTTTCCAGATGAGATCGTCAGGTTCAAGGCCGCAATATTCAAAGTAATTTCATGTTCAGTGGACTTTAAAAAGCGACTAATCTGTTTATCTCAACCTAACCTTGGAGTAGATCACTGGCCATGTAATGGGGTTAGTAACAGTAGAATTGAATACCCGAAAGAAAAACCTGTCTAAAATGGTAATGTCCCGACCAAGATGACATGTTGCGTTTTTAAATGGCATGCACGGATTCTCATTACGCCTAGCTTCAGAATATGAAGGAATTTTCTTCTCTGAGTTTCAACAGTAGCAAGGTGCATTTATACGAAACTTTTTATCCTGTGCAAATAGAGAAGTTTCCCTTTTCAATAAGGCAAAGCTATTAGCAGTTACTGAACTGCCTTTAGGAGACAATGCATGACCCCTTTACACTCATTTATATAGAGCGCTTCAGAGAAACGGTTCCTCAAGGACGATTCCTCGTAGATCGCTTATTTAACGTGTCCACAAGAGGAACTGCTCCTGTTGCTATGGCAGCTTTACTCTGGAGCTCTAAAGAGTGTAATCAGGGTCTCCACCCTTCTAACTTGTTCACCTTGCGGTTTGGTTTCGACCCATAATACAATAACTCACTGCTCAGCAGTGGTTTGAACAATCTTTCAGAGACAGGTAACATGATTTCTTCCCGTGGTCGTTGTATCATTTTTTTAGTTTTCCCTTTTCGTTTCGTTTATCCTGTAAATCATGGCTAATAGCGTTTCGGAAATGATTTATAGAGAGCAGATAATGACTACAAGGTCCCAAGACTCAAATTATTGAGACTCTTATGGTTAATGTATGTGGCTTTCAATGTGTCATTATACTCTTTAGGCTATCAAAAGTCATTTCAGTGTCATTATTATCGTCTTTCTAATGCTCCTTTCATGGCACATCATCGTAATGAAGGTCACCCTGCATCAGATGCGTTATTTTATCATGGGCGCTGTGTCTGCTTTCTTTATAAGATTTCTTTTTTAGTTCCTTCTTGCTTGTTCATGATTATTTATGTATCTACATGGAAATTGTGAGGGTCTCGTTGCACGTTCGAGATACCGTGACAACAAGACCTGGGGCTTTAAACATGTGTCATTACGAGATGATTATCCCGCCCCTTAAGGCTTTTTTTTTTTTTTTTTTTTTTTTTTTACAATGAGAGAAGAGAGAGCTAAAAAGAAAACGCTGTGTTAATATAATAAGAGAAAACGACTGGAGGGAAAGAGGGGAAAGAAAGAAGACTGAGAGAGAAAGAGCGAAAAGAGAGAGGGAGAGAGAGAGAGATGGAGAGAGAAAAAGCGAGAGAGGCAAGAGAGGGAGGGGAGGAGGGCGAGAGAGGAAGAGAGTGTTAGAAGAAGAGAGCTGAGACAGTGAGAGAATAAAAAGAGTCACGTAAATAAGAGCAATCAATGGAAAGGAACAAAAATCGAAAAAGCATGATGGGTTGACGACGAATCACGTGTGCATTTATCAAGACGAAGAGTAACCGCTCTTTCACATGATGACTTTAATGTATATAGGCCTACAGGTAAACGTTCATTTATTCTCTCCGTTTTCAATTTCTTCTCGGTAGCAGCTATCATTCAGTTAGCTATGGTGGCAGGCTGCATGTCCTTGTGAAGTAAATTTGAATCTGCCGAATAGAATGTGGAATCTCTTCAGACGTTCGTATTTATTGACTCCCGTAATTTAATTGATTACATTATCAAATTGTTCTTGAGCATTATACCAAGAATACTGACGTTGTGTTGGTCACGCTTTTCTGCTTTTGATATTTTTTTTCCCATTTCATTCTTTGAATAATTTGATTTCATGTAATTCTATCTTTAGATTGAATCTTCAAGCTTTTATTCATGTCTTAGTATGACCTTTACGTTATAGAAGTATGCAGAACGCGCGACGACAAGAACATTTTTTGTCTCTCCCTCGTGTGTTTCTTTGTTTTTGCTTTTATTTTGTTTTTGTATCTTATAGAAATCCCTTTTGCGAGATTAACTTTCCATTTCCTGCCATGACACGCGACTGGACAGGTATCTTTGAATCTTCCATGTTTTATTCCATGTGACTTCGTTAATCTGGTTGCTGTTTGGGACAGTTCATCCGATTATTCATTCGCTTTCTTGCACCCTGCCCTTTTGATTCTTTAAGCTGTTTTCCCAGGATTTCACGTGCAACCAAAGGATGTCGAAAATGGAGAAAGGCCCATACTTCTCTGAATTTTTGATATTCCCTGTGTTCGTTTGGGTATTATCATTTTGTGTCTTATACTCAAGTCACTGAAAACGAGATAATTTCCTCTCGTTTTTGTTGTTGTTTTTTCCATTTGTTTGTTTGAGGCTCGGGGCTCATAGTCAAGGAATAATTGTGTTTAGTAAGGTTTGTAGTGTTAGCCTAAAATGAAATGCGAAGCACTTAGTGTTGAAATACTCGTAACTATGTAGATGATCAAAAGTATATATCTGTCATCTGTTTAATGGTACTTCACTTCTCTTCCTCTCTCTCTTGTATTCTATGTTCCCCCTCTCCCTCTCTCCTTCTTTTAACAGTAAATCATACACAAATAATCTTCATTCACCTGTGGATTTCTTTCGCTATCACAATCATCCTTTACAAAAAAAAGATGATGAAGAAAAGAAAAGTATGCCTCACCCACGTGAATTCGTTCGTGCCATGCGGCGTCTCCCTGTGGCCTTTGTACGTGTGCAGCAAAATGTCAGGAAATCACAAAAAAATATTTGCTGTATTGTTGGCGTCTCTCCACTGAATTCAGCTTCCCGTCAAAGACCTAGGAATGGAAGGAAGGCAGAAAATAGGGCCATAGTTTGATTAATGATTATAAAGGGAGGTGGTAGGTGGATAGAAACATCGGAAGCGTTAGGTGGTAGCAGGGAATGAAAGATACGTGGAAATGCAGAGAGAGAGAGAGAGAGAGAGGGGGTGAATAGGGGGCGTAAGCGGACTATGGTTGTACGAGGACGGAAAAAGAAGCATGAGTTCACCATAGGGAAAGTATGAAAAGACTAGAATGATTTGACAACATCATTCCATATTTTTGATTTACTGTTTACCGATGAACGAGTCAACAAAAAAAAAGACATTATATTGGGAAAACAGAATGGGGGTAATGCCAATTTTACATCAAAGATAGAAAGCCAGATGAAGAAAACTGAAGTAGGAAGTAGGTTACAGATAAAACAAAAATAATGTGGCAAAGATTTTGGAAACATGAAAACCACTTAAGAGAGAGAAAAAAGTATGTAAAGCTTTTAAAATGATGCCATAAAGCTTACTTAATACGCGATGTGTCAGGAAGTTCGCGACGACTCATATGGAGGCTCGCGACTAATCGGATATTACTAATTCTGCCTTGGTTATGGATGTGTTGTCATCAAGTGAAGTGTATTAAAGGAGATTATTTTAAATGGAGATGTGGGTTAATCAACTTGGTCACGGAGATAATTATAAAGATGTCACTTTGGACGATGGGTCGATTAGATGGTGGTGATTATGGGGATGCTTCCAATCTCATGCTGTCAACATGATGAGGTTATGATCTTCGCTGACGCGGTAAACACCGCCAGGTTGATTCACCATTTTGAACATGAACAAGAGTCTATTAGCTTGATTGATATCGAATTATTGAGTCACATAATCAATGTCTTCTCATGTTCTGTCATTTTTTGATAATATCTTAAACTTCATACTTCTTCTTCGTCTTCTTGTCTTCTCCTCTTTCTTTTTTCTTTGTCCTTGTCTTCTTCTGCTCTTTCGTTATTATCGCTTTCTTCGTTCTTCGTCTTGATCTCTCGTCCTCGACCTGTGAAGAAGTCGACAAGTGAAACTGAAAATGTTTGTCGTTTTCAAATTCCCATGAACCTAAACTTGCTTTTTCATGTCATTTCTTTTATATTTTATTTTCATGTGTGTGTGTTTGCGTTTGTGCGCGCGTGGGTCTGTATAGCTATATCAGCGAGGAACAAAGAACCAATAAAAGCTCCTGCGAACAATGGTCCTCTGATGTCAAATAAGAGATTTTTGCCTTATTTGTCCTCGGGAGTAGATTCATGTGAAGCTGTGTGTGTAAGTGTGTGTGTGTGTGTTGTGTGGGTGCGTGGTTGGGTGTGTGTGTCTGTGTGTGGGAGGGTGTGTATGTGTGTGTAGAAGGCAATCAAAGCTAGAACGATGTGATGCGTAATTATATACTCGAGGACAATTGATGATCCATTACAGGGGGCCATGGATTAGGACGAGAAGAAGATTCCTTGGTATGTCTCCTAGATTTCTCGGCGAGGGAGTAGCCAATAGGTGACGGTTGCCGTCAGCTTATTATCCGAGATCATATTGACCGAGTTATATTCGGTCTTGCTCCTTCCCCTCGAGTGTCACAAGATACCCAGACGGCGCGAAAGGCGTAGGAATCTGGCTCCTCTGGGAGAAAAGAAACAGGGGAGGGACAGGATCACGAATTAATAAGGGATAGCGGGAGGTGCTGCACTTTGGAGGGAAGTGCCCGGATTTCAAGAATCTTTGCTGAAGTTGAAAATTCATATCATAATGATGAAAATCCGATATCTTCACTGAATATGCAATTCGCAATTCTCCCGGTAAGAGTGGCAATCCCAAGAAATTAACTTAGAAGAAAATTTCACTTTAGTGACGCTATTTTCTGACTACAGGGTAATGCGTCTCCTTAAGGTATTACCGTTGACGTTGGAGTTAGAACTTACTCTGGTGATTTGGCTGTTAAATTAGACTGTGTGGACGTTTGAAGGTGTTGAAAGGCGGTATTCTTAGTCATACAAATCAATACCCCACGCCTAGGTCTTAGGTAGACATATAAACCATATACCTACACTCTAAATGTTGAATCAACATTTAAAAGGGTGGAGGAGTGACTACATTTTCAAAATAGCAGATTAACACTTTGAACATTCACACCGACGAACCACCTTTATACCGATTCCAAACAAATCGATTCGTTCTTCTTCTTTTTTTCATTCAAAGATAATGGAGTGTCATGTTCGGTCTGTTGTCACCCTGACGTCCATCTCAATGGTTTGACCGACGTCTGTATCTGAGAAGACACTGAACCCGAGGGTTGCATGGCGAAAGCAAGAAGCCAGCCAGGAGAAGTGGATAGGTCCTTTGACAGCTCCGGTGACAATCCCCCTCTTTATCGGCAGTGAAACCCCACTCCATACTGCACTCTTACCTCGGTCACTCCAGACCATACACCAACCAATAACGTCCAAACCTGATTTCTGGGTAATTTGAAACGAGGGAGAAAGAACTCTACAGTACTCTGTACGCAGGTAGTCTTTTGAATTCGATATAGTGCCATGGCATTGGTTTGACTAGAGAATAGACAGGAGACAGAATCATGTTTAAGAAAAAAGTAAGAACGAAAAAACCTGTTGAACACTAAGCCAGAGAATACTCGGGCTAGGGTGCATGGAATATGCACGTTGGATTTCGCCATTTTTCTGTTTATCATTTTTAAGGAAAGAGCAAGTAGCATTTGCGTAAGTGGTATTTGCGCAAGTAGTATTTGATCTATAAATGCCATAAATCCCTTGGCCCTTAGTTCTGACATTTTATCTTTTTAAAGATAATACTCGGTCTCATCACGTCGATGGCGTGTACTGCTCCTTCTTTCTTTTTTCCACGCAATAATACCTTTCAACGAAAGAGTTGTGTTTCAGTGGTGTGTATAGACTTGTGACTCAGCGAAACCCAAAGTGAGGAGGCAATAACAAACTGAGGCAATAAGTAAACTGTCTCTGAGATTAGCAGGTTGTTGCTATTCTTGTACGATTTTAATCGAGTGCTAAATCCATATAGAAATAGTCAGTCACGAATCATAAAGTCATTCTGTGTAGACTCAATTCAAACCAATATAATGGCACCCCGTGGAATTGAAAAAGAAAAATGAAAATTGCCTCTGTTCTCCGTAATTTCACTTTTTGATTCTTTTAAAATATGACATGATCTGTGCGTGTAGCGCCTACATCGATGACATTACTAAGTAAGCCTTTCCATTCAGTTTGCATCATTGCATGACAATTAACTGCACTAAAAGAAAAAGAAATGCACCGCCTTTTATTTCACGCACGGAGTTTCTCCCACTTATCTAAATTTCTTGGCATCTCTTTGTTCATTATGCATCTTTATCAATAACCGTCATACCATGCGTTTGTGACGTGGTTGACCAATTACCTCATATAAAGGTCATTCACTCAGGCTATGGAGTGGCTAGATTTAACACCACGATATTGCCAAGCTAACTGGCGGCGGGAAATTTCAATTAGACGGTATTACGGCAGGATGGTGGAGGGAGGAAGACATGCCAGAAAATCAAGAAAGCTATTAAGGGTAGATTGAAAACTAAGAAGTTGATACAGAGAGGGGCAGTTAAGGGAAAGAGAGTAGAACAGGAGAGTGATGGAGCAGAATGAAAAAAAAGTAAGAGGTGGCAGGGGGAGAAATAAGGCGAAGAAGAAATTGCTAAACATCCATTTGGCCTCCATTCTTAATCGCCATCAAATACTTTTCTTAATTAATGTGTTTACGTCTATCTGCCGCTAACGGCCCAAAAGAAGTTTCACATGTTATAGTGTTTCTTGATAATCATTAATTGTTTTGTCTCTTTTAAAGTGGAAATTATTCTATAAAGTAACATGATCATGGCTTTATTGGGATTTTCTCTATAATCAATTGAGCTGGCATTTCCTGTTTTCTTTCTCAAATGCATATTTGTATGAGCGTGATTCAAAAACAAGATAATTTGTACCGGTACATGCAAAATCCGCGCAGGGACGCACGTCGTTCTTTTTTCATCCGATGGCTTATTACGCGTTTTAATTCTCACCATTCCAGCATGGTGCAAATGTAATTAATATTCCCCTCTCTTTAATGCAGGTCGCAAATCTGCGAGATCGTTATCATTTAATTGGGAAAAAGCTAAAAACGAGGATAACACGCCATAAAAAACAGTTACTGATATCGTTTTCAACATCCATCATTTTCATGATTTTAGTTCTAATTTCCTAAGGCGATGTATATGCATCTAATGTTACGCAGTGCTCAGTATGAGGCTTTCGAGTCCCAGAACGCCTGGTATATTATAGATACATAAAGAACTTCGCATTAATTAAGCTACCGAAGAACAGTGTTCCCCTGTATTTTTGTTACGAACACGTACATTGTATTCATATCTGCCACAGGCTATTACCTCGTCAATAGGATTTCAGTGTGCTATATAATGACTGCAGAAGAAACAAGTCGAATAAAGAGACAAGCACTGTGAGTAGTATCTACGTTTTATTCGCTAAAAAAAAAAAAAAAAAATAGGGAAATGTCATCTTGTCTTTATGTCTTTAAGGAAGGTCATTTTGATATAAATTTACAGCATAATGTGCTTTTTGCGATCTGGCAGAAAAGAATATATTCAATGTGATGTTGTCATAATGGTGCAATATAGAATCCATAACCTTTAAAATCAGACCAGGCACAATTTTCCGTACTCCATCGACAGACACCAAGATATATTCACCTCGCCGTGTAATGGCTGCATACCAAGCAATTAGTCTCCCAGCCCGCAGAGAACAAACAGTATTCTGTGAACTAGTTTAGAGAGAGCCTTTGCTTCATCGGGCATTCTAAAGGTTCATTCAAGATTTCCCTCCATTCCCACGTGTCAACGACCAGACGTGACGTCTTCGGTAGATATGAACTAAGTCTCAGTGGTGAAGGGTGACCATGGTCGTAAGGAAGGTGCAGTTTGTGACGTTGATGGTGATTAGGTTCTTGGTGATAGTTGTATATGGTGATGGTTTTGGCGGTGTGGATGATGTTGGTGGTGTTGGGTGATGATTTTTTTGTTTGTTTTTGTATTTTGTGCTTGTTTTTCTCGTTTTGATTCCTTCTTTTTCTTCCTCTTCTTTCTTTTTTTTTTCTTGCTCTTGTTCTTCTTCTTGTTCTTGTTCTTTTTTCCTTTTCTTCTTCCTCTTCTTCTTCTTCATGGTCGCTGTGGTGCGAGAGTAGTAGTAATTATGTTGATGGTAACTATGGTGTAATGTGGTGGTGGGGATGATTCTTGTGATAGTGAGAGATGAGGTGGTGTCTCCGTCCATACGCAAGTGCCAACGACAGCTCTTGACATTCTCAAAGGGGAGGGGGATATAATGCTGATGGTAGTGTTGGTTGTTTTTAGAGCGATTTTGATGATAATGGTAACGGAAGTGATGGATGGTGTGTGATGTTGATGTTGATTGAGTTGATGATTGTATTGGTGGTACGGAAAGTGGTAAGCATTGTGGAAAAGGGTGATGATGCTGGTGATAGAATCGGTCGTGTTGAAAATGGTTGTGACATGTTATGACAGCGATTTTCACGATTATGGTATTGGTGATAGTGTTGGTGGTAGTATGGAATGATGGTGATGTGTGAAAAAATGTTGGTGTGTGGAGATAATCTTGGTTGCGTGGATGGATGCAGAGGTGGTATTGGAAGTGGTGATGATGATGATGATAGTCATGGTCATGGTAGTACTGATGGTTGTGGTGATGACTGGTATTGCCTTGGTGCTGGTGGTGGTGATTGGCGGTGATGGACGTTGTGATGGTGATGCTTGTGGTGTGTCCAATGTGGGAGTCAACGACCCTACGTGACATCTACAGTAGATATGAACCAAGTCTAAACATTTCTTGCTGGTGGTAATGAAAGTGTTGATGGTATGAGTGTGTGCGCCTGTATTTGTGTTTTTATTTACGTCTGGGCCCGACCTTTAACCCCACAATCTGAAAGACGTGACTAAGGGTTTGAAGCTGGGTCCGATCAGAGTCAATGTGTAGGCGAGGACAAACAGCTGATTGTTGACGTTACCGCTAGACCAACTTCTGCTCAGTATGAGATTACGTAATTTGAAAAAGCGACAAAAGACGGCTACATCTTTTAAGAGCATTGATCTTGATGCGGAAATCGTTCTTCATATAGCTATTCGAACCCTTTTCCCCTTCTTTTAAGTAGTGCATGAGCCTTGCAAATGTTACTTGTTTGTGAGTAAGAGCAAAGAAAAAAACAGTCGGAAAAAGTGGTTTTTACCCAGGCAAGTTGTTGAGTGCTCGAGATTGCTGTCACGTACAAGGGTGTATCTGATTTCAGATCGTCGTGCCATTCACTTGAAAGGCATAGGATGGGGGAATAAAGTTCGATTGTTGACTCATTCTGAGCTAACTTGTTTTGGTACATGAAATCCTCTTGATTCAAATAATTTGTTCTCTTTTTTGTCAAAGTTCAGATTCAAAACTACTCTCAATTCTTCGAATAGAACATAAGATTAAGTAATTTGTAGTGAATAGGATTATTTAGTTTGGTATTTCGGATGGAAAATGTACAAGATAAATGGGCAAGTGGACTTTAATATAGTCGTAAATTCTAGACGAAGTCAAGGAAATATGTAATAAAAAAACGTTATGCCTCAGTCACATAGAGTCACTTACGTTGAGTTACGTCCGTCGCCTCCTTCCATTTTGCATTCATTTGCATACAGCATAATTTTTCGCAATTAGACGCAACGCCGGACGCCGAGCACTATGTGACTGGGCCATTACATACATTTACTGATATTGCCAAGCAGAGGATTCAAAACCACGGCTTTTCCATAATAGGATGTATTCATACAATAAAGGGAGCATCTTTATAGTGAATATTTACTGAAATAGCTTTCTATAGCGTATCATTGACCAAGTTTGTCATTTTAAGGAGATCTATTAGAAAAACGAATGCGATATATTTGCTTCATGTAATGAAATTATCATTGATATGAAACTTCAATCTTTGATCTGCGTTATCGCTGACACATTAATGAAATTTGCAGGTAATTTGTTGTGATCTATTGGTGATCATCAGTTATATATTAACCATTCAACCACCATTTCAAGATGATAGTGTTTGGTATTTATTTGACAATAAATCAAAATCAATAAATGTTGTAGCAATCACATGGTTATAAAATTTAGTTTTTAATATTATACGATGAGGAAAGTCACCAAATTTCTCTTGGCAAATAGCATATCATTTTTGTGCATGATGCAGGATCAAATTGTCATCGTAATAATCTTCGTTGGATAGGGCACAATATTACCCTATCTGTATTGATTTAACCACCCATCAAGTCTATCTTCATTATCCTTAGATTCCGTCTCCAGAGCCCTTGATGAAAAACAAATACAGACAGGCGTACAGGTACATCCCCGAGGGAGTCTGTTGTCATGGCAACCTGTCCCCATCATGTTCTTTTTCCCATCTGCTCCGATGTGTTATCATTCTCAGGAATCGAAGCACTATATGGCTTCATCATTAACTAAACATTAATTTCCCGTATTTTTCTCTCCCTCTCTTGATATTAATCGACCCTCGTCCATGATCTCTTTTCTGTGGTATGTGTTCATTAATAATTTACTCTATCGATAAACAATCACTGCACTAGATCTCGTGGTGGTGGAAAAATTCTTCTTGTACACCTTGGTATTTTGTGTTAGGGGTAAGAACAGCAGGTGCACTCGGACTGTATTGGCATAATCTGTAAGGATGAAACCAAAGAAGAAAGACTAGTTAAAATAAAGAGTTTCAATCTGTCTTTGTCTGTTCGTTTTGTTTTGGGTTTAAGTGAGGCTTGGGGGGGGGGGGGTATGGCTTCACACCCTCTACGCCATTGTATAAAACTGTACAGGATCGCAGTTTTGTTTCATTTTGCCTCTACCTTTATGATACTCTTTCTCCAAATATTTGTCATGCGGTACAGAGCTGAATGTGTCACTCGCATTGCATTGGTGAATCATGAACCCGATTAAACATTACAATATCTAGAAACAGTGCCATAGAATTGCATCGCGGCAGATAAATATCAAATGTCACGATTTTCCTTAGAGAGTTTCTTTCAATCGCAGAACCGCCTCTTCCTAGGTAGCTAAATAAAAGCATTCTGATGGGAAAGCGAGATGACATGACACCCTTGATACTCGAAGCTATCATTGATAGATCAGCAACACCGGTTGGTTTGCAAATATTGGAACAGAGATAAAGAGATCGATTGTTATTTCAAAAGCGAGCTTCAAGCCACCTCTACTTTATTCAAATTAGTGATGATTCTTTTTAAAAAGATGTATAGAGACCTAGAAACTGACTTTACACAAAATAAACCTCGTGATTATCGTTATAAATCGTCATTATATTTCATACATTTGTACTGCATTATTTTTCTGTATTAATTTGGTTAAGCTCATTTGATTCCATCCTTATAAACTTCAAACAAAATACACTCAAGAAACTCTTGGTAAAATTTTTATTTCCGTGTAATTTTATTTCCGTGTAAAATTTCGTCAGATTACCAAGAATGTGGTGATCTAGCTTGTATACAAGCAATCCAATAATTGTATACAACATGACTTGTAAACCATTTGTTTTACACACTTCCCTGGTAAACACACATTGGTGCGAGCGCACTCAGGAAATTTTGTCCAATGAGCATTGCTTAGATCGCGCGCTTTATTTTTTGCGTGGCTTGGGGGCCCGAGCCGGGTACATACCGTGTGCAAATAGTTGAATTTCGCGTTCTGCATATAACGTGCATTATGTACGCGTGGTACGTGCATGCTGCATGCATGCTGCATATTTTTATGTGTGTTTGTGCAGTGATGTATAGGACTGAGCCTGTTGGCTGTTGAAACATCATCAAAGTATTATCTCTTGCCTTCCTCCTTCATTTACCATGAATGACGAAGTTAAGGAGAAACTAACAGAATGGGGATGCAGTGCAGTGTCAGCGTAGTTGACACTGCACTACAGCCTGTACAGGCACAGGCTTACCGCTCAACTTCAAGTTCAAGCCTCAGCCGACGGTGATAAATTTCCAGGACTTACCCCTAAAAGTTTCTAACAACGTCTCCATCCCCATTCTGTTAGTTTCTCCTTAACTTCGTCATCCATGGTAAATGAAGGAGGAAGGCAAGAGATAATACTTTATGATGTTTCAACAGCTAAAATAGCCAACAGGCTCAGTTTCATTGATTTCATTGATTTAGGTTCCTATGTACTTTATGAACATTTGCATAATTTGCATAAATTTGTATGGAGTAAACTTTACATGTCTTCCTGGTGAATGTGAAATCACTAGGAAACGGGGTAATTATTTTACCAGGAATTCCTGGTAAACTTTACACGGCTGACTGGTGAATTTCAAATCACGGCCAAGAAACGGGGTAAATTTAACACCGTTTGTGTTGCTCCCCGGGAACACGGAGGTCTGGTGAATTTTACCCCGTTTCTGTTATAATTTTACACGGACTTTTTTTAGTGTACCTACTTTATATTTTCCTTCCTTGTCTCCTTCTCTCCCTTTTCTACCTGCGCTGTTTGCTCTTCTTCCTTCTATCGTCACAAAATCGGTGAATATCCCTCGCTTGACTATGCACATAATGAATAGAAAAATACAGGATTTTAAACCCTCTAATGCACTCATTCATAGCATAAGAATTCTTTATACAGACAATGTCCGGAAAAAAAAGTTTGTTACATTACACAGCAGTATCTACAAGGAATAACTGAACTGAATTGAATCGAATTGAACTGAACTGAACTGAATTTTATTTTATCACGGTAAAACTCACATCAGTCAACAGACTGCTCTTCCGCGAGTACGTGGAACATAAAAACATTTGAATCAAATTATAACAAATCAAAACAAAAACAAAAGTCAAATCATAATAAACAAGTAATCATAATCATGGAACTATGAAATCATGCATGAGATAATAAACTAAAATATAATGAATACATAAATAACAAAACATAAGATAAGTCATACATCAAACAAAGTTTATACATCGAATACAAATACACAAAGAATAACATTCAAATTTGGTGATTTTCATAATATATTTTTTATATCACTTTACTAATTATGTCTGGCTGATAAAAAACAAACACATTCCCCGCACACAGAGGAATATGTACATGGGACTACACAAACAAGATGGGAACGTTTTAGTTCAAACCATTTCTAGTTAAATTTCGAAAATGAGGGCACTTGAAGAGCGGCCTTTTTCCAATAATATTCTTTTAAAATTGTATAATATAATCTTTTTATTTGAAAAGAAAAATGATACAGAAAATCTTCACCTCTACAAGGACCTGACCTTTGGTTGTAGTGATTACAGAATGGTTGAAAAGGTGTGATATATGATCAAGAATAGAATTCTAAGATGAATAACGTTAAGATTTTGATGATTTTCAATCGAAATTAATGCATTTTCGCAAATTATTTGTGGCTTGGTCATGGTTGACATCAGAATTTGAGTAAATGCGATAAACCAGCAGTGACATAAATGTGGGTACCAGGTAACGCGCACTGCAGTTTATGCGCGCGCTAGACTGTACAATGTGTAATATAACTAGCGCGTATTTTTGCTAGAATTGCGCGACAAGGTACCCACAATGACGTCATTGGGTCAACAGCAGTTGAAACTGGGACACCGTGGAGGCGCCAAAAATAGGCGGAAATCTTAACATATTTTTGGTTATTGCTCGGCAACACGACTATTTTGGAACTTTAGGCAGATGATTTTCTGCCAACAAAAATATGCTCTTTTAAATGAAGGAACATTGTTTCAGTATTTGGTACACCCTTTAACATCAATGATTACTCTTTGTTATTACAACTGTTTACTTGATGCTTTACGACTGATTCCGCAGCGCTGACTCTCCCTTCACATCGACATTACTCATACATGGAAGATAATTGTAATGCACTTTAAACCAAGGCAGCAATGACAACGATTAAACCATATGCATCGACAGTTGCGTCCAAGGCCAATGTATACATTAAGTTTAATAGCTGCATTTGACAATTAATTACGGAACCTCAACGTTCACGAAGGTTAAAAAGAGGCGTGAGCATCACATAATAACCAATATTGCTGGAAGCGTCAAACTAAAAGGAAGTACTCTCTGTATGAGATGGAGTAAATTTTCACTCCATTTTTCACTTCCCAGGAGTCGCCATAGGCACTTTTCAAAGAGTGCTCTCTCAAAAGAAATTTTTATTACAAATTATGGTCACTTCTCACTGAGTCACGCCAATCACGCTCATTGATTACTTTTGAGAAAGCATAAAGGAAATCAAGTTGTACTTTCACTACCACATAGATAATAACCCTACTTCTCTTTTTTCAAAAATTATTATTATTCATATCTTACCTCATTCCTCGGAAAACGACCGTTTCCGTGATTTTCGCGATGAGTACTTCTGAAGAAACCTAAAAGAACTCACCCGTCTAGAAGATCGCTACAAAGGAAACAGATTGGAAACTTGCGAAGGATAATGCACCGTTCATTTATTTTATTTGTGCGTTCAACATATGAAGTGGGGATAGTGGCCCTGAAGAACGCTCGACAACAGGTCATGTGCGACGTGAATTTCGAGGCCAACTTTGCGTCCCAATACTCGAAATTCAGGACCCGGGACGCGAAATTCATGTCCCGGGTTGCAAAATTTATAACCCGGCTGCGAAATTCATGACCAGTGACGCGAAATTCATGACACGGGAGGCGGAATTCATGACCCGGGATGCGAAATTCGCGACTATGACGCAAAGTTTGAGTCACGGATAGCGAATTTCGCGACTGTGAAGCAAAGTTGGCCGTGAAATTCACGTCGCACATGATGTTGTCGAGCGTAATTCAGGGCTACCATACACCCCCCCCCCCCCCCCCCCGCGGTAACCCTAGCGGGTCTGAATGGTATAATTATTAGGGGGGGGGGCCAAGGCAATCAGCATATTTTTTGCCTCTGGTGGAAAAAAAAAAGTATGGACCAATCAAATTCTTATAAGGTTAGCGCCAAATTTGAAGTTACGAGTTGTCTTTGCAACCTTTGGCAAAACTGTCTTTTGTTTTGCATTGGAGTTGATCCTGCGCGTCTCAGTATCATTAGCGGTGCGGTATTATAATCGAGTCATTTGTGAGCAACTAAAAAATCCTGCGGAATTAAGATGCTATTATGCGCATTCACTTCCTCTTTATTTGTTTTCCTGCGGGGATTTACAGCTGGATATCCGAATGAGCCTCAATAGTTAGAAAAAAAGAAAAATATGTGAATGCTTATGCCTAATCAATCATCTCATATGGAATTTTGGCGCGTATTTACTGACAGCTTGCATCAACACTAGAAGAGAAAAATCGTTTTATCCGTGGGCGATATCACCCCATTTGCAAACACATTTAGATAACGTTTATTCTCTTATGCACCCATTAGAACAGGACTACTTCGTTGCACATTGCAATGCGATCCCAAGTTTGATTGTTAGGCCAAAATGATAGAAAGGCAAATGCTTTTATTCCACAACAACGGCACTCAGACTCAAAAGATGAACAGCGTGATAAAAGCGAATGGTCGCTATCGTTGTGCTGTCTTCCAAATGCCATCGGAAAGAAGTCAAAACGATGGAAAAGTTAAACTCTCCAGACACTCAAATGGGTGAGCGGCGGGAGCGGGAGAAGAGGGGGGGGGGGGGGGGTATCCCATGATATATAAAGTACAATGCCGGTTACGATGCGCGTATTTTTAGGGTAGAAGATGGACAAGGAAAAAAATGGTGCGAATTCAGGGCAGTATATCGATGCAATGCCATTCGTGAATGTCGAAAGGTTAATGATTTCGAATTGTCGCACGTGTCTTAAGGAATAATGTGCAGGGAAAATTGCCTCTTCGCTTCGTGGAAGCCTTCTTGTTTGTTTTTTTTTATTATTATTATTTTACCACTGGAAAAAAAAAACGTTATTCTAGTCCCAGTTATAGTAATAGAAGTAATTTTGGTTCGTTTTATTTATTCTTTACCACAAATTTCAAATTGCCCAAATATCTGATTTTCTTTATATAGCGATTTAAAGATGATTTGCGGCGTCGAAATTAGCCGCCTCTCCCCTTTTTTCTAGACCAATATGTCGTAATCATGTCTAATTTTGTTATACTTTGCATTTAATTGCATGACGGTGATTTGGAACCCTTCAAAATGGCTTTCAATAAATGGTTTTGCGATGGTATGCATTCCCATCATGTGTTTTTGAATCTTCATTTCAGCATCTCCATGGAATATGTGAATCTATTGCATATCGAGAGTTTAAACATAACCGCATTAGCTTGTCAGAGAGATTTGTTTTGCCCCAAGGGATTCTGCCGTATAAACAGTGTCAGCACCTTTCAAGATTGCGTTTAGAGAAGACACGGTGCCTTCCGGTGTAAACAAGGGGTTGAAGTGTTTATGAGGCATAGACATTTGAAAGCAACTTCTGTATGTCATTCAGAGGAGGGACCCCAGACAGACCCACCCGCAGACATTCGCGTTTGTCATTCCAAGCATGTCCTGGCCGTTTAACGACCGCAGGGCAGACGGGGGCAGGTGGCTTGTCAAAGAACTTGCAGGATGCTGTCCGTGCGAAGTGTTTCCAACGTTCCGACGTGTGCCTTTGTAAGTGCATGCTTGAGGCTTGGTGCAAAGGAACACTCACACAACACGATATATCTCAAGAGGTTACCTTAAACTACAGTTTTCTGAAGAATTAGTTTCTGCTGAATAGTGGAAATAGGCACACCAAAAGAGGGCGCTTGTAGTCCAGAAAGGCAAATGGTCGGGAAACCTGTAAAATCTAAAGTGTAACTTGAGTCATGCGAATGCAAATGTAAATAATAGAAATCCATTTCAGATGTAATTTACGTATTAGTTTGAAATCATCGTTAGTATTATGAAATATTCTTTTGAAATATAAGTAAGGGAATACAGGTTTTATTTAACAAAAGGGAACTTACTCTAAACACTAAGAAAAAAAAGGTGCAATTTTGCACCCCAAATGCAACAATGGCAGCACCTGTGTCTATCAAGGTCTACTGTTTGCACCCAGAAATGCTCATTTGCACCCTTAAAGATGAAATTATGCATAAAGGTAAAGGGTAGCTTAAATGTAGCTTACTGCATCCTTAAATGTAGCTTACTGCATCCTTAATGGTGCATAATGCTTCTTTGGGTGCAAAATTGCACCCATAAATGTTGCACCCATAAAAGTTGCACCAACGTGTGCTCGTGTTTTTTTTTATTAAAAAAAAAGAAAAGAAAAAAGTTGCAGCCATAAAAGAGCTCCTGGTGTTGCATTTAAAGAGTGCAAAACCTTTTTTTTTTCTTTCTTTCTTTCTTTCTTTCTTTCTTAGTGTGTGGGGAAAAAAAAGGAATCAAAACAAGAACAGTAGATCAACAGGTTGCCACAATGATACACACGTAAAGTAAATATGTAGTCAGGAGGACCCCACGCGAGTATTTTAATCTTGAACTACTGGACTAAGAATTGCCACATTTTCTGTCGTGACAACCGAAGTACATTCCAATAGATTATAATTTCAAGTGTAGCTTAGCTGGGGTTCGAAACCAAGTAGATGCGTTAAAGCCTTGGGTAAGGTTTTGGGGGTAGCAGTCATTATTACCTTCTCCTGGGAGAGAACCTAAAGCTGTCGGTCCCCAGAATGTTTCCTTAACTTAAAAGCATACGCATATTTTCCTAACGGTCTGGTAAAATTATCAGCCATTTAAGTCAAAGATTATAAACGTTTGAATGGTCATTTGCAATCATTCCATCTCGTCAAAATTCTTCCTTTCTTCCTTTAACCGTGTTCTTGTCTTGCTAGACCTATAGCTTTACTTTATTTTAGCATTTCATCTTGTGGTTTTTTTTTTTTCATTTGCTAGATTTCTTTCAAAACTGTAACTTGCCCCCCCCCCCTCACGTTCCCTGCACCTGCCTCACCTTCAAGGAGAGTTTTCTGTGGACTTCAAATCATTGACCGCATCTTCTTTTCTTTCAGTAGCGTCCTATATATAAATCCCCAAATGAGTATCTTAAGACTTTCATCAAATAAAGAAACTGGATGCGTCGAGATCGAATCGTTGTCCAGGCATACTAAGCATGCTAAGAGAAAAGGTGTAACTATGTAGGCTTGTATTGGAAGGCTGGTTTAATAATACTTTTTATCTACTTATAGGGTATATTCTGTACTAATGAAGATTCTCTCAATAAACAATAGAAGATGCTATCGCTGAAGTTGATGTGCAAGCAAGTTTTATTGGTTAAAATTATTTCAGGATAAGTAATAAGATGTTAACACCATTAGGTTGATATTACGACTTCATAATTATTATCCTTATCTTATCCTTTTATTATCATTACTATTATAATTTTATTATCATTATTATTAAGATGACATCTGATACTGATGTTGATATGATATGATATTTATGTAATAGGATGTGACAAAATATGAAGTATCAACCCAGTAGATTTAAATGAATGAGGATAAAGTGTTTTCTTCTCCTCTCTAAACCACACCCGTTACACGCTTCTTCCCCCATTTGCATTGCCGATAGAACATGTAGAATGGCAGAGCACTCAAACTGTCAAAAAATATGATTCATTGGACATCTCAATATTCATAACCCTGGAAAAGTAAGTCCTGTCTTTTATGATGTATTTCTTTTCTGCAGTAGTAATGGCCTCACTTTAAATACCCCATAAATGAACTGAGTGGAGCACTAAATCTGCCTTTAAGATATCTTTTTCATAGACCCTGATAGACACAGGAAGTCAGGAGATGCATTTCTCTGTAAATTATTCAGGACGCACTTTCCATGCCGAATTAAGTACTATCGTTTCGGAAAAGCTTTTCCTTTAGTATTATACGAGATAGCATCGATTGTAATAGCATCCAACATGTCCAATGCAATATTACTTTCGGTTAAATCACACAACAACTCTAGAATACATTTAATACCATTTACAATCATTAGAGTCAAACCTCTAATGATTACAAAATGTGCCTATTCTTGATTGTGCCGAATTGTTTGTGGTGTTATGCATCAAGAATCAAGAACATCCTCACTAGGAAAGTGATTCCGTTCGTGCCCTCCTTGACCTTGAATCAGAGAACGAGTTTAATACTGTTGACCTTCACAACTAATATTAAATCTGATTGCCCTCATCTTCTCGTCCTCCCCCCCCCCCCCCCCCATCCCCGTATCAATTTACCAATTTATCCCGGTGACCGGTATCTACTCTACATGCGTATCTTATACACTGTCAAACTTGTACTAGACTTGCACTTGCACACGAAGTAATATTTTGTTCTTCTTTACTAATAGCGCGAATCCCATTATGACAAAACGCCAGCAGTTAAAAGTTCGATACTAAATTCCAATTTCATTTCATTTTCCTAAGACAGTTTGGTACACTTTATGATTCGAACGCGAAAGGCATAAAACATAAACTGTACTTCAGAAATCAAGTAGCTTTTTGTCGTTTCAAATATTTTAATGGGAAAAAAATTACACCATCTCATATATGTTTTCTTTCATGCAAACTTATGATGTAAGAATATGAATTCACGAACGCTCGACAAATTAGACCCTAACCTTGATTGTAAATAAATAAGTGCGATGGTCTTAAAGCTCCATTTTTTTTTTTTTTTATTTCTCTTGGATCATATTTGTATTTCCTCTTGAACCTATATTGAATAAAAGCCTTGATGCTGCTGGCAGGAGATAAACGAAAATCTTCCATCCGTCTGAAATAATTTGTCGCCATTTCTAAGCAATGCAAGCACGATAAGTTGTTGAAACATACTTGCGTAAAGAATTGCTCGAATCTGATCTTCCTAATTATCGATATCAAATGGTCGATTACCAACAAAGTGGAAGAACCTTCCATGTCAAATTCGTTTGAGAGTAACGATACAACTTCATTTTGCTTGTCAATGTTAGTCAGGATTGCGGCGGATTAGTTTCCTCTTCTTCTCTCTCTTCCTTTCTCTCTCTCTCTTCCTTTCTCTCTCTCTCTTCCTTTCTCTCTCTCTCTTCCTTTCTCTTTCCTATCTCGCTCTCTCTCTTTTCTCTCTGTATCTCTGTCTCTCTGCTTCCCTCCTTCTTCGCTTTGTTTTTCTCATTTGCAAACACCACACAGTCACACACCCACGCTCCCATCAGGACACAGCACCCCCCCCCCCCCCCTCTCTCTCTCTCTTTCTTTCAATGCCCCTTCTTTGCGCGCGGCGCTCTCTCTCTCTCTCTCTCATTTCTTTCCTTCTTCACTCTACTTCTTGTCCTTACAAACTTCAAAAACCACCCAAATGCTCACCAAGAATCCCCTCACCTTCCCCCCTCCTCTCTCTCTGCATACAAAAATGCACACATCATATTTTTGTCTCATCTATTGATCATGACGAACCTTCCTTTCTTTAATCATTATTTATATATAGCGAAAAAAATTCGAAGCTAAATGTATGACCTTCTCCTCACTGAAAGATGATCACGATATATGAGACAATATGCAAAGATGTACAGTGCCTCATAAATAACGAGTACGTTATCTTTCTTCTCTTAAAGCCGAAATGATTTGCATCAGTTCTTGAAAACTCGCTTCCTATGTATTACCTGTAAATATCAAACCATTTGATAGCCCAGGGATTCGTTTCATCGTGTGCACGTGACTGTCCTTTTCCAACATTTCGCAACTGAATTCAGATCTTGCACTGCACTGAAAATAAATTATTTTATTCTAATCCTACTGTACGCTCTCTTGACTTTCCAAATCTTTGATAATACTTTACGGTGCATGCACTTAAATTTTCGGCTTTGTAAGCTGAGAGCCTTGCCAAGGAAGCTTTATCTTTTAAAAGCAAGCCTGTTATCTCACTTCATGCTGCTTTTCATGGTCATTATTAAATGTTCTTCTTCGGAGATGATAGCTTTTGCCTCTGGAATTTGTTCTTTTTTTTTACTCCCTATTATCATGATTATTTAAAGCAACAGTGAACCGACCCTTATTATGATGTATTTACAACAGCGCCAACTTACGGCTACTCAAAACCGGAGACTCTTAGAAACATTATATCCTTTGTGGTTTTTCATGAATTTCCTTAGTATGCATACAAATACATTTTAACAGATGTTACTCAAAAAATAAAGCTTTCATTGATCAGAATAGAGCATGCTGGGAGCAAAAAGAGGACAAAATCAGTAGTTTAGGACTGAAAGGGCGCTATTTCAAAATCCCATACAAGGGTGCCAGTTCGCCCTGGCTTTAACAAAGATGTTCAAACAGTGAAAAGCTGTTTAAGTCATGCACAATCTATCTTTTTCTGTATATGTATAGCTAAATATGTATATTTAAAGATTTTTCTATTGCATAACATTAGATAATGATCATGGCAGTATGCAGCAGGGGTCAGTGGGGGAGTTGCCGCCACCCCTCCCCCCCCCCCCCAAAAAAAAAAAAAAAAATCCAAGCCTTACTTTTAAAATGAAAATTTTCGCAAAGTCCACCCACAGTGCGCACCAGACCCTTCAATCTCAATTTTTAAAATGCAAAAGCGCCCTTGTAACCAACTTTGTGGTTTCACTCCCACGCTTTCGTGTTTTCTCGAATATTTTACGTATTCTTGTCCCCCCCCCCCCCTCCCCTGGAAAAAAAATTCCTCCGTAGGGCATTGATAATGATTTCAAATTACCCAGACGTTGTCGTTAGTACTCAAACCAATCAAGTGTCAAAAAAGTCATGAAGGGGGGGGGGGGTATTGTCCCTGTAAGAGGTCATAGCATATTCTTACGATAGTCTGACGTTGCTGGATACATTCCGCGAGCTTTTGGCTGGAATAGCCTTTTTCAAAGCTGTATTCAACGAAACAAACAGAAAAAAAATGAACGACAAGCATATATTAACGGTAAAAGACTTAGGAATACATATGTGATAATATGTGATAACTAATATGTACTCACAATAACATAGGAAGAAACGTTTCGAATTATTACCTGCCCACAACCACAGCTATAAAGCAGGTATTAATTGCTTTCTATTTTTACTTTGTAACATTTCCATCCATTCCCCCTTCATCAACCAGTTTTCACATTTAGATTGTCTACAAAATTAATTTAGCTAATATGATTGTTTCAGAACTATTTCCAAATCTTAATAAGTTATTCAAACCCGGAAAACGAAAGCGACAAAAAGAATATGCTCAAGTTGCATTAAAAAGGGAGGGTCCGTCACTTTTTTCGGCAAATGTTGTATCATATTCAATTCTGTTTACTTTGGATATAATTTTTGTTCCTCTACCAAAAGTTTTTAAAGAAAGCAGATTGTCTCCCATTCCCGAATTTCTATGTAGGGCCTAACGTCCACGAAACGAGGAAGATGCCCCATTCCGTGATTGAGATCATGTGGCTTTGTTTTTCTTTCATTACTGCTATCGCCGCTCCTTTTTTACAAAAAAAAAATGAAAGTTAACAACTTTATCTCATCGTGCGCAACATGTTTTCCTTGGCGACATAAAACACAGATGAAATGATATCACAGCCACTTGTTGTTTTTTTTTTCTTTCCCTGCAATCCACCCAAACACCATGCAGTTAACGAGATCAACATATGGAACATCCTCCCTGTAGCCGTGGTGCACGACGGCTTGTTTTGGACATCAGATAGTACCCCCGCTACGCATTGTTGAAATACTAAACGAGTTCAATAAACGTCGCGCTACGTGCTGAAAGGGATCTTAAAGGCATTTAAAAAAGGGGTGGGGATCGAAGTTCTTCTTGCCGCACTTCAAGATCAAAATCTTACCCCTGAGTGCTATCCAAAAAATAGCTACAATTACAAGCGAATGCCAGTTTTTTTAAGGATAGTTCATATCTCCCCTCCTTTTGAAGTACTGAAGAAGAAATTTGATCAGTTTAATCGATAAAATAACATTTTTCGGGGCATATACATATATCTGTAGTAGGTTGTGTGATAACAATCTTATCACAGTGAGATCAAGGAATATATCGTCTGTTCAGAGCCAGAAGGGCGTTAACTATGTGTTAAAGCATATGGGTCAACTCTCGTCTGGCTCCAAACAGACGATATACACTTAATAGAACCGAAACATTAGATTCTATTGTATTACAAGAAGTTTGATCATTTACATCAGATTGAGAAGTATCATAAATACAATTTATCTTGATTATATTATTGCATACACAAACCGAAACAGACTATAATTATGACTTTTCTGTTCATATCCATTTGCTTTTAGTTGGGGGTGAGAATACAAGTCTATTCCAATGATCTCAGAACTAAGAATAAAACATTTCAAAATTTAAGACAGAATACTAACATTGTTAGGAATATGAAATACTGTTTCGATGACGAAATTAAAGAAAAAATTAACCAGTGGCATATGAGTTTGCATTGTAATCGATTGAAGAGATGGTGACCCTTATTAAAGCCTTAGTAATATACGGTTCACCTGAGGACGATGGCCGCAGCCTGCACAAATTGAAATCGTCAAAAAGACGCCACATGGAAATTTACAGTTTATTTCCCTTTGCCAACTTCTCTTAAATCTCACCCACATGTACACACACACAAACCGCACGCACATGCGAGCGCACAAAATCATGCAGGCACTCTTCTTTTTGAAGTTGAGGCTATTGCGTGACTCGCCTGTGATTTCTGGCTGATTGGGTTTCAAAGCGGCTGAGGTGAGGCAGCAACCCAAGGCAGACAGGTGATGGTACTCGGGCAAACTTCGGAATGCTGTTTTTAAGTTTAAAGGCATTGGCTAACTTTGTGAGCAGCTGATTTAAAAAATTCTCAAACTAAGATGAAACATGTGTATGAGTACTTGTATTTATACTCAAAAACCCTGAAACCAACCATAATTTGGAAGGAAAAGCTGTAAGTTAGACGCAAACCGTGATTTTATTAGCTTTCGTCTCGAGAGACACTGAACTAAGAGGACCGTTTGCGCGAATTCAAAAATACCGTTACTTGCCTTCCGCCGCGTGATACGTCAATACACACAGTGCGGTCCGTTGAGTCATGTGCGCATGCGCACTCCTTACGTTGGGTCTATGCAACCGACCCTCGTATATTTTTCAAACATTGGTTCACATTTCTAATATTTAAAAATACTTCCCGTGGATATTATGCTCTGAAACTTTCACACTGGTATTTTTACACTATAACCCTAATGTTTATCCCATTTTTAAGTAACAAAATGAGATTTTTTTAAAATCATAACAATGTTAGCCAATGCCTTTAATTTGAAAGGCTGATGGAAAGTTAGTAGAAAGGTATCTCGCTATGAAACTCTTGCATACTTCCGAAAGAGAGAAATGAATATCCTTTTCCATGATTTTCTCTTTCTGTGATTTATTTGATACGTCATTAGCTGTCTCTCGGCACGTTCATATCATGTAACCATTGTAATGATAAATATTCCTTCTCCAGACGTATGATATCTTTTCTTGATCGTCCTTTATCCCCCTTTCTCTCTCTCTCTCTCTCTCTCTCTCTCTTTCACCTCTCTTCTTTCTATCCCGAAATATATTAGAATACGAATACAAATTTCACAAATTTTCAAGATTCTTCTTTTGAATGATTGTGTCAAGATCCTCTCCTGGATGATTTTGCTTTCAGAATTTTTTTCTTGGTAATCGCAAACTTGAAATCTATTAAATGTATAATATTTGTAAAGTTATCTAAGCACCATGATGAAAGTGCACATGAGTAGAGACGTGGAAACCTTATACGTGTATAATCAAGAAGAAAATGTGCATCCATGGATACAGTTATGTTACAATAAGCTGATATCATAATAGATCAACACAATATAGTAAGCCTTTCCGCATGGCCTCTTCTTTGTAGACATAGAAGTGAGCTATGAAGATATACAGAGCTTGGGGCGACGATATCAGCGCTATTTATTCCCCAAGTTACTATGGTTACATTGCTGCAATTTATAAGTTTTTTGGAACGGTAAAGGAAGAATGCTTTTTAAAACTACAATTTATACGAAAAGAGTTAATATCAAAATTCTTCTACGATTGTAATTACTGCAGTGTATCACCTCTTTGCAGGAACCTCCCTTAATTGATAATTTGCTTTGTTTCGTATCCTCCCTCTGTATGAAAATAAAACATAATTGATAACGCATTTTTATTAAGTTAAAATGTCCATGGCATTGTGTCCGAGAAATGCACAAAAAGGGCACCTCGTCTCTAGGCCTACGAACACATCACTTTAGATGTAATAAATCTCATGGGGAGAGCCCTGCCAAATTATTCATCAGTCAGACAGAAGATTCAAGGTTATCCAAATCGCTTTGCTTACGCATTACTCTTGATTACGGTCTAATTTCATAACCGGGTGCCTGTCCTCCCATCTAACCATTCTCTCCCCATCTCTCCTTCTCTCGTCCTCTTTCTCTCCTTCCCACCTCCCCTTTCTCTCTCTCTCTCTCTCTCTCTCTCTCTCTCATTTTATCCATTTGTGCTTGATTTTTTTTTTCTCTCCCTGTATTCTGCCTATATTTCCATCTCACTTCTCTTGTTCTCTTTCTTTCAGTCTATCTTTCTCTCTAATTCTGTAGATTATTGTTTGTCTTCTCTTTTTATTATTATTGTTTTATATACTTGAACGGTCCTCCTTTATCACGCTGTTGAACATTTTAGTTAGATATAAGGTAATTTGTTCTCTCCTCTCTCTCTCTCTCTCACGTATATTCCTCTTTAGTCACCTAATATCATTTAATGTAAACATTAATCTTCAGTATTCCCTTTACACGACCAATTTAAATCCCCTCCCCTCCCCTCGCGCGCTCTCTCTCTCTCTCTCTCTCTCTCTGTTTGTCTTAATTAAAGCAGTTTGATATCTTCTGTAGATGTATATATAAATATATACATACATTTCTGATAAAATAACATATACTACAGCTTTGGCAACTCTCGTGGACATAAATACAAAAATTCCAAAAATGGTAGACCAGCTCTTATGTTTTGTCTTCAAACGTCAAAAACATAAAGACATTAGCTATGAAGGGGGGAAATGCGGGTTGAGGAATAAGCCATCGGGTTCTTTTATGTCATTTTTTTTTTTAATCTCATGGAAATATTAATCCAATCTTTGAATTTATCCTGAGAAGGAGTAACGCGACAACGCAAAAGAGCTTTACCTTACGAGGATTTAAGCACCTCTGGTTCAAGGTTGTTGTCGTACATTCCCAGCATGTTTTTTTTTTAAAGATGCCGCCATAAAAATAAAAACGAAAATGTGACAGCGAGGACAAGTAGGAAGATTTGCCGTGTTGATAAATCAAAATGGTACCCGCCCAATGAGAAAGCCTTTCAACAGGGATACCTTTAAATTGTTCACATGAAATTTCTCAATGTATTTGCACCTTGATAGTTGTCGCCATCCTCAGAAATAATACCTGAAAAAGGGAGAGGGGCACTATTAAGATTTATAGTTTAACCATTGCTTCACAGTTCAACCTAAGAAAAACAGTGATTAGATTTGATTTCAAAGCAAAGAATATTTACCTGCAGAAGGAATCATATACAGTTCTCGAAATATTACCATTCTATTACCCTTTTATGGGCATGTTTGAAACACCGGCGTAAATCCACTCTGAGGAGTGGGGGGGATGATTGACTTTTTTGACGATTTTTTTTTCTGTCGATCTCACACTTAAGTATAAGCACACACCCTCGCTGACCCCCACAGACCCCCCTACACACATTTTAATATTTATTTTGCGAGCGAGTGAAGCGAGCGATCCAAAAATAACCACTTTTTTGGTTTTCAATCGCATTTTCAAATAGAAATTCTAAAATATGATGGTTGTTTATGACAGATATTCAAAGATTTTACTAACGGATTGATTAAAATATATTTTCTTTCTTAAAAAGTGGGGGGATATTTGTACACGCCATCCCCCCCCCCCCCCCCTCTCCAAAAAGTGGGGGGGGGGGGATATATCCCCCATCCCCCCCGGGATTTACGCCAATGGTTTGAAATGTAGTTTAATAGGCTAACCTGAAGAACATATTTTAAACATGATCAATAGCTTGAATCCACAAGGGGTAATGAATATTTAGTAATAATGAGATTTGAACCCTTCAAACCATTGAAAGATTTATCTAGTGCTTGAAAAGGACAGAAAGTTTGTTAGGTCTTGTTCTCTTTGTAAAGTATTTCAGATTGTGTTAAGGGATAGCTCGTACTACGCACTTCTGATTCTGCTAAAGGAACGGTTTCAATGTGAAAAAAAAAATATGCGTCTATCATCTTCAATTGAAACTTTACTAAATAAGTTTAGTGTTTATGGTTCCATGAAATAAACATCCACCCGGATGTGTATCCGCTCATCTGTCGTCGTCAATTAAAAGCTATTGATGTTTAGAAGCCGATTAACATAATGAACATGTGTTTAATCACTTACTGTTGGAAGTGTCCATTTGAATATTTATGGAGATGTCCTCAGCATAGATTTAATCATTGACATTGTTTACTGTAATATCCCCATCTCACTAGAAGGCGATTCCGCTGCCATCCTCAATAATCGACAAAGCGTGGTGGATCGTGGCTGGAGCCTTTTCAATCTTCTCGGTCGTATCTTGAGCCTTTCTGAAGCGCCAATCATCGCCACCGTCGCCCTTGTCACCACCAAGTTGTGAACATGTTCAAAACTTCCGTAGCGAGAGCACCGAGGTCGCCAAGAGCGCCACAATCGTCTTAAGAGCGTATCAAAAACGACATGCCCGTAGCCCAAACGTCATGAACGTGTCAGCAACGCCTAAAGCGTACTTCAAGCGCATTGAAAGGGGCTCCTATCGCTTGTGCTTTCAGGCCCCGGCCTTCCCTAGACGAGTTTCCACAGTTATGTTTCTGCGCATCTCATTCGCGCATCCTGGCTGGTATTGTTACGTCATCACAACAGTAGTGCAATCACCGCGCAGGTAAAAAATGGAGTAGGAGGACGATTCTGCCCCGTTTTTAGCAAAATTTTTAACAGATCGTCATGGATCGTCATGGTCGCCATGATCGCCTTTCTAGTGAGATGGGGGCCTAAGACATAGATCCGAATTCGCGGCTCACTCCTCATTGAGATTTGAAATCTCTCCCACATTTGCTGTCTGAAAAGCGAATTGCGTCGTCCTTTAAGCATGTACTATATCAAAATGAAAATTGTCTTCTCGAAATCAGGCATGTCTGAGCTTAGCCATCTCATGTTTTGTAATTCAAAGAACCTCTTTGCATGTGTGAAAATCTTGGACATTATCATGATTATGCACGCTATGTTCCCATATCCTCTTGTTTCATCTTTGAACTTGTCCTGCCATATCTGCCGGTGATAGCTCAAAAAAAAAAAAAAACAGTGGAGGTAAACAGCGTTTTTTTCAGCAACATCATGATTGTAATACCGATTGTAACTTGCAGATAATGATCTTTCACTTTCTTATCAAGATGACTAGATAACCTTGAAGACGTAACAAGCTTAAATAAGATGTTTTTCTGTCTTGTAAAGGTAATTTAGATGAACTCCACAATGAGCAAGAAATAGCAGATGAACAAAACTAGATAATGATGATCTTTTCTCCGAAACACTGAATCATGCTTGTTTATCACCATTTTATTGCATGCAGTGAAGCTTAGATGATTTAGTATTCTCATAAACTGCCGGGGACAGATGCATTTTGAGGAATTATTCTTCACAAATCTTTCGCAAGAAGCAGTCAAATCAGGGGCATGCGTCCTAATTACTTTTCAACGACAGAAATATGACATGTTGATCTGGTATTGTTCTTTAGACCTTGCCTGCCTAGACGTAATACCGAACAGCTGGAAAGAGGAATTAATGAGGCCCACTTGATGAAAGAAAAGTGGGTTGTTTTGATTTGTGTGCGAAATAAAGAACAAAAGCAACCAATACAAAACAGAAAATCCAGAGGATCGTAGTGCAGATTTTCTTCTTCTATCATGTCTACAGTCAACATTAACTTTTTCTTCTTCTATCATGTCTACAGTCAACATTAACACGGTTAGAAACGTTTAGAGCTGTATAAGTTGTAGGTTACATTACCATATGACAATGAAAATGGCGTTTTGCACAATATCCACTTGTAAAAAATACATTTTGGAAATACAAAGAAACACAGAAATAAAAAGAATAATAAATCCTTTCAAAATTGTGACATTTGCTCGAAAGAAGGTCGACTACTTTTTTCAGTATCCAGGAATGCTGAGGAAGTCATGAGGAACGCCTAACCACCAAACACGGATGCGAATCTAATGACCAAGCAATGTTTCATATCGCAATGTTACAGCCTCTCATTTCGATCCACTTACATCATAATTCAATCATAGCCCAATCCTATCTGACCACTTACTGTGCCAAAAGGCGCCACTCTTACAAAAAGGCGCCACTATTATTACGTACTTTGGGGATTTAGAAGATTGCTATCAAGGGTAACTCCGTTCTGCTGGTAAAGAACCTATGACCCTGATACGATTTTGCACATAGTTTAGCAGGAAATAAAGATAACACAAATAAATCTAGTTCAGGAATGTTAGGCTTTCACTTTTCTTTCTCTCTTTTTCTCTCTACTTCTTTCTCTCTCTCTTCGTACTTTCCCATTTTCCTTTTCATCTTTTTTTTTTCTTTTATACTCGTCATCTTATTCTTTACCCTTTCTCCAGTTCTTCAGAATGCATTATGGCTAATGCTTTTTTTTTCCTACTTGAGACGAAACCAAGTGCGTTACGGTGCTATAATGGCATTTTCGATGCAGGAAAGAAAGTGATAATGTACATTTCGCTACCATAGTCCTTTTGCTTGATTTATGTATACACCCGATGCCTCAATCCCCCCCCCCCTTTCTTCTTTGTTTTTAACCCTATCTCTGTCTCTCTGGCTCAGTCCCACACACCCGCGCACACACGCACGCGCCACACTCTCTTCTCTTTCTCTCACTTATCTCGCTCTCCTATGTCAAAGACTCCATTTTATCGCGAGGTCATAATTTGTGTATAATATATTTTGAAATTGTTTATGTTAAATCACCTTTATATAATTTATGAAACGCGTTAAGCAGTAAGTGATCATGGTGATTAAGCATATTCTCCACGAAAGTTATGCACTAATGTGTTTGCATGATTTGCATATTGTGTATCAAAAATGAAAAATAACTAAATCTGAATCTGAATCATTGCTTTGACAACTTCATCAGAACTCAGTGACTTATTGACAAATAAGACAACAAAAAGGGGGCCATTTCATCACCCCCTTCTTATGTATGTGCACATTATCTGTTCTTGTTTTTTTAGTCCACTTTCTTTTCGATCATTTCAGTTCTTGCTCATATTTTATGATCAAAAATCATGCAGTCAAACGTACCTCTAAGGAATCAGTTACATCATTTTCTGAATATGAGGCAATAACCGCACTTACACGTACTCTTCGTTCATCCGAATCTGGCCTTTCACATATTCCACTATCAAAGAAATCCTGGGGGATCGAGCATTTGCTCATGCCGGACCAGCCTTGTGGAATTCACTCCCACAGGAGCTGAAGAATGCAAACTCTTCAACTTCCTTCAAGGGCAACCTTAAATCACATTTGTTCAATAGCAGGTACTAGGTTTGAAGACAGACATTTTCTTTTTCTTTTCTGTGTTGTAATGTCGTTAGGAATTCTTTGTTTATCTGTATTTTTTTTATTTTCAAGCGCCTTGAGCATTCAATCATAATGGAAAAGACGCTATAGAAATCCTATGCATTACTAAAATTGTCTGTGATGATATCGCAAGGGGCATCGATCGCGGGATTAGCTCGAGTGTTGGACCTACTTTTAACCAACACACTTGCCCCCGTCGCTTTCTTTTCTGAAGATGAGGCAATAACTGGCTTTTAATTCTTTTTTTTTCGGAAGTGAATAATATCATCGGTGCTCTCTTCCTCAAGATAAAATACTTCAATGAGGGAAGGCGGCTCCATCGATCTATAACCTCCTTCTGGGATATTTGAGCATGAGTTCTGAGATTATTTAACACTTCTTTGAGATAGCGAGACTTTCATGTCTGAATAGTAATAAGGGAAATACTCGACTGGAAGTGATACTCCGTTATTATCGTATGTGACATTTTTCGAACGTCATCTGTTAAGTACTGAACTGAATTGAAATAAAATGAAATGAACTGATTTGAATTGAACTTTATTATCCTTTCCTCTGAGCCAGTTGCCGAATTGAGAAAGATTTACATATGAAGGCTTATTTCCAAAAGGTGCTGAATCCGTTTTTCATCTAAACCAAGGTTTTAGCACACTTGGATGTTTGTTCCATATGCGCTTCAGTATGACTAATTTGAATATCAAAAATATTTCAGGAAAGTGGAAAAAATGGGCAAAAAGTATGTTTATTTCCAAAACGCGCCGAATTTTATTTTGCCTTTATCAAATATTTTTATTTAAAACCATTTCCTTCTTTTAAACATCGAAGCTTTTCACAGTTGCAAGTATCAATGTTGGTACTTGTTCATTAGTCATCATCGATCAAATGAGAATGAAAGAAATCCTGCGCGAGTGGTAATTTTTCTAGATTTTTTCTATATTTTTCATTTGTAGGGATTTAGCACCTTTTAGAAAAAAAAATCGTAACATTGGAAGTCATGTATAAAAAATATTAAAGAATTCTAAAAAAAAGATTACTACTCATGCAGGATTTTTCATTCTCATTTTTTTTTTCTTGAAGTCTAATGTTGATACTTCAACTGTGAAAAAAGTGTTGCTGTTTCGAAGAAGGAAAAATGAATTAAACAAAAATATTTGATATATTCGAAATCATTCAAATTGGATTTTTTTTTTTATCAGTATCAAGGCAGACCTACAAAGAAATATCACTTCACAGTTCGAGTTAAACACCAGACAAGATATCAGAGTAGGATTTGTGTACTTTCAGTCAAGTTTCAAGATGTTATCGATTTTATTCAGCGTAGTGCATGCAACACGATTCGAACAACAAAAGTCATTGGTTACATCGCTTACTTTCTTCTTTATTAGTATGGGTGCTTTCAGAAGCTCTGTTTTGGTTTGTTTCTTCTGTTAGTTTGTTTGTTTTTGTTTTTGTTTGTTTGTTTTTGCATTGAATATGAATGTTAGAACGAGTACAATTATCTTATTGGAGGATCTGAATACTGATAAGAATAGTGAAATCGAAATTTGGATTGACGTAGCTAATCCACAGACTGCTATGGCACAACTACGATTGGGTATCGACTTCACTTAACTTTCGCGATAGCATGGAATTTCACTCTTAGTGGTCTGACTATCCGGAACTTTGATCATTAAGACCTTGCTTGTTTAAATGTTCATAATACAGGCTATCATAGTTTTTTTTTTTTCAAAATCGCATTGGAGACTGATCGTATAGTGTGTGGTGGGCTAGAGACAAGAGAGTGTTTCACAGAGATTTAAGTTTGACTTCAAATCATCCGTAAGTGCAACAAATCATGCGTAACTTTTTATAAATCGTAAAACAGACTTTGCCCTATTTGAGGAAATGAATAAATGAAATAAAAAATAATATCGATTTTCCTGATTTGACTGCAGGAGAAATGTAATATAATATGAATCGGTTTTATATTTTTTGCTCTTAAACTGATTATCCCTCTTTTCTGCTGCATTTAAGTCTCCTGACTAAATGAACCTGAAATGATAATACTATTTAATATAACCTTGAAATACCCGACCACCTGTAATCACAGTCTCAATGCATCCACAAAGTCATAGGAGAAACAAACAGTTCCTTTAAAAATAATTGTAAAGTGGCAAAACAAAATAATCATTATAAATAATTGGCACAATCATAAGTCCGCCAATGTATGAAATTATGAAAAAAGTTCTTGTTTGCATTCTAACAGACCCGCTTTTTCTTTCTCCCGACAAAAAAAAAACATCTACTTACTCTACTGATATATTTAAGATCCACAAGAAAAAAAAGAATTCTCCATAATACCTACAGGAAACAGGACAAGAGAAAGGCTCTCTTGATAATCAATTTCCGAGATGTAAGCTGATATTCAGGCAATGAATTTCACCTTCGGCAAGAACCGGTTATAAAATATATACTCATATAAAAATTAGATTACTAACATACTCATGCCTCTAAGCGGTAGTCGGGGATTAAAGGAAGGAGGTCCGAACACTTCAGGATGGATATTGATCTGAAGGGAACTCTAATCCAAGGTCATCCCTAGTGGTGTCCTCAAATTGAGGGCCTATCATACCCATTGCTGGCGACGCCATCCATTTTTGCATGAAGTCCCTGAACATTCTTCGAAATCGAGCTACTTGTGTTTATAATTGTCCTCATTTATTCCATACAGAAATATACTTCCGTTTAAAGGGAAATCTGAAACGTTGCAAAACGATAACTCGGGAATAGAATTAGAAATGTGAACGTTCTTGAAGACTGGAAAACTAGATTATTTATCATTCCCAAATTTAAAAGGGTGATAAAAGAGGATATGTTTTTTTTTTTTTATCGTACTGAAATGAAACTTAATATTTCCTTTTCATTTCTCATTCAGGGAAGATTAATTGAATCTTCAAAGAAAGGCTCATAAGCCTTCTACTTTCTATTTACAGATAAGATTATTTAAGCATGTTAGGAATATTAACAATCCTGATTCCGCTAGGTGATATGCACAAAATGCAATAAAGCACCTGTGTGTTTTTTTTATTTTTGCTCGTTTGCTTTGGATGGGCGATTTTATTCATGTTTTTTTTTTTTCAAACAAATGGTCATTGCGTGATCGCTTATGGATGTCATGCTGCTCTGTGATAGCCAGTTCCTCAAGAAGGTCATAGTTCTGTAGATGTGGCACTTCTTAGAACTAAACTGATATATCATGAATGTAACATGTTCCTTCGCATAAGGCCAGATATTCTTGCTTTAGCATTAAGCAAGTTTTCTTTCTTCCGGTTTTCCGCTTCAAAAACTTTTGTTTTCGATTTACTTTTCGATTTACTAGTGTTAACAGTCCTTTGATATAACTTTCGTCTTCTACAAATATCAGCAGAACCTCTCTTCCGATAATGGATCGCATCCGATCTTCATGTCCAGGACCAGCAGGCAGTGGGTAAAGAAACAAAAATAATGATGGTTAACTATGTGCTGAAGAGATATCACTCCACAACGAGTCCCCCGCCGCCGCCGCCCTCGTTTCCAAAGAAATCAATGTTCTTCTACTGTTAGCACAATGCCCCTCGAATATAATGACTTATCATCGAAGTGGGCGCCCAACTACTCTAATTTTCCTGCCGACCCCTGGAATCTATAACTGTTTTCACTCTCGGTTTCTACATTTTTCCCCATAGCTGCGATGCACCTTAATATAAAACAATCTTTTCATTATTGGTCAAGATTAATAGTTAATTCAAACAGTCAACAAGCTCATTTTTGTTCGAACATAAACTCGAGGTTACGTAAATAAACAGTGTAATTTTACTGGAAACTGCAGAAGGCTGTTCAATGTCCCAACTTGTGCATGTTGTGCTTGTGTCGTTTATAGATTTATTGTCCCATGTGCTTTGGCCTGGTATCGTTTATTTTCTTTATCTCCTTATTTTGCTTTTTTCTTTTATTCGTAAAGGATCCGTGATGTACATGTTAGGGAATGTGATTTACGTATAAGCTTTGCTTTCCTAGGCTTCCACCGCACTACATCGAGCATTTGCTTTATTCATTTATACATTTACCATTTGAATGATACATAATGTAAATAGAACAACGTTTCCTATTATATTATTCTTAATTATTGGTGTTTTATATTCATATTAATAATAATAATAATAATAATAATAATAATAATAATAATATAATAGTAATTATAATAATATGAATAATAATAATAATAATAATAATAATAATAATAATCCGTTCTTTATAGCGCTTATCACATTATCATCTAACGTCATATTGATTTTTGTAAAATGAAAAGGCATTATGCTCTTATTGTGGAAATGAAAGGAAAAAGAAGTGAAAATGAACTTTATTTATTCCTATTTCCACTTTCCAGAGTTAAATAAGACATCAAAAGTAGTTTGATTTACTGCTGCGCATTAAATTTCATGAATATATTCACGTTTTAAAGTATTCCCGTCTATGTCTCTGTTATTTGCATTAGAGTGATTGCTCTGACGACATCATACCTCATGGCTGCACATCAATCGATGCGTGGGACCATGCTCCTGAATAAAAACGCTTAAGTTATACATAGCTTTAATACATTTCAACCGGAGGGGATATATCGTGCACCTAACCATTCCGCCAAGGTTGACCCATCAATTACTGTCTCATCGTGGGCTTCTTGTTCAGAATGGAGACGCAAATCAGAGGAAACTCTACCATGTCTTACTAGCTTTTGATGTTAAAGCGCATGTGCAGTTTGGGGAGCAAAAAGAAACATGTGCAGTTTGAGGAGCAAAAAGGAAATTGTCATGAAACTGAATTAGTGTAGGCCTTAAATTATCCGCCTTGAATGAAAAGATACATGTGTGAGATCAAGTGATATTAAGTTCATCATGCGGTGCATTTCATTGTAAATGTTTGAAATGAACGCAATGTAACGGGTCACACTCTGCCCTCCTCTTGGAGCCCTGCTTCCCGACCGCTCCCCGCAGAACGATCACAGCGTGCGACCTACGTCACCAGAGATCAAAAGTACTTTTCGCCTTTCATATCTTTGATATTCATCTTGAGGAAGAAAGAATCTACGACATCTTAGGTTTTCTTCTTCTTCTGTCATGTTAACGACGAAAATTATGCTATGATTTTTATTTTTGTAAGTGGTTTTTTTTACTTTGTGTCCCTTTATACCAAATAAAGAATGCTGATTTTCCCCCCATATACAATGCATATCACTCTCTTGATTGAGAGTCTTGACCTTATAAAGCACACTGATTTGGGGATATCTACCATTTTCTCCATTTATTTCCGCTAATTAGAATGGGTTTTTTTTCGATAACCCAAAAGATTACAGAATCATACTGTAACTACCAAATTTATCAAACAGAACGCCCTCTCATTTCAGGGGTCTATTTTTACCATGTTTACTAGAATTATGTTTAATGGGGTTCGCATATACATCCCCCCCCCTACTATTCAGTTTCATTAATGAGTTACAATCCGTCTCCTTCCATTATTAAACTAATTCTATATTTCTATTCCTGAGCATTATTTCTAGATTTGACTTGATTTTGTAAGATTTTTTTTTCTTCACCATCACCGAAACCCAAGAGGTCAATACCATGAGAAAACCTCAGAATGATATTGCCAATGAGTCCTCACCAAATTATATTCTTTTAATCACGTATAACCTTCTAATGGAAATTGATTTTTATTTCTTCCTTGGGGCCCTAAACCATCATCATTAATAGGAAATACGATATCCTTGAGTGAAAACGACATAAGGTAACCACTTGAAGCATGATATCCTTCGTGTGGGAACAGAAACATAACGATGAAAATAACTGAACATTATACCGGAGATTGATTCCCATATCTCTAATTGATACCCATGCTTTCCCCGGGATATGAGCAGCAGCAGGAGTTCTGTTTCCTCTGCTTTTCACTTAAGTGGAAAATAATTACAATTAATTTAATTGTTACTTAAGGGTATTCCACATTACATTCCAGAATTGCAGAGGATTCTCATGTATTGGGTCGAATTCATATCAGCCGCAGAGTTTGATTGGCTAGTTAGAATCATTCTTCACGTATCGTTTGATGCTATAACAAGACAGCTCTCCAATCATGTGAAATGCCTTGTTCAAACTTCCCTTCACAAACTCAAGCTTCGCTTCGCCACCTTCTCTGTGCATGCTGTATCATACAGTATATTGGAATTTTGTACATTATGTTGTTGACTCAGAAGGGAAAAAAAGAATGTGAATTTCAATTTCAAATTTCATGTGAAATAATGTGGGGTTGCAATTGCCGCGTCCTAATCAAATAAAACAGCTAAATCTGTTCAGAGTGTCTTGATGTGAGCAATGATCCTCTTTCCCGGTGACGTATGATGTTCATGTGATTTCATTATAGCCAGGTAATCATGTAATGGCTTCTTCGTTTCCTCTTGCTTTATTCTCATGTAAAAAATATTAAGTTCATTCAAATATAGGAACGTCCTGATTATCGGATCTATGGTATTTTCGAGGTAAATTTTTGTAAATACAAATTTAACTACGTAGACGGGTTATAATTAACTCTTTGACATGTGTAACCGGTAATGACTTGTTAGAGGAGAATGCAACTCAGACATCGGTGTGCTTGCAGTGAATGAGGAAGAACAAGAAGAGTAAACAGTTAAAGTTTGAGGAAAATCGGACATTCTGTTCAAGAGTTATGAACTTTTAAGGTTAAAGTAAATCCTTATTATGGGATCCTTGAACTGGCAAATTTGCCAGCATCTGTGACGTCATCGTGGACAACTCTCTATTCATTATGTACATAGAATTTAACATTTTCTTTATTTTCAAGAAAAATAAAAATTCTTTTGATTTCTTGTTTGAGTATGACATGGCCATATCAATTCTGCATGCATTTTGAGAAGAATTATGTTGATTCCTGACCTGAAATTTCATATAAATCAATTTTTTTGAAAAAATATGTACAAAATGAATAGGGAGTTGTCCACGATGACATCACAGATGCTGGCAAAGTTGCCAACTCTCAAGGATCCTGATAACCGGGATTTACAGAAACTTTCAAAATTCATAACTCTTGAACAGATTGTCCGATTTTGCTCAAACTTTCACTGTTTACTCTTATTGGCCATATTTATTCTCTAAGAGCACACTGATGAAAAGGTTGCATTCTCCTTTAAAGTCTCTTTACCGTCAACGCACACTGTTTGATCAGAATACGACTTGACTTTGGAACAAATTGTATTCCGAATTAGTATTTATACGACTATTCAGAACTTTGATCATTAAGATTTTACCATTTAAATGTTCATATCAATTTGTACAACTTTTTTTTTCCAAAATCGGAACGCAAACAGATCGCATGGTGTGCGATGTGTTTTAAATGTAAAAGATATAAGTCTTCAGAGACGAGGAGCAGACGTTATGCGCCTGCAAACAAAGCTACAGATATCCGTCTTACGTTATCGGCCATTGACATGACTGATGGGATGGATTTGCACATACTATGTTTCTGCAACCCTACCTTAGCATATTAAGAGTTCAGGGAACTCTGATTACCATTAATATCGACAATCAACCTTGAACTATGAAATATAAATCGCGAACAGTGCCGAGGACAATCGCAGAGGCAAATCGTTCAGAGGGCAAAAGCTGAAAGAGAGGGTGATCAGCTACTAGATTATGGCCCTGCGGCATGAAGAAGTGTCCCAGTCGCTGCCTGCCAAGAGGGGGTACAATAATCCTGATCTCGTAACAGTCCCTCTGTTGGGTGGCATGCACGCCCTCCAGCCATGAATACCGAGGAGACGGATTTAATTAAAAGCTTCCCGCGTCTTTGGCAGATGTGCGCGCGGTTTAGAGACCCCGTAATCCCGAGCCTCGTTAAAGTGACGCAAGAAATACATTAAAGATCCTGACTTGTGGCGCCGCCATCACTCACACGTCATTGCAAACCAATATTTGAAAGATCCAATGACTTGTTCTTTAACTTTGTTACAGCACTGTGGCGTGTTGTGAATAATGCTTAACCGTACGTGAAGAATGGCCATTCGACCTATCATTGCTGAGCAGTTTTGTGCTAGCGTCATGGCAAAATAATAATAATAAAATCTTCTATGTTCCCAAAGAAGAGCATTTGTTATTTTGAAATAATATTGTATGTCGAGTAACCTTTCAAATAATGTCAAAGTCCGGCTCACACAAGGTGTTCTTTTTTTAACATTAAGAACGTTGATTATGTCTTGCTTACCCAGGGTAGCCTCCTCAGTATTGTGCCTCATTATCACTTACAATTACTAATCATCTTTTCATGCAATGCTACTCTGTTATGGCGCATCAAAGACCGCTCAAGATGCTGACGCCTTCCCGAGCTGAGCAAATGAAGACTCGTGCCGGACATTCGGCAAAGTTTTGCAGATGCTGACGCAACTGACAAAATGATATTTTAGTCATGGTGAGGCCCTCTTTTCATTTCCAATCGTTACAGTTAATGTATGATTTATGTGGTTATCTATTACTGTTAGCTAGGTATTAAGGCTATACTACGCTTTTGCAGAACCAATTCCTAATTCAACAAATGACCGGATATTGACACTTAGTACTTCAGATGGGACTCCACTTTAAGAGAATATGTACCCAGTAATGAAGTCCAAACATCATAAGATAAAAAGGAAGGCCTTACCTCGAGTACCCCCTATCCGGATGTCTCATCCTTTAAGCAACGTAAGAAATCTTCTCCTTAAATCTAAAATCAACCTAATCGAAGAACCCGCTACCACTATTAGCACAGCGAATCGCTAGTCTAGGTGAACGAACTTCCTCCTGAATTTTCGAACAAGGTACTTACCATGCTTACGCCTATTTCATTTACTTCTTATTCTTCAGGGAATGTGGATTTGTTTGATATAATTAACTGTTTCATTTACTGTAATTAGATTACACTGTCGACTCCTATACATATACTCCTGGACGAGCGGTATTACATTTACTGACAAGGGCCATTCATTTAAAATAAATCATAATCAAATCAAATCCAACTTTGCGATGTTTATATTTATGGTTAAAACGAAGTTTAGCGCATTTAGGTCCTTTGCTTGGCAACTACTGCCACCATTCTCCATCTCTCATCTTCTATTTTCATTTGAATTTGAAGGGTGCAAAATTGAACCTTTTATTCTTAGTGTGTATATTGGTGAAGGCTTTTGACTCTTATAAGGGGGGTCCAGGGTTCGATCCTCATTGTGCTTACATCTTTGTCCCTCTCAACCTTGGTGTAAATCGGTACCTGGCAGTGCTGGGTTAATGATAATGAGCAGGGTCCTCAGGAAGAATAACACCGAAGATGATAAGACTTCATTGCTATTATCAAAATACTCAATAATGAATAATAATAATGATAACAATGGTGATAATAATAATGATAATAATGATATTAATAATTACTATCATTATCATTACAAATTAAGATCCATTTAATCAGCTTCCGTTTCGTTATTTCGTTTCTTCTGTGCTCTCTGTTTGTTAGTTTAATATGTTGTATAATTAAACACAGTAATTTTCACTGGCTGAAAGGATCCGATTCTTCATTCTTTAATGAAAAATAAAAACTGAAAGTGAGGAATCTCTAGTTGGATTTCATAACATTTAAACAATTGAAACAACTTGAACAACAACAAAAAACGTATCTATAAAACATGTTACTCGTGAAACAAATGCTAAATACAGTAGAAGGGAAAATGAAGAGAGTGAAATGAATATGGAGGAAGATGGAGACGTACAATTTAAGCAAAAGAATAAAAATTGAAATTAAAAAAAATAGTGATGATGACTATAATAATATCACTAACAATAAAGATAATAATGATAATAGTAATAATCATATGATAATGATAGCAATGATAATGATGATAACAAAAATAATGATATTGATAATAATAATGGTGGTAACAATAATGATAATAATGATGATAAAACAATAACGAAAATAATAATGATAAAAGTAATAATAACGATAGTTCAAGACAGCTGACATGACATTTGTGTCTGAAAAAACAAGTCTAATCTTTGGATGGTCGCGAAAAATGACAGAAGACGGCGCAGGTCAGTTTATTTCTGGACTTATTCTCGTCCAGGGAGATATAATTGTCAACAATTATATCGTAGATTTGTTTGGATTGTAAGAGTCTCTAATTTTGAGAGGACATCCTTGCTGGGTCCTCGTTAATATAAGAGCCATTCAGAGAAAGGAGATAGAGAGAGATAGAAAGAAACTCCTATGGTATTACAATACTATCAAGGACAGTTTTGGGGGTTCATATTCCATTTTTGTCTGAAAGATTTATTTCCTAACAGTGTTCATTATCATTTACATTTAAAAACTGCGTTTTTTCTGTTTTAGATAACTCTTCAGAAGTAAAGCCAATGATGAATCGACCCCCCCCCCCTTCTCTCTCTCTCTCTCTCTCTCTCTTTCTCTTTGTCTCTCCATTGCTTTCCATCCTCTCTCCCACTCCTTTAGTCTTTTCTGTCGATCATCTTCGCTTTGCCTTGTAACCAGATGCCTGAATGTCCCTGCTTTTGAGTCAACGGAAGTTCCATCAGTGCACGGTATGTACACCATTGATCGAACACGGTGAGGGAACATTCATAACCACTAGCAAGGGGCACGCTCACACCCCTGTCTACCAGTGAGATCAACTCCAAACCAGTATCGGACCAAACAAACGATTGCGCTATTCCAAATGGCAGACATTGGTCGATTTGGTATCGTTGTGGAGTTAGTTTGGCGGTGTGACCGAGAGACAAAGAAATAGAGAGCAGGAAATTCCATCGAGAGATGAACTGCATGGCTCTGTTTGTTGTCTGGCTGTTTTCTAAGTCCAGGTGGAAAGGAATAAACGTATATATATATTCCATTCTTTTGACTGTGGAGATGAGGCGGAATTCCTCAAAACAATTTTCCCAGCGAAAAATATCACCTTCTCCCCTTCCGTGGTACATACAATTTAACCAGACGTGACGTAATGAAGAAATGTTATTGAGGTACAGGAAATTTAGTTAAAAGCCATCATGGCTTAGGCCTGTTTGTATCGAGGGGGGGGGGGTTAACCCAAAGGCCTTCATGACGCTGAATGACCGATACGTTACCTGTCAATTGCCTTACTTTAGCTCTCGCGTATTTTTAATTCTTAGTTTTGGAGGGGATGTTCTTTGAGTGAAAATTCACGAAAACGACTACCCCCCCCCCCCCCCTCCCGGACTATGCCAGTGAGCATAGTCCGCCGTAAACATGAATAGCACATAAATCTAATCAGGCATGCATGTTTCTTTCCTGAATGTTATGACTGGGGGACTAGGCCAGGGGTAACAAGAATAACAGAGATGTATAGTCAGGGATTGGCGGAATGCTGCTTCTACCCTCTGAATCAAATAAGGCGTACAGTGCTTTCTCATTGGGCAGGTGATTGTATTCAGAATTTTCACTTCGGGTTTTTTTTTTTTAAACCGACATTCACATAAACCATTTTTGTGTCTCTCGTAGTAGACTTGTCATTCTAATAGAGGGGGAACAGCCATCCAAACAATGATTTGTGTATGGTGACAAGAAATCAAGCTGTTATAAAATATAAATTATTCAAGTGATAAAATATTGAAGCGTTTAAGGGGTAAATTATGTGATATCACCTCCTGCTACATTTTACCCAGTGGTGAATTCCATGTGCTTGCATTCAAGTTCGTCGACAGGTGCGCCTACACATTACCGGTTGCTTTTTACTAATATTTATAGAGTGTAATATCAGTGTTCATACTTCCAGTATATCTTTACCGAGGCAATATCTGAATTATACTTTGAACGTACCCATTCCTTTTTACTGTGTTGTTCACTTTTGGGATTTGCATTAAGATTTATGCTATCTTTTGTGTACTTTTTTTTTAAATGCGTAATTCCACTTCATACTTTACTTTTCTGATTATTCCCTGTAATTTCTGTCTCGAGACTAGAACGCATCTTTATCTTTAAAGTTGGTCGGACTTAATTTTGTGGGAAAATCCCACAAAGTAGCACCATGACATTTTAACTGTTCACGTGTATATACGAAATAGTCTGGTTGCGAATACGCGAACAGATGCCGAAGTAGCTTTCCCCTTCCCCATATCTCGAAAATGCATATTGCGTATTGCACACACGCCTACCGATTAAAAAAAAAACTCCGCCGAGATTCGCAAACTGTCATGGCGCTGCCCTGTGATATTTTCACAAGCATTGCTTGAAGCACCTTCTATAAATCAAGTCCGAGTAACTTTAAATCTTGTGCGATGACGTCTTAATACGAACCTGTGCCCTCAACGCTCGATTTGTACTGTTCAGTGAAGCGTAAAGCACACCCTTGTTCACCGAGTAATGCTTTCAGATGGCCACTTGACGATAGATGATTTTCATTTGATCTAGCAAGTAGGGCGATGGACTACATGCCTTGCTAATCCTTTTGGGATTCGTCAAGTGTATGCTTTCCTGGAGATATTCGGAGCTGACGCACTCAGGTGAAATCGTAAAATCTGGTTGCACCTATTTTCTACACTTAAAAGAAGAATCTTTTAGTCTAATTCTAAAACAAATCCTGTCTTTTCTCGCCCGAGGAACCATGTAGGTTTAAAGTGCACTTTCTGCTGAAACAAAAGCAAAGGAGCCAAAGCGAGGGAAGCGGTTTACGTAAAAAAAAAAATCCAAACCTTGTAGTTCATTGTATAACGTTTCATAACGTTAGCTCATGCAACCAAAAAGGGTATTTTACGTTTATAATATAAACGTAAAGTCAAGTGTATGTTATACACTTGACTTATTAGAAGTAACCGAAAGGTTTATTTAGGCTGCATTTATTCCTCTTGACTAGAGGGAGAACTAACAATCTGTAAGCATGCCCTTTTGATAAACATGAAAAGAGGAGCACATAGGAGCAACGTCAATCGGTATTCCTGCATTCATGAGCTTTGCAACACAGCATACTTGATTTATGGAACCTATAGATTTCATCCTTCGCCAAACCATCGATCACACGACTGTATATATATATGAATATAAATGAAATATGATTATCATATTGAGACAATATACAGGAGACTACAGCTGTGATGACGATTTTTTTTCTTTACTTCTACTCCATCGACCAGCAGTAATTTCATCTGCTTTTACTCGGAAATTCGCTCTTTGAGATTAGCTTGCACTCTGTTTCAAAGAGTCGATGTCTCAACAGAAGATGTAGGCCTATTAAACATTAAACATGCTCAATGTATCCGAGGTATACATGTTACACTTTGCCGACAAAATAAATGAATTGTGAAGGAATAAGTAGCTCTGTCTTCTTACTGTTATGCTCAGACGTTGAGGTTTGAAGTTTATGACTGAGGCACAATAATAAAGAGGACCCAAGAGCAGACAGTCGTATAACTTTTGGTTGGAGAGCATGTTTTGAAAATTAAGCTTTTATTTTTAACTTACATGCTTTCAAATGAATGAAGATTTGCCATAGTGTCGCAGGCAAACTCGTGACGTCATATTTTGTGCTAACTTTGTAAGAGTTTGATTGGTTCACACATTTTCGCCGCCATGAGGCAAAAAAGGCTCTGCGTTTCTTTTGTGTGTGTGTGTGTTCTTGTTGTTTTGCCTGTTTGTCTATTTTTGGTTTTTTGTTTCTTCCTTTGTTTTTTTGACTTTTTGCCTCATATGCCATTAATTTAGAAACAAGAGAAAAAGCACGATGGGGTTTGCCTCTCTGATGTGAACAAGCCTTAATACATTCCATATATCATCCCTTCTCTTCTGTCTGTATTCCCTGTCTTCCTTTTGCAAACTGTGCGTGTGTGTGTGTGTGTGTATATATATATATATATATTGGAGTAGCAGAAACCCTACTAAGTGCCAAGCTGTTATTGTGAACCTCCTGAACTTCTTAAGCATGCACTTTAACAAGAGCATTCCAGTGAATAGATTTAGAAAGTTCCTTGAGCGGATAATAATTATTTCATACAAGGCACAAAAGCATGGCCTATGTATATCGGTGATTAAATATTCATATTAAGATGGATCAAAAGGACGCATAAACAAAAACCCAAAAAGTAACTGTGGGCGAGGAGGAATTCGTTGCATATTACTAGTAATCGTATTAAGGGATGCTATTCTCTTCTTAATCATCACTTCCAAAAGGTATCACTGCGCGAAATCTCTTGTGCGGAACATACAGACGGAATAGATTTATTTTATTCATTTATTTTGAATTCAAGCATATTTCCCTGGTTGACGAAATCAGTAATGTGACTCTTTATATATCTCTGTCATCTTCATAATCAGTTAATGTAAAAAAAAAAAAAAAAAAAGAAATCATAAGCATGATTAAGAGATATATGTATTCACGGTGAATTATTATTCTCTAAGAGATAATTCTCCTTGTAAAAGAAAAAGAAACATAGGAGAAAGCATGTACCAGTATATTTTATAATCTTGACATTCCTCCTCTTCCAACTGGGGATTGGATGCGTTACCTACTTTCCTTCGTCCAGATTTAACCTATATATTGCTGTCAAAAATAACCTCCGGTCGCATCGGTAAAACACAAAAGGTAGTGCCGTGGGGCAATTCCTGATTGGACATTAAGATCATGGGCATTTTGCTTCTCTTTCCATTGCTGAGTTCATCTTCACATTGGCCTTTTAATGACGATAACGCATTTTTTTTTTAATACTGCAAGACTGCAAATTCGAAGACTGCGCACTTTCAGGGAAGGAAATCTATTTTTGATAATATTCAATGGCAAAGAAATACACTTGGAAGAAGTATTTTTGCCTGATCACGATTTTTAGAACAGTTTCGAAGATTCTGATTTTCTTACACGTATCCCAAAAGTAAGAAATAAGCCTGCTCACAGGATTGTGCTTAACGCCTGAGAAAACAGGAAAAAGAAGATGGTGGTGAAGGTGGCGATGGTGGTGATCATCGTCGTCATCATCATCCTTCATCTTCATCATCATCATTTTCATCGTCATATTTATCATCGTCTTCTTCATCTTTATCATCATTATAAACTGCAAGAGCGAAAAAGGATAAAGAGAAAAAACAAATAAGAAAAAAGAAGGAATGAAAAGGCGAAATAAAGAAAGAACGAAAAAAAAAGAAAAGGAAGGAAGAAGGAAAGAAAGGAGAAGAAAGTTTCTCCAAACCACTTCTCGAAGCAGTGGTTCTTTTCTTTTGGGAAAAAAAGGAATTGTCACCAAAAGGACAGTAATAAAGTAAACCTAAATACAAAAAAACCTTCGAATTCTAAGCAAAGATGCAAATTAAGATGTTGATAGACAACTTTACCTTTTTTCCTACACTCCCTTGCACATGAAGCTAACAAGGTCAGTGAATACTGCCTGGAATATGTTAATGTAACAAATTTAATCTAGCAACGGGATTTTTATAAGGCCTGGTGTCAAAGTCCTCTATAGAGGACAAGCTGTACTTTTCCGCCTATTTATGCTTCCTTTCTGCCCCCGTTTCTATCCACCCGTAACCCAGTTTTCATTATAATAACCACTGATAACGTAATAATGCTACCGGGAGTTGTAAGGTAGATGGCGTCCAGCGCGTTTGCTCAACATGTATATAGTCTGATCAACGACAACCCGATCGGACTTCGATGTTGCCTTATCCCAAGGCCTTTCTTGTACGGCTAAATATTTGTTTGCTAAAAAGTCAGTGTCTGTGCCGATAATTTGTCTCGACGTGGAGCCAGAGTAAATATTTCTGCTACTCTCTGGTTCCGCCAGAGTCAACTTGATCAGGGCCAAGACGCCGAACATAAAGCCATTTGGGACCGCTTTCGAGACCCTACGCAGAGGTCTGGGTGATATTAAGACATGACATTGTATAGAGTAACCAAGTTAATTGTAACAAGATAACCCATGACTGAATCTTTATCGCACTGCTGACAGTGGCCCAGAGTATTATGTGATGTTACGTAGGGGTTAAGGAAGGAAACAGCAATTTATTTCAATTTCAGTATAAAAAAATCAAGGAATAAAACGTTAGGTCTTCCTGTACCGAATTAGGGCTCAAATTCTTTTTCTTTTTTCTTTTTCTACTTCTTCTTTATTAGTTCGACATTCCTCTTCATTATGAAAATGAAACTTAGGAAATAAGGGTGCATTGTGTGTTATGGCAATAATGAAACAAATAATTCATAACTCTTATTCACAGCTGTAACCATCATTTTTTAAAACCAAAGTATTTTGACATCTAACATAGATTTTGGTAAGTAAATTTTGGCATATCGTATCCGCACTTTTACGTAGATTATTATGAGGGTGGGGGATACTTCCATTCATTTAGCTTTCGTTTCCTTTTAATCCTGGTTGCAAACTATTATTTTTAGTCTCATTCCCCACGTTCCTATTTTCACCAAATGTTGTTTTATCTTTTTTGATGTATCAGTGTTTATTGAGTTATGCAGGCCTACAGTTTGTTTGTCATGATTGTTAACTTGTATGATTTGTTTACAGGGCCCCCTGGAAAACAGTACTTGATTACTGACGGGGCCACCCTGTATAAATAAAACGAAATAAATAAATAGCTATGCCAAATTCCTGATGCTCAAGGGTATCTTGCATGGCCTGTTATATCCCATTAAATGATTTCTCTGAAGTATTCTCGTCTCTCTTCTTTCCCCCTTCTGTATCTTTATCTCTCTCTCCAACACACATACACACGCTCACACTCACCCACCACCCACAAGGCTATGCACTTTCCTCTTTAATCTCTCTCTCGCTCGCTCTCGATTCTCATCTCATGATATCAACTCGTATTTCATTTTCTCTTTCTTTCAATCACCCTCTGCTCCCCCCCCCCAAAAAAAAAAAGAGGAAAGATGTGACTTTTTGTTTTAAAGGCATTAGCTAACTTTGTGAGTAGCTGATTTAAAAAATTCTCAAACTAAGATGAAACATGTGTATGAGTACTTGTATTTGTACTCAAAAACCCTGAAACCAACCATAATTTGGAATGAAAAAGTGTAAGTTAGACGCAAACAGCGATTTTATTATCCTTCGTCTCACGAGACAATCACTAAGAGGACCATTTGCTTGAATTTGAAAATGCCGTTATGTGCCTCCCGCCGCGTGACAAGCCAATACACACAGTACGGTAAGGTGAGTCATACGCGCATGCGCCCCCTTATGTCTATTCTGTGCAACCGACCCTCGTATATTTTTCAAACATTGGTTCCCATTTTTGATATTTAAACATACTTCCTGTGGATATTATACTTTGAAACTTTCAGACTGGTATTTTTCCACTATATCCCTTATGTTTATCCAATTTTCAAGTAACAAAACAAGATTTTTGTAAAATCACAACAATGTTAACCAATGTCTTTAATCTTCCAGGGGTAATCAGTTTGTATTGCACTGTCTCTCCAGTTGCTCCTAATTTCCGCATGGTATTAAGGTTTTCGTTTTTTTTTACTGTAATTTGATAAAATGCACATTGTGTGTTGGTAATGTCCCCTGGGTAAAGTTAATCATTTCCATCATCTATGAAATTGAATAATTCTTGCTTGTTATGCAAGGAGTCACGGTGACCCAGAAAGCAACAAAGATAACAGAATATAGTTCCTCATACGAGAATATGTCGTAATATTTTTCTCAACATCATCTCGTATATTTCACTCTTTTGAAAAATAGGATTTGAAAATTCAATGTTCCCCCTTGTAAACCTAGTATACCTAGTGAAATTACACTTTCAGTATTATGCTTTTTTCAGCTGCATTTCCTGCAATGAAATGACCCAGTTTGTTGATCATGATACTGAATAGTGAAAAACTGTTTCTCCGGCCGCGTAGTATTTATGCCTTAAACATAGCACGACCCACTGTTTTACTCGTGATAATGTTACTCGTAGAGCAATCTAAGGGTTTGGGCAATAAAAAAGGGATTAAACCAATAATAAATAGCTATAGTTCCATGAAGGAGTCTACGGCAGATCATGTGCGTATGAGTTTTGTAAAGATTAGGTTCCTAACAATCATTCCGAGGAATTCATTCTGTTTTAGGGTGTACATTCACGGCATGTCACCAACTGACCAAAATAACAATGGTGTCCGGAAAGATTAACACTTACTCATTTTGCTCCAAACATAATCAACATTCTCCGGATGGCAGACGAACAGGCACACAAATCCATGGGAATGTTTATTTAAAGAATGACGCCTTTTTACACGTAAACGGAAATAATAGTACGTTGCACGAGACATGAAAAAAAAAATAACGACGATATCTACCATTCCAGGTACTTTAAAACATGCTTCAACAAACTCAGTTGTTCCCTTAATTCTGCACGATTACAATTTGTTTTCATTTATCATCATTGTTATTATTATTATTATTTTCATTATTTTATTATCATCATTGCTATTATCATTACCATTATCACCATAATGATCATCATTAATATTTGTATTAATGTCGTTGTTGATGATGATGATGATGATGATGACGATGATGTTGTTGTATCGTTGTTGTATTTTGTTCTAAGCTTTGCCCTTACATCTTTACCAAATGCTCTTTTCCCTGTTATCCCCTCTCAACAAATGCGTTGCTGCAATTAAAATATAAGGGGCGCTCTTCATCCTCTTTCGGCGCACACTGGCAAAGTCTTCTCGATAAAGTAAAACGTTCATCCTTATACTTTTTTCCGTCTAAAATTTTCTCATTTTTACATCTCCTTAATATGTATATAAACGAATTGTAAGTTTTGCATGCACTTCTACATTACATTTTCCCGTTATTTTTCATTATGCTTTGTTGTTGTTGTTTTCTAGGGGAGATGGTTGTTTAGTTAATTTTTTTTTCTTCCATCAGGTAACATGGTAAATAGATATGCCACAGGTGGAAAGCAAAACGACAACACCCAGTAATCTAAATTACATTCCCCTTTCCCTTTTCTACCTGCTTCCTTCTTTCCATTGCAGTTGTTGCTGTTTCGCTTTGGTCTATTAGGGTGGGTGTGTTTGCTTTTCGTTTCTGCTTTTTTTTTCTTTTTTTTTTAAATACTTTTTTGTCAACCAAGTTTGCAGTGGATTATATGTTGACAGCTATTTAATGACATTTCCCTATCTAAATGAACCCATCATGATCGAAATGAATTTTCTGTCGCCCCAGATCGCAATTATTCTCTCTATAATACATTTCACTATACCCAAGTATGATTATCATATTGATTGCATTGTCACATCAATAAAATGTGTTTATGCTGAAAGCTGTCATATTAAAGCAATAAATGGATAGGGGTCTTAACCTCCCCTATCATCTCTGTCATACCAGAATATTCATGATGGGTTCTGATGTTGGTACAACATCTAATATTTGTCTCATTCCTTTGGTACCTCTCATCCCATTTGAATTTCGTATCACATTTCGTATCTCATCTCTGAACACTGTATGAAAAGTTTGTATAGTATACTTGCTACCATTCAAAGGCAGGCACCGCCCTTTTGCCATTTCACTTGTCAACACTGCAATCAACCTTCAATATTTAATTCCGTCTTCCATGATAGATTGACGCGACAATGCTTAGTGCAAACCATTGACCCAACGTGACTTTTTGAAGAATTTCACCGGATGATTTTTTTTTTCATTCCCCCCCCCCCCCCTCCATATTTAGAGAGAAAATCATCCATACGTCATCTCCACTATTAAAACAAAATGTGAGATTAATGAGCATATTGTGAGGAAGCACCAAATCATTTCATTGAGAGGGAGTCATCTATACGAGAGCTTCATTCCTGCTGTTGACTCTCAACGTTTGCTTGGAGATGGCCGTGGCATTAAATACCATGAATATCACCAACCCTGGAATCAATATTCTGCGACTGATGTAGTATTACACGCCAAACATGCGTTGACATGAAACTGTTTGAAAATTTGTGCACGGACCGGTTGAAACACCTGATGCCTATCATCACTTACATTTTCATTCAGAGAAGAGGCACACTACATGTGGCAGGGAACATGGCATCGAGTTAAAATCTTTAATTCTCTGCAAATGCATGAAACTTTTCGCTATGTTAAGAGACAAGATATGAAGTTTCAGAATGAATATAGATTAGAAAAACTCCCATTTTAAAAGAAAAAAATCTGTTCATATTTTTAGTATCCGGCGATTCTGTTTAGGGCTGTGAAAGCGATTGAACGTACAAGAACTCTACCAACAAACATGACGAAGAAAATTATAGAAAATCGTTTGAAAAAGAAAAGATGATAAAATTTCTTTCTTTCTTCATTTCTTTCTTCAAACATGGGTGTACACAATGTCCAAGGACATTCAATAATTTGAACAAAATTTGAAACACAAGAAGGATAAAAAAAATTAGGAACAGAGAATGGAGAAATATGGAAAACTATACACCTCATTGATATTTCCACTGCCCAAAGCCTGGTTTAAAATTACAATAAAAAATTTGTAATGAACGAAAATTTGTAATTAATTCATTAGTGTAAATCCCAGAGTTGGGGTATTTATCCCCTTCAGCTACTTTTTAGAGTAGTGGGATGGAGTGTTCACTGTCCTCGCTTGCAAAGCTATACAAACCCACACGCGCCCTTCCCCCCACACACACTTTTCAAAGAAGAAATTATATTTTAATCAAACTGTTGTTGAAAGTTTTGATAAATCTATCATAAACGACGGTTGTAGTAGTAATAGTAGGAAAATGTCTGTTTGTAATGCTATTAGAAACCAGAGATTTCGATTGCCCCCCCCCCCCCTCGTTCCTCGACACGGATTTACTCCACTGGAGGTGGTAATCATTATCTTCTCTTTAGTGTTTCTGTTTCCCTCATCACCATCACCGCTCGGCGGTCACTTGGGTTTCATTTACAACTAACTGCTAGATCAGGGTATAGTAAATACGTTAAATTGGTCCCGATGGGAATCAGTGCCAATAAATAAGCTCAGTTGACCTGACTCCAGAGGAATTAAATCTCAATTACACGGAGTACAGGAAAAACTATTTTTCTCTATATTTCTGCACCGATCCATTCTGTTATATCACTTATTGATCTTTCCTATTATAAGATAAAAACCCACGTGTGTGGGGAGGTTATTATCATGTGCAACTTGTTGATTTGTATACTTGCAACTATTTTCAAGTCCTCTTATCTCATGGTTATTGTATGTATATTATTGAGTCTGTGAATTTCATGGAATTGAGTACTTAGTTTTATCTGAAACTTTACATAGAAATGATATAGCGAGACGGCACATTTTTGCTTACTCTAACTTTGCCCTTTTTAATCTCCTTTCTGTGGTGGCCCTGAAGTACGCTGGACAGCAGGTCATGTGCGACGTGAATTTCGCATCCCAGGTCCTGAATTTCACATCGCGGGTCGTGAACTTCGCATCCTAGGTCACGAATTTCGCGCCGCGGGTCGTGAATTTCACGACTGGGATGCAAACTTTGCGCCACGGGTCATGAATTTCACGACTGGGATGCAAAGTTCGCGCCACGGGTCCTGAATTTCGCATCGTGGGTCGTGAAATTCATGACCTGGGACACGAAGTTCACGACTCGCGATGCGAAATTCAGGACCTGGGATGCGAAGTTCACGTCGCACATGACCCTGTTGTCGTGCGTACTTCAGGGCCACCATAGCCACCATACCTTTCCCTCTTTTAATAGTCATGTATCTATCAGGGGCCTTTTCTATGGTGGCCCTGAAATACGCTCGACAACAGGTCATGTGCGACGTGAATTTCGTATCCCAGGTCATGAATTTCGTATCGCGGGTCGTGAATTTCACGACTGGGTTGCAAAGGTTGCATGACCTGTTGTCGAGCGTCCTTCAGGGCCGCCATACTTTTCACTCCGTTTCGCCATGGACAACTACCTGGTTTCGCTCAGCTAAACTTCGCTCATATCTGTCCGTTGTTTTACAAACGAACCACAAAAAAAAACCACTCGTTACTAGTGCACTTTTTTCTACTTGTTCCTCACTCTAAACTCCCTATCCTGTTTTCTCTCTCTTTGACTTTCCCTTCTCCCTTCTTTAAGTTATATCTTATTTGTGCCTTCAGTTGTACCCGGCCACCTCAGTCTTCTTGTTTACAGGGACTGCACCTTTTCTCATGTTTTATTTGTAATTGTATGCTTCCTATATCTCTCTATATATACTATTTGAAAAATCCTAACAAATAAACGGAAGAAAAAATATGTTTATTTGAAATTTGATATCACATTGAAACAATAAAATACAGTTTCCTGACAATGGAATAATCAAAATGATATGAATGAGGAAATGTTGAAATATACATTTAAACGTTTGGCGGGTTTAATCAACTACTGATTGGAAAAGGAAACGATACGGATGAAAGGGGAGAGAAAACAATTAAACATGTTAAATCGAATCGGTTCCCAGATTCGAATTTGTTGTGACGGTGCAGCTAAATCAGAAAGAGACAAACGTGAAGTATCGTATTCGTTTGCAAGAAAAGAAGAAAATCAATCGGGTTATCGGGAATTCGAGTGTTTTAAATGAGAAATACGGAAGAATGAATTGCTGTTGAAGGCGGATGCTTTTTCTAAACACGTCAAAAAATGAAAACAATTCTACATTGAATTATGTGGCTTTATGTTTGGCAGTCTTTATTCATTTGATATTGATCGCAGTTTTCAAGACGCTTTTCTGTCCTGTTTCTTCAAGTGTATGAGATATTTCCGGCTACCCTGGCAAGCCACGCTTTGTGCTATTTACATTTCATAATTGCGTTGTAATCGAGCCAAATTGCAGCAAAACAGAATCATGCGACAGGTTAGGCGGCTCGGAGGAAACAAACAGCACAGTTGTCATCAATCAGTCACGACTGCGATCTCCGAGTCCTTCATATCAGAGGAAACCTGTTGGGCAGTGCCGAGGTTGTCGTATGGAATAAAGTGTAGCTGAAAGTTGCGAAAGCGCAGGAATGTGAATCATTACTTTTCGTTACTTCAAGGCCAATGTAACCTACAACGAAAAGAAATAAACTGGGAATTACAGTTTAGCAAACCATCGTCATGTAAAGCAGGCTTGTTACATGTATAGATGGGTTTGAAGCTTGCAGTGTTTCATTGTCTTTCCTTTGCTCGTGATACCTTGCCTGGTGAATGCTTTGTTATTTAATTTCATTTGTTTCGATCTTATCTCTTTATCAAGGGGTTAACATCCTTCCGTAAACTTTGAAAGTGAGTAATCCTTATACAGGATAAATCTGGAATCGCATGGGCCGTTAGAAACTTACATTTCATCACGAAGCCCAGGTGGTTATATCATTTTTAGCGGCATCCCTGTTCTTATTTCACTGCAAAACAATATATATATATATATATATATATATATATATATATATATATATATTTATTTATTTATTTACAACCCTTAATGTCCACATTAGGTGGACATCCTTGTTTCTTTGTTCTGGTGTCCACCTAATTCTAACCCTTATATACATACATATATATAATTTATATACACTGAAAGAAATTTGACAAATGGAAACAGCTACGCAATTATTATTCTCCCATTTTCATTTCTTTCAGTATATATATATATATATATATATATAAGTGTGTGTGTGTGTATATATATATATATACATATACACAAGTGAGAGGATAAGATGAGTCGAAACACGGACGTAGCTGAACTTCAAAACTTTAATGAGTAAACGAGCTTTCGGCCTACCCGGCCGAAGTTTTGAAGTTCAGCTACGTCCGTGTTTCGACTCATCCTCTCACTTGCATATCTATCCGAGACGCCGTCGAAATGTTGAAGTTGCGTATCTCCTTAATCACATATATATATATTTGCATGTATATCTGAAATAGGAATTGCTTTTCTCTCTTTTCAGGTAAAAAAAGGGAAGAGGAGAGAAATCTTTAAGGCATATTATATTGAAACGTAGTATGAGGCCACCTCAGTTTGATTGAAAAGGAATTAAACAATTTAAACGCCTTCTTTTATCGTCAAGATGTATTTCACAAGTGTCAAGAGCGTGTGATGTAATTCTTGACTCGTTGTTTTAGTACGTCATGCCCTGAAGGTAAAGTAGCTAACTGAACTTCAATTAACCAAAGATTTGTCGATTCGGAGGCTAAAGAAGCGTCATTGATGTCAGTCAGACCTCTTCCTCATGTTAACATCCTCGGGATAACCAAAGATTACCTAAGCGATGCAAAGATGTTCATAGATTAAAGGCAATGAAACGAGAATTTTATTGAACTCTGAAAAAAAAAATACAAAGACGTTCCCAATGCTTCCCCTCCTATTTTTGTCGTCAGTTTGGTCATTTTTGCTTTTATCTTTATCGGTTTAAGTATTTTTCTTTGTTCAATTCAGTCCTGAATATTGTAAGGTGTGGCGATCTTTCATTCTTGACGCCGACGGGTCTACAGGGTGTTCACCAATATTAATCAAGACTGGGAACTTGAATCATGGCAGTGTTACAATATACTTAATTGCTCTTCACCACGTCAAATTATGAGTTCCATTTTCAAACTCAATCGTTTGTTTATTATCCGATGAGAAATACAACCGAATTTGGTATGAAATTCACACTTCAAATATGCCTCAATTGCCAGGTGATAAGCTTCTATTTTTCTCGAATCAATGCTAATTTGCTCGGGACGCGCAATAATTTTTTGCCAAAAAGCGTGCAATATTTCCGAATTACATCATGCCACATGAAATGAATCTACGCAACTCAAGGTAATTTGTTCGGTTCCGGCCAAAAATCATATTTTGAGACATCTACTTACAATAACACAAAAATTTAGGGAACTTTTTTGCCATTTACTTATGTATTATAATGAAATTTTACAATAGAACCGCTAAGCTTCGAGGTTTTGCAGAGGTTAATGCATTTCCGTGCTAGGCCATGGTTTTAGGCAGTGGCGTAAATCCAGTGGGGATTGGAGTATATTTTTTCCAACTTATTAGAGGGGGAGGGGGCGGAGGGTGGCATGTACAAATATACCCCCCCCCCCACTTTTCAAAGCAAAAAATATATATTTTGATCAATCAGTTGATGAAATTTCTATTTGAAATGCTATTAAAAACCAAAGACAGGGTTAGAAGGCCCCCGAGAGTATGAGTGCGGGTGTGTGTGCGGGTGGATGAGGGTGGCCTTACATAGATTAGCATTATTTATATTGATTTGTGTGTAATGATCTATTTTTAATGAAATCTAATAAAAAATCTGGAAAAACAAAAAACAGATTCAGTTGTGGGGTACAGATTGGGGTACAGATAACAAAAGAGCACAGGGATGGCCTTTATTCCGTCATGCTTGGAGGCGCTGTGGCTCAGTGGTAGAGCAGTAGAACGGGAGTACCTGGGTTCGAAACCAAGTTGATGCGCTAATGCCCTTTGGTAGGGCATTAATTCTCATTATCACGTCCTTCGTAAGGGACATAAAGCCGTCGGTCTCCTGGTTGCTTACTAACAAGCATACACATGTTTTCTTAGCAGTCAGGTAAATTAACCAACCATTTCACGATTTCACCATGCTTGTGGGGTACAAAATACAATAGGATAAGTACTTACGGGGTACAAAATACAATAGCAGAAAAAATACGGTTCCCCACAAATCATTGTGTGTGAAAGTGGGTGCAGGTAGGTGTAGGGTTACTCGTGTGTGAGTTCGCGCTAGAAATATCGGAAAATATTTCGATCATCCAATAGTGATCTATGTGAAAACCCGTAATGTCCCCTTTGAAATTGTAATGAGAATAACATGTGCAAATGGCAGCCAACCTTTGAACAGTTGCTAGTTAAGTTTTACAGGTTTTTAGGGTAGAATGAATTAAAAATTGCATGAAGGGCTAAGAGTATTAATAACTAGGCCACCCTAAATGTGTTCTCAGTCATTTGAGAGTCCCCCCCCCCCCGTACACGCACACTCATATTTGCCTTAAGCCACATTTTTTATTTGATACCAATTATCTATGAATGTCTTTGAAAATATTTTAGCTTGAAAATCACTCATATACCTCAATCTCCTGTGATAAATCAGTTTTCATTAAAAAACTTTTATTTTCCTCTTTTTGATTCCAATCGAATGTCCATGACGTCAGCCCATATTGGTGTGTCCTGTTTCAAACTTTTTCCATCATTTGAGAATCAGTTATGCTAGTGATGTGCACTCATTTTTAAGTGCACAAGATTTTAACTGCTATTTCTTGTTTGTGCTCCAATACTTCTATGAAACTGTGCTCGTTTGTCAGATGTTTGTGATTTTTTTGGGGTAGTAAATAAGTTTGTTTAACTGTATGTACCCTATAAATATGTCCACAAAAAAAACAAAAAAGACAAGAAAATAATAAATCCGTAAGGTTTCAAAGTATGCAGTAGTTCAAGAATTGTGAAAACTCCGTGGTTCGTTATTACATTTGATTTACAAGGAAGGCCAGAATTTACTCGGGGTTGGTAATGCAAATGGCTAAGAGAATCGAACTAATGCATTTGAATGTATTTAAGCATTTTTTTTATCAAAAGACTAATTTAAAACATGTCTCACATACTGGCTTGACGGCAAGTGGAAATTGAAATAAAATCATTGTAAAGAACTCGAAACGATCTGACGTGAATGGAGCAACTGAAGACTTCAAGACTCCTAAAATGATTTCTTGAATTTCAATTTATTGGCGAAAAGACAAAACATCCTAACCGTCTTTGCATGCTGTTGTATAAAATATATTTAAATTCATTTGTAAATTCGTCCCTGTTTTCACGAAGTGACGGATACGAGGAAAATTGCAGATTTTTCAATTTTGAGTTTTTTGCATTTTTGGACATCTTTCACTAACATCTTGAACCTCACAGAGTTTCAGACCGTAATAATGTCTTATTACGTAATTATGGCAATGACGTCAACAAGAAAATACCCCTTAAAAGGATTTTCTGTTTTGACGAAGTGACGGCTTTCAGCCGCCCCGTATGTTTTACGTGTGCGGCTGAGTTCCGTCACTTCGTGAAAAAAATAAAAGCGCGTCTTCGCTTTGAATACGTGATCGCGCACAATATTAGGTCAAATGCGCGCTCATCAAGTCCCATTTGTTTAACACGCGTTTGGCTGAGATCCGTCACTTCGTGAAAACAAAATCACAGTTGGACCTTGAATTTTTTGTTTTCACGAAATGACGGCATTGTTTACACCTCGTTTTCTTCTAAAATATAAAAGGAATATGCAAATGATTGATAATGAACGTTGTCCAGAATATGCCCTATACGAGGATATAAAATTTATTCACCCTTCATACATGAAAGAGGTTGAGATTGAGGTTTGAAACTTTGAAAGCGATTTACTCAAAACTAACTTTTTTTAAGTTGCGCGCTCATCCGTCACTTCGTGAAAACAGGGACGAATTTATAACAATAATTATAACAATTTATAACAATAATTTCTCAGAAGAGTTGAAACAGTAACTTTGTGACTGGTCAGGAGATCGACATGAAGAGGGGAGCGTTTCATGAAGAGTTTTGTCAGTGATTTTCACTGACAACTGTTATAAGCTACTGAAAATCCTCGCATCTGATTGGCTGAGAGCAAATTAGTCAGTGAAAATTACCGACAAGGCCCTTCATGAAACGCTCCGTGGATCTCGAAATAAAGGAAAAGAAGAAGATAAAGAAGAAGAAAAAATCGATAAAGACAGAATTAAATTCTATAGAGGTGTAAGATCTGAGTAAAACATGGACATGATGAGCGTCTGAAATACGAGAGATAAGGGGAAACATGGAAATGCATTTATAGAGATATTAGATAGCGACAAAATGGATTTAAATATTGATATTTCTGAAATTCATGACGGGGTAGCTAAGATATCAAGTGTCAATTATTGTGTTGACGAAGTGCAAGGTTTGAAAAATGTGTCCTTTGAAACATCTAATGTGTGTTTAAATGCTGATGCATTCGTGTGGGCGGCACAATCCATATAGGACGAACTATCTTTCCCCCATCAAGTCGAATTGGGGGAAACGGAAATAAAGAAAGTAATAAGTTGGCAAACTTTAGAAAAGCTGTAATTTCGAAGCCATAACCTCTATTTTAAGCGTATAGGGGTATCGCTGAGCAATGGTGTCTTTATCTTAGTTTTACTTTCATCGATGAAATTTTGATTCGAAATTAAGAAAACAGCTCCTAACTTTAATCTTATAAAATCGACTTACTGTTGCGGAGAGTAACTGAATGTAAAAGATGATTATAATGAAGAAGCTGTTTTATGTTAGGCTACAGGCCAATTAGAGATCTACAATTATGGACCAATGTTTTTCTGTCTTCTTTTATGTCGTTCATTGTTTGAAATATTGTAAGATTTGGAATGTATACCTGCTGAGGTATGTATATAATGCATCATGATTTCCACATTGATATTATACGAAAAGAAACGACAGTAATGAAAATAACTAGAAACTAGATTCCTGTTATTTTCGAGATTTAATTCTCGAGATCAGTAAAAACTTTCGCCGCCCTTGTTTACCTCATGAAGTACAAAAATAGTGCAGTATGATCAGACTTTAGTGCTTGCAGCAATTAATGCTCTATTTCTTGCTTTTCTGGAGTAATGTAAATCATGCAAATGAATTAATAAATATCAGTTGTAACTCTTTTGCTATTTCATGTCGAGGAAGCTAGATATTGACATGAAATTAAGGTCTATTTTTCCTTTGAAAATCTGGAATTAAGATTGTTTATGAGCCACATCACCTTGTACTCTGACATTCAGAGCGAGTGAACCTAATCAGATTTTTAGTCCTCCTCGGGGCTTTTCTGCAATTCATTACTAGAAATGAAGCAACTTGAAGGAAGAGGACGCAGATACTTCCCTTCAGGTAAGATAGCTGAAATTCCGATGGCTCGTAGAAAATTAATTGCACAAAATTCTTTGCTACACTCTCTGTCTCCGGCTTCTGATTTAGAAGATAATGAAATATGGCAATCACTGCAAAGTCATTCTAAAAGACAAGGCAGAGAAAGTTATTTTTAAAACTTGAATTTCATTTCCTTTTATTTCAAAGTCACTTTTCTGTAACTTTCAATTCATGCTTTTTTTCTGAAACTTTTTTAAATGTTAAAGGTCTTTCCTATCTATTTCTTACCGCTTTCCTTTCCCGTACTGACATGTAATTGTCGTTTTGTCTTTGTGTAGCATATTTTGCACTTTTCTCTTTATATCATTCATATCTCTCTTTCTCTCTCTCCTTTCCCCTTTTTCTTTCTTTCTTCTTTTCTCTCTCTCTCTCTCTCTCTTTATTTCTCTTTCTCTAGCTCTCTATCTCTCTCCTTCATGTCCTTATGCACTTCTCTAATTTTCTGTCCAATTATGTTTGATAACTTGTTGACATGGTTAAGCAGAATGTTGGAGATTTTTTCTTCATCAATATCCATTTCAATGAATGTATTTTCACGTATATTTTACTGTTGTAGGTGCTGAAATAATAAATCGATATCATATTGCTTTTATGGCATTTATGTCCTTAAAAGAACAGAAAGGAAGAGCGATTCACGGCTCCAGGTGCTTTTCAGTGTGAACACATCCATCAATCAATACTCTACACACTAATTACAAACACCTAGCAAGTCCACACCAGAAGAAACGGAAATGGAAAGAAATGCCCAAACATATTTTTCATGATTGCTTTGTCAAGTCAGTGCAAATGCACTTATACTTCATATATATATATATATATATATATATATATATATATATCATATTTGTTGTTGGTTTTTTTTTTCTTTTGGGATTGTTCTTTTTGTCCTGCATATTTTGTCATCAACGCAAATCATCTAAAGTTCATGCATTGACATTAGAGATCACAACAGATGCATGAAATTTCCTGAGCGGGGCATGCGAACAAATTTGCTCTCTGCACCAACAGAGGATGTGCTTTCAAAAGAAAAAAAAAACGTGACGGTTTTATAACGTTTTTTCGGTGACACGGGGACCAGTTGTTTGGTGAAGATATCCTCTTCTGTACCTTTGCCTGCGTTGGGTAACGTGATACAGCGTGAAAAGGGAGATAAACAATTTTGCTGGAGGAGAAGTAAAATGCGCGGGAATACTAGTAGTTTGCGGTGAGTGATCAAGTTTGAAGGACACAGTAAACACATTTTGGTCTCGGCTCGTCTGCTGCTGACAGCACTCCAATGTGTGAATCTTGAAATTCTGGAGGGTTCTTATAACCCAAGACAGGTTTTCTAGGGGTGTGATTCCAACCAGGTCTAGCCATAAGATTAAAATGACCCTGTCTCTCGTTCTAAGAGCATGCAATCAGAGGAGCGTTTCATGAAGAGTCTTGTCGGTGATTTTCACTGACTAATTTGCTCTCAGCCAATCAGATACGAGGATTTTCAGTAGCTTATAACAGTTGTCAGTGAAAATCACTGACAAAACTCTTCATGAAACGCTCCCCTGGACAGATGCAGCACACATAACCCCTCTCATCATTCTTTCTGATTATTTGCTCCTTCCTGATTCTTTTTTCCGCCTTTCTGTCTTTTTTCTTCTTCTTCTTCGTCTTCTTGATATATTTCCGCTCTCTTTCCTGAATCTTGCTGTTTTTTATTTCTAAGATATCTAGCCACCTTTTCTTGTTCTGTGGAGTAAACCTCTGTAATTATCATGTTGACTTTTTAAAAAAAAATATTTGTTTTATTATTTCTGATGATTAGGGTGTACTATGGTGTACATTAAACAAAGTGCACATTATTTGTCATATCGTCACTTTTTATGTAATGTTATTTTACACACAAAGATACTTAGTTAGACTTGACAGTTACACATCCACGAATTTTTTCTTTTGCACCCAATTTCAGACTAGTTTGTGGCGGAACCCGTGCGAAATAGAAATTTAGCTTAGAAGGGTGAGAATGTGGGGAAGAGACAGATGAAGAATAGTGTTCTCTAGCTCTGGAAATCGATGTGGTGATTTTCATCAAACGACAATATGACATACAGTGAGCAATTTGCAATTCGTGGAAGTCCCAAATGACTAAAATTCCCCCTTCCCCGAGCAGTTATGATTGGATAGATTTAATAGAAGGGAAGTAGATTTTGTACTCGGCAATAATCTCCTTACTGGCGTATGATATCATGGCCGAAATGCTGATATGAGATTTCAGGCATCATTGTTGATCTCAAATTTGAAAGAGTTAATAGTTGCTTATAGTTTCACTTATCTTTCAATGTTTTTGTTGATTCCCACCCCACAACCGCAGGCGTTTTGAAATATTCCATCCCTTGTCCTATTGCGTTTCAGTATCAATTAAACATTGAATACTGTCTATATCAAATTACAATCAACCACCTATAAGTAGTCCAGAATAATCTTCCTTCATTTCTTCTGCCCTTGGTTCTTCTTTCTTCTTTTTTACTATTTGCAACCGTTACCCCATAACCTCAGAGACTGATTACTAAACCATCTCCTATACGAAAGGCAATTTGTTAGCGTTTCATCTTCTCGGACTGGCGGTCGATGGACGGTCATTCCCGTCTGCGTCTAGCGTGCTCCTTGATTGATAAGGCAATATGCCAATTCGAAATCGAGTGCGCACCAGCCGGTGCTCGCGTGCACGTCTGATTACTCGATCTGCATACTGGTCATGCTGATGTTTCAGACACCAGCCGTTTTGTGACAACGTCGATCAATGTGAATATGAGAAAAATATCAGATTATTAAATAAACGCGTGTTTTGTAAACCTAGGATCGTCTGAAGATCGAATATGAGATGTGAGGTTGGCGATTGAGCTTGTTTTTGTCTATGTAAAAAGATCTTACAAAGCAAATGGGAAAATTGCAATCTAATGAATAGGTGGCATCGAGGGACTCTTTCTAGAGATGAATTTCTATCGATTACGACGAGGAATAAGAAAAAAGGGAGGAAAGAAAGGTTTGATAACTTACGGTCGATGCTTACACGCTATCTTATGAAAATCCCTTGAGTTTGTCAAGTCAATGTTAAATTAAAAGCGTTATTCATAATTGATGTGTCGCATGTAATGCTAAACGATTATTTGCCATGTAATCAAGATGACTTAATGCAATTAAACATCACTCATCACGTCACTTATTGCGCCGAGAGCCTCCACTCTCTATCCAAACCATTCTTTGATTATCGCCACATGCCCGTAGGTGAATTTTTTTCTTGGCCTGTTCTAGATTCTTCTTTTAAACCATTTTAGATCTGCCAAGAAACACTCATATGAAGTAACAGTCCTTAAAAATACGAGTTCTTATTAGTTAACATTAAACAGGTAAAAAAAAGGCAGAAATCAAACTGTACTGAGTACATAGTAAAATTCATCAGTTCTACCAAAATTGTACAGTTTTTCTTTTATTATGTTCACAAAAATATGAAACATAACAGTATGAAATGAAAGAAAGCAAAGAAAATTCTCTGTTGACATGTCTTTTCCATCCTTCCTGAAATTCTCTAATTTTTGTTGGGTGAAGATAAAAAGAAAATAGGATTAATGACGAGTCACGTTTGCCTGATGATTGACATGTTATGTACTAAAGCCTCACCATTTGATAATAATCCGATAAAACTCATTAGAACATAGCTTCCATGCTAGTATCATGTCGCGTGAGTGACGACGGTTCTTATAAGATGACAAGGCCGCGTGATGAGGGGAAAGAGGCTTTAATAATGGCGGACTCTGATCTTTATCTTATTTACATTTGAAAAGAAAAAGACTGCTGGAGGTTAGGAAGGAGATTCAAAGGCAAATCGTGTATACAGTCTTAAAAAGTCAAGGTTCCTGATAGGTAGCATTTATCGTGCCTATCAGGCTTTTCAATTACCCCCCCCCCCCCCCCTCCCACCCAGCTCCGGATCATGTATTTTTGAAGAGACGAGGAAAAAGGTATTGCCTCTTTGACGGCGTGTATGTGTTGTCATTCCCGTTAAATCCTTCGCTGATATATACCTTCCTGAACATGCAACAGTCCTACTTTACTGTTTCATTGAGTTGAATCTGTATATTATGATTACCTTACTAAGACAATTTATGACTTATATCATACCTTAACTATGATGCACAAAGCATGTTTGAAAAAGAACAAACATGGATAAACAAATAAACAGATTTGATTCCCAAAAGAAATTTGCTTGAATTTGGTAGAAATATGTTTTATTCCCGTGAGCAGTGATTTGATTGATGCAAGATTGATGCAAGGTTTTTATTACATTTCCAAAAACAAAAACAACAAAATTTACAAAGTATATAATCGTAAGTTGAAATGAAATGGTAACCTAATGGAAAGCATAGTTCACACTAAGAAAAAAGGTGCAAGTTTGCACCCGACTAAATGCAACACTGGCAGCACCTTTTGGGTGCAATGTTGCACCCTACATGAAAAAGGTGCAAAATGCACCTTTTTGTTCTTGTTTGCACCCGGAAATGCCCGTTTGGACCCTTAAAGGTGCAACTTTGCACCTTTTAGGGAGCAGAAATTTTTCCGTTCAAAAAGGAGCAAATTTGCACCCTTCCCTAAAGGTACAACTCTGCACCCTTTTGGGTGCAAAATGTAGCTGACTGTACCCTTAAAGGGGGTACCCAATGCTGAAACAATGTTAATTCATTCAATTCAACAATTCATTAAACAATGATTTCATCAGCAGAAAATCATCTGCCTAGGTTTTTTTTTTAAAGTCGTGGTAAGATTTCAGGATATTTTTTACCCTTTAGCTGTGTCCCAGTTTCAACTGGGTACCCACTTTGACGTCAAAATGACGTCAAAGTGGGTACCTAATCGCGCAATTCTAGCAAAATGCGCGCAAGGTATAATACATATTGTACAGTCTAGCGCGCAGCACAACTGCAATGTGCGAAGCTGGGTACCCACTTTTACGTCATACCTCACACTCAAATTTTTGGGCAACTCTTGACTTTTTATGAGAAAATTAGCCAAAATGCATTGGTTTCGATTTAAAATCATCAAATTTTTAATGTTATTCTTTTTAGAATTCTACTCTCGTTCATATATCCAAAAAAAAAAAAAAAATACCATTGTGTAATCACTTTAAAGGTGCAAAACGCTTCTTAGGGTGCAAAGTTGCACCCAAAAAGGAGCTCCCAGTGTTGCATTTGAAGGGTGCAAAATAGCATCTTTTTTTTTTCTTAGTGTTTTTTGTGATTTACTGTAGGCTCGTCATAAAAAGAGGACGTAGGCTTTGACGTGCTTTTCTATTTTTCATTCAACTAGAATCAGTTTACCAGTTTACCACAGGGTACTTTTTATACCTACTTTATAGTCCCATATCTTTATCTTTGTGCATTTTTTTCTTTTGTTTGTTTGGTTTTTTTTTTGTCTTTTGGGGCGCTCTTTTCATCAATAATGGTTTTAGTCAATTTTTATTTGGATTATTGGAAAATATCATGATAAACAAAAAAATTACGTTACTATGACTGTGTCAACCCATTTTCAGCTATATCAGAATTAATTTCTTTTACTGAATATGCAGCCTGTAAAGACTGGTGAACATATCTCTTCAGTAGTGCTCTGCCAATTTATAACAAGTTCATTCAGTGATCCAGTCAGATTCTATAACGTCTCTCCAAGTACTACATTCTTGGGTGATCGGTTTTAGCTCTTCATATTCTGCTGAAAATAACAATTAGGGGGGAAAACATCACCTGCTCCTTTATGTATTGTTCTTGACGGATAATCTTAAGAAGATTTATTCAATATTGCAAACATTTTTTTCCATAACTGATTAAACCATTTAATGACAAACATAATGTGATATACACACTAAGGAAAAAAGAACACTGGGAGCTCATTTTGGGGTGCAACTTTGCACCCTACACACTAAGAAAATAGGTGCAATTTTGCACCCTTCAAATGCAACACTGGGAGCTCCTTTTTAGGTGCAACTTTGCACCCTAAGACGCTTTTTGCACCTTTTAGGGTGCAGTTAGCTACATTTTGCACCCTAAAGGTGCTTTCACCATGTTCACACATGATGTGACAGTGTGGTAACACACTGTGGCGCCACACTGTTTCGTCTTCACACATGATGGGACTTTGTGTCACCACATATGCTAATGAACGCGCATTAACGCGTCAACTCTCAAAAAGAGAGCATATTGTCAAAACTTGCGCAAGCAATCTCATGGCAAGAATTTTTGCGCTAACTTTTTAGAAATTTGATTGGTGTGCATCTTTTTTTTATCTAGGCAGCAAACAAAAGTGTGTCCTGCCTCGGCGACATTTTTTGTCGCCCTATACCCCATAGGGTTGTACACAAAAAAGTGTGGTGACACAGCGTGTTACCACACTGTCGCATAATGTGTGAAAGCACCTTAAAGCGCGCAGAATTGTACCCTGTAGGGAAAGGTGCAAATTTGCACCCTTTTGAATGCAAAAATTTCTGCACCCTTAAAGGTGCAAAGTTGCACCTTTTAGGGTGCAAACTGGGCATTATCGGGTGCAAGCAAGAACCAAAAAAGGTGCATTTTTTTACCTTTTTAATGTAGGGTACAAATTGCACCCCAAAAGGTGCTGCCAATGTTGCATTTAGGGTGCAAACTTGAACCCTTTTTTCTTAGTGTGTAAGAAGCTTTTGGCACTTTCAAGGGTGCAGTTAGCTACATTTTGCACGTTAAAGGGTCCAGAGTTGTACCCATTAGGGAAGGTGCAAATTTGCACCTTTTTGAACGCAAAAATGTTTGTACCTAAAAGTGCAAACTTGCATCTTTTAGGGTAAAAACGGGCATTTCTGGGTGCAAACAAGAACAAAAAGGTGCATTTTTGCACCTTTTTTCATGTAGGGTGCTAGATTGCACCCAAAAAAGGTGCTGCCAGTGTTGCATTTAGGGCGCAAACTTGAATCTTTTTTCTTAGTGTGTACCATATCCTATTTTCCTCATAACATTATCATTTCGATCGCGTTTTCATTATGGAAACATATCTCTGGTATTATACTATTTAGTTATGCATTTACAAAAAACACACAGCATTTCCATTGTGGGTTCCAGGGAAAAGAATCCGTTATGAAATATTTAAACTAAGTTAACATTCAGGGAAAAACGGACTGCTTATTCCCTATATTTCCGTCCCTAATTTTATGCGCGTTTCCCATTGGGTGTTCCACGAGCAAGAGGCCTGCCGCGAGCTCCCTAAATGCCATACCGCCGTGTCTCCCCCATTAGTCGATTAGAACCTAATAAGTGTAGTTTCATGGGGAATCGCAAGGGTTGAATGGCCTGTCATTATCAAGCATGACCTGTTGAAGATACGGAGATGTCGATACATGTACCAAGGGATAGCCTCCCGCAGTGATTAAACTTCGATTACGTACAGAGCTGGAAGAGTGCTCCGATGATCGTGTTCGGTAGTCTCTTCTAGAAAAAAACACGATTCAAGCTCTAGCACGCCCGGGAAAACATATTGAAAGTTCTTGTACGTCCGGAAAATATTAAAGTTCTAGTACATTCAAAAAAAAAAAAAAAAAAAAACACGATTACTATGTTAAAGTGATCGTTTCTATAGGCTTCCCTAAATGATAGCATTATATCATGCGGTTACAATACAGACAACGCCGAATTATAACAAAGCTATCACTTTTATTTCGTTCATATGGTGCCTTTTACAAACTTTTATTCAAGTAGTTTGTAAACTATTTCATCACGCTGTATTTGAGTTAGGATTAGAAACGATGATGAAAGGGAAGCTTTTATCAAACTTTCCTTAGCTTGCCGAATTGCACTACTCAGTCAGAAAAAAATGTCAACAACCGGTGTTCATATATTGTGGGATACCTTTGCCCCGCCAGGATAATCACGGGAGATTTAATGCTGTATTTTTAGTCATGTTGGTAGCGGAAGCTCTCTTGACTGAAAAGGCTACGCTCCATATCATTTTCTTAGAAACACGCAATTTGGTTGTTTTACGTTCGCAAGAAATATCTTTCGAAGAAATAAGAGGAACGGATGCGATAAAGTCTGGTTTCAGAGACAAGCCGTGTTGGAAAACAAGAGTGATAGAATCCAGCGGGTTGATAAATACCAAGGCCCTTGTTCATTGATGTGATTATGGGGATTCAATTTATGAAACAACACTGATTTTGCCGCTGAGTTCATTGTCCTGTAACATGCACTTTGGGGGGGGGGGGGGTATACATCCAAGGTAAAATTCTTTTTTCGAAGGGTGTATTTATAGCTTCATATTTTTCAAGTTTTCATTTTTTAAATTTTTTTTGGGGGGGGGAATCACAAGTTTTTTTTCGAACCTGTTTGTTTTGAAGAAACAGGTTTTTCTATAGATAAAGTTTAAACACTCACAAAACAGTTTCAAAACACGCTTTTGCGTGGAGAAAACAGAAACGGTATGTATAACCTAAACCTTTGTTTCATAATTGTGTTTCAAAATGCTGATTCTGGCTTTTCAGTTGAATTTCACTATGGATTTTGTATTGTTCTCTCTACTGGTCTCGATTTCACTTTTGATTTAAAGATGTCGCTGCCATTAATTCATCACATTTTCTCGATATCGAATAATAAATCAAGATTGGGGAATACGTTAACACAGTATACAGTTTACTCAAGAGGGGCAAGTGATCTTGGTACCTGAAATTGCTTGTGCTTGTTTGGCATTGATTATCTTAAGTGATCTTCTTTAAAATGCATTTCCATTGATTCGGGTTTTTGTTTTCTTTTTTTTAAGAGAGGGATAGAAAGTGGGAGAATAATTACAAATATGTCCAAAGGAGTAAATGATTTTAATTAAAAGCTGTTAAAGAACATAATAATCTCTTAGTTATGACTGCCTGGAAAAATGATTTTGAAGTTTAGTGGCCAGATAATCGCACAAAGTAAGATTTACTTTAGGGGATGGATATTTACAACTGTATGCTACTTGTTGCGGAAAGTTATTTAGATTCAAGCTGATCACAGCAACATTTACCATGAATGCTGACATTTAAAAAAAAATGTCTTTAACTTTTTAATCCTCGAAGTAAAATGATTTATTTTAAAAAGTAAATATTTTCATTATTATTATTATTATTATTATTACTATTATTATTCCTATCATAAGTATCAATAAGTTATTAACATTATCATTATTATCAATACTTATACCGCGCTTTTCCCATAAGGCCCAAAGCGCTTATAGTAAACGGAAATTACATAAATACATTTAATTTGACATTATGATGTACAGGAACACTTTTTCATTGTGACAAAAATTACGAGATTTTTCTAGGAACGTCTGAAAACCCCATCGAGAAAAAAAGCATTCATAGTTTTAGCTTATTTTGTTGTAAAATACTTATTTCTGACATTTACTTTTATTTGTATACACATTTAGGACCAGATTGGATATGTTGTTGCCACTAGAAATCCTCCGCTGAATAAATCAATTTGATTATTACCAGCTTTTATTCTCGTTTACCTTATTATCAGACAATTTGTCCATATTTGAGTGAAACTGAAGAACAATAATCGTGATTTAAGCAATAATTTTGACAGCCAAATGGTGTGCTTTCGAAAATGAACTCCCTAGGGATTTGTAAGAAAAGAATATCGTTTTCTTAAGGCACGCATACTCTCTCTCTCTCTCTCTCTCTCTCTCCGTCTTCTCCCTTTGTCTTTTTCTTGTTCTCTCTAAATCTCGCTCGCCTTCTCCCTTTCTCTGTCTGTTTTTTCTATCTTATCACTCTATCTGTTTTTCTCTTCCCGTTCAATATAATTTTGTACGTAAATATTTCGCTGCTGCCGTTGATGTTGCTGTTTCCTTACTTGACCGAAGTTGTCCTCATACTGGTTTAAAGGTCCCTAGATTTTATAAATATTTTAGCAAGGATAAAGACTGTTTGTTCTGCTGTGAGAAGCAATTGTTTAGCTGTTTTTGCTCTAAAATATCAAAATAGCTATATATGTAACATTTCGCGTTTTTTTCTTTCATTTTTCTTTTTTAATTACAGATGTCGTTCAAAATAAATCACTTCAAAATTATATATTATATTATATATTATATTATATTGTATTATTATGAAGACCTTATTTTAAAAAGGAGCTAAATCCGTTTTGGATGATTTCGAGTAAATCAAGGATTTTTATCTAATCCATTTTCCTTCTTCCAAAAATAAAAACTTTTTCACAGTTGGAAGAACCAACATTAGACGTCTAAAAATGAGAATGAAAGCAATCCTGCTTAAGAAATAATGTCTTTAGAATTCTTTATACTTTTTTAAACATGACTTGCAATGTTGAAAGTAATATTTTCAAAGGCGCTAAATCCGTACAAAAGAAAAAATACAAAAATTCTCGAAAAATTACAACCTAAGCAGGATTTCTTTCATTCTCATTCATTAGATGACTAATGTCGGTATTTGCAACTGTGAAAAGTTTTGTGTTTCGAAGAATGAAAATGGTTTGAATAAAAATCCCTGATTTACGCAAAGTGGATTTAGCGCCTTTGGGAATTCTCAACATAAATTATGTTTTAATCATTTTGTTCTTCCTATATTTGATATTGATTATAGCGCATAATTATGGAACAAACATATAATCGTGCTAAAACCTTAGTTTCGGGGGAAATGGATTCAGCGCCTTTTGAAAACTAGCTCTTCAGATATATTATGCATATATACACATCTCATTTGGTTTCCATAATATGATTTTATAAATTGAATATATGTTCACAAATGAATTAGTAAAGAAAAATATTGAATGAAATTACTTAAAAGTCACGCGCTCACGCACACAAACACACACCGCCACACGCCCACATTTGGATTAACCTGAAATAAACATGCTTTGAATCTCAAGAAAAAAAAAAACTTTTCCACTTAAAAAAATGAAAAAGTTTTAAACTAAGCTGACGTTTGTACTAAGAAGTAGTTTGAATAGTGTTTATGAGTTTGTTCCGGACGCCCCATATCTTCCAAAGGATGTTTTTTCCCCCAGTGGTTGGGGTCTATGTAAGCGACACGTAAAATTTGTTTGTATCTCAGCTCGTGTTTATTCTTTCTCATCTCGTCTTAATTGCTTCGGATCGTGATCCGAATAATCAAATGCTTTTGCAAATTGAGCGCGAAATCGAACCATTTTTTCGGGGCGGCTTGTCGGCTGCTCTCGGGAATTACAGCGAAATAAAAGAAGATAATGGTCCTCAAAGCAAACAGTTTAGGAGTGATTGATCACACTTCTGCCTGTCTTTTGTCCCGTCGAAGAGTTGTGCAATTATCAAATAGGATCCCACTCTGAAATGCCAAAATATTACGTGAATGGAATAGAAATGAAAGAAGTTTGGAAGCACAAATCTGAAAGTTATCAGTGAGAGGTTTTTTAAGAGCACGGGAATAAATGCTCATGGATAATGTTTCATGATCAGTTTCTTTTTAATTTCCGGAAAAATTGTCTTTGCACTTTAGGAAAATGTGGGCAATTTTGAACGTCTGATGAATAATCTATCATGCTGGATAACGACGAAAAGCTGAAGGATAGAGAAAAACAAAAAACCGAAAAGAAGTGTATTTTAAAAAAAAGTAAAATAAAGGTTTTAGGAAGGTACAGGAACTCATGCCAGCAATATACGCTGATATTAGAATAATTATTCTGCAGCGACTTAGCCTTGTGCAATTACGAAAATTGATGTTTTTTTATATTTTCATTGGTTCACTGAACTCATCTTTCTTACGCTCACTTTCCACAATGTCCTTCACTTACAAATTTACTAGGAAATATGTTTCTAGCTTATACCTGTTGGCGATGTATTGTATTGTAGTATTGTAGTATTGTAATATTGTATTCTAAGTTCATTGCGGTCATTGTGTAACATTCATTCTTATCCACAATCTTACATTTATGAAATAATTGAAACAAGTAAAAGGAAAGAATGGCTACATTATTTTGTCGTAAATACTGTTGCTTTTGTACAAAGGGAAATAAATTTCTCCTTCCCTCCATGAAGTGATTCCCTTTTGAAGTGATTAGGAACTTTGATTTATTCCTCAATTTTTATTATTTTTTTATCAGTACCGTTGGCATGGTCAGATTTGCTACCTTGTTCTCTTATCCACTGATCGCTAATAATGGAACCAAACGGTTGCAGTTGGCATTTGGATTGAGTTTGTGACAGAACACAACCATCCCTAAATAGGTGTGATATACTTTCAACTTGGGTACTAGTATACCGAGGGTGCACAGGAAAGCTAGAGGCAGGAGAGGGTGGAATGTAGGTAGAAGGTCGTAATGTATTGGCAAACATGTAACAAAAACATCACGTGTGTATGATTTAGAGGGTGCCACGGGCTGCTTGACAGAACGAGTCGGTGTATATCATCTCAAAGCTTCAAAGATACTGGGGAAGAAAGAGGAAAGATCCAGCTCTTCCAAAGACTGTTTTCGAGTGCCATAACGTGCTCGGTGAGGTATCTAATGAATCGCTATGCCAAGTGTTTATGTCTGGGTACTCGAAACACTTCCAAGATTGATCTTTGCATTCGTGTAAGATCATACTGGAACACAATGTTGCAGCGCCTTGATTATCGGCCTTGGCCTTAAGGCGCCTTAAGGCTCATTTTTCCATGCTTTTGCCTTGTACTTGGATGCCTCGACCTTAGGCATGCTTTCGCCCTGGCCTTGAGGGTTCAAAGCCCTGATAATCTCAAAGCAATGCAAGGCAGGCATTTACAAGGCATGATAAATTTCGATTTCCAGTATTTTGTTAGTAGTTTGGTTGCTTTGGACAATTAACTAATTCTGTTATAAAGCTAATAACAAATTCAAGATGCCAAACTGCTTTTATGTCCGATCTGTATCCAAGTTTTTGACTTTTACAGAGGATTTTTATAACTGACGATGTCTAGTCATTTGTTTATGTGGGCATCGTTTGAGGGTACATGTACATGGAATTCTGATGCCCCAACAAGTCCAGATTAAAGATCCAACGAATAGTCAAACCAAAATATAATTTTTGTCTGTCTTCCACTCTTAACAAAAATACCTCTTCCAAGTGAACAAAATCCCTCTTGAAATAGATTAAGTGCTGTTTTTTTAGGTAAAAGCCGTCCCCTTTAAACAGATGTGTCTTTGTTTTATTCGTAGACATACAACCCTCTCCTATAAGTAGCTAGGGATTTCTACATCTGTAATGGGGTTTCTTTGTGTGCCTTGATCTATACAATCCCGCAGTATAATAATGGTTATCTTTATCCAATAAAAGTAAATCATGATAAATGTGATACCTTATTTCGAAAAGCTAGGTTTTCAAAATCTATTTATTAGTATGTTTATGTTTTGTGTATGTTTTGTTTACTTTTGTTACCTTACTTAGTATTGTTATCATTATCATCATTATTACTTAACTTGTTCATCTCTGCAAAAAATTGTTGTGAAAAGAAGATGAAAGAGTTTTTTTTTTTTTTTTTTTTGGTGTGTGTGTGTGTGGGGGGGGGGGGGTTTCAGTTACGACTCTTAAGAGAACATCCTGTACGAGCCCATGTGGATTAAAGAAAACTAGCTCGTATGCTCCCCTGGGAGTGGAGAATATGCATATACAGTGCAGAATAATATACTGTAATCCAGTGACCGTGGAAATAATGATACTGTATACTAAGCTCTTTGTCCAGTTACTAGGGTTAAAGCGCTTTATAAGAAACCGGTATTGTTGTTGTTATATTTATAATTATCATTATTATTATTACTGTTATTATTAATAATAATATTATTATTATTATTATTATTATTATTATTATTATCATCATCATCATCATCATCATTTTCATTGTTATCATTAATGTTGTCGTTGAGATTATTATCACAAATATTATCATTATTATTATTATTATTATCATTATTATCATCGTTATCATCATTATCATCATTATTATTATTATTATTATCATTATCATTGATATTATCAAAAGGTTTTTATTGTTTGTTGTTGTGTTGTATTGTTTTATCATTATTACTACTGATTATGATTATCATTTATTATTAGCATCGTTATGAAATTAATCATTACTGGAAGAATAAAAAAAAGACCATATAAAGTAACAATCGAAGAGGTAATGTGTTTTTCACCTTTCAAAGCAGACTTATCATTAAAAATATATACACAAATGCAAGCCCCCAGTCAACCATTTTCAAAGAAAAAAAAGCAATATACATTTCATTCGTTTTCTGCTTTATTCGTAAGCAACTTAGCAATAATCATCCATACCTGGCAATGACAGGATTTAAAGTTTCATGTATAACGAGAAAATTAGCTGAAGAAAAGCTAAATAACAGAAATGTAATAACTAAATGTATCTTTAAAAAAAAAAGTTAATGACGTATTTCATAATAAAAAGCAATGTAAATTAGACTTTTCATTGAAATATATATATGCAAACTCCCAATCAACCATTTTCAAAGAAAAAAAGCAACATACATTTTATTTGTTTTCTGCTTGATTCGGAAGCAGCTTTGCAATAACCATCCATAACTAGCGATGAAAGTATTTAAAGTTTCATTTATAACGAGAAAATTAGCTGAAGAAAAGCTGAATAACAGATATGTAACAACTAAATATATCTTTAAAACAAGTTAATGACGTGTTTCATAATAAAAAAAAGCATGGCAAATTAGACTTTTCATTTAAAAAAAAACTGTATATATATATATATATATATATATATATATATATATATATATACATATATATATATATTGATGCAAGCTCCCAGTGAACCATTTTCAAAGAAAAAAAAGCAACGTACATTTTATATGCTTTCTGCTTGATTCGGAAGCAACTTAGCAATAACCATGATCCATACCTAACAATGACAGGATTTAAAGTTTCATGTCTAACGAGAAAATTAGCTCTGAATAATAGATATGTAATAACTAAATGTATGCAATGATAATCCTAGAAGTTTTATTCATTTCGAGAAAATTAGCTGAAGAGAAGCTGAATAATATATCCAATAGCCTAATGTTTCTAAACAGTTTATGGTGTATTTCATAGTAAAATACTATGCAAAGCAGACTTGTCATTAAAAAATATATATATCAGTGCAAGCTCCCAATCAACCATTTCCAGAGATGAAAACAATATAAATGTGGCAATAGGGCTCTGTGCGTGGGCATCATTTGAGGGTACATGTACATGGAATTCTGATGCGTGGGTGGGTGCGTGTGATTGGTCATCTAAAGCCGTTTCTGAGCTCGCTTCAATACTTGAACGTCTCTTTTCGTGAGCAAACCTCCGTCTTTGTACGATCTATTTAAATTATCTTTCGCCATTTATTCCTTAACTTTTAGGTTTCAGTTATTGGCCTTGGCCTTGGCCTTGCATTGAGGGTCCAAAGCCTTGGCCTTACCCTTGTGGGTTCAAGCCTTGGCCTTGCATGGCCTTGGCCTTGAGGGTTTGGGCCTTGACTAAAACACTGGAACACAACGACTAAACCCTTTCACTGCTGAAAGCCCTCATACACATACTTTTGTACCAGATGTCATTCCGTTCCCTTTGGCAAAGGGTAAGGTAACTGCCTCTGTGACAGGGATGGAAACATTAAGGCTTTAAAGTGATTACACATTGGTAAATTTATATATATATATATATATATATATGATCGGGAATAGAATTCTAAGAAGAATAACATTAAAAATTTGATGATTTTCAGTCGAAATCAATGCATTTGGGCTAATTTTCTCATAAAAAGTCAAGAGTTGACCAAAAAATTTGATTATGAGGTACGACGTAAAAGTGGGTACCCAGCTTCGCGCACTGCAGTTGTGCTGCGCACTAGACTATACAGCATGTATCATACCTTGCGCGCATTTTGCTAGAAGTGCGCGACAAGGTACCCACTTTGACGTCATTTTGAAGTCAAAGTGGGTACCCAGTTAAGACTGGGTCACAGCTGAGGGGTCAAAAATATCCTGAAATCTTATCACATTTGGGGATTTCCTTGGCAACACGACTTTTAAAAAAACTTTAGGCAGATGATTTTCTGCTAATAAAATCATGCTCTTTTAAATCGGGTACCCCCTTTAAACCCGATGAGTACTGAATTCTCAAACTCCAATAGACTTAATCCATGGGCCACCCGGTTCCCGTATGCAAGGGGTTAATGTAGTCATCGTCATCATGGTGATGCAGAGAACATCACCACAGTTCACTGCCAAAGTGCCAGTATACAAATAGCGAATAGACTGCGGTGGTACGAGATTTCGCATGGGGTGAAAGAGCGACCTTCTATTCAACGAGGCAAAGCCGAGTTGACTAGAAGTTACGTCGCGATCTTTCACCAAATGCGAAATCTCGTACCATTGCACGAATTAGAATATTCGCTATTTGTATTGTACAACGCCTCAGAAGTCTGAGAAATTGATGAAAATCAAGAAAAAACAGTCACATTTTGGTTTAGAAATCAAGGTTTATAAAGCAGGGGAAAGAAGTTCCGACTGCAAAATGCAGCTGGTGCCGGCATAGTCTGTGCGCGTGCGCGTATCTGTAGCAGTGCGCGAACGCGACTTGCTGGCATAGCCTGAGCTGAGCAATCAAAATTCAATATGTGTATAGGGTCTACAACGCAAGCTACTTGTGACATCACAAAAGAAATTAAAGAAGTAATTTGTGGGAATCTACTGTGACGTCACGCTAACCTTGCAATGGTACATTTTGGATGGTATGAGTGCAATGGTACGATGTCGCGCGTTCAGCTCCTATAGACTTGCCAACAAGAAGATGAGTAGGCGTTGTACAATATTCATTAGTAATGCACAAAGCATACTTGTTTTTTTTTTTTTTTTTTGCCCGATAATCAATTCCCATCCTTCTTGCTATTTGTCTTCTACTTATGTGGTACTTTGGTTTTAATGTGATTTCATTTTCTTTACTAGTGCGTCTTAATTGAGCATTTGATTGAGGTATACTAATTTGACGCCTCACAGATCCTGTATAGTGAACATTTTGCGAATACAAAATGTGCATGGGATAGTGAGCTTTGATAATTTTTGTTGTTGATGTTGTTTATATATCTATTCACTTATTTTTTGTTGGGATAGTGTGAATACATTGAAAATATTCATGCACATGACCACATGACTTCCGTCGACATTCCTTTCATTGAGTTTACCCGTTGCTCACTGGGACCGGGTGGTACCTGTACTAAGCCTATGGGGAAATAGCGAATTCAGTTGCCAATATGTTAGCTGGTTCCACGCAAGAGTAACCGACGATCTATCGTTCTTAGGCAGTTCAATCCCTACCACTCCGGCTTTGGAGATATTAGTTTGAACGAGATGTTTTCATCTTCACTTGATTATCTGTTACCATCCAGAAATATTCACGACCTTCATATGGCTTCTCTGATAAAGCAATAAGCTCTTGAAGAAGAGGAATAATTCTGGAACTCATTAGGTATTGAATAATGACATCGTGGCCGCCTACAAACCTGATGCCACATTGTAATCAAAGTTTAAATTATAAAAAAAAAACATTCAAGGCTATAATTATGTGACGTACAAGACCTGTCCATTTAGGCTTGACGTGACTCATTAGTTTTTCTTTTGTTTTTACCAACAACCAGTTCTAAGTTAGGAGTAAAGATAAAAGTTACGTAACCGGCGACTAGCGCCGCCGCCACAGGTGTACACGTGTAGGCGGAATAACTATAAAATCGAATGAATGTTAACGCTCACACGACAGTCTGCTTTATTCGTGATATGTCTTTTGTCATATGAGCGATTACTGATACGTTTTCTTTCCTCTTTACTTACGGTTTCCTATTCTTTGGAAATAAAGAATCACCAAAAACATTCTACGATGAATTTTTTAATCAGAATAATTGAGGAATTTTACTAAAAATGTACCCAAGCAAATTTGTTTTAATACCCTATGCATAAGGGAAATAGTGTTCTGTTTCATAGGAGCAATAGTAAAATTGATGGAAACGAGTTGACTTGTTTTATAGAACAAGGGCGCATTGCTAACTTACATGTTAAAAATTTGACTGATAAATTTCATTAAGAACTTGATAATTGAATTAAAAGATCAAAGTTGCTTTTATATGGCGGCATAGTCATAGAAGTAGATTCAAAATTTATTCCTTGTGACAAACGTGGCATAAACCTTCCATCCTGCATACATCCTTACTTGTATCATGTGTATTGATAATACTTCCCTATTTGTGATTCACTTTCAGTGGTACGGGCTTTTTGTTTTGTGGTTGTATGTGTTTTTTATTCGGGGGTTGACTTGAGCTATCTATTAATATCTGTAATTATTTTTGCGTTACCTTATATTCTCATTATCCTTAGTATTTACCTCATTAATTCTTAAGTATAATTATGCCAATTAAGGCATGGCCGAGCCACGTCAGCTGCTCGTCTTTGGGATGCACACATATGCCTCATAATTATAGAAATTAATAACACTGCATGCACATTGGGGTTTGAGCTTCACGTTACTATAGTTGCAGCCCACTAAAACTCATTAGACAGAAACCCATAAAAATCCATCCAACTTAATTCCATAAACCTTCAAAAAACCGAAGCTGAGATAAATTATGATAATTGTAAGTACGTATAGGCCTATTACAAGTTCGGCCAGTAGGGAAAAGCTGTTTTGGTGGAGAAGGTGAAGTTTAAAGGAAGTCAAAACCCTCGAGTCAAGTAGTAATTTAATCACAGTTAAAGCAGAATAAAGAAATCAGCAAAAAAATTGAACAAAATCGGATACGGAATAAGAAAGAAATGTTTATATTAAATTTTATGTCTATGACACTACCATAGCTATTTAGAATATAATTTTTCGGACAACTCTTTGTATGTTTTGTACACAGAATTTCACGAATTCTTTATTTTTCTTGAAAAACACATGTTGCATGTTTTCATTGTCCTTACCCCGAAGATGTTGTGGGGAAAACACTCCTACATCATATTTCTTGAGTTTGTACATCTTAAGCAAAAATGAAAATGTTTAATTATTATTTTATGTACCAAACATATTGAAAGCGGTCTACAAAGTGATGTTATCAAAAGTTTTCGTGGTGTCAAAATGTCTTATAGAAAATATGATAATGGTAATGACGATCTCATATTCTGATGATGGAGATGATGATGATGATGTTGTTGGTGGTGGAGATGATAATGGGGGTGGTGATGTTGATGAGCGGAGGAGGAGGAGGAGGAAAATGATCATGACGATGATTGTTGGGTTATCATTGCATGGTGTTAGCTCTGGAGATAGTTGTCCTTGTATGATTAAAAAGGCAGCCAGCCTCTCAGTAAATATGAAGTTGGAGATTAATCTACAGCTTTCCAAAGTAAGTAAATTAATTATGAAAATGTCGGAGAAGATTTGATTGTCATGAATATCATGAGTGGGAATAACTCATGTATGAAAGGTATTATCATTATGTTGTCGTTGTTGTTTCACATTCATCGCAATCTCTACTAGTTAATCAATCAAGATCGTCGGCATACTATGAACAGATGAACTGATCATGAATCTTGTCAGGTCGAGCGGCGGTCTACCCAAGCCAGGCGGCCGACCTCCCGGCGGCCATTTCTTAGCCATGCCGCCTACTCACGTGTCGTGAGTCGTTGAATTACCTCATCATATCCTGCAACAGGCACTGACATCCAAGTTTAGAAATGTTTTATGGACTTAAATAGACCTCCCAAAAAATCATATTGTTGAAACGCAGCTTTTTTAATGTGTGCCTTGGTTTTGAGTAGGACAGATCTTGTGAGGAATCTTTTAGAATTGACCTGACTGGAACAGGGAAATTTGGCTTTTCTCTGATTGAAGCAAGTACGCTGCCCAAAGCTAGGAATTCTATGCCAAGGAAAGAATCTTTTTCTATACTGCCAAAAGTCATATGGAGCGAAATATCATTCCCAACTCAAAATTTATGTCAAGAAACTCATAAGTTCCATATCATATTAGACCTTTGTGTCATTTTCAACTCAGAAGGCTTTCGTCTTCGCCCGAGAGGTCCTGGGTTCGATGCTCGCTTGATGCTTCCATCCTTGAGGAAGAGTTATACACGCATTTGTTCCCCTCGAAGCAGATGCACTCGAGTCGATACCTGGCAATGCTAGTGTATTAGTATTAGGGACGTCCAGAATGGCATTATTCATAATGAAAAGACTTACCTACATCGTACTATTACATCCGGGATTTTCCCTTTGTTTGTACTCCCATCCCCTCTGGAAAAAATGTTTGATATCGATCATTTTTATTGTAGCTTAGGTCGAATAATGTATGATTTTCGATATTCAAGGACTTGGGAATTTTACAAGGAAATGGGAAGCAAGGAGGGGATATCCCCTATTTTTTTTATAATAGCCGAGAAGGTTGAAAAAACGAAACACTTAAAGCAGTCACCTCTAACAGAACTCAGATAGGACACGCCGATTCATCTTAAGGATTGAGAGAGGAAGGAGCATTAGTGGTAGATATTGATTTAATGGGGTTAATGGGGACCCATTGTTTCACTTTCCATGTACTCCCAATTGTCAATTGGTATTCAATGGGGGCAATGCAACAACTGATGCCTCTCGTTAATATTACTTTGACGTGTTTCAGATCCCATATATCTTCGGTCAAGATATGGTTAAATCCATATTTTAAGAAACCTTTTGCTCTTTGACTTTTATGCAGACAAAGAATGAATCGCAACATGTTTTATAAATCATTCAGCAAATTGTTTTGGGGAAAACCGTGTCCCTGGTGTTAGGTTGGACAAACAAGGTTTTCTTCCGCGTTCATTTATTATTTCTCAGAAATTTTGACCATTTTGATGGTCCCCTGCGAAACCTGAAATTTGAATGCCTGGCAGCATATACGAATATATCTACAATGAAGCCATTAGTGACATTTACTCTAAAGAAAAGTGAGGTAATAAGAGATAATTACATCTCTAGTTTTGTGTGGCTTCCATTATTCCCCCCTTCATTAGTGTGTTATTCATCACTGAAAAGAAAATAACCAGGGCTCCGTGGCATAAAACTTACCATTAATTGTTAATGGTAACTCTGACATCTATGGTAATCACCGGTAACATTGCTCAACAGCCAATGTAATTCAAGGTTTCCATGGAATTTACCATTGATCCCAAAGTTACCATCGAGGTAAGCTTTATGCAACGGAGCCCTGGTTTCTAAATATGACGGGCTAGTGGGTGAATGCGCACACTTGTCTGATCTTTGTAATTTGTAAACAAATTTTTCGGCATTACTCCCAGTGTTAAAGATCGTATGTTCGATCTTTAATGAAAAAACATACGATCTTTAACACTGGGAGTAATGCCGAAAAATTTGTTTACAAATTGTCCACGGCGGACCGTTGCATGTTAATGAGTCAGAAAAAGGAGGATCATGGGTATTTGACTCCAGTACATCGTGACTTAGCCGTGAACCAGAATGGCCTGGTGGTTAAGTCGCTGCCCGGCAAGCAGTAGATGGCAGGTTCGAATCCCGCTGGTTCCATTTTTTTCGGACTTGTGATTTTCATTACAGATCGAACATACGATGCCAAAAAATTTGTTTACAAATCATGTACTTCATATTATTCATCAAATCATGACATAGAAAATGTTGCAGGACCATGACGACGATGATGTAATCCTTACCTAATTTGGTATTTCTTCTGTGAACTTCCACCTCACCTATTTCTATGCTCTAACACTTTTAGAATATGTGTCTTACAGAAAATCAGGTTGTTATAGCAGATGACAGTTATGCTGCGCACAGGCATGTCGAAAATCCTGGTGGCCGAGAGTAAAGAAAAGATGGGGAAAGAAGAAATGAGTTACAAAAGAACCTAGCTGCAAGTTCAAAAGGGTTTCAGAAAATCCTGGTAGCTGAGAGAAAAGAAGAGATGGGAAAAGAAAAAATGGGTTACAAAAGAACCTAGCTGCAAGTTCAAAAAGGGTTTCAGGGCATCAGTGAGCTGATATCATACTAATTCTGCAATCTCAAGTTGACGTACCTCTTATCTATGGGCTCTTCCTATACCCGATGTGGAAATAGGATAGTAGACAAAACCTAGGAAAACTGAAAAAACACAAAATGATCCCAAGAAAGAGTGACTAGGAGAAGAGATAAGCAAAATTGCAATAAATGGTAAAACAAGTACATGTAAAACTTAGAGCATCCATACTGGCAGGATTACCGAATGGATATCATTTTACTCATGTCTCCCTCAACATGCTCAAGTGCTATTAATATGGCATGACGAGAAGAAGCCAATCGATATGTGAGGTACCAACCTCATGATCATGATGATATTCTGCTTCGATACCAGTACAGAGTCGATTTCAGTTTGCTTTCCAGAAGTTCACTTAAGTTTTCTGTCCTCCAGAAACAGTTCAAATCCTTCTGAGGGAAAGATGTCGATTAGCATCGCTGAATAAGTAATCTCAAATTGAGGAACTTCATTTTGCGTCACGTATGCAAGAAAGTTTGATGGATTATGGCAGGCAGGCAGGGATCTAAAGATCTCCTTCAGTGACAGTGTATATGATAAGAGTACCTTGAGGAAAACACAACTTTCCTTGAATATTTGTTTTTCCGATTTGACGAATGTGAGCCAAGTACTGTGTAGCTCTTAGTCAAGAAAATGGTGCCATCACACTTTCATGCTAAGCCAAGCCATAAGGCGCCACGTAAGGCCGTCTTTTGTGATACATGTACATAGCGGAACTTGGCTTGCAGGCTAGCATTTTCGTAGCAAAATACGGGGTTTGCGTAGCCGGTAGCCGGGGTGCACTTGGCTTGTACTGCAATTAAGAATGAAAATTTCAAAGTATTAAACAAGATATTCCAAATTTCATCGCATAATTGTAGCTCCTTGCCGTTACATAATTTCTTACGAAGCTGCATGCACATGGCCGCTATGGCGTGTTTACTGTGCAGTTACGATTGGATCTCCGTGACGTTCTGCAGGAAGGCAGAACGAGAAAGTGTCACGTTGCCATTACGGTCCAACAAGCGGAAGAGTGGGCATCATTTACAAGTGCCAAGACGATACCTTGCGGTGATGTACAAAGACAAAGATTTCTTTCTTTTTAGAGAGTATGCAGGCATGGTCAGTGCCAGGCTCCTTCGGCAACTTCGAGTAGGGTTCAAGAAAATGCGACTCTAATGGTCTCTCTCATTCTCTCTATCTCTCTTCTCTTTCTCACTCTTTTTTTTCTTCTCTTTCTTCCTTTCCTCTCTTTCTTTCTTTCTCTTTACTTTCTCTTTTTTTCAGCTCTCCTTTCTCTCTCTTTCTTTTCTTTTTTGCTGGGGAAATTGTGGTCATAGGAAAGTTTTGAAGATAATTTCCATTCATCTTCTTCCTGCGCTACAAACTTCATGTGATAAAATATACTGAGCTTTTATTTTATGTATTTTATTATTTTATTGAAATATATTTTATCAGGATAAAACAAGAATCAGATCACAAATAGCATCTGTTTTACATCTTGGTCCTGAACAGATAAAAAAATATGATACATAACAACTGCAGATAATTAGAATCAATCATACTGACACATAGATACAATAAAAATCAAATCAGTAGTTAACATAACAGTATAAGAACAACAAGCAATTAAGAAAACAAACAATTTAATAAATTAAGGGTAAAAAGCGAAAATGGATAAAAATCACTCACAAAAGTACAATTATATCATGTATATCGCATATAGAAGGAAGCAGGAGAAAAATTAAGGAAAAGGTAGAAAGGAGAGAAAGAGATAGAGAAAGAAGGAGAGAGAAATAGAGATCAAGAGAAGATAAAACACAGAAGGAGAATACATGTATGAGATATACGTATGAGCTTTCAAATGAGGAAGATAATGGTCTTCTCGCAATTATCTAACGTTATCCGAACGTTTACCTTTTTCCATGCAGCAATATACTTCTTCCCAATTTTTTGCTTAAGTAGTGTTCCAGATCCTCTGGCATGAAGCAACCTGATCTACTTTCACCCCGTAACTTTCCACAAGATGGAAAGCCAGTGACCTAATTAAGCTGGTATTGCTTTTTGACCTTTCATCGTCAACGATAATACCGAGACGATCTTAGGCAACGCCCATTCATTATCTTTTTATTGCGGTTAACCACTATCCTTTCCCAGTTAACACTTAAAAAGTTTCTTTTACATGTTTTAGTGGTTCTCTTTACATGCCCTAGCGTGTCAGGTGCACGGTAGTCAATTCGCCGTTAACCGTACCAGTTCAGAGTAATTAAGGACATGTTACGCTTTCAGGCTGGTGGAACTGGGGAGGTCTCCAACTTACTGGGGAGGCACAGCGATCGCAAAAAAGTCCTAAAAAGGATCAGGGAATGGTAAACACTCATTAACCGATTTCCCTTGCTCCACTATGTTTTTGATTACGCATCCTGCATCCGACTTGAAATCGAGAAGACTGTTTCCAATTGTTTCCGATTTTTTCAATACCAAGTTTCGTCGTTGGGAATTTCTTCTTCTTTTCCATTGTAAGCGGATCGTTGTTAGTTTTTTGTTTACCTTACACAACCCCATATTGCATCTACATCTCCCCCTCCCCTACCGAGGAGTGATCAGATCTTTGACCTTTCGAAGTCACATTTCCTGTTTTCGGTTTATCACCCTCCAAGTGGTAAAAATAGGTCCAAATTACATGTTCGACTTCTGTCTCAAAAATGCAGCGATGCCAGAAGGAAATTTGACATAATTTTTTGTCCTAAAACCTGGGTTTAATCATCCGAAAGAGCAATGATGCTGATAACGGATCCTTGAAAAAACAGATGTTTGAATTTTTGCTCTAGCATTCAAGCAAAAATTGCTGAAGGTGATGCTTTGTTTATAATAGTCGTCATGGTCATGAAGGTAGACGTGCGTTTTTACCTAGCCTCCAATCAGCTGCGAGATTGGACTGCCTTTCCTACGTGTTCGTTTTCTATTTGTAGTGTACTATGCATCCCAACTACTTTGAACATGTTGAAGAAAACTAAAATGCTTAATTTTTCATGAACTGAGCTTTATTTTGCATACATATTACATTTACGGTACAAGCTGTCTGCTTGCAGTACTCGGGTTTTCTTAATCATGTTAATGATGTTGAAGAGTCAAAATGAATCTGTTTAATATAGCTCAAATGTCCCGTTGCAAATACAAACCGTTAAAAAGTCAAGATTATACATGTATAACAAAGCTGTAATTCCCCGTCCCAAGTCCTATTCGGAATTAGCAGGAATCAGAAACACTCTAACTGAAAATAAAAATAAAATAAAATTGACCAAAAATTCATAAACCTTTGTGCCTTTTGAATAGCTAAAATGTGCTTCGAACCCGCCTCGATTGATTCTTGCATATTCCGGATGCATCAGTTTTCGCATGCTGCTCGAATGAAGTTGGAACACAGTATGGATGTTTAGAATGCCGTACGATTACCGCCTGAATAATAACGCCAAGGTCTGGTTGGGCGGTACCTCAAAATATGCACGAATTCACCTCGAATACAGTTGGAACGCTCCCGGAATAGCCGCCGAATATGGTTCGAACGTCCAAATACTCGAACAGAATGCATGCAGCTCGAATACTTAGAATGTACTTCAAAAGTACGTAGAATGTAACACTAATGTCCCAAGTGTTTCAAGAATGCCCCCGGAATGGTCCCCGATAGGGTATAAAATGCTGCCAAATCTAGCATTTTTAATCAATCTCAGCCCAACCGCCATAGAGTATGAACTCATGTTGCTTTGCCCCTGATTGCTTTCCTTCAGCAAGGCCTTCTTGAAAGAAGATTTGGAGGAGTTCAGTAGAAGAAACATTAGGAGGAAAAGACCCAGAAGATATCAGAGGATATATAGGACGAAGCTGTATGGACATTACACCAGACTGATGAGTAGTTGACCCACAGTCCTTCTTCAACTGCCTCAGTATGGAGCCTGCCATGTTTGATGAGTTGGTGCAAAGAGATGGGCCAAGGCTAGAGAAGCAGGACACCAAAATGAGATTCGGCGGTGTTCTGAACTACGTCCAGACTCATCCGAGGGTCAGTCGGACAGGACGTTCCGACGGCATTCGAGCTGCCTTGAGGCCGCATTCGAGCGGTGATTCGACGGCATTCGTCGAAGAGTATTCCAGTTGAATTGTTTCAGGATGAAAGTAGATTCCGTGCAGCAATCGAGATGCATTCGATGTGTTCCCGCCAATTCGAGGTGCATTAGGGACGTTCCGAAAGGACTTGAAGTGGCTTGCCCTTTCGATTCTCCCTCGAACGCGATCAGAATGTTGAGAATGTTGTTGGATTGCCGTAAGAGTATTAGAATGCAGACAGAATGCAATTAGAAAACACTTCAAATGCCGTTCGATATTTCTCCACTTCGAATGCACCTCCAAAGTTTTGAGCATGAACAAAACATTCGGGCCGGCAACAAGAATGGGCTCGAATATTTAGAATGCATTCAGAATGCGGTCAGAATTTTTTAGAACGCACTTTGAATATCTAGGAATATTCCAGGAATTTTCATTCCAGCGTTGTTCCAGCTCATTCCATCTCTATAGCATGTCAAGCATAGGCGTCGATCCTGGGGGGCAGGGGGGGGGGGGGGCATTTAAGTATCTTAACCAATGCCGATGATAATTACTATTCTTATGAAAGGAAATCGGTTTGCATCTACAGTTCCTGTCTAATGTTATACTATTCTTCTACTCATAGGAAGTAATATAACCAAACAAGATATCACTCTAAGAAATCGAACGGCCAGTTGACCTAAAAAAAGATACACTATCAGTAGATAACGGCCTAGATTTAAAAGAAAAAAAAACATATTTTTCGTTAGCTCGCTCGCTACTCTCGCTGTTAAAAGCTAGATACAAGATGATTTCGGGCAGCAAGTAGCTTATTATAGCAGCGAGATTCCAAAATATCATCATATTTGGGCAGCGATGGGGTTGACGAATTTTTGGTGACGAATCCATGTAATTTGCCGGGATCGGTCGTTGACTTTGCTTGCTAGCTAATGGTAGAAACAGAATGGATTAGGACTGCAAGACAGGTAGCTGGTGACCGGATGTATTATTTAGATATCATACAGGCATGACAGGCATATAGTGTATTCTCATGATGATAACGATAACATTCCGTTCTTGTATAGCGCATATCACATTATTATGATGACGAAATAATACTGCTATCATATGGAAAAGGGTATATTTTTCCTAGCTCGCTACGCTCGCTCGTTTGATATTAATGGTTTTGAAAAGCAAACGAATTCGGTGAGTGAGATGAGATCGAATAGATAATGTAGATGTTTCATGGGTTCACAGAGTAATTTGCCGAAGGGGTTACTACTTCTACCATCAAAAACAGTGTGATTCCTCGCTTGCTTCGCTCGCTCGTAATATTTAAAAACAGAGTGGTTTCGGGGGTAGCAACAATGGACCAGCGATGTGACAAAATAGAGTCATATTTGGCAGCAAGGTAACTGTGTGTATATATATATATATATATATATATATATATATATATATATATATATTAGGTATCATATATGCCTGTAGTGTATTTTGATAACTAAACACTTCTCTCAGAACAATTTTTTTTTTTTGCTCTCTCGCTCTCAAAATTAAAAAAAAGAAAATAGGATGGTTCACAGTCTAGCAAGATGTGTATTTTCCCCACATTGAAAATGCTTCACGTTGACATAGACCTATGTTATTATACTACCAACTCTGATACACATATACATGTGTCAGTAGCCGTGGGTTCATCTTCGCTTGGTCGTCTTGCCCCCCCCCCCCCCAATCCGAAAAATTGATCGACGCCTCTGATGTCTAGTGTGACCAGGATTAAGCTATACTTGTCCATGACTGCGCTGCAACAATCAGTAAATACTCGGCATGCTTGCTTTATGCCAATGCGTAGGTTCCCTCCAACATAACAGGCAGTAAAATACTGGTACGATGCAAGGGAAAATAGGTCATTGATGAGTTTTGGATTATTTTTATCTTACATTCACCGCCACTATCAGCCATGAATCATCATTAACATCGCCCACGCTGTCATTAAAGAGTTCTTTAGATGCAATGTATCAGCATAATTACATCATCGATGACTAGGTACTGAATCTCATCGACTGTTGTCAACAGACATCATGTACTATCATTTATCTTGGACAGAGGATCATCAGTAAATAAGGCTACGTCCATGCAAGTTATTTTTTCCCCTTCCTCATTTTGTTAGATTTGTTTTCACTATCGGGCTCCGCGAGTCCATATACGATGTGAGATATCATAATAAGAAGAAGAAGTATTCAAAAATCAGAACCTCTTCGGGGAATATCATAATTAATTTCAATAATTTCTCTTTATCCGCATTTTAAGATGGACCACAGCAGACCGAGAAAGTCCCGTAGTTTCTACCTGCAACAGCAACCATCAACAGGAAGGAGCGCAGCAGTTCTGTATCATAATTTTCAAGCTTCTTATAATGCTCAGTTCATAATTGCGACAAAATATATTTTCAGTCCTTTGTCTAGATATAATTATATGTCACGGTGAAAAAAAAACCACTTTTTGATAATGTTTAAGATGACATTTAAATTAATGAGAAACCTTTTAATGGACCTAGTCGTGTGACAAAGTGATTGATATTGGTGGAAAACATGGCCCAGAGGTAAACGAAAACATGAACATGTTTGTGTTTTACAGGATACTTTAAATTATGCGGCCGATGAACAAAACAACTATGATTAATCTGTTTTAAACGATATTGAAACGTTAAAGTGTAATGGTAACTTCCATGGCGGTTATTTTAGGATTCTCGGTAATCATCCGGGTTTATTTGCAGGTTTCAAGAAAAAGTATATAGAGTATGTATTTTCATATTTTTGTATTTATATATATTGCTTACAAAGCAAGCTTGATTAATATCTTGGAACTTTCTGGGCAATTATTTTTCTTTTTAAAGAAACAAATTCCTGACTTATTTTATTTCTTATTGAAACCTAAACCTCCGCAATTACCCAAAACCAGGTACTAGATCTCGTGGAAGATAAAGATATGGATTTGATTTTGGGTTCCATGAAAAAAGGTTGTTCAAATATTATATATATTTATTCTTTATTTATTCGCAGTTTTATTTACACAGAGTAGCATCGTCAGTTATAGAAGTGCTTTCACAACGGCCCTGTCGCCTTCTGTTGGAATTTTGTAGTAGTGGTACAATGCTGAAAAACACAGGTTGTTTTTCTTCTTCTCCTTCTTCTCGTTCTCCTTCTCTTCCTCCTCCTTCTTCTTCTTCTTCTCCTCCTCCTCCTTCTTCTTCTTCTTCTCCTTCTTCTTCTTCTGCTGCTGCTTCTACTTTTGAATAAACATTTCTTCTAAGCATACACTACTTCTACAAATGTAGAAAGGTCCATTCCTTTAAGGTTAGATTTTTAATCGGAGATGAATTGATTTTCAACGATCAAGGGGAGTGAAACCCCTATTCAAATCATGATTTAAATCAAGTAGATTTAAACCGTGTCAACCCTGGTGCAGACCTGTTTTCAGTTCAACGCATTACCAAAACAAACCCACTGAAATCGGGTCAGCACTCGGTCAATTATTCAGCACAGTCATGAACATGATGAAGCAAGAAATGCAATGCCACCTCCCCCACGTGATGTTTCCACCAGCTCATTTTTCTCTCCCAAGTTCATGACTGTCCTGACGACGTGGGGTTCCATGTTCTGTGATCACGATCTGACGATTTCATCGAAGAGAAATGATATTCCCGCCAAATCCGGTCCACGAGGAATCACTTCGATCGCTGGCGTCAGGTTACAAAAAGTTCAGAATTTTTCATGTCCAATCAGTCTTATTGTTTTTATGATCATGCTTTTTCTATGCTTTCCTATATCGATCAACGTACATGCAAGCAGAGTAAATAAATTGCTTTCAGACATTAGCTCTGTGACGTGATTCCAGATGGGCATTGTATTACGTGGCCTTACATTGTGATAACAGGAGACAATTCTGAGTACCTCTCAAATAGAAAATATCATCACAACAAGCAAACAAATTGTGATATTTTGCTTCCTTTACTTCACACTCAGGACAGGTAAAAATTGTTTTAGTGATGTTGACAGTAAATGACACTCAGAAGTACAAACATAAAGAGAAATAAGCAAAATAGTGGAAAAATCAGTGGTAGTAATGTAGTAGTAGTAGCAGTAGTAGTAGTAGTAGTAGGTAGTAGTAGCAGTGGCAGTGGCGGAATCAGGGGGCCGAATCGGCTGCGCCCCCCTTTTTTAAGCTGAGGACCATTTTTAGGGGGATACTCTATTGGAGTATCCCCCTAAAAATGGTCCTCAGCTTAAAAAAGGGGGGATACTCTATTGGAGTTTTTCAAGGGGGTAGAATAGGCACCTGAATATTCCAAGGACTTTTTCATTTTCGTTTTATTTATTCATTTTATTTATCTTTTTTTTTTTTTTTTTTTGCTTGCCAGCAAATTTTCCCGGTTGAAACAATCCTCAAATAGTCGATCGCCCCCTCCCCTTTTGAAAAATTCTGGATCCGCCGCTGAGTAGTAGTAGGAGGAGGAGGAGGAGGAGGAGGAGGAGGAGGAGTAGTGGCAGTAGTAGCAGTAGCAACTAGTGGCGTAAAAATAGGAGAAAAGGTCCTGAAACTGCGCTCCCTTCCAAATTCTGACGCCAGAGAAAAAAATTAAAAATGAAATTTTCAATCATTCTTTGGTTGGTCATGAGATTAAACTTTCTATACCTCAAAACCACTTTTTTTTTCTTTTGCTTCTGTTTTTTTTTTGCCCCCTAAAAGTGGTGCCCCCACCTCCCCTATACGCCGCTGACAGCAGCAACAGCAGCAGCAAGTAGAAGTACATAGTAGTGTTAGTAGTAGTAGAAGTAGCAGAAGTACTATTATGTACTATGTAGTGGTAGAAGTAGTAGCATCGGAAGTAGTGATAGCATCAGAAGTAGTGGTAGTAGTAGTAGCAGCGGAAGTAGTAGTAGTAGTAGTAGTAGTAGTAGCAGCAGCAGCAGGAGTAGCAGTAGTAGTAGTAGTAGTGTTAGTAGTAGCAGCAGCAGAAGAAGAAAAGAAGTAGCAGCAGGAGTAGCAGTAGTATAAGCAGCAGCAGCAGCAGCAATTACAGCAGTAGCAGTAGTAGTATAGTAAGAGGAGGAGACGGAGGAGTAGTTGTTGTAGTAGTAGTTGTAGTAGTAGTAGTAGTAGTAGTAGTAGTAGTAGTAGTAGTATAGTAGTAATAGCAGTAGCAGTAGCAGTTGTAGTAGTAGTAGTAGTAGTAGTAGTAGTAGTAGTAGTAGTAGTAGTAGTAGCAGCAGTAGTAGTAGTAGCAGTAGTAGTAGTAGCAGTAGCAGTAGTAGTAGTAGTAGTAGTAGCAGTAGTAGTAGCAGTAGCTGTAGCAGTAGTAGTAGTAGTAGCAGTAGTAGTAGTAGCAGTAGCAGTAGTAGTAGTAGTAGCAATAGTAGTAGTAGCAGTAGTAGTAATAAGTAGTAGCAGAATTCGTAGACTTTACCCTGCCATAAACTGTCATAAGGGGGAAGGCGTGAAAAGCACAAAAATCCCTGAGTGCTTTTTTTAAAACCCTAGTCCAGCGAAAATCGCGTATTTGCTGCTCGATTATCGAGAAGCCTCCTAGCGATGCCTATGACTAGAGTAATGATGTTTGATGGCCGAAAGAACCACACTTGCCATGCATGCAGTATGTCTGAACGACTGGGGTTGCCTGCAAGAGCACATTCCACCTTCTCCCCCCCCCCCACCCCACCCCCTCCCCTCCCCTTATGGAGGGGATTCTCTATCACCCGCTTTCCATATGACAGGTATCTGGGTCATGCTCAATCTTTGGATTTTTAGAAGTATACTAAATACTAACATTAAACTGTATTTAATCCTTTAAATTATGCAAATTATCTCTCTAAACGTGACAAACAGATGAATTAATCCGGTTGGGGGAAACCTCGTCCTGCATACAAACATTCATGTCACACACTCTTTGGCCAAGTTAGAGTGCATTCGTGCTCTTGCATGAGGGGTATATGAAAGAGGGGCTTAGAATGGATGATACATTCTCACCACAGACAAGAATAAGTGATGTTCACCATCTTCACTAATGTTACAATCTAGGCCTACCTGCCCCAGGAAGTGAGAGACTATGAGATGGTTGGGGCCAAGAGATATACCGACCGAGTTTTCCCCAACATTTCCTTTTTTTCTGATAGACCTAGCTGAAGATTCTTCTACTTGCGTTTTTTTCCCTTCTCATTCTCATTCTTCTTTATTTCCTTTTCTTCTTTTTCCTCTTCTTCTTCCCCTTCTTCTTCCTCCTCTTCTGAGTCTTCTTCTTCTACTTTTACTTCTTCTACTACCTATGCTCATTCCTCCACCTCCTCTTCTCTACCTTCTTTTTCTTGATCCTGATCTTATTTTTATTATTCTAATTCTAATTCTTCTACGTTTACTTCTTTTTCTATTAATACTTATTCTTCCTCCTCTTCTTCTTCTCCTCCCCCTCATCTTTCTTTATCTTCATAATCTTCTTTGTTTTTCCCCTTTTTTCTATTTCTGTTTTTTTATCTTCATTTTTTTTTTCTTCTTCTTCCTTATCGTCCTCTTGGTCTTTCCTCTTCTTCTTCTTTTACTTCTCCTCCTAATTCTTCCTCTCCCTCTTCCCCTTCTTCGGTCTAAAGACCGAAATACAAAATACATGCCTTTTTCACGTCTTTGTTGTCTCTCTCTCCCCCTCTCTCTATCTCTCTCTTTCTCTTTTAATAATTAGAGCTAACGAAGTACTTTTTATAAGTTCTTACATACAACTTTTGATTCTGAACCCAGATATCTTTGAAATTCAAAAGGGCATACTTATATTTTTCTTTTCTTCGATTCTGGGTCGTTGTTCGTTTTTTAGTGTCTCTTACTTACAGACATGACAAATGAAAATGGATTGGCACCCAGGGCAGACAACATTCTTACCTGTATACCAGTCTGGCCTGCAGGTGGTAACCATGAGAAGGGAATAGCATATCGGGCTGTCGGAATTACATCTGATTTATTGCCTCTATACATGAACACGAGTCAGTCGAAACAAAGGCTGCGCAACCTCAAATCTCTTTCAAGCGGTCATTTGCAGTTTCGATTATATCACATGATATCGCTTTGACCATGATAATAGATTATAGCGAATGGATTTCCTTATCAATCAGTATAAGAAGGCATAATATCGTCTTGAAAGAAAGTTCGATAGTTCTGACTCACTTGCATTCACGACTTTAAATATAACTTACTCTTATTAAAGTTATAAAATTTAATCCCACGACGCCGGGGACTAAAAATGAATAAATACAAAAAAGAACAAAACAATGAAACACCAACCTGAATACATCTTCAAAATATCTCATGAGTAGTAGGGCAAATCCAGTGACATTATAGCTTTCTCGAAACACTAGCAGAAAATCAGATTAAAAAGATGATCAGTAAGATTTTCAGTCAAATATAAACTCTAAGGATTGCTTAGAGTAAGGTTAGACTGAAAGCTCCTCTTATTTCAGAAAAAAAAAACTTGACCCATTTTAACATCATCACCATGTACCAATTAAAGTCCACATAGCAATATGATTCACTGTGTAAACAAACGACTTTGTATAATATTTCACTTAACTTTGGCGCCAATCGCTTTCTAATTGAACATTATCATGATATAAAGTATCCATGTCAACAACAATTCTATCGTACACGACAAAATCATCTTTATTTTTTCGCTAGACGAAATTGTCATCAGTATGAAAAAAAAATGATTGTCAAAAATGTCTTATGTTTCGATAACGCTGCCGATTTGGATCGTATGCTTTTTTTTTTTTTTTTTTTTTTTTGGAAAGGTCGGGTTGAAGCTGCAATAAACCCAGTGACTCCTGAACTCTTATAATTATTCCCGTAGACCTAATGCTGGGGTCATCCGGTTTGAATAGCCAATGTGTTAAGTTTTAAATTAATATTCGGTTTGAGAATGTTGTTAGGTCCAGGGCTAAAATTTGGCTTTTGTATACTGTTAAAAATCGAAAATTTGAGCTTGTTACGTGGATTACGTGTCGCACTATGCATTTTTAATAAATAGATTTGTTGAGCGCTGTCTTTTGTTTTTGTCATCATAAATCGACTGTGAATTTAGATGTAAACTTCTATATACGGTTTGATAATTATGACTTAAATCGAAGAGATGGTTGGTTCTCAGAAAATTTCTCACTAGCAAAAAAGGGTCACTACACATTATGGGGGCACTTTGCTCTAACTTATTAAAAAAAAGAAAAAAAGAAAATAAGGTCATCAAGTTTAAAAGGGGCACACTGTACTAAAAGGCGGCACAATTTTTTATTAGGCCTATTTCAAATGGGGCAGGCACGGGGCAGAAGTTCTCTCCCCATCCCCCCCCCCCCCACCCCGTATCCGCCACTGGCTGGAGGGATATAATATTATGGTCAGTGTTATTTGATTAGCATGTGCGCACCTGCAGGATGATGGTGACCGACTAGAATGCTTCCTATAATAGAGCGGGGAGAGTGTGCACAACAATTGTATAGGGGCAGAATCGTTACTGGATCTAATGATCGGGATATTAATTCATTCAAGTACATTCAATCCTTGAATAGCGGCCTAGGCTTACCTATCTCTGGAATGGCAAAGTGAACTATATACACGCGGTTATTTGTATCATTATCTTGATTATTCCAATCAGATATTAAGCAAATCACCTAATTGTCGAGAGAAATGTCTACTTGCGCTGATGTTGTCATTGCATTTGACATGTTTTAACCGAATCATTGCCGTGGTGATACAAGGGCAAGGTCGCACTTACATTCTACGAAGCCCGAGCACTCAAGATATGCGTGCTGAAAGGGCAAAAAGTCTAATGAGAGAGAGAGGGGGCATGAGGAGATATGACTGAAAAGGAAAATCTAGATCATGTAGATATGATAAATCAGGTAGGAGTACCCCCGCCTTGCATAATGTAGAATGGATAATTTAACAAGCAAAGGGTTTACGCTAGAGTAATCTGATATATTACTTGGCTAAGTGGTATATGCAAGCAGGAGGGGAAGATGATTGATGTAAATTCGATAAATTCAAAGCAAATTAGGAAGCGAGGTTGATTAAGGAGAAAACCGTGAATGTGTAACAAATAAAAGAATGCAGAATGCGTCACAATGGAGCTGCTCTGGGTCATGTCTACAGTGTGATTGATGTAAATTCGATAGTAGTCATGAGGGAGCATGTATGTACCTAATTTGAAACCCTGCCAGGGTCCACATGGTCCATGGTGTAAGCGGATTCCATTCTCCCGGGGTGGACCTCATCTAGTTTACACCTTGTAAAATTTCTGAGCGTTTTGACAAGTTTTCATTGAGAGCATCAGCACTGTATAACTATGACAAAGTGGAGAGGGTGGAATGGGGATGCTTCCGGGGACACAGAGCTAGATAAAGTTAGTTTTCAGAGTTGTAGAGCAATTTCTGTTGATTAAAAACGGCTGCTTTGCTATCAGACATTTCCCAAACAGCTGAACTGATCTGACACCGTGAGTGGGCTTTTGTCATTTGCAAAATACAGGTACAACTCTTTGGACGCTTAGCTCTCGAAAAGGGGCTTTCTTATACACATTTTAGATATCTTTTATTTTGTTCATGTTTTTCGGAGCTCTGATTTGTTACTTTATGTACGCATGCATCTCGATTTATCAGTTGGTTAGACTGCTTGCAGCAGCTGGGCTACACCAATCTGTTGATGTTGAAAAGTAATAACAGGGGGGGGGGGGGGTGTTTCACAAAGACTAAGATTGACTGAAATCGCACTTAACTATGGCTGGCCATTCATGCCATTTTTTTTTCACCATGGGTCTCTCATAGCATTTGCAAATCATGGTCACAAATCTGCAGAATTGACATTTCTTCATAGTTCATTGATGAAGAAGACAAAAAAGGTGAATTCTGCAAATTTGTGCCCATGATTTTCATGTCCCTTGAGAGACCGATAGTGAAAACAAACAGTGGCATGAATGGCCTGCCATAGTTAAGTGCGATTTGAGTCATTCTTAGTCTTTGTGAAACACCCCCCCCCCCGTAATGCATGTGACCATATTCACGATATATCAAATTATAGATCACGAGGCAACCTTTTTATTTCTAATGAAATTTGCGTACTTGCAGAGTTCACGAGTTGTTTTTTTGTTGTTGTTTTTTTTTTTTCATTGGGTAATACCTTATTATTAATTTCTTACATACTAATCAGCATCTATCTGTTGTGAATTGTGAGTTCGGAGAGAAAATACATGTGCAAATTACTTCACAAAGAAAATAATCAAAGAAGAAATGAAGGCTACACAACCATGACAATATCAAATTAAACATCTTATTTTTAAGAGTTGTTTACTTGAGGTTTGTCTAAAAACAGGAAATGGATTTGATTAATGTATACACTTTTTACCTTTACTGTCACAGTGCACCGCATTGAATAGGAGACGCCAGACTAATTAATCAGTATAGCGTGAAACCTTTTTTAAACATTGATGACCAGCTTCGAGTATTTTAAGTTACTGATGAAAGGCGTGTTTCATAAACTGGGAGCTTCAGTGCCTACATGGCCTACAAGCGAAGATGTGTTTGTTTGTTTGCTTTTCTGTGGGGGTACTTTTGTTTTTGATACTGAATAGTAGTTTGTGCTCATGCAGTTCAAGGATGTGATATTAGTTTTTTTAAGTGTTTAATTTATATTGAGGTGTGGTTAGTTGGATAGTTTTAATATGTTCAAAATATCTTTGCGACAAGAAAAACTATTGGCGGGAACCAAAACTGTCTGCGAACATTTTTACAACCTTTCAAGACCTTTTACGAACCCTGGCGAAGCCCGAAATTGGCTGCGTTCGCAAGCATTCGCCGCTCAGTAGTGAATTGATGCAGAGCTATTGTACATAGCCGGAGCATGTACTGTACAGTTGATCCTAAAACCCTCATCTCAATTTGGCTACGATTGTTGGCGACAAATTGCGAACGGCATTTGCTTGGGAGTTTCCAGAATATCCCGAAATAGGTTCTCAACTGTGCAAGTCGCAGGGTCTCCCTCTCGTGTCGCTGAAATTTCGAACACGTTCAAAAATTCGCGCCACAATTTTCAGTAGTCGAAGGGTCGTCGCGGGTGTCTCGAACCCGTCTTGGGCTCCTTTCAGTGTTTATTTTCCATGCTTGAGTTAGAAAATGTGAAAAAGTGAGACAACTTTGTGTAGGAGGGGGCGAACTATTACACTAATGTCTAGTTTACGTTTGGTCTACAGAGGTCATATCCTCCCTTATCCCCTTTTTCTTCTCGGTGGCAGGAGGCAACCATGAGATTTTTGAACGGATTCATGGGCTCCGCTGCCTCTACGATTTGTCGATTTGTTTGTCGGGATTTTTACAAATTTGAAAAAAAAAAGATCTTAATCCCGTAGCTCGTAGAGAAAAAGTAGGTGACATTGCGCAATACCCGCACGGGCAACGCTAGGAGGCTTCTCGATAATCGAGCAGCAAATACGCGATTTCCGGTGGACTAGGATTTAAAAAAAAAACACTCGGGGATTTTTGTTCTTTTCACGCCTTCCCCCTTCTTTTCTGACAAATCTGGATCCTCCTCTGATGATAAGCTTGCACATTCGATACCTGTTTCACCCAGTGCATTCATCCGTTGTTACCACAGGCAACAGGTGTCATAGCCGGGTCACGCGGGCTGGTTTAAGGTCTAATTGCAGCTTCGCTTCTGGCTTCAATCGGATACCGCGATTTCGTTACGATAGAACAACAAATCCATCGAATGCGCGGTAAATGATAGCTCCCTCCCGTCATCCCCTCACGCTCTGTCGGCTCGGTGTCTACACCATTTGAGCATGCACAGTAATAGAGCTTCCGGGTGTGTGTTAGCATGTATTTAATATATATTCCCATGCGCAATTATCGTACTCTAATAAAAACAAATTTGTATCTTGCATGTTGTTCTTATCACGGTGGAGTATTCGATCCGGAAATTCACAAGAACCTTCCCGAGGAATTAAATGAATGCATGGATCCATCAACTTTACTCTAGGCCTTCTTCATACTGGAGGGTGATGATTTAATTTAGGGATTCGATTACCATTATATTGTCGAGTCGACGACCTTGATCAACAACCTTGGTGCCTCACCTTCTAGAGAATTGCTTAACGGAATCTTTTTCTCTTTTTTTTTTTTTCATTCACATTTTTCTTTCCTGTTCCCCTGCCTTGTGCTGATCTCTTTCCTAAATAGCCCTGGTCTATCTCTTAAGCATTCACTAAAAATGTGCCATTTACTGTTTTGTCCGGTATTTGGAACTTCCGGAAAAAGGGGGTTCTTTATATTTTCAAGAACTCCAAAATGTCCCTTTTACAACCAACAATGGTTCTAAAGACCCCTTTATAACCTTTTTATAGCGAACCTTTACAGGCTATTAATGGTTCTTTGAAGAACTTTTAGGTAAGAGTTAGCTTAGGGTTTGGTATAAGTGCTTGATCCAAGATTAAAGTTCAGTATTCTATGGTATTAATTTAGGAAACTGGCCCGAAGCAATAAAGCTCTCCGGGCTCCCTGAGTACAGTAACAGTTACCCTTTTCATACTATGAAAAAGGATATCATTCTCTCTCCTCCCCCCCCCCTCTCTCTCTCTCTCTCTTTCTCTCTCTCTCTCTCTCTCTCTCTCTCCATCTCGCTCTCTCTCTCTCTCTCTCTGCCTTTACGTCTGTTTCATTTTCTTTCCATGTAGACCCTTACCTCTTTTTTCTCTATTTTCACATGGTGTTTTGTTTTGGTTTTTGTTACTGTTCACCAAATGTATAGAGGAATATCTGTCTGCCCGTTTTCTCTCTGTCTAATACTTCTCTTACTTTCTCCATATACGCATTAACTGCACATACAAATATAGTACATATTGCATACTCTATTTCTTTATACAGTATATCCTCAAATCAAATAGCTCTATACCTTTGAGGCATTTCTACAAAACTTCACCTTTCAAAATACCCCTCCCCCCTTTCCCCTTGATCAGTCTTGGCAAAGTCAAATGTTCTAGTCCTCCTGTTTATCATCACTGTACCTTAGCAATCTGCCCAGGGATAGATATTGGTAGCTCATCAAACTTTGAGAATTAATTTTTCATAATCTTGATGTACAAATACAAATATACGGACCCCGTTATGTGTGTCAAGAAATACTGCAATATATAGGTAATAGCTTCATTTTATTTTTCTTCGAAATAACAAAAATATCAGGAACATTTCACCGAAATCTCGGTACTTTTCGTTGAATTTTTCCTTGTCTCTTCTGTGTTTTGTATTTCTTACTACATTTTTTACATTCTGTCAGATACTGAAGAAACATCTTGGAAGATTTCGTCGAAATCCTGTACTTCTCCTTAAATTTCTCCATTATCGGATTCTATAGTCTGTCCCATCCCTTCATCCTCGTGAATCTTGTTTTTCTGACTAATTTTCTCTCCCTTGCTATCAAAATCTTGCTCAGTTTCTCATCTATCATACCCTTGTCCTGGCATGTGTCCTTGACGTCACAAACGCCAGGGTTGGGGTCCAAAATAGCCAAGCGGACTAATTAAACTGTTGAGCGGAAAGCATCAGCTGTCCAAACCATCTAGTCTTGGCCTTCGATGTTTGATGGTTCAACGATCGATACATCGGGTCTTACGCTCCCCAAGTACACCAGAATAATTCTAGACAGCTTTTTTTCTTTCTCTTCTCTTTTTCTGTCCTTGCTGTTGTCGTTCTTGTATTTTGTTGATAACCCGTTCCAATGTTAGGCCTACAGTTGTCTTAGGAAGATGTGAAGCTCTTTTGCAATCTCAGAGTTTCAATCTAACTTAGACAGCTACATGGAGCATATTCCTATTATCCATTTAAGCACTGGCGTAAATCCCGGGGGGATGGGGGGATATATCCCCCCCCCCACTTTTTGGAGAGGGGGGGATGGCGTGTACAAATATCCCCCCCCCCCACTTTTTAAGAAAGAAAATATATTTTAATTAATCCGTTAGTAAAATCTTTGAATATCTGTCATAAACAACCATCATATTTTAGAATTTCTATTTGAAAAAGCGATTGAAAACCAAAAACGTGGTTATTTTTGGCTCGCTCGCTTCGCTCGCTCGCAAAATAAATATTAAAATGTGTGTAGGAGGGTCTGTGGGGGTTAGTGAGGGTGTGTGCTTATACTTAAGTGTGAGATCGACAGAAAAAAAAATCGTCAAAAAAGTCAATCATCCCCCCCACTCCTCAGAGTGGATTTACGCCGGTGCATTTAAGGATAAACTAATATTCATTAGGTACCTGTACTCTTCTCGTCACACGCCTAAAGGGTAGTCATATAGTCTCAGCGAGAAATGAAACGATTCGACATATCAGGCTGTCAGTCTAACTAAGACAATAGTATGTAAAGGTTTAATCTTATTCATTTTATTATAATCTGGTCCTCCTTTAAGCTCTTGACCTTGTCTTCAACTTAATTTGTCATCAATGTTGATGATACATCTTCCTTGGGCATTCGTCCTTGATGAAAGTAATGCGTAAAGTTATCTTGAGAAGATGTTAAACTATTTTGCGATCTCAGAGTTTTAATCGTATTTAACCAACAACTAAAGCGTCTTGCCTTATTCGTTTAATTATAAACTGTTATTCCTCGAATACATGTACTCTGAAACTAACGTTCAAGGTTAGGCATACAAATTATCTTAGGAAAAGTATGGAACTATTTTGCGATTTCAGAGTTGTATTCTAACTTCTAGAAGCATCTGTAGCAAACTCCTCTAGTTCAATACTCATCACATTTTCAAGATTAGGCAAACCTCTTTCAACGAAGGCAATCCTATGAATCTCTTCTGAGATTGTACACTTAAACCATGCCGAACATCTGTTACACATTCCTGCTGTTCGATTCATCATTATTTCGTTTCGACAGGAACGTCACTAATTTCACTCAGCTCATGTTTCAAGGTTAGACATACAGTTATGTTAGGAAGATGTGAAATTGCTTTGCTATTTTCCTAATTTTAATCTTACCCAGACAAGCACCTGTCGCATATTATTCTTAATTAATTAAGCATAGTTTCGTCTTCATGAGGCACGTGTACTCTACTCACCACACGTTCGAAGGTTACGCGTACAATCATCTTAGGGAGATATGAAACTACTGTAAAATCTCAATGTCTAATTCAACCATAAAATATTTCTGCAACACGTTTCTCTTGGTCTTTTAATCATAATCTGGTTCTCTTACCGAGTGTTTTTGCTTACAATAATTGTCACAGGTTTCAAGGCACACAGTTTCCTTTGAAAGATGAAACAATATTTTGCCGTCCCCGAGTACTGATGTAACTCAGACAAGTACCTGTAGCATATTTCCCTTGTTCATTTAATCATAATCTGTTCGTCCTGAGGCATCTACACTTTTCAAGGAAGGGCATGATATTATCGTGATCATCTCAGAGAAAAAATGAAAAATATTCTCCTTGTTTAGAATGCTTATCTAACAGAACCAAACACCTGCAGCATCTTCCTCACATCTATTTTATCATAATCCCAGTAATATTGCATTTTCTTTTCTAGATTTAATCACCGTTTCAAGTACCCCTAGTTCAATAATTTTCTCTCCAAATGATAATACCACATCATTCTTCACTGCTTTTCAGTGGAATTTACTGAAACTCATAAGGGACTGGTTACGATGGGATATTCTGCATATAAACACGATCTGAAAATGGAGTTTTTATAAAAGAAAAGAGAATTAAAAGGTATTTGAAAAGCCTATAGTGACAAGATAATCTTCTGCATTGAACCGATTTGAAAAGGGGAAAAATGATTAACAGGTTAATTGCCTTAAATGTTCCTCGGAAACTTAAAGGGTGGTGGCCCTTAGTGTTAGTATTATACTTTCAATTACTCTGAATATCATTATTTACCGACGCATCGGCAAATAATTTAAAGTAATACTAAGATTTCACAAGCCATTGCGTTATCTTCAAAAAATACCCTAAAGGCCCATGCACATATCAAGTGGCAAAGCCCCATCTGCCCATGGGGAAACCCCCGCCTTTATGTTTGTTTGTTGTTTTTTTTGTGTGTGGGTTTTTGTGTGTGTTTGCCTGTTTATTTGATTGATTTTATGTTGTTGTTGTTATTTTGGGGGTTTCTTTTATATATTTTATTCACATACGACGGTAAGTCACGTGTCTTATGGCAATGAAATGCGCTGTACGATTTATTTCATGCTCAATAATGCGAGTATTGCCAAAAATGTATGCATGGTATACTGGTGATGTTATATTTTACATTTACTTTATCAGAATTTGATTATATCTTATGTTTATGCTGCCGGGGGGGGGGGGGGACAAAAGATATTAGGAGACCCGTGCTCTATCAACTGAGCTATCGCGCCTCGGAAATTACAGAGGCTCACCACATTTACCCGGCATTTACCCTTCAGTAACTCAAATGAAGTAGGAGAAATTCTTGATGCGTTAATCCACCATGCCTGGAATATGAGGGGAAAAAATCAGGTAACCTAGAACTCATTCTGTACACGTTGAAGTATGCAAAAATTGATTTATTCCTGGACAAAAGAAAGTAACAGAGTGAATTGTTTGAATGTCAAGTGAACAGAATGTCATAACAGTTTTACACACACTAACGTATCCAATGTCGTCTCATTTATCGATTTATGCCGAGCGCAGTGAAAAGTTCTTATAAAAACTGAATTTCCCGTTGCATGACCCCACATGGTGCCAAATAAACGCCTCTTCTCGACAAATGGGTATAATACTGGGAAGAAACAGAGAAGAGAGAGAGAGGGGAGGGGGGAGAGAGGATGAGTGGACAGATGGACTTTACTCCGAGATAGCCTGGCAGAGAACAAGTTTCACACCGTCAACGTGGTCAATATGTGCTAAGGCATACTCACTCCTTCCGCTGTCTATGACAAATGCTATCAATTTCGTTACCCTGCTATTCTATCATATCCTCCACCCCAAACATCCGCCATCGCTAAAGCAAATTTACACAATATATTCAATCCATGTCTCTTTACAATATAACCTACAGGTGAGCAGCGCCAGTCATCCGGATCCAGCAGAATGGGCGATGCAGACTGGAGACTGGAATGAGAGAAGGAGGAGTGGAGAGGGATGCAACAAATAGATGACAGACGGAGAGGGGTAAGAAGAAAATGATGGTGAAGAGACTGAAAGAGGGAGAAAGAGAGAGGGGGAGGAGAGCGCGAACAAGGGTAGCCGGTAATGAAATTGAGGCGTTGCTGGCCGAGCAACCCCTACCCAAGCCAAATCAGATTACTCTCGTTTCTGCGTGCTGGGGAGCTCGTCGGCTGGGCTTGCATGTGAAATGGATACTGTTGCCAGACGGGACTAATGTTTCAACCGCGAGGATACACTGGCCATTGATACCTCCCACTAATGAGAAAATGAGCACCACTAGCCATGCCCCTCCAATAATGGTAGACTTCGTAGACTTGTTCCGTCGTAATCGTCAGCATGTTCATGACGATATTAAGTAATATGCTTTTGTCTTGTACATAATTATCTGTAAATAAGGATTGACTTTGACGATGACGAACATTTCCAATGATTCTGATAATGTTACACAGGATATTTGCGCTAATAATGATGAATTGAAATGTGAATTGGATCCAAATGATAATGCTTCGGGTCTCATTTCCTCAAACTATTATAGTGAGACCTCAACCAAAAATATTTTCAAAAGTTTACCTGATTCTTGCCTGTCTATATTACATCTTAATATTAGAAGTCTCAATAAGAATTATGAACAATTTCGTTTGTTTCTAGATAACACAGGAGTTCCCAAAAATACAGTATTAGGTGTAACTGAGACGTGGCTTACTGAAAGAAATAATACGTTGTTTTCCCTCCCTGGATATGATATACTTACAAATAATCGTAAAGATAAAATAGGTGGTGGTGTTGCATTCTTTGTGCCAAGTCAATTTGATTATGTTGTAATCGAAGACATGAAATTGATGAATGACATTGCAGAAACCTTGTTTATTGAGATTACTGATCGCAATAAAAGAAAAACTATCTTGGGAGTTGTTTACAAGCCACCTCAGAGTAACCATACTGATTTTCTGGACACATTGAATAATTTATTACACTTTCACTCCGTTCAAAACAAAAAGTGTATCATTATGGGAGATTTCAACTATGATCTTTTATCCAGTGATGCTAATATACCTGCACATGATTTTTTAGAGACATTCCTCTCTGCCTCTTTTTTGCCACTTATTTCTAGACCCACTAGAATAACCAATACTTCGGCAACTCTTATTGACAACTTTTTTTCAAATGTATGTTCTGAATTTAAAGCTGGCATAGTCCTGTCAGATATTTCTGATCATTTTCCGATTTTCGTGTATTATTCTGGACGGTTTCAGGCAAATAACTCTCCTAGTCATGTACCTAAAAGACGTATATATAGTGACGAAAACCTGTGTCGATTGAAATTAAGTCTAGAAGAAGAATCTTGGGATGACGTTTTTAATACAGAAGATGTTAATCAGTCGTATGAAATATTTGTTGAAACTTTTATGTCGCATGTAAATCGAAATATTCCTTTTTCTAAACCTAAGTCTAAAAATTATAAGAAATCGCCTAGACTACCTTGGATAACCAATTCGATTCTACGTTCAATAAATCGGAAAAATAAGTTATACTATAAATATATATCTAAACTTACTGATCAAACACGGATTCACTATACTAATTATAAGAATGTACTTACAGGGGTGATCCGTACTGCTAAAAAAGAGTATTATCATGATCAATTCAGTCGTTGCAAAAATGATCTTAAAAGAACATGGAATATCATCAATTCTACCATCAATAATAGATCAAAGCATTCTAAGATAACTAAGCTTAGACATAATGATACTGTAGTCGAGGATGAAGTTCAGATGGCAGATATTTTCAACGATTATTTTTCCAAAGTTGGTTTTAACCTTGCTAGGCGCATACCATCAACATATCGTTCATTTCACCACTATCTGGGGGACAGAAATGAAAGTTCTATATTTTCTCTCCTACGTACCCGCAAGAAGTAATTAAAATTATTTCTGGCCTAAAATTAAATAAGAGTGCAGGATTTGATGAAATTGATAACAACCTTTTACAGAAAACTATGAATTATATAGTTGATCCTCTCGTACATATATTCAATTTGTCATTACTTTCTGGACATATTCCAGATTCAATGAAAATTTCGAAGATAATCCCAATTTTCAAAAAAGGTGACAATGCACTAACAAGTAATTACAGACCCATCTCACTGCTTACAACCTTGTCAAAAATCCTTGAGAAGTTGGTCCACATACGAACAATAAAATTCTTTAAAAAGCACAACATCCTTTCTGATACTCAATTTGGCTTCCGGGAAAAGAGTAGCACTACCCATGCAATACTTTCTTTAGTTCAAACAGTTGCCAAAGCTACTGATCAGTCTTCTAATACGGTTGGTTTGTTCATAGATTTTTCTAAAGCATTTGATACTGTTGATCATGACATCCTACTTTACAAACTTTCTCATTATGGAATTCGGGGAAAACCGTTGACGTGGTTCAAGAATTATCTTAAAGGGCGCTCCCAGTTTGTTTCACTGAACGATCATTTCTCTGAACCTAAACCTGTCCTTTGTGGAGTTCCGCAGGGCAGTATTCTTGGCCCACTTTTGTTCATTATTTATATAAACGACATTGAGAAGTCATCTGGTTTGCTTCAATTTATACTTTTTGCTGACGACTCGAATATATTTTTGTCACATAGCGATCCAGAGCAATTGACGCAAATTTTAAATAACGAACTTAAAAGTGTTACAAATTGGATAAAAGCAAACAAACTGTCGCTTAATTTAGACAAAACTAGTTACATGCTATTCAGTAATAAGCTTGCGACCTTGCCAAATGATATAATTTTTGATGGTACTGTCATTCAAAGGGTCCGATCAACTAAATTTTTGGGGCTAATCATTGATGAAAAACTATCTTGGAAAGCGCACATTGACAACATCTGCAAAATCATTGCTCGCAACACTGGTATCCTTAGCAAATTAAGACACTTCCTACCCCATTATATTATGTTATCCTTGTATTCTACGTTAATTCTTCCTTACTTGAATTACGGACTTATCGCCTGGGGCAGTGCAGCAACTTCCCAAATTAACAGACTCTTTATATTACAAAAAAGAACAATTCGTATTATTAATAATGCAGATTTCCGGGCACACACGAATAATCTTTTTCTGAATGATAAAACTTTGAAAATTAAAGACTTGTATATTTTTCAGCTTGGACAGCTTATGTACAAGCTCAGCACTAAACAATTACCTATGCCTCTTAATGATATGTTTGTAAAAAATGATTCGATTCATAGTTACTTCACTCGCCAGGCGAGCTCCTTCCATCTACCACTAAATAGAACATCGTTTGCTCAAAAGACATTTGTTTTTACAGGTCCAAAACTCTGGAATTCTCTTCCAAATGATATTATACAATGCAATTCAATACAAATTTTCAAAAGGAGACTTAGAAGCTTTCTTCTGAATAGCTACTAGGTAATCGCATTTGCCAATCGAATATAATTTGTAGCGTGACTGTGTGCAACTTTGATGTTTGTGTACCTTGACTGTGTGTTTTTTTTTTTTTTTTTTAAATGTATATATTTATCATTGTTTTGCATCTTAAAATGATTTTGTAATTACTGAATCAGTTGTTATTGTTGTTATTTTTTCATAAAATATTAGTTCAAGAGAATTACTTTTAACAGGGGGGCCTACACCCTACAAGCTCTGCTTTTTAGTCGGCCCTCCTTCCCTTTCAATTTTTTTTTCTTTTTCTTATTCATTGTATTGTGCAAGTTTATCTATATGTATGTTAATATGTGAAGTAAACTGTACCATCACTGTAAATATGAAAAGTTGAAAGAGGAAAAATAAATGAATTGAATTGAATTGAATTGAATTGAATTGACATATGGCGTGAGACTCGCTTATTCAATGCGGTAAGGGCTTAGCGATCATGGAATTACTATCCTTTTTATGAGGTTGGGTAAAAATTAAGCTGGATGGTCAATTCCTATCACCTTCAAAGAGGGAAAACGAAATTTATGAACGTTCTCTCAAAAGAAAAGGGATACTTCTTGCTCTCATGGGGCCTTCATAATGTGTTGGCTGTTGGGAAGCGCGTATGTTGCAAAACATCTGCAGTATCAAAACATTGTATCTTTAACATGTTTAGCGCTCGAGAGGCTCCATATGTACATCACGTGTCTCCACTAACAACATTAATTCACAGGACTGTAAAAATCTTGTACGAAGAGGCGCTGCATTTCTAAGTTTTCCTCTTTGTTCTTAGTTTAAATGAGTTGCATTATTCATCAAAACTGTATTTTAACCTATTTACACGTCATGAATATATATATGAACATGATAAATGTCACTCAAACGATCCATTCCATACTATATGGCATAAAATCTGCAGAATAAACGTTTAAATTGGAATGTTAAGGAATATATATATATATATTTGTAAAAACACACACACATGCACTCGTTGGTAACAATATGCCTACAGCACGTTAGTTTATTTGATGTCCGACAAAAGAGCAATGTAGCTTTAAAAAATGCCTTGCTCAAGAGCAGAAGTGCCGTGCCGGGAATCGAATCCCCGAATCTCGCGTCTCCAGTCAATCGCCTTAAACCACTGAACCACGGCACCTCCACTGTTGTTTTACAAGGATCATGCTTACGATATCGATAATCCACTGGGCTAGCATTTCAGTAAGATTGACAGGTCAAAATCTTGCAAAATGAAACAAGAACATAATTAAGACATAATTCCTAATATTCAAATACTTCTAGAGTACTAAGATAAAGTACATACAAGAGACACTTTTCTAGAACGTAATAAGGCTTCTGAACATCTGTATACGACATAGAGTGATCACCAGCGGTATTCTTAATGGAGAATAAGACCGAGATCGAGCCATGTAGAATCCGATGTCTTGGTAGGCTATATCATAAATCTCTTCCTTTGAAGATCTTTTTGCGAACTGCCCTCGTTAAAATAAAGAGAATACGAAACAGAGCAGAATAAACATGATAGACGAAAGAAAAAGGTTTTTTTTAAAGACTCAAAAAGCAGGGAACATAAACACAGTTCGTTTTTCTAATCATTTCCCCATGCAGCAGTGGGAGTTTGAAATGATATGATATTGCATTTTATAAAACGGGTTCAAGGATGTAGCCAATAGCTAGTGCGTATGCATGTCACGTGTTCATGCTTTAATTCTACGCAACCTTCCAGCCGTGCATTTTTTTTGTGCAGCACTGTGCATTTTGGATGCATCACTTTACCTCTAGCGCGTAAAAACTGACACGCGCGCCATGAAATACGCGGTCTTTCTATTTATCACAAGGATTTTGATGCGCTTACTCAGGGGCGCACCCGGGGCGCATCACACTGGCTACGCTTGTGATGTCATAAGAGAAAGCTGATGTTGCCTCCTTGTCTGTACGATCTGAGGAAATTTGGAGCGGTTTTAACAAATTTTCCACTACAAAGTCATACTGCCGACCCGTTTTATAAAACAAATAATGCACAGATTTAAATTCGTGATGTTAGTGGCGATGGAGGCATATCGGGTATTTACAATATTATGCAAAAGCACATTGTAAATACCCTCGAGTGCGCTGCATCGCCATTAACACACTCACATCTGTGCATTATTTTGTATAATAGCCAAGATTGTTTCATGATTTACATAGCGTGAAGATTCATAATACAAAATGTATAGGGGCAAGTATTACAGTGGGACCGCAAATGTGAGAAAATGTTATCAGCATGGCTCGATGGGGCTACCCGTGAGTATTCCTTTCCTGGAAAGACTTAATCAAAGGCAACACATTGCTGCAACCCCTCGTGCCCAGACAAGAGACGTACAGAAATGACGTGTCGTATAACCATGATAACCTTTATCTCATAACGTCTTCTAAGAAGAGCAGAGGCATCATTTAGAATTTGAACAAAATATTGACTTAAGACAAGGAGGCTAGAAGTTCAAACTTATAGACATTATTTGTCATGATTTCAATGCCTGTGGTTACCGAGGCGCCATCACTAAACCAGTTTCCTAAGGGTTTTGTTTTCTCTTCCCTATCATGCCTATGCAGCACCCAGGTACCTGAAAAATTCTCTCAAATTCTTATCAAGTTCGAACATTCTTAGAAGTAGCTTTGATCCTATCTTTATCTAAGTCAGCCTCTGGTGTGGTTTTCCCCTCTTTTCCCAAAAATGGAACATAGTCACTGAATTCTCTCTTAAGTTGAGACCCATACGCTGGCGGGGAGAACATTAAAGTTCAGGGGAGATTTTGTCAGTGTCTGGATCCATTTCTTGGAGATAAAAAATGTATTATTAACCAAATTATACATTTAGACGCTATATTTATCTAGAAGGTGATCCCTCTACTTTAAATGCTTCCTCACTATGTCCTGACGTGATTTATTTGTTTTCGCGGAAGAGATTTCCAGCATCATCTTCCAAAAGTCAAATAGCCGAAATAGAAGGAAATATTGCGAGGAGCAAAAAAGGCTTTTAACTGATGAAAAATAAACACACTTCCTCAGCCTTCGCCTTTTCGAATGCCAAAGTCGATACAGAGCAGGATGGGATATACTCAGATTTCATTGGTGCGGGCTTGATAAATGGCGGGTATAAATATACATACGTTTCTTTCATAAATCACGTGACATTATGCGCTACGTGACGCGGTTGGAAATTCAAGATTTGGAATGAGAAAGAGGCGCCAGGAATTCATTATACATGCTTGCCACTGGAGGAGTTGAGGTGGCGTAGCGAGCGGTTCATACCCATGACTGAAGACGAAGAGGTTCTGAGTTCGATCACCAGAACAAGATGTTCTTAATCAAGGCTTTCTACATTAACTCTCTTGTACCAGGCGTTAAACTGGAACCCGATAGGCATGATAGGATGCAAACTTCCATATGTGCTGTATGCAGCAATGTTAAAGGTAGTAGCCCACATTTTGCACAACATCGTTTCAGAATTTGAAGAGAAATAAGCCAATTTCAAATTTAAATGACAGATATTTATGTAAAACTATCATGTTATCAGATTTACAACAATATTCCAAAGAATAAGTGAAAAATAAATGGTTTTACTCTTAAAGCGTCAGGAAGACGCCTTTACAAAACAAAGAAAATAAAAGAAAATTTGTGCTGAATATTTCCTTCTCAATCGTAAATGGGAATGTACTGGGATCTAAAACTCCATGAGTGTTTTTCTGTGACTTAAAGCAATTTAAAGTACACCTTTTGTGCAGATCGGGTGCCACTTGCAAATGTGAGCTACTACCTTTAAATAAGGGAGTTAAAAATCTTATGCATACGTATAATCGGAGTTGCCATTACAGCTGGGGGGCTGGTGCCCCTGCATCCCCTCTGGCTACTCCGATACGTGCAAAGCAATGCACCATCCTTCTTTATGCTTCAAATGTTGACGCGCGAGGGAAAATAAGTATTTGAGCTGGAGGAAAAGGAAGTGGTAATGGCAGGGGTTTGGGGAGAAAAAGAGAGAGACAGACAAAAGGACAGACGGAGAGAGAGAAAAAAGAGAGAGCTAGAAAAAAAGGAAAGACAGATAAAAAATAAATCTGGACTAGAGAAAGAGAGAGAGGGAGGGAGGCAGGGAAGGCTGGGGTTGTTAATAACCCGTTTATTACGTTGTAAATCTCAAACGAATTTGGTATTTTACGAGATGCCGGGTATTTGTTAGTACAAACTATTTTGCTCATCAAACATGTCAAATCCAGGCCCGATCAAACACTGCCAATAACCCAGGGAACATGATTTTAAATGTTACTTCCCTGGCTAAACATGGATGCTTATACGTGACAAACCTGGGCAGATGGACATGGATATAAAGTCAATAAGAATTTATACCATTTTGTCAGATTCCCTATACCGTTCATCCATTTGAGCAAACGAAGAAAAATATACTGTTCTTATGGAAAGCGCGGGGTTTATAACTGTTTAATATGCTTTGGCGTTTATGAGCTATATAATCTCTTTCTCCTCCTCTTCCCTTCTTCCTCTGTCTCTGTCTCTTTTTCTCTCAGTCTCTCACTCTATCCTGTCTCTTACCTCTCTCCTTTTCTCCCTTCTGCCTTGAATCATTCCCTCTCAGATTTTTGTCCAGGCGTCTCTCTGTCCTATTTGCCCATTCCCTTATCCTTCTCTGTTCAAGCTATGTTTCTTTCTTGAAATAGGGGGAGGGCACCTATAAGATACGTAATGCCGTAAATGCAATACTAGTATATGCAAGGAATACGCTTTTACTCCAATGCAACTTATGAATGACATCTTTTATCCCGGATAAAAGATGACAGGCACATAAATGGAGCCTCAAATTTGGGCATAGCTAACAGTTTTTTGACTCCTGCACACAGTAAGATACATTTGGGTCATTTTGGCGACAAACCGTGAGAATGGGTGAGGAGGCGCTGTTGCTCAGTGGTAGAGCAGTGGTCTCGTAACCGGGAGTACCCGGGTTCGAAACCAAGCGGATGCGCAAATGCCCTTTCAAGTTTGGTAAGGTATTAATCCTCATTACCAAGTCCTTCGGAGGGGACTTAAAGCCGTCGGTCCCCTGGTTGCTTCCTAACAAGCATACGCATGCTTTCTTAGCAGTCGGGTAAAATAACCCACCATTTAACCCTTTAATGGATGAACAACCTTGGCATTAAAGGCAGACCCCATTTGTTATGAAGGCACGCAGATAAGAATCATTGGCCCGCATTCACAAAGGTGTACTGAGTTAAACCATGGTTTAAATCTGTGGTCTAACTATGGGTAGCCAAATGTAACACAAATCTCTAACTGTAGATGATCGTTTTATCAGCACTTTTGGTACTCGAACTATTAAAAACTGCCTGGGAATGATAAGTACAATAGTTTTCTTGAACATTAAAGCATGAGACCAGAAGTCTAGTAAAAAGGAACATAACAGCTTAGACAGAGTTGTTACATTTTGGCTACCCATAGTTAAGCCACAGATTTAAACCATGGTTTAACTTAGTACACCTTTGTGAATACGGGTCATTGTGTTAATGTACACGTAGATAATGATACATGTGATAATGATAACAATTACCCTTTTTATATACATAAGCTTCACCAGCATAAATGCTGTTTTTTCCACGAGCTTGCAATTACAACCATGATTGCCTCAGCAACAGACAAGTTCCATTGTACACCTGGGGGGCATTTCATCAACATTTGTTGTCTGACAAGTTGTCAGATCTGACATCTTTCCTTGATTTTGATTGGCTGAGAATCATCGTTACTATGGCAACTGTCGGATAAAACAGACTTTGTCGGATAAAACAGACTTTGTCGGATAAAACATCCGACAAGTCCTTTCATGAAACGCTCCCCTGGTCCCCGTTTCCATAAAAATTGTTATCAGTAACAACTGCCACATTTCTATGACAAATTTGCTCTCAGCCAATCAGATGCAAGGATAACACTTATAACACTTATAACACTTATTGCATCTTTTTATTGATAACAAGTTTTATGAAACAGGGCCCAGGATCATGAGAGACAAAATGCGGGTAAAATATATTGCCAAAGGATGTAAGCACCGAATAAAGATCGAAACCCAGAACCTATTGGATGAAATAGACCACAACGCATCTAGTTTACATTCAGTAAAATCAAAGATTTAAATGTTTGTAACCGTTGAAATCTGTATATATCCCATTTTTCCATCTCAGGGGTACGAAAGCTGTGCGTGCTAATCAGCTGAGAAGTTTTACCCGTTAACACTGGCCTACAGAGTGATTATATTATGCATTGCCAAGCATCATCCGGTAGAATTTAGAATAAATCTGGGAGCTTTTATCTCATCAACGAGCTATATCATGTTTATTCAATAATGAAGAAAACATTGTCGACCACAAATCAGAAGAGGAACTGTCAGCCTCGAATAAGCACCATGTGAATGTGCTCTGTTTGTGTCAAGGTACATTTATTATACAAACGGTAGGAATGTTGTTAAATGTTGAACATACCCTCAGCCCTAGCCTGCCTCCTCGATTCAACTGCATGAGGTGCCTATTCCTAATCTGTTTGAAAACAGACCTTGAGAATGCTTCTCCTCGAGGGATAATATTACCTCATACATTATAGAACGCGGTGACACATCAAACGATACAGAGGCAGTGTACTTTCTCATTTTACTCTATCAACTTTGTGGATGACTAAAGCAATGGTTTGTGTCGTTTTTCCCCGTGCTCTTTGCCCGCCGGAGTTATAACAAGCGTGGCGCTGCCAGAGAGTCGATCCGCAAGCATTTTTTTTTTCTAAAGATTTAAAGATATACCTGAGTTGTGGTCATGTTGTTAGATTGTGAATAAAACTCGTTGAAAGCAGCTGGAAAGGCTAAATGAAATATAGTACATAAAAATTGATTGGTACCCCCGAGGTTTTCAAATCGTGAAAATATTATTCAATTCACTCTTGCTGAAAAGCACCTCTATTTCATACTGAAATGGAAATGAGGGTTTTTACACCGGTTCGGGCCAAATGAATAAGCTTTTTCGTGTCACATATCGTCAGGGCATTTGAAGAACAATGGTTTTCAAAAGACATTTCTTTATGACAATCTTCCAAACGGTATGAAAGAGAGAGACTGATTAGAAAGCGCACCTCACAAAATTATTTTTAACCTTTCCCTGAAACTCGACTTCTCTTTAAAGGATGCTTTGAATGCTCAGACATACTATGCTCCTATTCCATCTTCTTTTCCTCGAGGAACGATGTGAATTTAAAGGGGAATAAGCTAGACGAGACAAAGTCGACAGGAAAGGAATATCCAAGCAGAAAACATCACATACAATACTTTAGTGAACTAAAATGGCTGGTGCGCATGAGTAAACTGATTCAAACGTATGTCTTGTCTCTTGTAATCTTTTCGCTTTCTCTTCTTTTCAACAAAAAAAACGCGTCTTTTTAGTCCTGCCACAATAACTCTAATGTATTCAAATGTGTTTAAAGTCTATTAGCAAACAAGAAGGAGGTACAAGTACAAGTACATGTGTATGCAAATCATTCGAAAGTATTAAAATATTTTTTTAGCGACCACTTTATTTTGCAGTTGTTAGTGCCAAAAGAAGAAAGAAGTCTTAAGACATTAGTAGTAGCAGCAGTAGCAGCAGCAACAGCAGTAGTAGTAATAGTAGGATTATAGTACTAGTAGGCTTTATTGCATAAATTGTTGAGTACAAGCCATATTCACCACAAGGTCCATGAAAGAAAAATATCCAGATATGATTCGAAGAAGCCAAACATTTTTTCGACATTGTATGAAATGACACACGTAGCACTGAACAAAGAATCTTCTCAAAAGAGTGAAAAGACAGAGTGTCTTTGAATGAATTAATCCTTAAATGACCCCTCCAAAATGGGAGATTCAATTTATCATGACATTCAAACGAGCAGCTCGGTCATTTATATTTACGAGTTCATAAATCATACGTCTGAAATATTCAATTAAGAACTAGTCAGATAGAACTACACATTTTCATCACTAAATACATGATATGAAACATGAACTAATTTGGCAAATTTCCTATCGACTTCCGATTTGAACAGTGACGTCATTAAATAGTATTGACATTCGGGAATTAGGCATTATGCTTGGCAATCCAATTTAGGAATTTTATCTATAGTTTCTTTTAAAACTCGGTAATTTAAAGGACTTGTTCCGTTTTATTCTCAGGCCATTTCCTACGGTAGACAACGGTTTAGTGACTCGTACTTATGTAAGTAACCAAATGTAGTAGCCAAATGACATCAAAATAATGAATGAAGCTTTTTAGTCTGTTTGGTTGGTCCAAAAGGCTGGCATATGCATTCAATGTCCAGAATTTTTCTTATCACTGTCTGATAATATTTGAACCGTACATAAAAATTCTGAGGGTTGTGGTAATCAAACAGAAATAAAAAAATCTTGCTTACAAAACGTCAAATTGAAATTTTAAAAAGCATAAGACACAATGGGTACTTTGGTCGACTCAGGCATACGACAGTAATTCGATCGAAAATGTAAATGTTGATATTTGTAAGGTTTGCTGCAGTGTTTCAAGAGAAATGATTTGTTTTGCCTTTATGATTTGATATTCTTCACATTGCATGAAAACAATGAGAAAACTCCAGGAATCATTTTACAACGAGCGTTTACATGTTCAATATTGTCTACGGGCAATTTATCTTTGATCGAAAGTGTAAATGTTGATATGCATATTTTTTGCTCAGTGTTTTAAGAGGAATAATTTGTTATACCTTAATGATTTGATATTCTTCACATTGGATGAAAACAATGAGAAAACTCCAGAAATCATTTTACAACGAGCGTTTACATGTTCAGTATTGTCTACGGGCAATTTACCATTGTTACTTATGTGGAATATCTCAAAGTTGGCGACTAATATATCATGTCAGTGTACATTAACAATGAAATTGCTTGATTCTTTTAATATTTCATATTGACTTTACAGTTGAGCTAGCTTCACAAAACCTTGTAGAGAACAATACTTCGTTATTGTATA
>CM057155.1:21772497-21804997 GCA_029962745.1 Echinometra lucunter | reverse complement strand
GACAAAGGACAAATCGTCAGTATCGGGCTGTAAGACCAGCGTTCAAAAGTTCAACGCACTGTTAACTGACAGATTAATAAGAAACATCTGGGAAAATATCCTGTATTAGTATACGTCCTCGGACCTCATCCATAAAAAAACTCCAAACGACTCGATAAAAACAAATTTAAAAAAAATAAACTTTAGGCAGCTTAAGTAGCCCTGTCTATCACCTTTAGAAATGTGACTTTACAGTGGCTTATTACGTTATCCGAACATGATTTGTATGGGCAGTACAAAAGGCGATGTTTCGAAAGTAGTTTTTATCGTGTTAACATCTTTCCTAGAACGAGAACTGTGTTATGAGACATTTTCACTTCTTGAAAGTCGAAGCACATCAATTTTCTTTGTCATCACCGAATAAATACATAAGGAAATTTACATTAACAAAAAATATGAAAGGATGCGGGTACCCCGTGTTAACTGGAAGCACATGGCTTGTGTTGGCGTTGCCGTAACATAAATTGAATTTATGATAGTGGTTAAATCTCTCCTCTCTCTCCAAATTTTATTGTCCGAGGAAGGAAATTCTTTTTGCCCAATTGATCGTGGGCCCGGCAGCCACTGAGCAGCGCCAGATCGACGTTGCTCTATCCTTTTCATTTCTTGAACGCCAAAGAAGGTAGCAGCAACTCCCATCTTTTAACGTCTTTTGGTATGACGCGGCCGGGGTTCGAACCCGCGACCTCCCGATTTGTGAGGCGGACGCTCTACCTACTGAGCCAACACATCGGTCAATGGTTAAATGGTTAAATGGTTTGTTTATTTTACCTGACTGCTAAGAAAGCATGTGTTTGCGTGTTAGTAAGCAACCAAGGGATCGACGGCTTTAAGTTTCCTCCGAAGGACTTGGTAATGAGAATTTATACCTTACCAAAGGGCATTAGCGCATCAACCTGGTTTCGAACCCGGGTACTCCCTGTTACGATACCACTGCTCTACCACTGAGCCACAGTGCCTCCTCAATAAGGTGCAAAAACATGAAAAATGTGCTTTGATGACAAACTACAGACCAAAACATAGTAATTTCTCTCTCTCTCTCTCTCTCTCTCTCTCTCTCTCTCTCTCTCTCTCTCTCTCTCTTTCTGTCTGTGTCCATTATAAATTATGTGTTTTGGTCATAGCAGGGTTATTTTTATCGGACGCAACGATTAAGAATCAAACTTGCCTTGTTTATCACTTGGGTGCATCTTTCCGGTGAAAAGTGGTCATAATTCGAGCAGCGAGTGGGGATAATAGCGGGAAATTGAAAGGTTACATTCGCTAAAAGTGATTGCAAGCACTGATCGAGCTTCATCTTAAAGAAGATGGGTAGTTATTTTTTTTTTTTCGTCGCTAGCCAGATCGCAGTTTATTTGCAGGATACGCCAATGTTCAACAGTTACTTCGCATTGAAAGAGTGATTTTAATACCAGTACATGTAATAAGTGATATCCTGATATTAGTATATTATCATTGTAGGTTACACTCATCAGTATGGTAATACCTATGACTGGATGTTCTATTGAGACATATGCCATTCCAGCATCATGTGATTGTCTTGTATCAAAAATATATAAAACCCAAAAATGAATCCATTTCGCAAGAAAGTATAATTACATATTCGCCTCTTGTTGGTTGTACATGTATATACTGGTCATCCAGTTGGTAAATATTACATGCATGCAGATTGAATTTGCTATTGAACAAAGCCATTTCTAACACTTTCTAATGTGCTAGCATGGGAGCATTTCATGAGTTGCAGCACTGACCAACCCTGTTGTTGCAATTCGGTTTACATTATTACTAGCCAAAATTTTTCTAAAAAGCGTTGGTTTCGTTGAATAAAGTATTCCAGTTACAGTATTCAACAATGTGCTTAAATTACACTGAAATACTTTATTCAATAATTTCATTCTCTCTAATTATCTCACTTCGATGCTACCTTTAACGGAATCCTTGATCATTCTTCTATATCCGGGCTATTTATGAGGTGATATATTTTGAATGACATCAGTACTTCCTGAACTATTCAAAAACGACATCCACTCTTATTACCTGAGGCACAACGATATCATGTGCTTTCTTTATCATCAGCCTAAGTCAACACATCCTTACGGTCATTTTATCAAAATAATGTAACAATCTCAGAACGTCACTTTCTTCATCCCTGGCCCTTTCACTTTCTTTTAGTTCAGAATTTATCTTTGTTTGTCTTTATTTCGGTCTTATTCAACTCTCCCTGCTCTTTCTCTCAAATTTCCCTTATTAGATTCTTCACTCTATCGTCTCTCTCTCTCTCTCTCTCTCTCTCTCTCTCTTCTCTTCTCTTCTCTTCTCTTCTCTTCTCTTCTCTTCTCTTCTCTTTCTTTGTGCCTTTTCTTTATCATGTTTACCCCTAATTTTTTTTTTTACCGTATATCAGGCTCTTTACGTTTTACTCAAGAACATATTATTAACAATGTCTTTGGAAGCATTTTGTTAAGAAGCATTGAAACTATGCTTATCGATAATATACTTATTTCGGTAATATTTCTCAATTTTTTAATGTCTTCTCTACCCTCCCCTTCTCTCTCTCTCTCTCTCTCTCCCTCTCTCTCTCTCTCTCTCATTCTCCCTATTTAATTAACACGTATCTATCAGTTTCTATCTTTCTATCAGTTTCATAATTATATGCCTTTCTATTTATTCATCCATTCATATTATTATCTATCTATAACGTTCATTTTTATCTAACCCTCTTTTCAGTCTCAAGCTTCCCCTCTGCAGATTCTCCTGTATTGATTTACAGGAGGAAGTCACCGAGATACATCCTACTCCAGATCCAATCATTGAACCGTTTTATTCTCGAGCAGCTCGAGAGTGCGTTCGAGACAATGCATTCGATGAGATCGAGAGTCAAATCCCACTGTTTCAGAACTGTGTCATCCAAACACCCCTATGGTCTGAAAAGTCATAAATAATCCTTTCGTGTATTGATCGATACCGAAAGAAAACAATTCCCTCTGTTGGCATAACTAGGCCACCCCTAAGCAAATTTCCCGAAATCAAAATGTAAAGATGGATGGGGCACTTCACTGGGGCGATCGTGTGGTTTGTAAAGGGATTTGGAAAGGGATTAGACTTACGGATTAAAACAACATAATGACCTATATACTAGATACGTGGATCATCTTAAGAATTCAATCTCATAAAGATCTATCTGTGTTATATCTGAGTTTATTTCAAACGCCCACAGTTGACTGTGGAAAGTTGCAATTACGAGGTCAGTCAATATAACTCTTTATTTATAACCCGGGGGCTAGTCAAATATATTGTTGTAGACACGCGCGACCAGAAAAACTCCTGAAAAGGACATAGTTTTCGCCGCTTAAGGTGCATGCGTCACGCGCCTGAAGCGTTTAGGCTGCCAAAAGAGCAAAAAATCAGGGGAAAAGGGGTGTGTTTTCTTAAGTTTGTTAACAAGCGTTTTAGAGTATCATTTTCCCCAATCTTGTCATGGCTTTATGTAGCCTCGTATTTGTACCCTTATCTAGGGTAAATTTTCAAGGAGATTAAATCTCGTCTAGGGGGTAAATCTTAGGAAGAAGCCTAAGAAACAAAAAAATAAAACAAAACAAAAAAAACCTTAAAAAGGGGGTGGTTTCGACCACTGGATGCCCGTGCGTGTGAACAAGGATAAATATAATGACTGGGCCCCCATGATTTGTAATCTATGTTCTGGAGCATTCCACCTTGTTCATGAAGTAGAAAAGAGAAATGATCATTTTCAAAACAATTCTAGTAATGTTTCTAGGAAGCACATACATTATAGATGTACACATATGGCGTACACCCCCCCCCCCCTCCCGAACCCCATATGATTGGCTTGAAAATATGTAAGCATAAATTATGAAAAATAATAATAACAATAATAATAATTTGCTTCTCACATTATCCAATTACGCCACACTGCAGTGGAATAGTTCATTCGTCTATTTTGAGCAAATCTTACCTAATCCCAAAGTTAGTTTACAAAGAAGCATGAGAATCAAAGGAAATTATTGTTTTATACAATATTAAAAGTTGGAATTGTAAAACACCTGTACGGAATTCAGGAAAAGAGTAATTGTCTGAGTGCCCTAAATGTTCAGATTCTATCCCTCGTCTTTCGATTTGTAAAATATAACATTTAAATCACTTTTCTTGATTTGTCCACGTTTCATTCCATGTTGACACAAATATAATTGAGGCCAACAATTCATTAAACTATACTAGACGTGCAGCTGCATGTGGTTGCTTATTTTGAAGTACTCGATAACTCCAGTACAGCGGCAGATCCAGCATTCTCATGGAGGCGGGGAGAACAAGTCCAAAATTGCTGAGAGAAAAAAAAAAGAAATAAAAGAGTAAAAACATAAGGAGATAGAAAAGCATATTTGATGACAGGACACATGAAACAACTAATGGCCATGGTATATCCACATAGCGAGTCTCAAAATACTTCCGCGGTTTTCTTTGAAGACGCTACCAGGGGGTCCAGGTGCGGCCCATTTCAATTCTCTATGTACCCTTTTCACCTCTCTGAATCCGGCTACTTTCATGTATCATTATTTCATCATCCCTTCATATTGAATTGTAAGCTAATACTGATACATCGGGCCATTTCGGAAATATATAAGTGTGGTGGTTGAACATCAGTAATAATGGTTCTTGTTTTGGATCCCTTCGGCAGTTTGGTTGGCAAGCAGGTGGAGGTTGTGGATTCGGGGGCTATGTCGCAATTGCAAACATTAATCATCCAGTCTTCGCTGCATGCTTTTCATCGGACATAGCTAAATATCCTCCAACAGTTTCTATCATTTCATATGTATGTATCTATTCATTCAGTCATCCATTTATGACTATTTGTTTATTCATCCACTTATTCATTCATTCATTCATTCATTCATTTATCCATTTATTCAGTCATTATTTTATTTATGTGTTCATTCATTCATTCATTCATTCATTCATTCATCTATTAATTCATTTATTCATTGTAATTGCATGAATTTATCTTAATATTCCATTACTGATTCACATTTTGGCCTATTTCATTATTCCTTACTTTGTATTTTGTTTGTTTTGTTTTAATGCTGTTTCCCGCTATATAGCTTACTAAAAGAACAACGTATTCCCTAATTTGGTTGCAAATCTGTCCAACACTCCCCCGGCCTCCGCCATGTTTGTTTGCTTTGTTTGCTTGAAATTTATTTCTGCGTTCAACATGTACAACATAATAAATTATTACATAGATTTATATACATATACATTTTAGACACACGTATCATTTACAATCTCTTTCTGAATATAAAAAAGTATATGAAAAATATTATTTAACTTAATTTCAGAACGCAGGAGACCGTCGTCATGAGCGACCTGCTTGATGTTGACGACGGCCTCAAGGTAAAAAAAGCGACATGTAAAACTTACACATTTTTAACAAGAGGTCATGAGGGTGCAGTGCAAGTGCAAGTGCAGTGCAAGTGCATTAGAGGAGGAGGGGTCAAAATTCATCTAAGATTAAAATAGATGAATAATATAAAAATAGGTACACAAGTATAGTCAATGTGGCGGATTTGAATACAATGATATTAGGTTGCGCTTCATAGTGGCTTTAAAGGAATAAAGTGAGGAACACATTTTTGTAGTTGCGGGTAAATTGTTCCATAGGTCAGGGCCATGGTGTCTAATTGATTTATGAGTTATTAATAACTTTGGGTTTGTTAGGTGAAAATTTCCAGAAATACGGGTAGGGTATGTGTGAATTGTACTGTTTAGATTAAATAAATTTTGAAATGAGGAGGGAAGTTGGTTGTTTTTGTATTTGAACATAAAAACTGCAACTTGCATGACATTCAAATCAGAAACCTTCAATGTTTTGAGCTTAAAGAATAGTGGATCAGAATGAGAAAAATAAGACGATCCTGTACAGATACGAAGAGCCCGCTTTTGTAAGGTGAGAATAGGGTTGAGTTTAGTAGTTCCACAATTGGCCCAAACAATATTACAGTATGTTATGTAAGGAAGTATTAGTGTATTGTATAGTAAAAACAGAGTTATTCGTGGTAACATAAACTTTAACTTATGAATAATTCCCACGCCTCGAGAAATACATAGTGTAACATGATTTATGTGATCATTCCAAGTTAAATTCTCGTCAATAATGACACCCAGGAATTTCGAACTCTTCTTTTCTTCAATTGTATTGTTGTCAGTGTTAATATTAATTGGATTATTATTCACATGGATATTGTTGTGCTTGAAATGTATAAAATGGGTTTTCTGAATATTGAGAGAAAGTTTATTGCATTTGAACCATTTCGAAACTTTTATTAATTCGGCATTCAAGATATTTTCTAGAGACTTGGGGCTCTTATGAGAATAAAATATGTTAGTGTCATCTGCAAATAGGACAAAAGATAACAATGATGATGTATTGATTATGTCATTGACGTATAATAAAAACAGAAGTGGACCCAGGATAGATCCCTGGGGGACACCACATTTGATTAGAAGAGACCGTGAATTAATACCATTAAAAGTAACATACTGTTTTCGGTTGCTTAAATAACTTTTAAACCATAAGAGCGCTGAGCCCCGAACACCACAGGAATACAATTTGGAAAACAATATATCATGATTAAGAGTGTCGAACGCTTTACTGAGGTCTAAGAAAATACCAATAATGTGTTCTTTTTTGGCCATGGCTTCTGTAATTTTATCATGTATCTGAACCAGAGCAAGATCCGTGGAATGATTTTTTCTAAAACCATACTGGTTTGGATTTAATATTTTATGGAAGTTTAGAAAATTATGTAATCTATTATAAACAATTTTTTCTAAGATTTTTGATATACCAGGGAGAATAGAAATAGGACGGTAATTAGTGATTTCATGTTGGTCATCTTTTTTGAAAATTGGGGTTACATTGGCTATTTTTAACAAGTCTGCCGTTCACTTTTCCAAAATGGTCTACAGACATCTCTCGTCTTTTTCTTCCACTTGTTTCAGTTTCTTGCTCCTTCATGCTTCTGTATTTGATTTGATTTGAATTTATTTTTTCCACTTTTGTTCTCCATTGACAAATTACAATAAATCATACATGACAATTATTGCTAGCTCATATGAAAAAAAAAAATGTGTACGATTGCATACGTATCAAACAAGAATACAATAAGGTATAATCGCAATGGTTGGTAAGAAATATGATACAAAACAAAAGTGGTGGAACCTAAATTAAAAGCAGAGCTTGTACTACATAGGTCCCAAAAATTAGATAAAGAATTGTACTTATAAATTCATTTTTTTCACAAAAATAAAGGGAAAGTAGCCCAACACTGACTTTTGAAATCTACATACAATACTGAACAAGACAAGGAGTGAAGACATTTAGGAGATAGACACTTGGTCAATAGGGAGGAAAGAAAGTGGAAGGAGATGAAGAGAAAAGGGAGAGAGAGAGAGAGAGAGAGAGCAGGTCAATCACCTTTAAAGTGATACATATTTATTAAGTAAGAATTTTTTCATTTTTGTCTCGCCTGCGTAGCGGAGCGAGACATAGGTATCACTATTTCCGGTGTCGGCGTAGGCGTCGTCGGCGTCGTCGGCGTCGTCGGCGTCGTCGTCAACAATTGTGTTGTACACCCAATAACTTTCTATAGCTTTAAGGTGGGATCACCAAATTCATATCAGAGGTCCATCTCTTGAAGGCGCAGGTCAAGTTCGAATATGAGTCGAATTTGAATAAGGTCAAAGGTCAAAGGTCAATGAACTTTCCATGACTGGCACTGTGCTATATTGTACACACAATAACTTTTTATACCTTCGAGGTAGGATTGCCAAATTCATACAAGAGGTCCATCTCTTGAAGGTGCAGGTCAAGTTCGAATGTGAGTTGAATTTGATTAAGGTCAAAGGTCAAAGGTCAATGAACTTTCCATGACTGGCACTGTGCTGTGTTGTACACACAATAACTTTCTATAGCTTCGAGGTGGGATCACCAAATTTATACCAGAGGTACATCTCTTGAAGGCACAGGTCAAGTTTGAGTATGAGTTGAATTTGAATAAGGTCAGAGGTCAAAGGTCAATGAACTTTCCATGACTGGCACTGTGCTATGTTGTACACACAATAACTTTCTATACCTTCGAGGTAGGATTGCCAAATTCATATGAGAGGTCCATCTCTTGAAGGTGCAGGTCAAGTTCGAATGTGAGTTGAATTTGATTAAGGTCAAAGGTCAAAGGTCAATGAACTTTTCATAACTGGCACTGTGCTATGTTGTACACCTAATAACTTTCTATAGCTTTGACGTGGAATCACCAAATTCATACCAGAGGTCCATCTCTTGAAGGTGCAGGTCAAGTTTGAATGTGAATTGAATTTGATTAAGGTTAAAGGTCAATGAACTTTCCATGACTGGCACTGTGCTATGATTTACACCACTTTGTTCCTGTAATGACATGAACTTTATAATTTGATACTTTTTAACACTAACATTTTACTTCAGTTCAACAGAGTTCATTCTACAGTTTACTGTATAATAGCAGTGAACTCACTACTCTCTATACCTGAACCAGATTTTGTATTTTACTTGTTACTGTTTTTCATATATTTGTTTATTTATTTATTTATTTATTTATTTATTTATTTATTTATTTATTTAATTTATCCATAACCAAGCCTATGTAATGATAATTTGTGAACTCCCTTTCACTTATTATTACAATATGATTGTGCATTTTTTTAAATTTATTTACTTAATTTATCCATAACCAGGCCTGTGCAATGATAATTTGTGAACTCCCTTTCACTTATTATTACAATATGATTATGCATTTTTTATTTATTTCACTAACATTCATTTCCTTACTTGCATGGAAATAATTATAGCTTCATAGTATTAACAGCATTATTAGTGTTATCTGATTTCCTAGGGATAAAGTAGGCCTATACCATTATTGCATATGTAAACTGTCAGAACCACAATTCACCCCCTAAACTGCTGACAGCCTCAGAAGTCATATAGCATAGTTTTGACATGCAGTCTCTTCATGACTGCAATATGCAGGCGAGACAACGCTTGGCGTTTGCCTTGTTTGTTTAAAACTGAACAAGCTTTGAGGCACCTTTAAGCTGTCATCCAATGAATTCCAGAGCTTAGTGCCAGTGAAGGTAAATATCTTATTTGCAAATATTGTACGTGTTAAAGGTATGTGATATAAATTGGATTGTCTTGTGGGGTAATTATGAATGGCGCTATTTTTAGTAAATAAATTTGTGAAAATGTTTGGTAATTCGTTTTTATTGTATTTATGCATGAGTTGTCCAAGATGAAAATAAGATAAATCATAGACTTTCAAAAGTTTATTGTCATGGAAAATTGGATTAGTATGTGAGTGAAAACTCTTGTTAAATATGATATCTTGAGAGCTGTGTCGGCATTCATGATGGAAAGGTGAATTATTGGCTTTTCATATTCAAGTCATTCTAAAGTAATGCGTAACTTTACGCACAACTTTGTAATACACCCCCTGGGGTGTTACACCTCCAGCTTTGTGAAACAGATTTGTGAAACACCCCTAGGGTGATGTTTCACCAAACTGTGCGCATAGTTAGGCATGACTTTAAGAATGTCTTGTATATGGAAAGCCAAATGGAATCATCAATCATATTTGATTGCATAAGCTATAGTTCCAATGTATATGTAGATTAAAATTATTCTTCAAATGAACAAAACTTTTTAATGGGAAGTATATTGGTTTCCAACAATTGAATTGAGATTATGGGAAATACAGTCATATTTTGATTTTTTTTTAAAAGAGGGAAAATCTGGGCATTACATTTGGCTGTTCATAGTTCAGTCGTTTTTTAAGTCGTGCGTTACTTTACGCACAGCTTTGTGACCCCCTCCCCCCCCCCCCCCCCCCGAAGTCATCGATCTGAACTCAAATGCTATAATCCAATCTTCTTTTGTAAACGATGTCTTACTGATACTCCTTAGGCTTAGACTATAGTCTCAATGAAGATTAACTCGTGTCGAAATTGGTCGCAACAGCTGGAAACAACCTTTATTACAAAGCTAGATCTCTCTCCTTCGACGAAAAGCTTGGGATTTCTGCCGGGGTAAATCTAAACTCCCGTTTCGGTCAAGGCAAACATTTCGCAGGGATGCAGACGGCTATACGCGGAAGCTTGGACTATCGCTCGGTCCGTTATTAAGCGCTCAAACCGATGGCGCCTGGGTCGTTTTACGTTTGGAGAAACTAGACCTGACGTGTCACCAGCTGAAGTACTAATGAAAAAAAAAAGGAGAGGGAAACAACAGTCATGATGGGAATGACGCAATACACGTTTATTTCGCTTCCGAGGATTCTCATCAGACGAATAAAAAACGATGATCAGAGGATAAATGTTGACATTTTTCTGAGAAGGGGTAGAAAATGAATCATTATCCGAGGAATGCGGTAAAAATAGTTGTTTTGAAGAGCAAACTATACTAACGAGTGCCCTTTATTAAATGTCAGTGTACATTTTCGTATGATCTTCATTCTCATTCCGTACAATTCAAGCTGGGCTTTTTGAAGGGCTTGATAACCTATAAGCTCAAAGGCACTAAACGTACGTTTGAATATCACAACTCTAATTAGATAAAATCGTGGAAGAAAGTTACATTGAACATAATTTGACTCTCTTTCAAATGTCACGTACTTCTCCCTTCTCTCCGCACTGTTATCTGCGTTTATTTATTGCTCAATCTTTCACTCCGAATTCGCCAACATGATCAATCATTCAAGACTCTGTTATTACTTACTGACTGATTCAGGAACATAGCTGGCGCTCTTTCTGATTGTTTTCATCACTGTGGCGGTCTTGAAGAAAGGTCTTGTATTTTTCTATCTTGGATTGGTTTTTTTAAATTCACGCTATAACAAAAGGAAACCCGTCCTGATGACCGGCGCTCATTTGAGTGCTATGGAATGAATTGAAATCACCGCACCGATTTCATATTTAAATGAACAGATTTAGTGTGTCATTTTTATGGCATAAAATTTTATAGAATTATTTTTCTTTTTTTTCAGTTCAAGGTGAAATCTTGCAATAAGTTGCCAAATATCAGGTCCACATCACACTGGCAAAGTATCATAAATCCATACATTAGTAGCTACATAAACCATTTAACCACTTTCATTACATCTGCAAGGGGTAAAAATTACATATATAGGGAAAAACAAACTTGACATAGCTCTCCATTTACCCAAGAAAGCGAGACACCACAATTCAATTACAAGCTAATATTCTATCAATGAAGACAAAGAGAGCCGAGTCTGAGTGATCTTTTCTTCCATATATTTACTTCCTTGTCAGTCAGGGTACTCAGAAATTAGATTCTTTCTTGAACTTGAACACCCAGGATATTTTTACAGCCCACCCTATCCATTAAGGTTTTTTGCCACGCATGTCTGCACCTACGTGGTGTCGAACCCCGCAATGTCCTCATCAGACAACTGCACGCCGCTGAGCCATACAAACCTTTTAAGACGTACGGCAAGGGAGTGTGTCGGCGGAAGGCAGGAGGCAGCTTTCTTAATGCTATCGGATCTTCGACTGGGCCTTTTACTGCGTCTTATGTATTTTCCCCATCCTTCAAAATGAGGGGGAAAAAATAATCACGAAGATGGATGGACGCCCCTTTCCCTTTCGTTAGTTGGTAGTAAACAAAATAAAATGGATCAGTTTTCGTTTAACCTTCATTTTTTTGGTAGAAATGCGGCGGTGACTTTCATCTTTTCTTTTCTCTGTTTTCTTTCGCCCTTCCAATTTTTCTTTTCTTCGACGAAATGTGATCTTCGGAAGAGTCCCTTTCGAGTGTATCAATCTCTTGAAACCCTGTCAACGAACCCAGGATATAGTGCTCGCTGACATTATAGTTATTGACACTTATTTCAACGTGACGGTGGTGCACTTTCTGCGAGTACTACGTGGCGGGACAAAGAGGCAAGAAAACTAAGATGAAAGGGGCAAGAAAAAGGTGAACTTCATTCCATCACGACAGCATCAGACACTCTGGAATGATGGATAAAACAGGAATGCTCTTCCCATGTTTTCTCTCAATGCCTCTCCAGAGTCCCATTTTTTCAGACATGCGAGTAATTGCTAGGATAGCACCCCTACCCAAACCTCTCCGTAAATTGTTGACGGTGGAAAAAGCAAGTGATTTCTCTGTCGCTGTGTCAATTTGTTCGGCCAGCCCATTTTCCGGAGCCCTTTCCCCGATCGCGCGGCGTAGCGTGATTCGCATTTCCTGATGGGCGAACTTAAAGGTTGGATCGTCTGAGTAAATCGTTTATGTTATTATCCTTTACTTTTCAAAATGTTTTATTCATGCAATTTTAAAGTACAAGTTATGTATACTACCTCTGCTACTGTATATTTCAATAAATCATTGTCATTAGTAGGCGTTGATATGACAGATTATGTGGGTGTCACAAATTCACAACGTTTTTAGTAATGGGCTTATTAACTCTGAGGAGATGATCCAAATGCACAATTCTAAAAAAAAATCAAAAATGACAAGCAAAAACAGAGAAAGCAATCACATTTTTGGCTCTTGTGTAATTTAGTCATAAAATCACTGACAAGCGAAGAAAACTGGCACAAAAAACAAACACCGCGGTTAACATGTTTAGGGATGAACTGAAGTTGTTTAAAAGGGCACATTATTTTGTATTTTGCCAAAGTTTTGTTTGAAAATGACGGGACCCGATTGTTCCACTCTCTCCCCTTCCCACACAAAGTACTATATTAAGGGGTTTTTTTCCAGGTGAATAGTTTAATAAATCTTTACTTTGTGCGTTGGTGTTTGGAGCTTCCTACATAACAGCTTTTTAGAATTTAAGTTGATTTATCGAAAGAAGGGTGATTTTTAACTGGTATCTTATATTAGTTTTTACTTTCAGAGTTCATACATTCAAATCAGAACAGGAAATGAAAAGCCATATGCAAATTATTAAAAGTTTTACAATGGATACGCAGTATCCATTGTATACTGATTTTTTCCACAAGGTATAGTTACTAGAATGTTCCCTTCATAAGCTGTTTTAATGCATTCTCTATCACTTCTTATTTTTATAAGGTTCTCTGCATGACAGTAATGTTATTTACAAAAAGTGGTCAATCATAACAGTATGATGGATTAACTCGATTTACTAAAAAAACAACAGTCAAATTTGAGGTGATCATTAATGCTGTTTGTGGTCTGTGGACTCTATTGTGTGTGATTTAAAGTGGTGCCGTCGAATAAATGGTGTTTATCTTGAAACCTCACCATACATGATTGTGGTAATATAATCAAGTAACTGCGATTCAGTGGGCCTCTTTCATCAAGAGGGTATTTTCCGAGTCAATGAGGTACGGACTTTTTCTAAACTCCGACAGTTTGCTCCTCTGCATTCTTGTATCGTTGTTGCTGTCGTTAGGATTTTTGTCATTTATGATGTTTTTATTTTGCAGGATTGTCACTGTTGTCTAGTAGGAGCGGACTGGGAGTGAAATTCAGTCGTAGAATTTTCATTTGACCGGACCACTAAACCTATATCCCTTGGCCGGCCTGTATGGAAAACTCCTCAAACTTCAAACGTAATTCTGATAGTTGGGGTGTTGTTGAAGTGGGGTTGTTTGATGCTGCGTTGTGTTTTTGTAGCTGTTGCTGTTTTTGTTCTTTCTTTGCTTTTGACGTTGTACATGCAAAAAAGTAACCGGTCAGCATGGTCAGTGTGCGCTCGTGCGCCACTACTTCGTACGACAAACGATTATTTCAGCGCAGCTTACCCTTCTAAGTCACTGCATGCTTTCGAGCGTATACTTCCAGGTCTAGCCACGACTCTGGAACTCGTATATTAAGGTGTTGTCATTCTGTCTTGAAAACAGTTGTAATATCAATGACTGCGAAGAAAAAAAAACATCAATAACTTCTGGACCAGTTATGAGGAATACACTATAGATTTGTGCTAATTAATTTGATATGCGATAATATTATTGTCATCATCATTATCATTATTAGTTATACCGCGCTTTTCCCATGAGGCAAAAAGGGCTTACAATAAATGAAAATTACAAAAATGCATGTAATTATGTAAGTAGATAACTAACAATCTAAAAACTACAAACTAAAAAAAATATATGTTTTTTCAAGACCTTTCTGAAGGCTGTAGGAAAGAAATACAAGTGACAAGATAGCTACAGGGCCGTACGCAGAATTTTTTTTTTTGGGGGGGGGGGGGCAAGACGCGTAAAATTTCGAAGAAACTCAAAAGCAAGGGAGCAAAGCGACCGAGCTGGTCAAGAGGGCGCTTTCACATTTTTTTAAAGTGAAATTGAAGCATTTGGTGCACACTTTTCGTGAATTTTGTGAAAATTTTCAGTAAAAAAATGTAAGTTTTCAAAATTCCAGGGGGGTGGGTGGCAACTGCCCCCTGCCCCTCCCCCCCCCCCCCCCCCGTTGCGTACGGCCATGGATAGCTATATCAATCGTCACCTACAGGCTGCCTTACAAAGTGGGTCACAAATCCACTTGTGTATATTATAACTTCATTTAGTTTTTTTTCCCCCTTCTTTTTCTTTTCTTTCTGTTCTTTCATGTTTTAATTTGCTTTGTTTGTTTCTTCAAGCCCTCAAAGATCAATGCACAGAAGTCCCCAAACAAACAAATAAACAGTAACCGATCTATCATTCCCCGAGGCTAGTCTCCGATGATATACCCTCCCGGGACCATAGCAAGCAGAAACATCGATGGATTATTGAATCAACCGGAATGTACAGATGGCGCAAAAACAAGCGGAGAAAAATATGAAATTGACGAAGTCATTACTGCCAGATTGTTCGGCGTCGTTCGTTAATACAGGGTCATGCGCAGTTAGTTATGGATATATAGATGGTGATGTGATGTAGACATGCGACACATTAAATCAATTCCAGTGAAACCGTTTTATCGACATATCTCCTTCTTTTCAGTATGGAGAGATCTATTCATGTCCTAATTGCTGATGGTGACAAATAAATCATATCCATAATTTTTCTCTCATGATAGGCTTAACACATCCCTCTCTAATTAAATCGGTTCTCATAATATTTTCCATGAGCAGGATGTGGAAGAAGACTCATTGGTGATTTGTTTTTCGCCTAATATCTTCACATATCTTCTCTATCACTCTTCCTCTCTCTCCTCTCTCTCTCTCTCTCTCTCCCTATATATATATATATATATATATATATATATGTATATATATATATATATATATATATGTATATATATATGTATATATATATATATATATATATATATATATATATATATATATATATATATATATATATATATACATATATATGTATATATATACATATATACGTATATATATATATATATACATATATATATATATATATATATATATATATATAAGCGTAAGGATTGATGAGACAGGAGACAGGGACGTATCTGAACTTCAACTTTCAGATAATATCTTTGAGTAATGCTTAATCAGATAATATTTTTGAGTAATCGCTTATACAATTTCACTCTCATACGCACCCGCAATTCCTTCTCCCTCAGTTGCCTTCATCCTCATTTACGTTTTTTTATCAAACATCGTCATTTCTTTTTAGTTATACGTGATTTGATCGTGTACGTTTTGCTTGATCAACTTGATAACTTATTTTTGAGTAATGCTATCCACTTACCCACCCTTAAAGTTTACAATTTTTTAGTGCTCACAATTTTGAAATTAAAAAAGCGGTGATGTATGGGGTGTATTCATTTCTAAGTATCAAAATAATTTTTTAATGCCACAGTGACATAAATGACAATCACTCCATGCTTGTAAGGCTAATCCTTCAAAGTATCTCTGATTAGGTTAAGTAACCAATATGCACAGAATAAGATGCCTTCGCAACTATAACATGTATAACAAACAACTAATACCATGAATACAGCCGATCTTCTTTAGAAAGAGAAATAATAAAGATGACACTCATCACGTGCACACTGCTTGTTTTGAATTCGGCTAAACAGATAATTCAAACATAAATATCTTTTTGACATGAAATGAATAATATATCATTAGGCTGGCGACATCTCCAGCGATTTATGTGTCAGGCATGTCGATGTTTCAGCTAATAAGACCCCGGCCCTGGCACCCTCATGTTAGTTTGACCTAGAAAATTGGCGAGTCCATGGTGCCTCTTCGATCCACAACCTCCTGAACTATACCCCTTGGTTTATAGATGCATTCATTTTATATATGTATTAGAATTTAGTTTTTTCTCCCCAATAAATGAAACTTGTAGCATACAGAATGAAACTGAATCACATCAACTAACATCAGTAGGGTGTCTCCTTTAAATGACACTTTTTGAATTATAGTAATAATGATAATGATAAGAAGAAAAAAATAAGAGGAATAATCTTAATAATGATAATGATGATGATTTATGATAATAATACTACTACTAATAATAATAATGGATATTTATATAGCGCACGTATCCATCAAGCGAGATGCTCAAGGTGCTCCAGTATTACCCGGATCAGCAGCTAAATTTGGAGTGGATCCACTATTTTAGCGTAGATTTCCACTCCCAGATAAAGTGATCCTGAATACAACTTCTCAAAGAGTGGAATTCGACCCCTGCATTTAGAGAATAGATGTACTCATTTCGAGACTTTTTTAATACAAAACTTTGTTCATGTTTTTGATAACCATGCACTATATGTAATGAGTGATATGACCGATGCTTGACTTTTTTCGATAAAAAGCCGGGGGTTTTGGTGTTTTGTTTTGTTTGTTTGGTTTTTTTTTTGTTGTCTTTTTCTTTGGAGGGGATGTTTTGTTTTGTTTGTTTGTTTGACCCCTGCATTAAAGGTTTAGAGAATAGATGTACTCATTTCGAGACTTTTTTAATACAAAACTTTGCTCATGTTTTTGATAACCATGCACTACAGCACAAGTTCTTCCTGATCATGGATCAGATAAAGGCCTTGCCAACGACTTTGGACTCTTCTTTCACTACAAGATCCAGAATATTATCTCGAGTCTTCAAGAGGTCTCCTGTCATTCATCCGATATTGATGGAGAAACAACGTCCAGTAGACTTTCCATCTTCGAACGTGTTACGGTCTGTGAAGTTCAGAAGGAGATTCACAAAAGCCCTTCGAAATCATTTCTACTAGATCCTATCCCAACGTATCTTGTGAAGGACTGCATCAAAGAGCTTGCTCCATTCATAACCAGACTTATAAATCACTCTTTGTCTTCCGGAGAAGTACCGGCAGCATTCAAACAATCGCATGTCTTTCCTCTCCTGAAAAAAACATCACTGGATCGCAATGACTTCAGTCATTACCGTCCCATTGCGAACTTGCCTTTTATCGGTAAGGTCCTTGAGAGGATTGTTGCTGCCCGAATGAGGTCACATCTTGACGATAATAGCCTATTTCCTGCAATGCAGTCCGCTTACCGCCCATGCCACTCCACTGAAACAGCCCTCCTAAAAGTCACTAATGATCTGCTGCTAGCTATAGATAAAGGACATGAGGCTGTTCTGATTCTGTTGGACTTCTCTGCAGCATTCGACACGATCGACCACACCACAATGCTACAGCGCTTCCATTGCAGATACGGTTTTGACGGAATGGTCCTGCAGTGGCTCAGTTCTTACCTAGAAGATCGAACGCAGGTTGTAGCTATCAACAATGTGCAGTCGAACCCATTTCCCCTTCCATGTGGAGTACCGCAAGGGTCCGTCATGGGACCACTCGACTTCATATTGTACACCGGACCTCTGACTGATGTCATCAATGCTCACCAAGACATTCAGCACATCATGTACGCTGATGATACACAGTTATATGTCATCTTAAAGTCTAGTGAGGTTGCAAGTGGGATGTTAAAACTAGAAGAGTGTATATCTTCTGTGAAATCCTGGGCTACTAGAAATCATCTGAAGTTCAATGGTACCAAGACTGAGCTTATCCATGTAACATCTTCATTCCGCAGGTCATCAGAGCTCCCAAAGTTTGAAGTTGATGGGGCTGTAGTCAAGCCATCTGAATGCTCTAAGGACCTTGGGGTTATAGTGGACGGTAAACTCTGCATGAAGCAACATATCCAGAAGATCTGCAGAGCTGCTTCATTCGGCATCCATAGAATAGGGAAACTCCGAAAGTACCTTGACAAGAATTCCACTGAGAGACTGGTCTATGCATTTGTTACTTCGCAGATTGACTATTGTAATAGTCTCTTGATCAACTTGCCTGCATCTCACTTGTCTAAACTCCAGCACATCCAGAACACAGCCGCACGTCTAATCACACGCACAAGAAAGCACGAGCACATTACTCCTATTCTTCGTTCACTTCACTGGCTTCCTATTCCACAACGTATTCAGTTCAAGGTTCTTCTTCTAACATACAAGGCTTTCAATGGACTCGCACCATCATACATCAAAGAACTCATCCAGCCCAAGACTCAGACCACTTCCATCCGGCTCCGTTCATCAACATCAATTCACCTGCAGCTAGCACCAGGTCCACGCACTAAGACACGCTACGGTGACCGTGCTTTCTGTGTGTGTGCCCCCAAGCTTTGGAACGATCTCCCAGTGATAATCCGTGATTCTCCTTCTGTAGACACCTTCAAGATCAGACTCAAAACATATCTATTCAATGGACTGTAGTTCGATTCACTAATTCCATGTCACCCATCTGTTTTCTTTGTTTGTTATAATTTCTTGCAATGTAATTTAACGTAATGTAATTTAATGTAATATTATGCAACGTAATGTGATATAATTCATTATGCTCTTAATAATCCTTATACTTGTATTGCTTTAAGATATAAATGTTAAGCGCTTAGAAACTATTGTAATAAGCGCTATATAAATGTACATTATTATTATTATTATTATTATTATTATTATTATGTAATGAGTTGATAAGACCGATGCTTGACTTTTTTCGATAAAAAGCCGGGGGTTTTGGTGTTTTGTTTTGTTTGTTTGGTTGGTTTTTTTTTTTTGTCTTTTTTTTTGGAGGGGATGTTTTGTTTTGTTTGTTTGTTTGTTTGTTTTGTTGTTATTACTGGTCGTCGTCGTCGTGGTTGTGGTCGTGTTGTTGATAAAAATTTGAATTCGTATTGTCTGTATTAATTATATGAAGCGTCAACTTGAACAAGAGTAAAGACAACACTGCCACGCAGTATTGCGAAACAACGTTCATTCATGTTTTTATAAGGTGAATACGTACTTTGTTTTTGTTTTTTAAATAAGAAAACACATTTTAATCACCTTCCACTAGTATTTAAATAGCATGAAAGTCTTGTGTACAATTTGAACACATTATATTTCAATATTAGGCTTTAATTATGTTTAAAATTTGGAATTGATAAAGAGCAGAGCTGTATATGCCGAATAAAATTTACTTAGCGGAGAATAGCTTATATTCGATTGGTTATGGAATTGTTGTGGGATTGGTTTGGGGGTGTGACCAAGATATAGTGGTGTAATTTATAAAGACAGTGATGTTCAGTCATGCGTGACCTTGAAAACCTTAACAAGCTACCAATAGAAAGCGTATGAATTCCTCTTTCATATGATATGAAATTCAATACTGTTAAATTTGTGATCCATTTTTACAGGATTTTTTTCTAAGTGGGGTTTCCTTTTTTTTTCTTTTCTTTAGTTTTTTTTTTTTTTTTGTTAACACACGCAGTACAATACGTAGGTTGATTGATGGAAGGAGTTAGGTTTCCTGTTTTAAAGGACCAGACTGTATAGTGCACATTAATGCAGTATGTAAATGGATACGTGATAGAGTTTCATCGTGATTTTGAGAATGGAATTTTAAAAAAATGGGTAAATTTGCAGTAGGTTTGATATCCATATTTACTATGGATAGTGTACCGGAAGGCCCGGTGTTGTAATTTGTTCTGATAATCACTTCTGAGTAATCTCTATACACCGCAATGAAAATTCATTAATTTCTATTTTCTAAAGGTGCTTCCAAGGTGTCTAACAGAGAATCCGGGGAACGAAGGGGGGCACCACCTCTAGAAGAAAAAAGTTGTTAGGGGAAATGTCCCTAACAACCCCAGTCGACGTTGATCGGGTGCGGAGATTTCAAAGAAATTCTATGAACTTCATTTTTCTGAGGAAAATCTGGGGGGGGGGGGAATATGTCAATCTCCTTTCTGACAGTCTTTGAATCTTCCCCGGGACATAAAGCTATGCCTTTTTACAAAAATTTGGGGAAATCCACTGATCAAAAACCTATCCCCTAACGCCAAGTGAATTGTCACTCAGAGAAAAAAAAAAATCTAAATCGAATTTGATGCAACAACTACTAAATAATGAATATCTTCATTATTCTGGTGATTTGCCAAAATGTTCCTTTCTCTAATTAGTTTGCATGCCTTTTTTCAGCGCATTTTTCAGCTTACGATGAAATTATAGATCATCTGTATTTCGTAAGATCAACAATTTTTGCCCGTAGCACTCTCGAAATCGTTCTTTTGTAGACAATGCGTTCGCCTGTTCATTCGACCTTCGACAACGCATTTATTTGACCCGTTGTTCAAGGGAAAGTCTTGCGGTATTTATGAATATATTTTCCGATGTCCTGTCAATCATATGGATTTTATTCCTTGATTCTCCTAAGCCAGATGACATCTCCATTATCTCATTATTTTGCATAACCGAGCATGAAGTCCCTATCGACAGCGTTTTGACACTAATGCACAAAACGTATGATATACAAAAACCTCTTTCTTAAATCAAGCTTGAAGAACCCTCCCGATTCACCCTAACTGGAGTAATGATATTGACCGATGACAAAGTAGAGCAAAAACGTGGAAACTGTGGTCGATAAACAGCTCTTGAATTTTTACCTCTTGTTAATTTTCTCCTCTTTTTTTTACATTTTCTTAGATGGGAATGGGTTCTATTTCCGTCAGTCTGTGTATATGTTATTCAACCATGATAACTGACCAGCCAGTTTCGCTGCTACGTTCAATTTCTTTCATTGAACATTTCGTGTTCATTTAACTCGATGGGGACCAGGCGCGGTTCTACGGGGGTGGGGGGGGGGGGGGCTTTGGAGCTGAAGCCCCCAGAAAATCGCTCAATCCCCCCCCCCCACACCAAAAAAAAAAAAAATTGACGACTTAAGTGCAATTTTTATCTCATGTAGATTCTAATTGTCACATGTTACTCTTCAAATAACAAACTCAAACACATGCCATTTACTTAACTCAAATTCATATCCAGGATTTATTATAAAAGCAAACCAAGTTCCAATTTCTGAAGGAAAAGTTGTTAAGGATGAATGAAGTCAATGACTACCCTTTCTACAAACCCTGCAAAAATACATATGCATAGAAACCTACATTCAACCAAATCAAGGCTTAAGAGGAATTATCCTATCTCCTCTGATAAAATGTACATGTATGTCAAAATGACCAATTAACTCTGAATAAGGACTGTAATTTCTAACGAACTCCTCATACACTCATCCTGTTCCTTCTACCAAATCTCCTGGTCTCCTCTCCTCTTTCAATAACATAAACAGACCTATATTGTCTGATTATCTTAACACCAACTTTACCTTTCCAGTACCCATGCACTGTCAATTTCAGTGGCAAATGTCATCACTCTATTTTATCAAAAGTAGACCTGAACTGTCCACTTCTCTCAACCATGACTGATATTCCTATTTGCATCAGGTTACAAACAATAGTCATCACAAGTAAATTTAGTTAATGATATACATACAACACCAGCGGATCTGCACTATCCACATGGAAACAAAAACAAAATCACGTAACTGTCTCTGTTTTCATCTCCGCTTTCTTTCTCGGTTATCTTCAGATTTTTCTCATAAAGTTCCTCAAACTATTTCGTCACCTTTAACATAGTTTCTGGGATAGTCTTTCCAAAAATCGCTCACCGTACTGTTCCTTTTGCAGAAGACTCTGTGATTCTGAAGAATGGTTCACTTGCGAAGTGTTCATTTTCTGTCCTACTCGTAGTCTCAGCCTGTCATAGACCCTAGCTCGTGAAGACACCAGTCCATCTCCCGACATAATGTGCCATCTAAAATGTAAACAGTTCAGGTACAAACACTTATCTACTAAAGTTTCTTATCGTGTAATAAGGATTGTCATAAACTATCAAAGAAAAAAAAATCAGTTCCTTTTTTTTTTTTACAAAAATACAACACAGGATTTTATCCCAAATACATGCATATGATTGTCCTCTATTTCACACTCCATTTAAATAGGAAATGTAAGACATAACTTTTTTGACGTCAGGTTTAGATTTCAAATTACACAACAAACATTTATGATGTTGAAATACTTAGGTTCAAAACATTTTCAATACTTAGGTAATAAATCATTGTATCACTTACCGATGGTGATTTAAATGTTGGATATTCAAGCTGCAAAATTTTAAAGCTGATTCTTACAATAAAAGTAACATTTTCCTCAGCTTGTCAACTGTCACCAGAAAAGAACTCGGCAAGTAGCATGAACAAGCTGCTACACTTCTGTACCCTACGACAGCTTCCTTGGGTGTGTCCTGTTGCCACCCCTACTACAGTACACCACTTCTATACGTATTACCTACACAAATCTACAACAGGTGTACTGCCATTCCTCTTTCTTTTCATTGGCAGGCACAAACCCTTTTACATAATACCTGACCAAGATATCACATACAGCCTTCACTGCACTAATTTGAATGTTAATTGCCCAACCATCGGTGGCACATTACCTCTCTCTCTCTCTCTCTCTCTCTGTCTCTCTCTCTGTCTCTCTCTCTGTCTCTCTCTCTGTCTCTCTCTCCCCTCTCTCTTTGTCCGTCTCTCTCTCTGTGTGACGAGACTCTCTCTCTCTCTCTCTCTCTCTCTCTCTCTCTCTCTCTCTCATAGTACAGCTTCCAGTTTCCTCATTTCCTGCAAGATGATAAAATAGCAAGATAAAAGTAGTCTCTATGCATTTTCCAGTGTGACACTAATATAATGTCTTTGTTTTAAACCCGCATATCAAAAAAAGAGAGGGGGAAAAAAGGATAAAAAGGATAAAAGATACAGGAAAAACCTGGGAGCGCTCGCTCGCATCTTAATGATCCTAACCAATACCGGTCATATTACTATTCTTAAGAAAGGAAATGTGTTGGCATCTTGTCTCGCTATCCAAAGTTTATGCTATTCCTCTACTCATTAATCGTTAGTTAGGTCTATATGACTGCAATGATTCCGGAGCGGCAAAATTGACCTAAATCGATGAGTTTTCAGGAGATCATGGAGATAAAGGCCTGCGACCATAAACCTATTTGCAATACCCCCCCCCCCTGTGAGAACGGAAGATGCCGATAAGTATCATAATACGTTACCAAATCACGAGAAGGGAGTAGTATAACCCGGTTTCAGTATTTAAAAAAATTTTGCTCGCTCATAAATTCTAAAAACGAAACAAGATGTTATCGATCAGCCATCACTCTTTTTCTAGCAGCAGTCTATGCCTGGATATCATAACATTTTTGCAGCGACGTGTCTGACTATCCTCGAAATAATTATGCAGGGAGTGTACAGATAAGATCAATAAGCGAATGTTGTATATATTTTTTCTTCGTTTGCTACGCTCGCTCATATAAAGAATTATTTGGGAAGGCAAACGAATTGGGCATGCAAGAGAGGTGACCGAATATAGGCATATAATGTGTTTTTATGTCGAAATGATACTTCATCATTATGTTTTTCGTTGCTTGCTTCGTTCGCTCATATTATTCAGAAACGTATGGTTTTGGACAGGAAACAATTCAGTGGGCCAGCGAGGTTTATCATAATTTGTTAGTGAGGTGACCAAATAAACCGGTTGAATATCTAATAGGCCTGGAGTGTATTTTGATGACAAACTAAGGCGTCTTTTACAGCAAGATGTGGTTATTTTTGGCTCGCTTACTTCGCTCGCTCGCAAAATAAACAAATAGCATGTATGGGGACGGTTTACGGCCAGGCAATAATAAAAGCTAGATAAAGAATTATTTGGGAAGGCAAACTAATTGGGCATGCAAGGGCGGTGACGGAATGTATTTTTTATATTTTATAGGCCAGTGGAGTCTATATTTTCTTGCTCGCTTCGCTCGTTCTTTAGGAACAGGGTGGTTTTGGACAACAAAAAATTTGCCAGCGAGGTTAATCTAGCGAGGGGCCAAATAAACCATTTAAATATGTCATTATAGGGCGTATTTTGATGACAATGACAGCAAGAAGTGGTTATTTTTGCCTCGCTCGCTTCGCTCGCTCGCAAATAAAAAAATAGTAGATGTGTATTTTCGAAAGTCCCTATCGCGCACCCGTGTATGTGTGTGTGTGTGGGGGGGGGGGTAATCCCCCTCTCACTTCTCAGTCGCTTTGCTCTGGCTCTGGCACATATCCTCCAATCCCCCAGTAGCCCCCCCCCCCCCCTCCCTCCCCCAATCGTTTGATCTATTCTAAACGGGGGATATTGATCATACGTAAATTACCCCCTCCCCTCCCCCCCCCCCCCCTCTCTCTCTCTCTCTCTCTCTCTCCCTCTCTCTCGCACGCTCTCTCTCTTTTCCACCCTCTCTTTCTCTTTCTCTCTATCCTTCATCCCTGTTTATTTTCTCTCATGCCCACTCCCCATCCTTCTCTCAATAATTTCCACTTATACATAACCTTTTTAAAACAATAATTGCCTCACTGTTCTGCCATCATTTATTCGTGTCTCCTATTTGAAATCCTCTGTGTGATGATCTGATCTGAATTTTGAAGAGGGCAACTTAAAATTTTTCACCTCTTAAAAATCACCCCACTTTCGAAGACAACCCCCCGTTGCACTAGTTCTGAATTGAACAGAACGCAAACATGGCAAAGGAAGCAGAAAAATATCTTTAAGGGTTTGACCAAAACTGCACCTTAGCTTTAAACCCTCCATCCATCTTTTTCTTTTCTTCCCCCTTATCGCTCTCGACGTTTCCCTTGGTTTGGGTTTTTATTTATTTTTCTTGATGCTGTGTCTTGTACTGCTCTAGGACTGTTTGTTGACCTCGGAGGGAGAGCATCAATTACTTAACTCAAGTCGAAGAACTCATCGATTTGACCAACCGAGCTAAATCGGGTAAAGCATTCGAAGATCGCCCGTGCAGAAAGTTTTGACAGGGTGAAGCGTCAAATCGAGTGTTCGGTTGATTGTGAGAGGGAGAAGGTGGCTTTAAGGGGAATGGAAACAGATGGGTTTGGAAGTTGAAGACAAAAAGGGGTGAAAGGAATCACACTGGGGATTAGAAATTTTGAATTAAATGGTGACCAACATTTTTCTGTCGATTTAGCAATGACACTCTACAAGCACTGCTTTTTAGTGGATCTCTCCATTTTCATAACATCTTGTACTGTATATTCTTTTGTAGATTGACTTTGTTTTATATTTCAAATTATGTGAACGTATTCTGTTATTGTGCGAAAAATTATGTATACTTATGTATGTTTTATTTTTGAAAATTTGTTGTTGTTGTTGTTTTTTAAATGAAAAATAAACTCTTGAACTCTTGAATAAACAAAATAATCCGACAGGCAAAACACGACAGGGACTTCCTGGTATTATTTCGATGTGACAACAATTTTCGGACGTAATGAAAGGTTTCAGAGTCGATTTAAACCAGAATGTTAGCCATTCGCCCAACATTCCCTTCGAATCACCGCCTCTCCATCCTCCTCCTAACTATCCTCCTAATCCTCCTCCTCCTCCTCCTCCTCCTCCCCCCACCCCTCTTGTTCCTCCTCTTTCCGTCTTTTCCCCTCTTCTTCTTCGTCTCTTCCTCCTCGATTTCATACCTATCAAGTTCCTCCCCATCCTCCTTCTTTTCCTCCTCCTTCCTTTCCTCCTCCTCGTCCACCTCCTCGTCCTTCTCCTCTCCTCCTCCTCCTCCTACGTTGTACGTCGTCATATGTGAAGGGTTACAAGTCATGGTTAATGTGTTTTTGTTGTTGTTGTCGTCGTTGTATAGGTCTAGGGTTAGGTGAAAGTATATTGTTGAGTTTCATTTTGGATCATTAATTGATATCAGGCGTCAGCATTAAGTACGGAATTAACCGCGCAGCAATTGTCGCCTAAGCATCAGTTGTTGGAAACCTAGTGTATACAATGTTACATGCGCACGTACGCAGAGCCCTTCATAATAAATACCGGCGTAGATGATGTAGGATGTTATCAGCAGCTTTATAAAACAAAGAAATTGTAAAACTTCACCGACATCTGCAGATTAACTGATAAATAAGCAGCTTCGTGAATGAGAAAAATGGCAAGTAGTCCTTGATTTTTTTCTTTTTTAATGGCTATCGTAAGTGTAAAATATTTCAGGAACAATTGCAAAGACCAACTTGAGGCAATGCGAAAAGCCACATCTATCACCTTTTGAAATGTTAAACTTACATACTGCGTAATTTGAAAGTGATTTCAGTGGAAAGAGTATTGAAATTTTCCTTAAGCAGTAGTTTTTCGAAAGTAGTGGCGATTTTGCATTTGCTTCCTTCCACTTTTTTTTTTTTTATACAGACTACTGACGGGAAGATTTGTCTGACATTCATTCAAAGCATAACAGCCTGCTTGTTATTCGGTATGTATTTTTGTAAATTAAACTTTCGATACCTATGCCATGAATAGTATCCATGCAGGGTTTGCTGTCTTCCAGACAGATCTAAATTATAATCTTTCGGATAGAAAATAATAACCCCAACGTTAATTCAAAGGTCTTTGTGAAGAGAATATCAAACAAATGGGTCTTAGCATATAAAGCGATGAATTGAGTTACTTGAAGAGGTATATTGCTACCACCTACACTCTAAAAAGGATTGGACAAAATAACCAATATGTTGGTGAATATGTGTCCGACCAAAAATATTGGTTAAGATTGACCAATATGATGGTCAATATTACCAAATTATTGGTCAAAATGTACCAAAATTTTGGTTGATTTTGACCAATTTTGGTCAAAAATCAACACATTGGTTATGTTGACCAATCCTTTTTTAGAGTGTACCATTCAACGGGGTACGTACCCAATAAGAAGACTGGAGAAATCAAAACTAGCTTTAATACATTTTACAGCAGTTCAGCAAGACCGAGAGCCAAGAAGCAAAAAAAAAAAAAAAAAAAAAAAAAAAAAAACAGTTAAGACTACTGGCTCAGCAGAGCAGGGACTTCGGTTTTGAGCCTTCCAAAAATTGCCAAAGCCAGTGAGATCGAAACTTTTGTGCGATGTGCTAGTATACTGTTGTTACTTAATTTCTACAGGCGTCCGATCTTTAAGTTTAAGTTTAAGGGTGGGATCGGTGGGATCGGTGAAGTATATTGACTCTCAGACGATAGGTCTCGGGTTCGACCCCCACTCGGCGCTTCCTTGGACAAGAGGTTTAACCCAACTTGTCCCTCTCTAAGCCTATGGTATGTACATTATATCAAATACCTAACATGCCTAACTAGGCAATGTGTAATGCTATTCCAGGGCCCGCGGGAAGAGCAATGTTGATACTGACTTGGCTACCCTTGATAAATAAGACGCAACTCTTCCCTTATTTTGTATGTATTCGAATCCTCCAGTCATGAAAACCCAGTGTTTCTACACTACATTGCTTGCAGCTTTACTCGTGTCTTCGGATGCTATCAACAAAACAAATAGTTGCTGTAAAGACAGATTTGACTTGAATTACACCTTACCGATGTTCCACGTATGTACAAAGAGAAGTCACCACGGCAAAATGGTACAGACCATACCAAAGCTCATCCCTGCTTCTTCAGCAGATCCCGGCTGTCAAAGAAAGAACAGTATCTCAAGGATTCCCTCTGGACACAGAGTGTGTAGATTCCCAGGTAAAGTCTGTGATACCTGTTTCATTCAGCATGTTCAGTGCTGTATTCTCATAACTTAACCAGCCTAATTCAACACAAGAATTTTGAACATTTAACCAATCAGCACTTTCTTGATAGAGTGGAATATTAACAATACTCTCCTGTAGAAGATACTTACTGCTATGTCGAAATTAAAATTGACCCCAAGGGTGGACTGGTCAGAAGAAGTTTCGAGAGGTTTCCCAACGGACCATATGATGTTTGGGCTTGAGGGCCCATCGATTCGAAATTAAAGTGCAGACCGAAACGACATACACTGCGTATCAAAATAAAGGTAGGCCTAATCCAAATTTAGGGCATTATTATTCCAAGGTTATTAAGGGAAGTTACGCTTTTACATGTAGCATATTAAGAAATGAAAATTCCTCCTCTTTCGATTGATGCCTCACTAGCTCAGTGCCGTCACGCTGGAATGAGCATATTGTTATTAAAGATTCCAAGTACAGATTCCATTTTTTGCAAGTTTTGGATAATGAATGAATGAAGTAAATGCTTTCAGTGATTTATCACACGATCAAGCAATGTTTACATTGTTATTGCATAATTATGGCAAGTTAAATGATTTTTGCTAATGATTATTGGAAGATTATGGTTTGCTCGTTAGTCGGTGGCATGTTGCCTTTGCTTTGTAGTAGTATCTTTATCATTGATATCAATGCCTTGTCGCCGCAATATTCAGACTCCTCTGACAATAACAGCTATTGCAACTTGTTATTGATAACAAGTTTTATGAAACGGGGCCCTGGTAAAATGTTGCAACCTTGAACGCCCCAAAGTGTGTTCTTCAGTCAAACGAACCATTTTCTCAACGAACAATTGTGATAACCGATGATTACCAGACCCGCTAAAAGCCATGAGTATAGGGGGGAAAGCTTAAGTTTAAGTCTGGCAAAATACTGATGAAAAAATATTCACCAAGAAAGCACTTAATAAAGTGTGGCGCCAAAGAAAGAGGTGGGTTCAGACTTTCGTCCATTAACCAAAACTTGAAAAAAAAACCTCGGCCATGCGTAATATGATGCAAATGAGGTATCGATAGAAAGAGGAGAAGTTCCTCGTTATGTCTAGGCTACGCGGAAATTACCAAAATTAATAACCTGGAAAAATAATCCTGTGAATTTGGATTACCTTTATTTGCATACACATTACCCCTTTTTCAATCTACAGTGTACAATAACATAATTCAAAGTCAGATAATTACCTTTGGCTTGTGTCAACAACAACATTAACAATAGCAACAATAACATCAACACCAACTGCGACAACACTCCATTCAGAGTTTATAGTCAAAGAAATCAGTTGTAAGCGGTCAAAGATTCTGTTTGTTTTTTTTTAATGAAAACGTGAAAAAATTACCCTTAGACATTGATACATAACTGTTAGGCCATAGAAAACATCTGTGACATACAAGACTAATAGCGAAATAAAAAGAAATTAAGCAGAAATTGGGGGGGGGGGGGCTTAATCGATTGTAATGAGGATTTTACTTTGTCAACCTTTGGTCCACCATATGAAGAACTTATTTCCATAAGGCGCTAAATCCATTTTTTTACCCCAGACCAAAGTATTAGCACGACTGGATGTTTGTGATTTTCAATATGACTACTTTAAATATTACAAATATTTTAGGAAAGTAGAAAAATGGTTTGAATAAAAATTCCTGATTTACTCGAAATTAATGAAGGTGGAACTGCATTTTGGAAATAAGCTCCTCACACGAGAGACGATTAACGTCATAATCATAACAATCTAGAGCCGCGTCTACAGAATTTTATATTTTTTGATGGAATCGCCTTTTAATATTTTAGTCTGTATTAATGAAATTGCTTTCGTGCCTAGAACCGTCAGAGTAACACCATCTATATCAGACGGTGTATGTTCATTGGCCGTAAGATGTCACGTATATAAAATCAAACTTTCCTCTCTCCCTTTCTCCCACCTAAACCGTTACATTATATCACTATATTTATTTAATGGTACGAATAAATACAATCATGTGTGTCGTAGTCATGATGACTGCAGGTAACTAGATCTATCACGTGTATTTTATTACAAGGCGCATGTGATACTGGCAGTTTCTGTACTCTTAATAGTCACGGCAAAAACGTCAAAAAACGACAAAAACGTTCTTCTGCAAAAGCGTTATACAGTGCGGTTGTAGAAAAAAATACACTTGGAATAATACTCAAAAAATCGATATACTGAATATTTCTAGAAAATTTTCCTAACTGTAAATAGGCCCCAGCCTCTTCTGTCTATTATGACGAAAAATAAAACATCTTAAATTTTGCCCCTGAGTGAGCTAAAAGGAACTTTTGTGAAAGGAATGGCAAAATTCAGACTTTACAAGAATTGCATTTGCTGTGGTTGGTAACAGCGAAGTTAGGAGTGGTGTAAACCGTACAGGTTTAAAAGTTTTAATATTCTGATGCCTTCAATACAACTTATGAAGGAATAACCTCTTGACTGCTGTGTGTATATTCTTAGATTTTGTATTAATGTACCATGCTTGAGTGAGAATACTTGTTTGATTGTTTTGAAATTATGACCTTTTGATACGTTTAGACTTCTAAGCTACCATACTTTGGACATCAGTAAAACAATATGTCATTCGGTTTCTTGTTAGGTTTAGGCATAAACATGAGAAACTAAAGTATTCTGATTCATACACATTCACTTTCTTCTCAAAATAAATTAAGTGCAAAAATGAAACTTACAATGACACAAATATGGTAGAAAGAGGCGGGGTTTCCTCGAAGCACATGCCTTACTCTATGGTCTCCGTACAACACATCATAACACAGTTACAACATACATAAAACTCTCGAGACTAAATTAATGGAAAAAGAGCAGAAAAGAAAAGGAAAAGAAGACAGAAAAAATGTGCTAATGAATATTCATTAATTTTACAAAACAAATATTATTTGTAGGACGAGTAAAATTTATGTATGAAATGGGGAACATGATTCCACAGTCATTATAGCTGTTCCACAATTTGGGGCCATTAAAACGAATATTCTGTTGAAACAAATTGTTCTTTGTCTAGGAGTACGGATGTCTCTCACAAACATTATTCGATAATAATCAAACAGAGTACAAACGTATTCGGGGAGATGTTTGTACATACATTTGTACGTGAATACGTACTGTTAGAATTTAATGATATCTTGGAATGACAAAAGTCCCAAGTCATGAAACACGGGGTTCGTGTTAGTTCCAGGGGTCTAGAATTGGAGTTAAAACTCGCTTAGTGTATGTTAGAAAGTGACTACGGGGCAATTTATTAGTCATCGACGCTTGAATGAATCGATTTTGATGTGGTAGATAAGGTCCTCTACCAGTAAAGAGGTGGGGTGTCGTGGTGGCGTACTTCATTCACTTGACTCTCATTCAAACATGTCCAAGGGTTGAGGGTTCGACTCCCTGTCCGGCATAAACGTCTCTGCGCAAGACATTAATCAACCTTCAACCTGCACTAATTAATTCTTTTATTGGTGGCAGATGAGTTTCGAACAATGACAATGATAAGTGAAGGTTGAATATTTGTCAATCTGTCAGTTAAGCGAATTTGGAGTAGCCGAAACCACTGGCCCGTCTTCGTGGTCTAGTGGTTAAGGCATTGGCGTTTCATAGCCTAAGGCCCGGGTTCGATTCCCAGCCGAGACATTTTTCAACCCTTGCAAAATTTCGAAAATGGTAGGACAGCTCTGGGGAACTTTGATTCATGCTACGCTATTATTCTCTCAGTTGATCTCACACATGTATTTATTTCCACGAGAGTTGCCAAAGCTGTTGTATAATGTTACCTGATCGCAAATGTTAATTATTCCAACATATACATGTATCCCAAAGCATTCGCTCGGATCCAGCTGAGGTGTGCGGCAGGTCATTGTTCGAAACTCATCTGCTACCAATAAAGGAATTAATTAGTGAAGGTTGAAGATTTGTCAATCTGTCGGGAAAGCGAATTTGGAGTCGCCGAAACCACTGGCCCGTCTCCGTGGTCTAGTGGTTAAGGCATTGGCGTTCATAGCCTAAGGCCCAGGTTCGATTCCGGCCGAGACATTTTCACCCTTGCAAAATTTCGAAAATGGTAGGACAGCTCTGGGGAACTTCTCTCAGTTGATCTCGCACATGTATTTATTTCCACGAGAGTTGCCAAAGCTGTTGTATATGTTACCTGATCGCAAATGTTAATTATTCCAACATATACATGTATCCCAAAGCATTCGCTCGGATCCAGCTGAGGTGTGCGGCAGGTCATTGTTCGAAACTCATCTGCTACCAATAAAGGAGTTTATTAGTGAAGGTTGAAGATTTGTCAATCTGTCGGGTAAGCGAATTTGGAAGTCGCCGAAACCACTGGCCCGTCTCCGTGGTCTAGTGGTTTGAGGCATTGGCGTTCATAGCCTAAGGCCCAGGTTCGATTCCGGCGGGACATTTTTTCAACCCTTGCAAATTTCGAAAATGGT
>CM057155.1:21705570-21771997 GCA_029962745.1 Echinometra lucunter | reverse complement strand
ACTAAATAAGGCATTGACATTTAATCATGTTTACTGCTTATGTTTTTAGTTTGCCCGAACCAAGCTAACGCCGATCAGGAGTGCTGGTGCACCAGGAGAAAGAACAAATTCCTCTTCTGCACAGGTACACTTTATCGATTGTTATGAAATATTTCGAAGTCTAAAAGTCTGAGAAGTTATTCTTAAAATATTGATACATTTCTTTTGGAGGGGGAGGGGGGGGGGGCATATCATGTTCTGAATTGACGTGAAATACCAGTTTTAACTTTCATGAAAAACATCTGCCATGATGATCATGATTACCTCCTTATAATAATGAATATAAAATACTTATAAAGTGATTTCGTTATTGTAAGATTTGAATACCAAAAAACTACCTTGAGTTAGTCATTTAACACTTATAATTTCAAAATAGATTATTGTACAACTTCTTTCATAGTGTGTGATACTCACGCTGTTGTTTCATGCAAAGGCCTATTCCGGGGCGGGGGGGGGGGGGGGAAGGGGTTGAAGTTGATAAGGAACAAACCATCATTTCAATGCAGTGGTATTTAGGTAATCTACAATGCTGTATCTCACTACATGCAGTGCTTTGATATAGCTGCCATTTTTAGATCACCATTTAAAAGGGCCAAGGAGTGACCACATTTTCAAAATGGTAGACTAACAATTTAAACATGCTGGACTCCACCCTTAATAGTGCTGAATCGAGCACGTTTAAAGTGTGAATCTACTATTTTGAAAATGTAGTCACTCCTCCACCCTTTTAAATAGTGATTTTACATTTTCGTGTTTCCATGGAACGATGTTTTTTTTTTTTTGTAATTCTGCGTCTCTTTTCTTGTAGGTCAAGGCGAGGGACTAATCAACTAGATTAAAGGATCAACAGATTCTCAAGGTATGCGTGGAAATGGACAACGGAATCATCATTCATGTTTAATGATCATCAGTTATCTTATGTTCATGATTTATTTGTAGAATAAAGGGTATTCTTCATCTGCAGATGATTTTTTTGAAAAGTAATAGAGTATAACATGGTATAAGGTCTGGTTTATTGCTTATATTTCTGGATGAGCCAGAGGCGTCAATTAGTATATATATATATATATATATATATATATATATATATATATATATATGTATGTATGTATATGTATGTATATATATATATATATATATATATATATATATATATATATATATATATATGTATATGTATATTTCCTGGGGGGAGGAACATACACCAAAATCTGCTGATAAGATGATGAGAGGATGTTGACTGAAGTGTGTAAACACTTTATTTGTGGAAGTAAAGGGCGTTAACTCATATCATTTCATACAGGGTTAACGCCTTTCTGCCTCTAACAGAACGGAACAGGTAGCACATTACTCATCGTCAGTATTTTCATACGCTGGTGAAATTCTCATGTACAAATCTAGATTCAATCGTTAAACTTAGTCCTAATTACATAGACGTCACACAAAAACACAAATCACAACTTCAACTTTATACGAAAGAGAGCCCAAGAGGAGGAGTCACTCGAGTTACTGTTTGAACCACCAGCTGAATATGGTGGCTCTGAAGTACGCTCGACAACAGGTCATGTGCGACGTGAATTTCGCGGCCAACTTTGCGTCCCAGTCGTGAAATTCCTGACCCCATGACGCGAAATTCATGACCCGGGATGCGAAATTCATGACCCAGAATGCAAAATTTATGACCCGGGATGCGAAATTCATGACCCGGGATGCAAAATTCGCGACTGGGACGCAAAGTTGCCCGCGAAATTCACGTCGCACATGACCTGTTGTCGAGCGTACTTCAGGGCCACCATAATGAGGAGAGACGATAAAATAAAGAGATACTGAGTGAAAAGTGAGGGAAAGACATATTCATTGTGAAATAGCACCTGATGTGAAAGAAACAGAAAATAATGTTGAGAGATAGTGAAAAGTGAAGTGGAATATGGAGAACGAAAGTTAAAGGGAAATGTGAAAGGGAATGGGGTGCGTGACTGTGCGCTGTGGATGCGTGTCCTCGCTAGTGAGAATGATTATCAGGAGCAGGTTTGTCTATAGGCGAACTAAGGATTAAACGCTTGTCATTTCCTCTTTATCTTTCATGAAACAGAGATGGGTTTTTAGAGGAATTCCCTTTCTCCAGTGCTTTCATAAATACGTATCGGTAGAAGTTGCGAGGTATATGTTCAGATGTTTGTACATGCATGCTTTTTGTGAAAATTCTGACAAGGAAAAACATAATACAAACAATAATTATGGTCAATGAGCAAAAACACTTACAGTCGTGTTGCTAGGCAAAAGGAATTGTTTTATTTCACTTTCTTTTTTCTAATGACGAAGGTTAAACTCGCTTATGTTGCCTTTGTGGTGCAGTGACTACCTGGTTTGAATATTTTTCCTATTTTCTCCAATTTTCATATTCATCTATCTCAACCATCTCCACCCCTATAGATTACCCTTTATCTCTCACCTATCCCTTACTTTCTCATCTCTTCATCTTTTCTCACCTCGTTCTTACTTCCAGCTTTTACCAACCCGTTTAGAAAAAAAAACACCAACATAATCCTATTACTATCATTATTTTTTATTCTGTTACCAAACTAAGCATGATTAAGTTGTAACCATGGTTATTAGATAATTTGTAATTGTATTACATCATTATTTGTTTTTGTTTATATATTGTGTCATAATAGCAACTCTTGCTGGAATGGCAACTTTCATTATAAGAGCCAATCAGGAAGCAGAATTCTCACTGTTGCCATGGTAGTTACCATTCCAACATAGCAACTTTTCTATGAAACGTGGACCTGGTCTTGAATGTTCACATGTATTCCTTTTGATGAAATTACATTTCATTTATTTCATTTATTTATTTCCAGATAGAAAACACATGGTACATAATATTCCAATAGCTGTACATATTATATGATACATATACATAACACAAGTATCAGATTATTACAAGAAAAGAGAACATTCATGTGTAGGCATGTGTTATGACTATCTAGATACATAACTCATGAACAGAATTTAAAAAAAAATACATTCATGTGTAGGCATTAGTTATGACTATCTAGATATATATCTTGTGAATAGAATTTTAAAAAACTTATTTGATAAAATCAAGCACCCTACGAGAAAGTAATATCTAGGAGAAAAAAAAAGAAAATTTTTTCGAAATACATTGGAGCACTTTTGGAGTTACAAACATTTCAAAGAAGAATCGTTCATAATCAGGTCAAGTCTCGGAAAGGCTACTTGAATTTTAGAATAACACACCCTATGAAAAGTAACTTTTTTGTCTATTTTCCATGAACAGTCAAACTTTCTTGAGATCTCTGATATGAATTAACTTGACAAATAAATTGATAAACATCAGCACTACATCTCCTCATCAAAGTCAAATATAAATCAATGCTATTCTGTTTTATTCATACAAGAAGCTTCACCTAAAATGCGATAAAGGTATCAGACGTACAGGAATATCAACAGGATGAAGCAGAAATAATTTTATTACCGTTGATTAGTTCTGCTTCATAACCTCCTAACAATGACAATCAAGTGGACTGAGAGACTGTCAAATGAAGAGGTGTTCGTTATAGCAGGAGAAACGCGAAGCCTCCTGGACACGATCAAAGACAGACAACGAAAATGGGTCGGTCACATACTAAGACACGATAATATGACGCGTGACATAATTCAGGGTAGAGTAGATGGGAAAAGAATGCGTGGAGGCCAAAGAACAAAGATGTTGGACATGATCATGAACGGAAACACTTACCAGGAAACTAAAATAAAAGCTCAAGACAGAAAAGAATGGTGAATGATGGACTTTTTCTAGAACGTACATGTCACACGGACATAACACCAATGATGATGATGAACAATGACAGTAATTTTAATTGCCAAATTATACCTAGACGAATCATTACATTTCTGGAAGGTAAGAGACTTTCGCTGTTTGAGCACACCGCTGTCGCCCTGTTGGGGTGACATACAGTAATTTCTCATCTAAATTTGCAGACGTCATTGCAATTATAAACAAAATGAATCAAGGCTTTATTGAAAGAAAAAATAACTGAGTATAAGACTTGCTATAAATAATTCATACATTCTTCAACAGCAAAAATTAATGTGATGTATAGATCAGCTCATTGTCGCTTTCAACTATTTGAAAACATTATGGAGCAAAAGTGCCAAGTTTTTAATCTTCATGTGCAATGAGACTTTTTTGGATGATGCGAGAGGCGTATGTAGTACTAGCTAACTCCTGTTAGTCTTAGAATCTCTATCAGGCACTAGAGTACAACCACAACCACACGTTTCCAGTGATCCAAACGCCATCTTCTTCGTTGTTTTATATCTTTAGACACAGCAAAATAAGGAATGATGTAAGTGAGCGATGCACTTTATACGGTACATATGCCATTTTTTTAAAACACACATGCACACATTGCATCATATAATATATATATATACACACACACACACACGCACACACACGCACACACACCCTTACACACGCAGGACAGAAACAAAATACACACACATACAGGACGAAAACAGAGACCGCTGGCTTACAAAAATAAAAAGAAACCACGCGCAGTCTTTGGGTGCCCCAGAATACGTTATGTGGTTTGGACTAATAACTTTTGATGCAGAGCCCTAAAAATCATATCAAATACATGAGCGGAAAAAGCAAAAAAAAATCGACACTTACTGTGCCCGTTTTCGTTGCATCAATATTTGTTGTTTGATGCTGAAATGTTTTTTTAAAGGAAAATAAGCATTAAAATCCTTAAATTGGCAGTGCAATGAAAATGTTAAAATTACCATTTTCCCCTGCAAATCGGCAACTTTATGACTTCTCATCATACATTCAGTCAATTTATATTTATTTCAGATACATGTGTTATAAGAAAAATGTAGCAATAAAAGAAAGATGTTGGTGTTGCCAATTTGAAGAATAAAAGCTGATCAAATTAGGCTTTACATAATTCCTATCACCAATGGGTTAATGCACATCTGATCATAAGTGGTATACTGCACTATATGTAAACTCTAAAAATCAGCAGCAGTTTTCCATGTGTGTTTGTCTCTAGATATCTGGATAAGCCTTTAAAGTGATTACACAATGGTAAACAAAATTTTGATATATGATCGATAAAAGAATGCTAAGAAGAATGACATTAAAAATATGATGATTTTCAATCGAAATCAATGCATTTTGGCTAATTTTCTCATAAAAAGTTTTGAGCTGACCAAAAAATTGAGTATGAGGTATGACGTAAAAGTGGGTACCCAGCTTCGCACATTGCAGTTGTGCTGCGTGCTAGACTGTACAATACATTGCGCGCATTTTGCTAGAAGTGCGCGACAAGGTACCCACTTTGACGTCAATGTGGGTACCCAGTTGAAACTGGGTCACAGCTGAGGGGTCAAAAATATCCTGAAATCTGACCACATTTGGGAGTTTCCTTGGCAACAGAACTTTTAAAAAAACTTTAGGTAGATGATTTTCTGCTAAAATCATGCTCTTTTAAATGAACTAACATTGTTTCAGCATTGGGTACCCACTTTAAGGAGTACAGGCCTTGAAATTAGTTTCCTTAACCAGTCACTTTGTGCAGTTTTGCCAATGGAAGAGCAACTGGTTTGGTAATAGACAGCGGAGCAACTCACACCACAGCGGTGCCTGTATACGAAGGCTATGTTAACCAATCAGGTTTGTACATTGTTCAGTGGTAGTTGGGTTTGATTCATTGTCCCTCTTCATTATTACAGTTAAACATGTGTATAAAACCTGTGAATAAAGACCACCCAAGGGAGACACAAAACAAAACAGTCTTTATGAGCAGGTGACCAATCTTTGTGTACAGGTTTCTTTAATACATGTTTCAAGTGCAACTATACTTTCTGTATACAGGTGGTCACTACTAAAGCAAGTTTGACTGTTTTATTTCTTACGCTTAAAGATAAACTGGAGTTCTGGTCACACAATTGAATAAAGAAAATGTTCCAAAGGTACTGGATAAGGTTGATTGGTGTATACCCTGACATTTTGGTATCATCGAAAGGATAAGAACTCAAGTCAGATGCAAAAAAATCACATATAATAAATTGATACAGAAATGGGTATATGGGATTACACACAATTGTTAATTTTTGGACAGAATTCTCAAGCCATTTCTTGTCATATTTCATGTACTAGGGCATTTAAGAGTAAGCCTCATCAGGGAGCATTCCCACTATGATATTTTTTCCAAACTGACATATACCGGGTGTCCCAGAAAAAGTGAAACGGCGGATTTTCATTACTTTGCCCCCCAAATGTACATGTAGATACATGTAATATGTAATATTGTTACGTCAGTTGGTAAAGCATCTTCCATCAAAGAGAATGATACCAAGATCATTGAATTTGGTGAAGTAAGTTTGATTCTAAGCACGTTTCTTAAAATACAGTCATCTTAAAAGTTTGCAAGATTTTTGAGACAGATAAGAGCAGAATTGGGTCAGGAATGGCCTTTCATAAGGGCTGTTTTGTTATCAACACGCATCAATGGGCTTCCCTCAGACATCATAATTATGAAAGGCCATTTTTGACAAAATACCACTCTCATCGGTCGGCAAAAACAGATGAAATTTGGAAATGACTGTATTTTAAGAAACGGCCATAGAATCAAAATTACTTCACCAAATTCAATGATCTTGGTATCATTCTCTTCAGTAGAAGATGTTTGACCCAATGACGTAGAAAAATTATATACTTTTTGAAAACAATGTACTGAAAATCTGCCGCTTTTTCTGGGACACCTGGGGAGTGTTTCATAAAGCTGTTCATAAGTTACGAATGACTTTACGCACGACTGGAACATGTTCTTGGGTACTAATCAGATTCTCATTCGTTTACATGTAGCACAAGAAGGTATCACCAGTCGTGCGTAAAGTCGTTTGTAACTTACGAACAGCTTTATGAAACACCCCCCTGGTATTAGAGACTGGGAAAGCTCACAAATGATTTTAACCTCCTCTCAGAACTGAAGTTCTCTTTATCCCATTGACTACTTAATCAGTTGATTACTGAATTCTCTAATTCCCATAGGTTTGATACAGGGGCAACCCAAATTCAGTAGGCAACGGGTTATTTCAGCCAGTGGCCGTTCTTCAGTGTCTCTAAAATAGAGAACAGAATACAGAGTACGGTACTTGAAACAAATTTAAAAAAATCATTGATCAACTTCCCATGCATTCATTTTCATTTCATTTTATTTTATTTACACACAATTAATACTTTTTAACCATTAGTTGTTCTTCAGTATGTTTGTGGGAGAGATTTCACAAGTACATATTGCATGTAACAATGAAAAATCAATTTTTCTATTTTACAATATTTTTCCATATAAGGATATGGCTATCATCCTCATTTATACTGGTTTTTATTGTTGATCAGTTACAATTCTCCAGACACTGACATCACAACAATTACGATATTGCTGTTTTAACAAAAATTTCCATTTTCGATGTCTATTTTCAATATACGTGTACCACATTCCATCTGGTTTTATTTTGTCATAAAAAATATATTGTCTTTGAGATGAGAAAAAAAAACCCTATAAAGATGCACATTATGACAGCTATCCTGAATCAAATATGAGTTCACAATTACATTTTTAAAAATTTTGAATATTCTTTATGTGTACTGTCTCAACATATACTTATTAGAAGGAGAGTTCATCAGCCATGCATTGTTAATGATATGTACATCTGAATATTCATTCTATTAAATATTCATCATATGAATTTCTATACATGTACATGGAATATTCATATTTATCTACAATACAACCATTGTAAATAGTCGATTTAATTGAGGCTTCATCCACGTACAATGTTAGTAAATATTTTATATCTGAATATTCATGACATACATTTCTATGCTGTAGAATATTCATATTTTTACTAACTTATCTTGCAACTGTTAAGGGTCCATTGATTGGAGGCTTCATTCAAATGCCTACATTTGCATCTGAATATAAATTTCTATACTGTTGAATATTCATGAATGCTCTGTTACATGTATGTCTTACAGCCATCGAAGAGTTGATTTGGTGGAGACATCAAAGTATAATAGACTACATCTGAATATTCATGACATAAATTTCCATGCATGAATATTCATGACATAAATTTCTGCCTTGAATATTCATGTATGCTCTTTTATGTTTTACAGCCATTGTGAAGAGTTCATTATTGGGTGGAGACATCAGAATGCAGTCTGAATATTCATGACATAAATTTCTATTCCACTGAATATTCATGCTTTCACCGTTTAATATCTAACAACCATTGTTACGAGTTCTTTGATTGGAGTCTTTATCCAAATGCAATGTAAATTTGTTTTTATCTGCATATTATTAACGCATTTATATTCCCTATTAGAATGCAATCTGAATGTTCATGACATAATTTCTATTCAACTGAATATTCATGTATTCACTATCTAATATCTTACAGCCATTGTGAAGAGTCCATTGGGTGGTGACTTTATCACCATGCAGTGTAAAGAGTTCTTTGAGGACGAGAGGATAGATATCGTCCCAGCCTACAGGATAGCGTCAAAGGTAAGGGTCCAGTGTTCACTGATTCACAGACTCATTTATACTAAGTGCATGAAAAACAGACTATACTTGGAGAACATCCTAAATTAAAGGAATAGTAAACCCTGGAGACAAGTCTATTTTAACTCTCTGTGTGTTTCGTTCTCACCAGTGCACACCCATGAACTTGTTTCATTCACATTTTTGCACAACTATTATGTAGTTTCCTAATGGAACGAGTATGGATTGTTTGCGCAATGTATGCTTGTACCTGTAGATATAGAGGTATTCAATTTTTAAATCAGTGATGATGGAGACTTATTGCCACTATCTTTGCAATAAACAATTGAGAATAAATGAGTACTCCCTCCTGGGACAGCATATTATACCCAGAAAGTCTGCTTTATTGTTGTGAGCAATGAGTGACAGCACCTTTTGTGAAAGAAGCACACTTCACAAAGGCTCTGCCAATGGGGTAAGGTCCAAAATCACTCCCTTTTCATTTTTCCCTTTTGTTTAGGCTTTTCTTGACATATTATCGTGGTTTTGGTATCACTAGAAAACTTATTCAATTATCTGTGCATATAAACACAGGCCTCGAAATGATGCCCTTCTCCCCTTTGTTTCAAGTTACGGCCACTAAAATTGTGCCCTTTTTCATTTGGCCGAGGTGCCCTTTTTTCTCATAAATATGCCCTTTTCTTATATGTAATGTGCCCTTTTTAAAGTCTACATTTTTTCTTGGTGAGTAAAACTATCTCCAATCTCATAAAACTAAAAATGATAATGTTTTTGCAAATCATCGCATCTGATGCGATGAGCTAGTGTTTGTGCATGCAGCCAGCCGGTCAGAGCCAAGCCTGCCTGGCTGGCCGGCCTGGACGGCACTGCACTGCTGCTTGCATTGGTGTAGCTAGCTGTGTGCTGCTGCCAATACACACACACTCACACAGCATACACACTGATACACAAAGTATGCACAAGCTGTCTGTAACAATCCTGGATTTCGGAGTCAGAAATCACAACCCTGAATATCTCCTTCTGGCCTTCAAACAGTAATTGTGGCTTGCAGAAATAACTTTTAACCAATTGCATTGCCATTTTTCCATGATTCAGGTGATATCAAAATTGGCTTTTTTTCTCATCCAATTGATGTTAAACTTCTTCCTGAAATCAGTTACTTTTAGGAGGCAACAGCACCACTTCTTCACTAGCGGTCCAGCTCTTCTTCATTACTGGTGGTGTGGCGATGCAAGCTTTGTGCTTCAACGAGATATTACCAAGGCTATTTTTTTTAAACTACATTGAGAGATATATCTTAATCTATCTGTGATTAGCTATATCTGGTCAGTATTATTTATTGCTGCATTTAAGATTTTACAAAAATGATAGCATGCCTTATATTTTGTAGGCCTAACATTAGATCTACAAGACTACATCAGTGATCATCATATGGCAAAATAACTTTCATTTTTCAAATGTTGGCAGATAATAAAATGGTTGCACATGAATTATGTACATTACAACAAAAATTCTTGAGATTTGTGCTTTGATATATCATTCAAAGGTTGCATTCAGACTTGTGCATTGTGAATAATTTGTTGTTTCTTTTGTAAATAATTTGTACCAGTTTAATAATGAAACTGATGTAGGCCTACACTATACTACAGAACCCCCCCCCCCTTAAAAAAAACACCAATAAATACTTCATTACATGCCTCCTAAAAAGTGGCTGTGGTGCCCCCATTTGTGGCCTTGGTGCCCTCTGCCACCTGGCCTCTGTGAAAAAGTGCCCCTCTCCAAAGTGGCCTTACCCCCAGAAATCCTATTTCTGCAATTTTTTTTTGCAATTACAGGTCAGGGTTAAGTACTGAAAATCAAGAAAATGTCAACTTCGTTATCTAAATGTTTGAAAACTTGGTCTAACATTCATTAAGAATGGTACTAACAGCGGTGTATATTCTTCGTTTAGGCCCATCTTTATAAAAAAAAAAGTTTACTGCAGCCATATTCTAGTCGGAATTAGTTCACGCACAACATCACATATGAGCGGTTGAAAATATTTGGGCTCTAGCATTTTAACAAAACACAAAGTCTTATAATTAAATAGATCATAATTATGCACATCATTATGCACCCTGTGTCTGCAACAATCGTATCATATTAAAAAAAAAAAAACACATCTTTTTGAAATGTACTTGTAATTGAATTGGAAACATACTTGTGGTGTTAGGTTGTTCAAATAACGTTGATTTGATCCATATGGCTAACATTACACGAAGAGGCACACCCAAAGGAACTAAAACAATACAAGAAGGCTGCCAACCTGCCTGCGCACTTTAATACCAGTTCATTAGGAGCAGGCCTACTCTCATTCTAGGTGCAAAAATGTACACTCACGGTTGTTTACAGATATTAAGTTGATATCTACATGATGCTTAGTACAAAAACGTGATTTCTAGTTGTAAAAATAACACTGAAATGATTTCCATGTCCCACAAACCCCTAATTGGATGTGCATCCATATCTGATTGTGTGTATTAAGGTTGTTTCGTTTCATTAAAGGATGAATTCACAAGACTGACAACGCTTTTAAAGTTCTGTATCACCGCACATACACAATTGGCATGTAGTTCAGTTTGAACTGTCTTTGCGCTGTAAAACCTATACGCATACAGATTTATGCAAGTTATGCAAATTGCTCAAGGTTGCTGTTTGGGCAGCCAAGCTGAAAATGTTCACAAACTACATAGGAACCTAAATCAATGAAAAAACTTCAGAACTTTTCTAGGTTACACTGTTAGCTAAATAGGACTGTCTAACCGACTAATTATCACCCAAGGTGCAGCTTATTTCATATAGAACTCTACGTATGTGTCAAATATTTCCCCAAGATATATCTTGAGCTAAGATACATGTTCTAGTTTTCTGTCTTCAGCTTTTCCAGATAGCTGCACAGGAGACATTCCAATCCATTATTTTGTGATATAAAAGGGGGGATGTCTGGTATGAATTTACTTCTTCGTTCATGAGAATATTAATTTTAGATAGGAATAACACTATTGAGAGCCCTATTTGTTCTCATGCTCTTGTCAAACTGAGCCCAGAAGAGTTCCTGACCATCTTCGTCCTCTGTCCACACCATGTAAGGTTTGTTCTTACTCAGGAACAACCGAACCAAGTAAGGGAGGTTCTCATCGTGGATGTCCTCAAGGAATATCAGTATGACCTTGTCCAGTCTGGTGTCGTTAAGATTCTCTAGGGCTATACGCAGCTTGGTGAGGAACCAAGCATCATCCACTGAGTTGTAGCTGATCAACAGGACAGTCTTGAAGCTGTTGTCAACTGCGTGATGAAGGGCGTTGATGTAGAACATGCCAAGGTCGAGGTTGTTGTCGCCGAAGACCACTTTCTGCAGATACGGAAACCTCTCCTGTAGGATTGGCTTCATGATCTGGTCCACCCACTCCTGATCATCTTCATGATACATGATGTTCAGCTGGTATTCATATTCTCGGGCATCAAAGTCCTGGTTGATTTCCTCATAGCCAAAGATGGCTAGCTTCAGGAGGAAGAATTTGTAATTAAACCACCATCGTTTTCTGTAAGCCACTACGCAAACAACCCCAGCCAGAAAAACTGAAAAGGATACGCAAGTGATCATCACAATATCGATGCCGCAGTACTGGTCAGGGTTGAAGGAGAGGATAGGTGAATTTACTTCCTCTTTGATGGAAGTGAGCGAACAAAGAGTCTTGTTAGGATGCCTGAGTTCAATGTTGCCGGAGTGGAGTAACTTTACGAACCAGGTCAAGTGGCACGTACAGGAAAACGGGTTCCCAAATGCATCTAGGTTGAGTGTCCGGTTTTTTTGGAACATGGTCTTGGGTTCTATTCCGGTTATTTTGTTTTCTTGGATGTACAGAGTGCGCAGAGAATAGGTGCCATTGAATAGAGTCCTGGGGATTGATTGTAGTTTGTTGTTACTTAAATAAAGAATGGCAAGCTGGTGCTGTGTTTGAAGCAAACCTGCAGATATCTTCATGATCTCATTGTCACCGAGATCCAGTGTTGTGAGGGCAACCAGACTGTCAAAAACCCCGAGCTCAAGGATCTTAATTGATGACCTAGACAGGTAAAGAACTTTCAGTTTCCTGAGAGGATGGAAAGTACCGGTTGCTAACATATCTAGCTGATTCCGTCGTAAGTCCAGTTTAATCAGTGATTTTAATCCCAGGAAGAGGGAAGTGTTTGTCACAATATCAAATAAATCTGCACTTTTTAACCTGTCTTCACGCATGGTTAGAGTCGCAAGAGATGAAGTGTTTGAAAATTGAGTTTTTGATCGAATCTTAAGCCATGCAAAAGATAAGTCCAACAAGTAAAGTTTATCCATGTAGCGAAATGCTTCATTGAGCCGTTGGGTACCTTCTCTTGTGAGATAGAGCTCACGCAAGTTTTTAAGCATTGTGAAAGATTTGGGGGAATATGCTCCTTTAATGTCATTGTCGGACATCTTCAAAACTTTGAGATCGGTGAAACCCTGGAGAAAATACTTCTTGATCGCTGTGATCTTGTTAGAAGAAAGATCCAGATACTTAAGTGAAGGTACTGCTGAGGTGCTGCTTCCTAGAACATCTTTAATATCATTATGTGCTAGATTTATATGATGTAGCGTGGAATCACCTGATGATATCCCAACAGAAAACGTCTTAATTTTATTGTGCGTTATTTTTAATATATGTAACATTTTATTGCAGGAAAATGCATTCAAAGACAAGAATGTCATTTGATTATGAGATAGATCTAATTCGTTCAAATGGTCTAAGCCACAGAAAGATCTGTTTGATATAGTATATATTTGGTTAAATTGAAGCACAAGAATTTTTGTGTGATTTAAACCCCAAAATGCAAAATCTGGCAAGGAGCTAAGCATATTTTGTGCAAGGTTTATTTCATTAATTTGGGAAATGCCAACAAAAACCTGCCGCCTTTTTAATGGAATTATATCGTATATCTTGCAGTTTATTAGTTGCAGTAACCCAATGACAGAATTTCCTGAAACAGAGGAAATGTGGAATTCATGAAAGGGATTTAAGGATAGCTCCAGTATTCTGACTTTTTTCAAGTAAAGAAAAATATGAGAAGGAAGATTACTTATAGCATTATCTAGAAGTATCACTGCTGACAAGGAACTATTCTTAAAGGGTTTAAAGTCAGAAGGATTTATGAAGGAAACATTATTACTCCTAATATTTATAGAAGTGATGCTGTTTGAACTTGGCAAAGTGTTACTAGGAATTGAACAAAATTTGTTTTCACTAAGCATAAGTCTTGAGAGAAGATGATTAAAACCAAACAAACCATCTGGCAGAGAAACCAGCCCGTTGTTCGATAGTATCAATGTTCTGAGATGGGCCAGATGCCGAAAGGCACCATTTTCTATCTTAGAGAGGACATTGTGCTTAAGCACTAATACAGTGATGTTTGGAAGATAGATGAAGGAACTGTTAAACAGGTCCATAATCTTGTTATATGAGAGATCAAGCACTACTGTGTTGCTTGGAAGATTGTGAGGAACAGACTTGAGGTCCAGATGGATACATGTGGCTTTGGTGCCGAGGCTTGTGTTTCGCAGCTGACATCCATTGGGTGAACCAGAGGCTGAGCTCAAATCGCCAGATACATTCCGCAAAATCCATCTTCCAGAGAGCAAGGGCATGGCGCACACAATCCACAGACAGAAGGGAACCCTTGAGGCTGTGCAAGATGTTCTGAACTTCGTCATGATGGTCTCTGTGGTGTCACCACTGAACAAAATAATATCTTGTTCACTTCCGAACAGCCAAAGGTAATGGCAAGTGTCTTTTTGAACTCACTAAAGGCAAGTTTTTTTATTGTATTGTGCGAACTTCGAAACTGTGCCTTCTGCCTTTTGATGACTTACACAGAGTTGTATATCACTCATGAACATAAATGATGTTCTTGTTGAAAGTTCTGAAGAATAGTTTATCAGTTAATGTTTAGTAGAGATGACTATCTGCATGCATTAAGAGCAATTTATGTAAAAGTGACATTATCTGCAAGCAGAAATAGGGATCATTTGCTTTAGAGAAAGAGTCCTGGACATAAATATGGTAATAATCACTTTTGTGCAACTGTGCAAGTCACAACATACAAATTGCTCCTGTAGTGTGTACGTGCTTGAAGAATTTCATAGTTCAGCACCAGCAGAGAGGGATGATATCATACTGACCACATCAGCACTTACGTCCATAAATCGCACAAGTCGAATAGCTATCACAGGGCTCTCATGGAACTTTTGAATAGATTCCCAGCTGTGCAACTAGGCAATTGCTCCAGTTGCCAAAGTCGGCTTTTGATGATCATTGACAGGGTACTTCACAAATCTACATGAACTTGCAGTCAGATTTTTTTAGTTGGCACCTGGGTAACGGAGGTAGAGAGAGCTTGGTATTCATATCAGCTCTGTAGGTCATTTTTGGCTCCCATGCAACTCCCAATTTCAGACCGGGCTGTCGTCATGCTTCGCAAAAAACCTGTTTGAGCCTCCAGTTCCTCACTTCTATACACTGCATAAAAATGAAATAGATATTGTCTGGTGTGAACATCAAACAGAGCAATCCAAAATTCTATTGAGGATAATTTGCAAAAGTCCATTTCATCTACTTAATGTACTGTTGGAAACCTCTCTAAGCTAATTCAAGCACCTTTTTCAAAAGGATCTCTGAAGACATTGCAGTATGAAAGTAAATCAAATCGACTGTTCTTTCTTGCCACGCGTTGAATCTAAGTGTGTATAACCAGACCTTTGATGATTGTCAAATGACTTTCCACTTTACTTTTTATAAAGTTCCTTGTTTTGCAAGTGCATAAACAAGTGTAGTAACAAGTAGTAATATAAAGTAAAAGTTTAAAGTCATCACAACCAGCATTTAAAGGTGCAAAAAAATCATGTGAAGGAATCAAAGAAATCATCAATAGGCTGTGAAGTATGTTTCAATTTCATAATTTTGTAATCACCTAAGGTGGAGCTTGGTTTCCTGTTTATTGCTTTGTTGTTTTTTGTTGCTTTTTTGTTTTGATTTGGATGTTAAAAATGTTTGATTAGACTATTTCACGTAAGATTTGATCTGCCACATCTCATGCCATGCCACTTTCTTGCTTTGTCTTGGGGCAAAGTACAGTGTGTACCTTGCTTCAAGATCACATGGGCTATTACATGTAGTTTCAAGCATTCCCATAAAAGCATATTAGCATCCTCTTTGTATAGCATGAGATTGCTTTCAATTACTAAATTAAAATGGTTTGTTTATAAATCATAGAAAGCACTCATGGTGCTCTGGTTTTTTTTATAAGTCATAGAAAGCAATCATGGTGCTCTGGGCCCTGTTTCATAAAACTTGTTATAAATAACAAGTTGCAAGAAGTGTTATAAGCTACTGAAATCCTTGCATCTGATTGGCTGAGAGCAAATTTATCATAGAAATGTGGCAGTTGTTACTAATAACAAGTTTTATGAAACAGGGCCCTGATTTCTTTCCAGTTTTGTCAAGATTTGAGTCAAAGTGTGCCAGTCACTTTCATTATGTGCATAGGTAGAATGTACACACTGCAGTATACCCGAAGAAACTTTACCTGGCATTCTGTCAGTTAACCCATAGCAGTACAGAGTTTTCTTGAGGTCTAAATTAATCATCTTCAATCCTCAAATTGGCAATACAAATTATTTTTTTTCCATGTTTACATAGCTTGAAAAAAATAAATATGGATATAACATAAACCAAAATGAAATTTAATTGTAAAATTAAATCAGAAATTGCCAATTTGAACACAGAAATAGTGATTATATATTATTCACTGCGTTGCCAATTTAAAGAGTTTAATGATTAGTTACAGTTAAACTGCTCTAATTCGAGAACGCCACACCATTCAGCGATGGGAATGGGCTCAAATTTGTCCGTGGATTTTTCTCTTTCTGCTCATGTATGATATGTACGGTGCCAGGTAAAAATGTCAGAGGAAAAAATGTCAGAGGTAGAAATGTCAGAGGTAAAAATGTCAGAGGTAAAAATGTCAGAGGTAAATATGTCAGAGGTAAAAATGACAGAGGATAAAATGTCAGAGGTAAAAATATCAGAGGTAAAAATGTCAGAGGAAAAAATGTCAGGGGTTGAAAATGTCAGAGGTAAAAATGTCAGAAGTAAAATGTCAGAGGTAAAAATGTCAGAGGTAAAAAATTAATGTCAGAGGTATGCCAGATTTGGAAATGTTTAAGTGGCATGTTTCAGGTACGAATACTGAATTATAGAAATTATGTGGAGTGGGATATACTCAAATATTTCTGTAAACATACTGCGTCTATACTTGAATGTCCTTGTCTTGGCCATTTAGAAATAACGGTTATGGTGTTGGCGGGGTGAACGTTCTGGTATGCGCGCATTGACCTCGTTTTCACCGCGGGGACGGGCATTGTAAAAACGATGGTGGGAAAAAACTGGGTTGGTAACACGAGTAGCTGACCACACACATTCCACACGACTGCGCGATTTTAATATGTACATTCACCTTCATAAGCTCCCTCCCCCCCCCCCTACTCCAATCAAGCGTCGTATACGTGAACGAATGCTTCAATATTATTGTCCTTACAAGGAAGAATAGGAAGTAAGAGAAATTGAATCGTTAATTCGATCTATTTCTCGACCTTTTGTATTATTTCATCCGATACGCTGCGGAATTTACAACTTTTAAAAAGAATTATTAAATCAAGCGTGGTATACGTGAACGAATGCTTCAATATTATTGTCCTTACAAGGAAGAATAAGAAGTAAGAGAAATTGAATCGTTAATTCGATCTATTTCTCGACCTTTTGTATTATTTCATCCGATACGCTGCGGAATTTACAACTTTTAAAAAGAATTATTAAATCAAGCGTGGTATACGTGAACGAATGCTTCAATATTATTGTCCTTACAAGGAAGAATAGGAAGTAAGAGAAATTGAATCGTTAATTCGATCTATTTCTCGACCTTTTGTATTATTTCATCCGATACGCTGCGGAATTTACAACTTTTAAAAAGAATTATTAAATCAAGCGTGGTATACGTGAACGAATGCTTCAATATTATTGTCCTTACAAGGAAGAATAGGAAGTAAGAGAAATTGAATCGTTAATTCGATCTATTTCTCGACCTTTTGTATTATTTCATCCGATACGCTGCGGAATTTACAACTTTTAAAGAGAATTTTTCAATTAGATAATTGTGTTAGCATATGCAAAACATTAAACGTGGATATCCCTTCTTAAGTTCATCTACCATTCTGTCATTCCACTTAAGATCTTAAATCATTTAGATATTATCCTGTAACTTAATTAATCTCACAAAGAAAATAATGAACATCTTACCCAAAACGCGCGATTTACTTATCGCTTGTTGAAATTGTCATAAATATGTTTCACAGTGCAATCATGTCGAGCGGCCAAATTTTAAACACAGAGAGGGAACTGGGCATTCGTTTGCTGCTATATTTGGAGTCAGCTAAACAAGTGCTCGGAAGATCAAAACACTGTTGGGCAATGCGCACATACCAGGATGTTCTCCTGGCCAAAACAAGATTGGTCTCATTAAGTGGTTGAATGGGGGAGCATTATCACTTTCACACAATGAGTAAGACAGGAAGGCTAGTCGAATGACTGAACATACACACTTTTACAGAGAGCAGTATTATTGTGATCACTCCATTTATACAGTAGGAATTCTTTTTTTAATATCTCGTGCTCTTCCTAATTTCAAATTCAATATTATTACCCGTTACACGTTCACTTCGGCATTTTCAGAGCTGACATTTTTATCTCTGACATTTTTACGTCTGACATATTTACCTCTGACATTTTTTCCCCTGACATTTTTACCTCTGACATTTTTACCTCTGATATTTTTACCTCTGACATTTTTACCTCTGACATTTTTACCTCTGACATTTTTACCTCTGACATTTTTACACCGAACCGATATGTACTGCCCAGCATTCTGGACCAACAGATACTGCAAAAGCGTCTCCTAAAGGTGACACTGTACAGTTAAAAGGCGAGAAACTTGGCATTTTTGTTGATTCACTTTTCCCTCCCAAGCACAAGTGGCACCAAAGTGTATGGTGAAATTAATGGTATTATATTCTCTGCTTATTGTATCCCCTGGCAGTGTAAAGGTAGGTGAGGTTTTAGGGTCAAAGATCACATATGCAGGTCAAAGGTCAAATGAGGTAAAATGTTGAAATTTACCTGCAAGTAGGTACTGGAGTTGGTTACTTTTAAACCGTTAGCCTATTTGTAACCTGACTTGGATGGCGTATGCCTGTACAGGGACCTCAGTGTTATTTTGGGGTCAAAGGTCATATGTGCTCAAAACAATTTGCTTCTTCTCTGTCATTTCTTGGCCGATTTCGATCATCAAAATTACCCTGTTATAGCAGGAATCTTGTTATTTAGGGTTAAAAAACAAAAGAATATAAAAAGCTGGGACCGGAATATTACCTTGTTATATCAGGAATGTTGTTATATCAGATCTCTTTATACCAAATTTCCACTGTATTGTATAGTAGAGATTTCACAATGAGCCAGGGATACACTTCCGTTGTGTGGCAACAGAGATCGCAATACATGTACTTCTAGTTTTCTTGACTATGCTCACCTCAGGAATCAATTTGTAAAAAAGGGGGGATCACCAGCTCATTAAAGGGTAAGTCCACCCTAGAAATTTCACTGTTTCAATAAAAGGAGATAAATTTGAACAGCATTTAAAAAAAGAAATGAGCAAAATCGGTCAGAGAATAAGAAAATTACACTCATTTACATTTTCTAGTAAACTACTCTCGGCTCTGCAAATTGGCACCACTGATGGCATCATTATGCGAGCAGGTCTCCATGCACTTTGTACATGAAATTTCACATTTTCTCAATTTTCTTGGAAGTTTCACATTTTCTAACACCCATAGTCAATGTATGTTCAGAAGAATTGCTTTTCACATAACATACTTTGACTATGGGGTAAGAAAATGTGTAACTTCCAAGAAAAGTGAGAAAATGTGAAATTTCATGTACAAAGTGAATGGAGACCTGCTCGCATATTTCATTTTTTCATTTCGTTTATTTTCCATTTCCAACATAATATTAACAGAATACAAAGTATGCATCGTACAAGGTAAAACAATGAAACTTAACAGTGGATTCGTAGTTCACTGTGTACAATAGCCTGAAAAAGGTTGGTAATGGAGGGGACTGCTGAAAAGCTGAGCTTGTATATTGCAGCCCCCTACAATGATGTCATCAGTGTTCCCAATTTGCAGAGCTGAGAGTAATTTAATAGAAAATGTAAATGAGTATAATTTTCTTATTCTTTGACCGATTTTGCTCATTTCCTTTTTAAAATGCTGTTCAAATTTATCTCCTTTTATTGAAATATCGAAACTTCTAGGGTGAGCTTTCCCTTTAAAATGAGATGTAGATCAGTTTATATTGTAAGCTACTGACTGCTGAAAAGCTCTCATTACCATAGGATGTAATACAGGAACAACCCTATTACCATGCCCACTGGGTTAATGCCAAGAGGGACACCCCCCCCCCCCTCTCCTCCACCACTGAAATTTTCTTTTCCTCTCCCAAACACAGGTGATGCAGAATTGATAGTAATTCTCTTTATTTTGCTTTGGGAATCAGTAAAGGCTAAAGGCTTTTTTGTTTGTTTTAAATATAGTAAAAAATTTTTTTTAGAAACCAAGGTTTTGCCCATTGGGACAATAATATCCGGAGCATCCCCCCCAATACTGATTAAGTTTTTTTTTTCCCTTGCAGACACGGGTTATGCAAAACTGAATTGATATAGCAATCCTGATAATATTTTTCTTCCTTTTGCTGCAGGAATCAGTAAAAGAGGGTTTTGCCCGTTCACACCAAGAGCAGCACCCCCCCCCCCCCCAATACTGAATAATTTTTTATTTTTTTTGTCTCCCAGACATGAGTGATGCAAAAATGAATGGATATAGCAACCCTGATAATATTTTCTTCATTTTGCTGCAGGAATCCGTAAAAGAGGGTGCACCGCCTAATTTCAAGGAGAAAGAACTTCCCAATGTCACAAAATCTTGGAAGAACTACATGAATAAACTGTTGATACAGGACTTTCAGGCAGCCACACTGCAGGTCATGGATTCACCGTATGATGAGGAGTAAGTTTAGTAGTGATGGTTGTTGTAGTGGTAGTGGTGGTAGGGGTGTTGGTGGTGATTGTTGTAATGTGCAAGTAAAAAAACATTGTTGATACAGGACTTTCAGGCTGCCACACTTCAGATCATGGATGCACTATATCATGAAGAGTAAGTTTGGTGGTGATGGTTGTGGTAGTGTTGGTGGTGGTGGTAGCGGGTTTGGCGGTTGTGGTAGAGTTGTGATGCTGGTGGTAATAGTGGTAGTGGTGCTTGTGGCGGTAGGGTTCTAGGCTCCGTTTCATAAAACTTGTTATCAATAACAAGTTGCATTAACTGTATAAGCTACTGAAATCCTTGCATCTGATTGGCTGAGAGCAACTTTTTTTGTAGAAATTTGGCAGTTGTTACTGATAACAAGTTTTATGAAATGGGGCCCTGGTCTTGGTGGTTGTGGTTTTGGTAGCAGGGTTATAGTGTTGTGATGTTGGTGGTGGTGTTACGGAACACTGGAAAATGGTAATGGTATATAAGTGTTAATGATGGCTGTATAATGATGGTGCTGTTGGTGGTAGTAGTGGTGGTGGCGATGGTGGTAATGATGTTGGTCATGAGATTGTGATAAGATGTTAGGGATGGTAATGGTGTTAGTGGTGGGGATGATGGTTGTGGAGGTGATATAAGTAATGGTGATTTGATTATGGTAATAGTGTACAACCAGTATAGACTGTTGTCATACAGGAAAAAAAAATCAAACCATTATTTCCTTTTTTTTTACAGGACTGCAGAACAGTTACCAGCTGAAGTTTATGAATTTCCCAACGGGTGCAACCGAGAGTTTGGTGCGGAGAGATATCGCATTCCAGAGAAGCTCTTTGATACATCGCTGATTAAGGTAATTTTATTTGACCAGAATAGGGGGGAGGGCACTACTAAACTACTCGGGTGCATTAGTTATATGCCCTGCAAATATGTAAAATGCAACACATTCAGGGTGCGAAACTTCTTATGCAGCTAAACTTTGACAGTGCCATTGAGGTTTACTTGAAAATTTTATTCATGTTCCTTAAATTTTTAATAAAATTGACTTTATTCAGAAATCTGAATAACAAATTCATGAATCAAGATTTGCATTCATTTACTACATGTGGGCATCTTAAGCGTATCACATTATGATATAAAGTCTCTATGCGCTTCCAAAGGATTTGGATATTGCTCAAGGACTTTTAAAGTGCCGTGCTGGGGATCGAACACCCGACCCTCGCGTCTACAGTCAAGCACCCTAAACCACTGGACCACGGTACCTCCACTACACATATGCTATTGTAGCCAATAGGGTACATCGTGCAGAACATTGAAGGAAGGTCTGGTAGCAAGTTGATGTTCTTCTGGAGGGCATACGAGACTCTAGCAAGTAATCAGGTAGAGGGCCTATGAGACATAGAACATTTTAGTTTCGGAATTTCACAGCCAGGGAGTCTATAAAAGAGGAATTATATGATATGGAAAAAATATTATATGAGAATAGTGGTTAAAGGTTCTTTTTGCACGAAGAATCTCATTTTTCAGTAGAAAAGGTTATTCAACATGAACCGGGTTTAAATGAGTAGAGATCATTAGCCATATCGATTGCACTGTGTGCACTTTCTCAAGCCAGGTGATCAGTCACACTGTTTGTGATTGCTGTCTGCTGTCTTGTGATCATTGGACCGAAGATAGTCGACTGTAACCTGCCGAGTCCCTGTCTGATTATTCTCGTTTTCACCTGTTGTCTTTGGGCCAGTGATCGCAAGACAGCAGACAGCAATTAGAAACAGTGTGACTGATCACTTGGCCTGAGAAAGTCCACAGGAGTGGACGAAAGCTTGCCTACAAATTTAAGGTTGGTAAAAGCTTAAAGAACAATTGCATGACTAACCCCAACCGATGAAAGTTTTCTGTATTAGTCTTTATATCTTAAAGACTGAACTACATTATTATATGATTACCCCCAACCGATGAAAGTTTTCTGTATTAGTCTTCATATTTATATGTTTGATTATGTTTCATGCTTTATCAACAGCGTGAAATGTTTTCTTTCTCCATGATATGGCAGCTCATTACAAAGGCAAACAGAAAAGGAATTTTCCTATAAATGGAGGATTACACGGTGATATCACGTCATTGAACAATCCTGAAGTGAAGAGACCGTCACAGATTACGCAACTGGATATACTTTCCTTATAGGCCTAGGTAAGACAGCGCATCCATTACATCATCTGCATGATTAAAACCTTCGGTGTGTAATTTTCTTATTTATTGTTAAAGCTACGAAACAATTACAACATTTTGTATATGAAGGAAAAACAAAGTGATTATAATAGATGCCTAAAAGAAGAAGCTCTCTGGTAAACCTTTAATGAACATTGATGGAATTAGTATTGTAAAACTATTGTTTCCCTTTGTCTGGGTTAGCAATTTTCGGTAGATTAACCAAAAGTATAGTTCCTGAAAACGGGTTTGAAATTTGATTGGTTAGCAACATTCCCGCAGTACGGATAACGAATTTCAGGATTTTAACAGTACATAATGTATGCGTGTGTCAAGAGCTGTTCAAAGGTGATTCAAGTAACGTTTATATTTTTCCACCACTATTTCATCATTGATAAAACTTATTAAACCTGATTTAAAAACTCATTAAAACTTATAAAAATTATTACATTCACTATGAACATGATGGACAAAGAAAGCGGACAAAATAAACAACCCCTCATTCTACCCTTCGCAATGATCTGGTAGTCAAAAGGACATCCCTTCACTGATTATCTAAAATATGTGGAACAGGTGCCACATGCATATTCACCTGGAACTACGTGATTAAATATAATAGCTGTGAAGGGATGTTCTTTTGACTACCAGAACCATTGCGAAGGGTAGAATGAGAGGTTGTTTATTTTGTCCGCTTTCTTTGTCTGCCATGTTCATAGTGATTATGCTGGTGTATAAAAGAGCACAAGCACAGTTATGGTAAAATTACAGTTATAAAATATGGCATATTGTTTTCTGAGTTCTTGCAAAATGCCATTCACGAAGACCATTATTTCATTCCATTGGTCTGTATCAAACTTCATTAATTTTGCTCGATTTTTTTTTCAGTCGAAAATAGCAACAGAACAATGGCATCCAAGGTTTTACTCGCTTTCTTGGCATTGATCGTGGTCACAATGGCATTTGAGTTCGAAGATGATTTCCGAGAGGAGCAGGTGGCGGCCGATATGGAGTTCATCAAACGTGATCCTTACATGCAAGAATTCTTCCTTGCAGAGAAACGCGGCATGAACATGAAGAAATACAGACGTGAGTAATTAATCCCGCAAAAGGATTATTAAAACTCTTATGCTATGCCTTTATTTTTGGAAGAGTCTTTGAAAAAAGTGAGACAAAGAGATATTAAAAATATGAGACAGAGGGGAACAGAGAGAGAGAGAGAGAGAGAGAGAGCGTGAGAGGGAAGAAGAGGGGGAAATAAATCGATGTCTGATCATGACTTTATCATAATTCCTTTATGAAAGAGATGTATCAAAATTTCGAATTAATTGATGTACATGTATCAGTAATATTTATCAACAGCTTTATACCATTCAAGATATATTGCCACAGAATACATAAATATTTTCAAAATTTGTTTATAAAGCATGTCTTTCGCATAAGACTATGCCAAAATGATCAAACATGATTATTTAGAATATATATTTACAAGGCTTCCTGATTTGTTTGAAACAGCATCTCGGTTTAAAGAAATTATAAAAAAAAAAGAAAAAGAATTTCCGAATAAAAAGCTTACTCAGTAATACAAGACTGTAATACACTACCGTAAAATACGCTATACAGTTAATTAACAATGTTGCTATGTATGGTGGGGGACAACCTTATAGTGTTAATCAAAGAAAAATAGCATCGTTGAATACTTTTTAACTGCACGGAATGATCCAAAATAAAATTGATCTATGTATCATCAATATATCATTCCATAGATATGTTCTTACGTCACTAGGTATCTTAGTTTAAGGCAAGTTCTTAACAATCATATGCTTTTCAAAATTACTATTAAATCACTTCTATTTTCTTCTTTTTTTGGTTATTTTTTTCGTTATAATTTTCTGATGTTTAAATTGCATGAAACGTTTCTTGCAACTTCTACTTTTGAATATTCTGTACATGATTATGCAAGATAGATTAATCTTCTGTTACTAATTGGGCCTATATTTACAAGTGATTAATTTGTTGTAGTGTTCTAATCGGTTATTTACTTAATGTAAGCGGATAGAGCCGTTTTGGAAAGTAGTTCTGTAACTGAAAATGCTCCCCTGCGAAAAGAAAACTACAAATGAATTAATAAATAAGATTTGTCCATTAATCTATGTATACTGCTTTTAGTTTGCCCGGAACAATTAAACGCCGATCAGGAGTGTTGGTGCAACAGAAGAGGCGGCAAACTTGTCGTATGCACAGGTACACCTTATCCATTGTCATGAAATTTTTCTCGAAGTCCAAGAGTCAATGACAAGTTATTCTGAAAGTACACCTTTATCATGTTTATCTTGAAGAGGGAGAGAGGAGGGGGGGGGGGAGATATCATGTTCCGAATCACCTGAAAAATCATGCAGTTTCTTCTTTCATGCGAGAACTTTGCCACATTATTATTATCATTATTATTATTATTATTATTATTGTTATTATTATTATTATTATTATTATTATTATTGTTATCATCATCATCGTTATTATTACATTTTATGACAATCATTTTAGTACTTCTGCAACTGTAATCATCTATATCAAAACTCTTATTGCAAGATTCGAACAGAAAAACCCTTCTACTTAGAGTCAGCCTTTATAGATTTATGATTTTCAGAAATGATACTTTTACCGTGTTTACAACTTCTGTCAAGGCTTGCGATACCGTTACATTTGTTGTTTCATGCAAAAGCCTGTTCCTGAAGAAAAATACATGTAGTCACTGATATCGATAGGGATAAATTATCAACCACCGCAGTAGTATCTGGGTAATCTGCAATGCAGGATCTCACATGCAGTGCTCTTATATAGCTGAAATTTATCGAACCATGCAAACGTTGTCCTTTCTTCTAATTCTGCGTCTTTTTCTTTTATAGGCAAAGAGGAAAAGTAATCAACAAGGATCAAGAGATGTTATGATCAAGAGATGGGTGTTATGCTTTCCTTTCCTTTTCTTTTCTCTGCCCTTTTTTCCTTTGTATTGTTTATTGTATTGTATTTATGTCTACAGGCGTATCCCGCCACAAGCCTCAGCTTTTAGGGTATACGCCTTCTTCCTTAAACCCAATATGTACATATTTATATATTTTTTATAACAAATTGATTTATGTATGAATTTATGTTTACGAAAAATGTAATGACATGGAAGAAAATAAATGTTTTATTTGAATTGAATTGAATTGAATTGAATTCTCAAGGTATAGAAATGGACAGCGGAACCATCATTTATGTTTAATGATCGATCAACAGTTATCTTATATTCATGATTTATTTGTAGAATAAAGGGCATTCTTCACCTGCAGATGATTTTTAGAGCAACTTAGGACAAGTATGTCGAGTTGATTGCTTATATTTTTGAATGAACCAGGGGAATCAATCCGTAATGTGTAAACGCAATGTTTGGAAACAGAAAGGTGTTAACTCATATCATTTTATACAAAGTTATCGCCTTTCTGCCTCTAACAAGACCGGAACAGCACACGTCTCATCTTCAGTATTTCAATACATGTGTGGATTGTATACATGTATAGATTGTAATGGTTTGATGGTCAGATTATAAAGTATGATGAAATAGACACAATTTTGTAACAGTTAATGATTGCTCTAGTGAATGCGTGAAGATCAAATCAGGAGTCTATATTGGGACCGTTGATGTTCTGTCTTTTTATTGACATGTGTATTGTAAGTTGCATTTCAATTCGAAAATCTCTTTAAGCTGACGGCACAGCTGTTTTAATCATGGTAAAACGATCAAGGAGATATCAGAAGAACTTGAAAGAGGATTTTGTTACAATATGCAAATATTCAGACCTGCATGAAGAAAAGAAGAAATTCATGACATTTGGTCATAAGAAAACGAAAAGGGAAAATGATGTTATGCTTGGGTGATGGGTGTTATGCTTTACTCCGGTACAACGTGGGGTGAACATGTTTCTACTGATTTGTCGATAAAATCTCTCGGGTGATAAGTTGTATAGACCAATTTCACGGCCGGTTTGTGTATTTGGCCCTCTATCGGCGACGCCATTGCTGCTGTGGGCAAGCGCGCTGACCGCGATTGGCTCTGTGTACAAAATGAATGTAAGATATGAGATATGCCCCGATATTGTTCCATTTACTTTATTCTAGATCAATAAAATAAAGCATGGATACATGGGTAGATGAGGAAAGACAATGGTCATATCTGACGGATGAAGGTATGATGTATTTTTGTAATTTCGATGGTTTTTCAACTTAGTTTTGTCAGTAAAAGTTCGATTGCAGCATAGAAGCCGTGGTAAACGGGAGCCCTAAATCTTACCCTGTTTACAAAGTCAAGTTTTCACTCATTAAATTTTACGCCAAAGTACATAATGATATGTTTCTTGACTTAAAAGTCCCTTCTGTTGATGTTTTTACCGACTGGCGACGAATTCCTTCACATTGCTTACGGAAACCTGTGTAGGGAGTACGGCTTCTCACACAAACAGGCTTAATGAGTCAAAAGCGAGTGAATTTCGCACTCAGTTAGCTTCCAATTTTTAAACTTTCTCTAATCCTTGTGGCATTTGAGCACCGCACAGCTGCGACCTTAACTTCCCTGATAATTTCTCATTGCAAATATTAAAATAAATCTGCATATACTGGTCAAAATAGACAAAAAATCGAACGAATGTACATAACGCGCTATTGACTTGTGTACTATAAAAGTTGGAGCGCCCACCCCAGTATGTCGAACTGTGTCGAACAGTCTGCTGCCCTCTTGCGTTGTGAAATTGGTCTATACGGAGGATTAGACATTTGCTTTCATTCAAAATATTGGAGAATCTGTATTTTGCTCAGATTCAGCTTATATTGATTATTGTAGTATATCTTGAGGAAGCTCTGCCAATATCGATAGGGATGCGATACAAAAATCTCGTAAATAAATGTACTAGAACGATCCTGATAATCTTGAATGAGGATTACCATGTAAATCTCAACGTTCCTTGCTACTCAGTCAGTAGAGTGGCGTATAAAATATCAATATGGCGTTCTTATGTAAAAAAAAAAAAAAAATCAATCTAATACTGGCTTATCTAGAATCATTGACATGCAAACGATTTGTAAATTATAGGACAAATCATCTCCAAATGCCACCTCCAAATTCCCCGCCCAAGGACAGAATTATATGTTGGAGCCGGTTTGTTTAATGCACTCCCCTGTAATGCCCTGACGTGTGTATCTCTTTATAAGTTTTAAAAACTTTTAAGTTTAAAAAAGGTATAAATCTTGACCCAATGGATATTTGATAGTGCTATAATAGGTACATTTTACGTTACTCTCCATTTTTGTGTTTTACCATGTTACCTAACTACTATGTATTCTGTATTTTCACGTAGAATGATTTGTTAAACTGCAGGGCACTTTTGGAAAGCAGTTTTGCTTAACTGAACAGGCCAACCCTGCAGCATGAAATGAAATGACAGAATAAATAAATACAAATAAACCTCACACAAAACCCAAATCGCAACCTAAATCCTACACGAAAGAGCCAGGAGCAGGTGGTAGCGATTAACCGTTTGAACTACTCTAAACGAGGAGAGGTGATGAAATAAAGAGAGATTGAGAGAAAAGTGAAAGATATAGCTTCATTGTGAAATAGAACCTGATGTGAAAGAAACTGAAAAGTTAGAGAGAAGTGAAGTGGAAGTTTGAGAATGAAAGTGTGAACGAAACTAATTTTAATGGGGTATGTGTGCGGATTGATGTGCCATTGTGCGTGCTAGAATGATGAATGGAGCGGGTTTGTGCAAAGATCTTCCTCCTTATTTTTTTTATAAAGCAAGTGAGTAGAAATAAGAATTTGTAAGTGGAAAGTCTCTTTTCTCTAGCGTTACGTGGAAGGGATGTTGTACTTGTTTTAGCTGTAAAAACCTGGCAAGGAAAAATATGATCCAAATTAAGCAAAAACACTGACAGCCGTGTTGTCACAAAAGACTTTTATTTGACTTGTTCATTACGACGAATGTCAAATTCGTTTACATACCTTTGTGGTGCGCTGGTCACGAAAAATTTCTTCATGTGTAATTGGGCATGCAGTAGTATTACGACTTTCTCGTGAACAGAAATAGTACAGAATCACAGACCTCCCAACCTTTCTCACTGAAAAATTAGGAAAGAAACGCCATTTCCCATAGGCATGATAGGATTGTGTAGTAGGAAAATCATATCAAAACAAGAGCTTGGAATGGTCAAAATTCAGATTCTTTCCTCCAAAGTCAGAATGGTTGGGAGGTGTCTAATCGGTTTATTAAAGATTATATAAAATTAAGCACCCTACGATAAAGTAATGTTTAAAAAAGCGAAGCAATATTTTGAGAAAAGTTGTTAATAAGTTTGAATAACAATGAAACAATCTTAAGAGTTACATACATTTCAAAGAAAAACCATTCAGAATCAGATTAAATTAGTCTAAAGGTAAGCCGAGGTTATTTAGAATAAGACACCCTATAAAAAAAAAGAATATTTATCATTGGACACATTCCTCATGGTAAAGAAAAGTTACATAATTCATGGGAGTCAGCAGTGAGAACTACACATCCTTAAAGGCTGAGATAAAGCTAAAGTTGATCAAATAATGGAGATGAATAAGGAGAATCACCCATCATTCTACCGAGTGTCTCAGAAAAAAGTTGACAGTTCTGAAAAGTATCCCACATAAATAATGACATTTTATGGGAAATTTTCACACATATAGATGGCTGCATGTCTCTTCTATCATGTGACACCAAAAAGTCAGAAAATATTTTATGCATGGGTGAGCACTGGCCAGTGGCCATGTTTATGAGGTATGAAAGTTGGGTTGCGCAGGCGCAGGAATTGCCTGTCCAATTTCTACTAAGGTAAAAAGTCTCCTAGCTCAGAAATTGCTGATGGTCTGTTATATTTATCATTGTTTATGATATGGATATGGGTTTATGCTGTGTATGACGTGGTTCATTTCATGGTATTTTTTTTTTACACGAGAGCGCATGCTTTACATTTTTAATTACAATTGGATTGTGCATATTTGAATACGGTAGCATTACCTGGTGTTCGTGTCTATGGTAATATAGTAGCAGTGTTCCTGAGAGTTCATGGTGAGGTAATGGTACATGTTGCTGGGAGAGGTGGGATGGTGTTGGGTGTGGCCGGATGGTACAAGGGCGAGAATTAGTTTTCACCACAATAACGCACAAAGACATACACCCTGACACACACCACGGTACCAATTCTGACGAGTTGTCAGTTATTAAATTGTGTCTCCCATATCCATTTATCCTTAGCCAAGAAATGGTTGACGATTTAATAAAGAGGTATTATAAAGTAAACATATATATATATATATATATATGATGCTACATTATTGATAAATGACTGAAAAAAAGTCGAAGCATTCGAAAATCAGATGTATTCGGATAGACAGTTGCAGTGAATGTGAGTTTATCATAGCTGGGGGACCTTTCACCTCAGCCAAAATGGACAGCCAATGCCTGCGCAACCTAATTTTCATATCTTCATCAAAAGCAGCCGGTGTTCACTCATACCCAAAATATTTTCTGAATTTCTGGGGTCATATGCTAGAAGAGAAATTCAGCCATCTACATGTAATTTCCCGAAAATGTTCATTTTTTTTTATTTGGAAGAGACTTCAAAAATGCATGTCAACTTTTTTTGAGACACTCGGGTATATAGAAAATCAAAATGACATATTCCTTGCGAGAAAGACCTCACAGAGGAATGCAAAATAATCACTACGACTATCAAATGGAAATGTAATATGTTTTTGCATATTTAAGACGGAACTATAGTAATCTAATGTTCTATGAGAAGTAGAAATTTTGTCTGATCTATGATATCGACTTGTAAACTTACATGCAACAAACATTAATCAATACTACGTTTCTGAATCAAAGTCATTTAGAATTATAAATCAAATTATACTGTTTTATTCATACAAGAAGTTTCACCTAAAATGTGATCAAAATTTCAAACATATGAAGCAGAACTGGTAACAAACCTCCTATGCCTTTAACAGTAATTCTAATTCCCGAATTATACCGAGATGAATCATTACATTTCTGAAAGGTAAGAGAGTTCGCTGTTTGAAAATCTTTCCTACTGAATCGATAAGCTATGGTAGTGGAAACCACTTATCAAGTTTCCACATCTAGTTTTCGTTGATTGTGTCAGCAATGAAATCCATAAAGCTTGAAACACGCGTCAAGCCATTAGGTTTGTACTCTCCACCGCATACTTCACCCCAGCTAGTAACTCCAAACAGTGTCCATCTACCGGAATAGTACTGAACAATGGGCCCACCGCTGTCGCCCTGTTGGGTTGACACAACAGAAATTTCTCATATAAATTTACAGATGTAATTGAAAATTTAAAAAAGAAATGATTCAAAACTTTATTTTAAGAAAAATTATTGAAGGAAATCTCATAAGACTTGCTAGAAATAAATGTTACATTCTTCTATAGCAAAAATTAATGTGAAGTGCAGATCAGCTCAATACCGGTTTAACTCTTTAAAAACATTATGGAGCAAAACTGTCAAGTTTTTAAACTTCAAGTGTAAATGAGATTTCTTTGGATGCAAAAGGCGTCCATACTACCCCCTTTTTAGAATATCTGATTCGACAAGTTAGTAATGCAACAGCCACAACCACAAGTACTATGACCCCTTTTCAAATTGTTCAAAATGTTGAATAATAAACGTCATCTTCATCATTGTGTTATTTCTTTGAACAAAATGAGAAATAATACATAGTGATAATGAACGAGGCACTTACCGTGCATATGCCATTGTAGCCACTGGGGTACATCGTACAGAACATTGAAGGAAGAACTGGGAGCAAGTTGATGTTCCTCTGGCAGATATGGTTTGGTATGACAGGCATACGGGACTCTTGCAAGTAATCAGGTTGAGGGCCTGTGAGATAGGAAACATTCGCTTGTGAATGTCACATCGAGGGAGTGTATAAGACAGGAACTAACCGTTTCTAATCATGCAAGAGTATTCAGTGTGTAAAAATTATTATATTATATTATATTATATTATATCATATCATATTATATTATATCACATTAGAGTGGTGGTTGAAGGTTCTTTTTGCCAGAAGAAACACATTTTACGATAGGAAAAGGTATACAACATGAATCGGTTTTGTATCATGTACATGAAGACATCATCAGTCATGTCAGTTGCACTGTGTATCATCATAAAAATAACCTTTAAAACACAGGAAAAGAAAATCAATTTCAGCTAATTCCTTCAAGAAATACTGAGACTTTCCACTTACTCATTGCCAGTGGCCTACATGTTATATGGTAGTGTTTGAAGGCCTCAGTAAAACAGGAAATGGACATATATATATATATATATATATATATATATATATATATTTGAGTTTAAAGTATACTGGATCAATCAGTCCTGCCATGAACTGCAGCCTACAATGAAGAGTGGTCAATGTGGTAAACAAAAGGTCTTAAATGTCTTACTGTATCGTCTGGTGTAGCTGCCCCATCCTGTGAAGGTCACATAGGACCCGACTTCCAGAACATCTTCAGGCGAAGGAAGGCATACCGGTCCGATCTCATTCGTGAAATTGAGTGGATGATCTAACTTTAACAGGGCGATATCGTTTGCCAGTGTAGAGCGTTCGTAAAGTGGATGAACAAAGTATTCCTGGACTTGGCGGATAGGACCTCCTGCGCTGATGTTGTAAAAAAGCGTACCTGCTTGGATTGAGAAGGTTCCTGTGAAATCACTGAGAGCGGTAAACAATAAAGGAGAAAAAAGGGAATAAGGACAACCTCAAATTCCAGCAACTTGATTGTAAAGCATCTCATTTCAAAAGAGAGCAATGCCTCGGAACAAACAATGTCCATTTGATAAAAGAGATAAAAGCCATGTTTCTTTTTCTGAGGTAGGTATCTAAAACTGTTTGATCCAATCAAAATTCTTAGAAACAGGACATGGCCAACATGTCTTTAGAATGGGACAGACTGTGACTGAAATTCATTAGGGGAATTTCGATGCTTACGGCCCACACATCCTATAAAAAGATACAGCTCTCCAACAAGCCCCCAGGCCAGCCTATGAAGTGGTCCTAGGGAAGACTCCCCAAGCTCCTCATCTCCAGTTAGCCCCTGCCTATGGATGAACAGGTTAATCTCTATACATGCATTATTGTTGGTCAATCAAGCCAATTATGTAGTACACTTCATGGCCTATTTTATTATGAACCAGAATAAGCCTATATTGAAATGTGTTTTGCCGGAACTTTGGTTGTTTGTTTTTATCTGACTGCTAAAGAAAGCATGTATGCTTGGAAGTAAGCAACCAGAGGACTGATTCTTAAAATCCTCTCTGAGTGACCCGCTAATAAGGATTAATGCCTTACCAAAGGGCGAATCGACTTGGTTTCGATTCCCAGGTAACCAGATTATGAGACCAACGCTTGCCAACTGAGCTATCGCGCCTCCTCTTAATACTAATGACAGTTTTAAAATGAGTAATTATGTTGAAAAGTAGGTATTTTTGTGCTGAAGACTTACACACAGTGAGCAGCAGTCACTATCCATTCTGGACTGATGATGCTGCCACCGCAGAGGAACTGGTCATTCAGGTAGAGTGCGATCTGCCAAGGCCATGTGCCTAGACTGGTAACATCCTGCCCGTGAGTTACCCGGTGCAGTTCAAGAGCTGGACGACGACCACATCCTTCGAACAGTACTGCAAAGAGGGAATTAGCCAGTATTTTGAAATGTGAATCATTTCAACATAACATACACAATGTGTAGTCCAAGTTTTGATACCATTTAGATTAATCTGCATTAATCTGAATCATGTTCATGTTGAAAATATAAAGAAAGTCAAGCGATACCCCACGTTAACAACATCGGTATCAAATTTTATAAATATTATCATTTTACATGATAATTACCCGATACAGGCTCCTGCGTTTCACCGGGCTCAGGCCTCCAAGTGGGTTCTGGTTCGGGTCTCCCAGTGGTTTCGGGTCTCCATGTGCCTTCCGGTTCAGGTCCCCATGTGGGTTCAGGCCTCCATGTGCCTTCTGGTTCGGGTCCCCTCGTGGGTTCGGGCCTCCATGTACCTTCCGGTTCGGGTCCCCACGTACCTTCTGGTTCGGGTCCCCATGTGGGTTCGGGCCTCCATGTACTTTCCGGTTCAGGTCCCCATGTGGGTTCGGGCCTCCATGTGCCTTCCGGTTCGGATCCCCATGTGGGTTCAGGCCTCCATGTGCCTTCTGGTTCGGGCCTCCATGTACCTTCCGGTTCGGGTCCCCACGTACCTTCCGGTTCGGGTCCCCATGTGGGTTCGGGGCTCCATGTGCCTTCCGGTTCGGGTTCCCATGTGGGTTCTGGCCTCCATGTGCCTTCCGGTTCGGGTCCCCATGTACCTTCCGGTTCGGGTCTCCATGTGCCTTCAGGTTCTGGTCCGGGTCCCCATGTAGGTTCTGGGCTCCACGGGCCTTCTGTCGTCCTGTTGGGACAATTGGACTCATCGCTAGCATCGATGCAGTGAGCCAAGCCATCACAGACATAGTTGACTGGCAGGCAACCCGTAAAATCAAGGCATTGGAAGTAATTACCCGGACAATCTGTGGAAATAATACAATATCAACATGATCAAAAGGATTTTCTTAGAAAGTGTATATAGAATTTGTTTAAAGGGATTAGTATAATATGATTGTATTTATGAACACTTACTTTCATACTTATGGAAAAATGAAATGTAAGCCAAGCAGGAGCCGGCAACTATATGAAAAGTGTATGGCATGTACTTGGAATGAAATGAAATCTCTACGTTTATCAAACAAACCCTCGAAACAATCATTGCTTCTGAAAACGAACGAGACTATCAGGAACACTAGTCGCCATCCATTTAGAAGAAAATGATTACCAAAATGTACTGCAAACACAATTATCAGCCAAGCTACATTTACCAAAAAGCATGGAGAATAAGTAAAATAAGAAAAATTTAAAGAGGTCTTTCCCATAACAATCCTTACATCTACAGTTTTCCCTGATTTCATCAGAGTTATCTCCACAGTCATCAACTCCATCACAAAGACTCCAGAACGGCTTACAAAGTCTGTTACCGCACGCAAACTCGAAGCTCCAACAATCTAAATTATCATAAGAACAGCAAAAGAGGAGGGGGAGAGAGAGGGAGGATAGAGAGAGGGGGGAGGAGAGAAAGAGAGAATGAGAGGAAAAGGAGAGGGAAAGGAGAGAGAAAGAGAAAGAGAGAAATGGGAGATGGGGGGGGGGGGGGTGAAGAAAGTGAACGTATTATGAATACTTAATTTTCGATTCGTTTCTTTGATATTAGTATGATGCGAGTCCTTGCGATGAAATGGCACAGTTCTTTACAGAAATATAAAAATTTCGCCATCTTTTAGCAACCCCATGGCAAGATAAAAATAAATCATCGTTTCCTCGGGTGACGGTGCTTCGTTAAATACCCTTATATTAAGAGAAACATTATTAGGGTTGGAATAATAAACATACAAGTCTAAGATTAGTTAATTCCAAGATATAGCGAATGGTGTTAAAGGGACTGACAGATTTTTTGACAGATGTTCATTTAGCATCTTTTCTCACATTAATTGAATGTGAATGTGGTTGCATGCGGGTACGAAAAGTTGTGTGTGGGGGGATATTGCAGAGAGCGGGCGCGGGATAAGGAGTGTTGGTATGGGGGATGTGCGTGTGTGGAAAAGTTCATGGATGTGTGTGTGTGGGGGGGGGGGTTGTAAAAGATATGCATTGCATTTACATCTGGGACGGCTGCAAACGTCACAACCAGAAATGCATGATTAAATTTTCGATCACTTTCAAGGGTCGACTCAAGGAAAGGCCAAACCTTACAAAAGAAAAGCCTATTCAGATCTGTACACAAATTCAAAGTGTTTTTATACTTCTGTCAGTTGTGTCATGAAGGAAAAAATTTAACCATACAGTCATGGACAGAGTACTTTTTTATTTTTACTTACTACAATTAGCCTCATCTTCTCCATTGGCGCAGTCCACATGACCGTTACACACATCATTCTCAGGTATACATCTCTCTCCACAGTCATACTGGTGGTCAGCACACGCTATAGGAAAAAATGTATTTGTCTTGGACATTCATATCAATCATATCAAACCAGCAAAACGAACTTTTCTCCTGAAACAATGGATAGTCAATCATTTTATAATAGTTCACTTTCATTTATGAAAAAATATTAGAGAGCCGGTCATTTAAACTTACACAGCAGCATGGAATCAATTCTGCTACAAGAGAAGTCCGTAGAAGGGAAATCAATTAAAACAGTGTTACGTAATAATGTGGAAATTGCGTGAAAAAATCGTATCGTTGTTCCTAGAGTTTCTGATAAAGATTCCATAAAGATTACATTTTTGCGTGACACATGATAAAAATATCTTTAGCAATAATACAAATTTAAAGATCATTGAACTAATTATTTTATATAACAACATGGATCGAAACGATTTCATATATCTTTTACTGAAGTAACTAGTAAGTACCCGGTGACCATCGACTGATTTACTTTTATTTGAGCAAATTTTGGGAGCAAGCAGTAACGACTTTACATAATATGGAACAGGTTCTAATAGGCTGAAGAAAAACTGCTGCACCATAAAATAAAAGAACACCAACTAAGAAAAATCAAGTACTAAACAGAGTCAGAGTTACATGGATTTCCTAGCATATAAAACAAATATTTTGGACAGACGAGATTAAACAGAGACTACTTTCATGTGTACGATAACTATGTGGATTTTTAATAATCAGTTCACGATGTAAGAGATATCGTATATAACAAATTTTCTATTGTGAATAATCTTCATACATGGCATGGCCCCTTTCTCGTGCTTCTAATAAAAAGTTACCCTTTGAAGTTAGCATTGAACCTTAAGCTCTTTTCCTGCAAGTACCATTTCCTTAACAAATATGTATTCAATAACTACTTCTTCCTTAATCAATGCATGGATACTTCAAAATGAGTTCAATCTAGATACCGCAATTTTGATATTCATCTGTACTGTCTCCACAGTCATTGAATCCATCGCACACAAATCTCTGTGCGATCACCCGTCCATTGTCGCACTGGAAAGCTGGAAATAAAAATTAATGTTCACACCACATGCATAAATAGTCATATCACAACTATTACCTTCATTTTCCATTCATTTTCACATTTTAATACAAAAGTATATATATATATATGTAAATAATCATGTATTTTCCCTCAAAATTTCACGATTTGTAGATGACATATAATGTTATATTAGACTGAATCTCTACAATAATGATAAACGTCATATTCTTATCTTTATATTCTATTTGGAAAGTTTTATGGAAAAGAGCATCAAGTAAAGATGAATCCGTTGTTTCAGAAAAATATAGAATCGGCAGTTGCTAAAACATTTGACCTCTTAAGAAGGATGAATTTGAATAGACGTTAAAAAAAGTTTTTTTAAAAAAAAAACCGATAAGTCGCTTTAGAAATAAGCATTTAAAAAAAAAACTGCAAGCTATTACCTACCACGAGAACGTACAAAATTGTCGAGTATTCCAAGCTTACAAAGAAGAATTGTGCATGATGGGAAAGTAAAATGCATAGACATTTTTCAAATGCTATCAAAAGATAGAGCTACGACGCAGGAGCGGGATGTTGAAGGCAACTTTAAGAAGAAGACTTACTGCAATCGGCTTCATCGTCACCGCACTGAACTGACCCGTCGCAGAACTCGAGGCGGTGAAGGCACGTGCTTCCTCCAGTTGGCAGTGTGCATCTGGCTTCCCAAATACTTGGACATGCTTAAATATCAAGTGGCCAGTTTAGGGAATGAGCGGGGGTCATAGCAAGGCCATTTAGTGGGAAAGAAAGCCAAAGACGTAGAGGGATTTAGAGAGACACATTGATATAAATGCAGGTAACGGAAAGATATAGGGAAGAGAAGGGAGTTGGAGATGTAGGATAGGAGAAAGAGAGGGGGGAAGGGGAGAGAGAGAGGTGGAGGGAGATTGGAATTGACAGAAAGACAAAGAGAGAGAGAGAGAGAGGGGGGGGAGGAAAAGAGACTTAAATCATCGATGATAAATTGAAGTCTGAAAACATATAGGCTTCTACAGCCACTGTTATGTGGTTATGCCAATTATGCAGTGAATAACCTAAATAAAAGTCCTTACCATTTAAACTTCACAAAGATTGCAACTAAAGCTCACTCCTCATTTTCTGAGATTCACGGCCATTCAGTGGTGTATGCGGTTTATCCTAAAGTTTTTCCAGACCGGAAATCGTGAGACATGATGTGTTGATATCCCATTTTCTATTTTTCTAAAACTTTCTAAAATCTTTGAGAGCGGTAAATCATATGAACAAAGTGACGTCTTCAAATAACACAAGGATAAATGTACAGTCATGAATTATACGAAAAAGGGAAAACAAGAAAGGTGGTGCTAATTTGGAAATGGATGTCATGGTCTTACCACAGCCTTCTTCATCTTGCCCGTCAAAGCAATCAGATACACCATTACAAGTATCCGAAGGCGAGTAGCATCCCGCGAATACTCCCGAACATGACTGCTGGTCTGCTTGGCATTGTACTGTGAAACACGACAAATGAAATTGATTGTTCATTCATATTGTGAAATAATTATATGACATTATCGGATCCTGCATGATTCTAAATAACGTCAGAAAGACTTCAAATTATTTCATGTATTTTCGCACTATCTGAACTCTTGTACCTTCGAATGCTATTACAATTTGTTACTTAGGCTGATGGCAAAGACAATGGAACAAGGGGTGTTGTAAAGCTCAAAACTGGAAATGTCAAGTAAGTTCATGTTACAAGCTGAGAAAAACCAGCAAAAGACCTGGGAAGCGTTTCATCAAGTTTGTCAGTGATTTTTACCAACTGTTATACATGTAAGCTACTGAAATCCAGAGAAAATTTGTCAGAAAAATCACTGACAAGACACCTGATGAAACGCTCCCCTCCCCCAATTACTCTCATTCTAGATCAGTCTTAAATAAAATGTGTTATCGCCAGTAGAAAGTGACAAAAGACTTATAGGTGTTATAGGTTGTATTTTATTTGAAATACAATTAATTCTCTTTCTTTAGAGTCACTAAAAATCTCGTTCTCTTGCTATACATTTTTTTCATTATAATTTAAATCAAATGCGATATTATGGACGGGATAAGCAAAAGACTCACATGATGATTCGTCTATAGCAGTGACCTGGAGGACAAGACTCTTTGTTGCAGAAGCATTTGAGAATCCTTCGTATCGGATCCAGAGTGACTGAAGTCGAAGTGCTATCAATGGTATGGAGTCGCCCGTTGGGTCATCATAGAAGGTCGATTCAAGCTATATACAATATGAAGACATTGTAGCTGTAACTAATCATTTAAGCAAACCTTACGATACATTCCAAACCGAAAAATATCATTTGATTATATTTCTCTAAAACTCTCTGTATAAAAAAAGGAAGTCTTTGAACCGCCCTCTAAAAATATCCATCAATATTTTTGTTGTCTCCTCATGTGTCTTTGATGCATTCATTTTAAAGAGATAGTTACTTATGTCATACTATGAACGGAATCTTATGCGAATTTATATCACTTTGGCACATTAACCCATAGCAGTACAGAGCTTTCTTGAGGTCTACAAATTGGCAATACAAATCATTTTTTCCAGTTTACATAGCTTGAAAAAAATAAATATGGATATAACATAAACCAAAATGAAATATAATTGTAAAACTGAATCAGAAATTGCCAATTTGAACACAGAAACAGTGATTATATATTATTCACTGCATTGCCAATTTAAAGAGTTTAATGATTAGTTACACTTAAACTGCTCTAATTCGAGAACGCCACACCATACAGTGATGGGAATGGACTCAAATTTGTCAGTGCATTTTTCTCTTTCTGCTCATGTATGATACGTACTGCCCAACATTCTGGACCAACAGATACTGCAAAAGCGTCTCCTAAAGGTGACATTGGGAGATATATGAGAGTAAGCCTTCATTTTGAATGTCGGAGATAAATGTAAGACAATTCAAATGTCAATTTCAGCTGCTAATGTCAGTCAGCCGTTAAAGCGGATTGTCGTATAGGTAATTGGGTACAAAAAATTCTTGAATATCTGTGTAAACAATAATCACTGTCAGTAAAATTTCACATATTTTTATAGCGATATTATACACTGTGTTGGAGGAATATACTCTCTCATCATCTAATTGGAAAAGCGATGCTGGAAATGGCAACATAAGAAAGAAAGTGTCTTTGAAAAGGAAAGGTAAGGCAGACAGCCAACCTTGAAGACAACGCTTCTGTCATCTCGAGGATCAATGCCATATCCTAGTGTGAGGCTATCATCAGGCTCAATCACCAGGCTCAGCACACGGACTTGTAGATTCAGGTAAGGTGCAATAGTACTGACAGTCCAGATGAGGTGGAGAGGTTTGGTGATTGTCAGGTATTCCTCGTACAATGAAGGGGAGATGACGGCCTGATCGAAGGGTATCAATAATGAATCTTCTCGGCTACCTGGATAGTGGAGACATGGGGAAAGGATACGAGATAATTATATTCCATTCGTATATATATGTCACGTCACATTATGATCTAACCTCACTATACGCTCCCAAAGGACTTTGAATATTATTAGCTTGATTTGATTTGTTTTGATTTGATTTGACTTGATTTATTTTTCCGTTTCACAATATCTACAAACAAAATTATGAATGCAATCTCATTGGGACAAAAACTAATGGAAATGACATAAAATAAAAAATAGAACTGTACTCAGATACTTATGAATAATACTGACCAGACTGAGAAAAGGATATAGCAAAACGGAGGGGCAAGCTAAAAAAAAAGCAAATCTTGTGAGGTGCAAGCCCCTGAAACTTAATTACAAAATTATTTTAATTCCTGCCAAGACGAGTTTAAATCACCTAGGTCGAGTGTGGCAAATTTAGATCGATGTTTTTACATCTTGTCAAAATACAAAAAGTGTTGCACTAGGGATCATTCGAACCCCGTGCATTGGAGTTCACAGTTTAATCCACAGGACCACAACACCACAGAATTGCGTGTCAGTATCTTTCCTGAATGTTGGGATCATAATCTTTCCAAACTGCACCATGACCATTGCAGGTTCATCAGGTGGTAAATATGTATGTAATCACGCATTCTGCCCTATAATGTATACTTTACTGAGGTCTATCAATATTCATTTTCATATAGGTCTATTTCTCATCTTCAAGTGAAATATAAACAGTATCATACCAAACTAAACATACCATGCTTGCTATATCAATGTCCACTTCAAAATTCACTCATAATGTGTAATTATAATCATCATTACATAAATCATAACATATTTACAATATGATACTAGCATTTCGGTGTAACCTAAACTTCATTAGATGTATCAGACAATTGTTCGTCGCTTAGTGTGACTATTTATTGTAAATTATGCATAATAATAAATTTTCTGTGACCATCAACTTACCACACTGGACCTCATCACTCTTATCAGGACAGTCCAGAATTCCATCGCAAATGTTCCTTTGAGTGATCAATCTATCACCACAGTTTGTAAGTTCTGAAAACACAAATAATCATTGTAAGAAAATATATATTGGTCATGATAACTGTACAGGTCTGTATTTATTCTTTGAATATTCTTATTGGTTAGTCTAGAGAATAATATAATCCTATTATATTGCACTGATATGGAAAAGGCAGGCCCATGCACCTACTTTCTTTTCTCAATCTAGTTTTTTTTTTATCATTTCTCATATTTTCTCTCTTCTCGCCCGTCTTGTTATTCATAAATCTATTGTCGTCCCCCCTCCTCTTTTGTATATAGCCTGTGTTTTCTTTTCTCCATCCCTTTCATATTGTATTCTTAGGTAGTCACAGTATTATAATTTTATTACATTAATAACGCCGCTATATACAAGCTAAGTTATACATGTAAGTTGGTTCAGAGGGGACCTTACACCTTACAAGCTCTGCTTTTACTAAGGTCTCCTCATCTTTCTTTTAATCCACTTCATTATAATGTTGTGATTTTGTTTTCATTGTAATATATCACACTGATCGTATGCAAAGTTGTATGTAACATATGGAAAGAAAGATGAATAAATATCTATCTATCTTTGTACAGTTTTTTTAAGACATGTTAGAACCAATTTTTTTTTGGAAAACACATTGCCAGTATAGATTAACTATAAATATCATTTCCCCCGATTCCACATATTCCTCAAAAGAAAATGGAACAGATATTTTGTAGGACAAATAGAAACACCCATAGTTACACCAACCTTCCAATGCTACTGGTAGGACCTCAATCTTGAACTCTACTGGAGAGTAACTGCCTCTGGCTTGTATAAGAAGTTCCCCGCTTGGGAACACTTTATCCGGAGCCTGGAAATAGTCCTGTTCCAAGTACCCTTGAAGTTGCCAAGAGTAATATTCTCCGGGCCTGGGATCCACCGTAGTTATTTCCAGAGTAGCAGATTCGTCGCCGAGGAAAATTGTCTCGAGTTTGACGAGCATTGCTAGCGAGGCATCAATGGAGGCCAATCTCCATATCATAGTTACATCTCGTGAATAGTACCGTAACGGATATCTGTATGACGCTAACGTGGCGCTTTCACCTTCTTCCAGCGTAATTGTGGCTTATAATGAAAGTACATGTATATTACAAAAGAAATAAGCAAACAACAACAGCAACCAAAGCAAAAAACAAGAACACAAAACAACAAAAAACAAAAACAAAAACAAAAACAGAAAGAAGAGAGAAAGCATGCAAAAGATTTTTAAGACAAAAGCAGTTCATGAACAAATCTTGCGTTTTTGTGAGTACAGAGCAGCAAAATAGACATAATATGATGCAGGTAGTTACTGAGAATACATTATGTCTGTTTTATGATCTGTTCCTAGAATTTCCATATGAAAAAGATATCACAAAAGAATTAACAAAAATATCATTTGAGCATGTCTATATACATGCAATTGTTCTGTGTATGTACCTTGTATGTGAACAGGCGCACATGTTGCTACAGAGAATTCTAGAGAAATCCCGGTAGTGGATTAGAAGTGCTAAAGTTAATTGATTATAGTTTTAAAATGACAAATATACCATATGAAAAATGAAGAAACTTCCAACCCGAACACAACCCTAGTAAAACTATATTACCTTTAGATAATCTTTATAGTCATAGGCAGACTAGACCTCTCACTATGTCACTCTCCACCGCTTTTTCATTTTTTAGCTTAAACCAAAATTTTGATTGCAGTTGGACGGTTTCTGATATGTCAGAATATCGAGCCGAGTGCTCACGAAGCCTATTTAATTCATTCAAAAACAAAATCTCTAGCCACAGACAAACCCGTTGAAACAGGTTACGATGATCTAGCACATGATATTCAGGTTTGTCAAAAAAAAAAAAAAACTACGAAAACAAATGAGTTACACAGACCCAGTGACAACACCAGGCACAGTAGTCACTCTTATATACAGGGGCCTATTTTTCACTACCTACTGTCGCATGGATTTTTGATAAAAATAAACAATATTTTGGCCCAATCAGCGGCACATAGATCACGAATCGTGTCCACGGCGGGACAATAATATTCAAGAATCACAATCCATGTGACAACATCGGGTGCAGCCGTCAACTTAATGTAGCGGGGTTTTAGTTCTCTGCTTACAGCAGCATGAATGATCAATAATTGGCCCAATCGATGGTACAGGAATACCACCGGTTGAGGATGAGCAAATAGGCACTTTAAGTGGTCTACTTACAACAGTTACGTTGATCACCTCCGTCTTCACAGTCCACAGTGACGTCACAATATCTCTCCAATTCTATGAATTCCAAATCAGGACATACGAAAATTCCTATACACAATGAAAGAAAGAAAGATGACCTGAGGAGAGAATATTTTCAGCATTAGAAATAAACTAAACTAAATGGTTTTATATGAATGTATTTTAATTCGATTGGATTTTCGTCATGTCAGAATTCAATATTGATTTCTCTCTCTCCCCCCCACCCCATTTGACAATAAATCACATATTTTCAAATTTATTTTAGCTGCCTTTTTTATTTTTACTGCAAGCAGCAAAGATCAGAAGATCTGGGGGGCGTTTCACCAAGTGTCTTGTCAGTGATTTTCACCGACAAATTTGCTCTCAGCCAGTCAGATGCAAGGATTTAAGTAGTTTATAACAGTGTTGTCGGTAAAAAAAATCACTGACAAGACATTTGATGAAACGCTCCCTAGAAGACATTAGTGTACCTGATGTTTCCAACAAACCCACGGTCAGTCTGAATCCTCCATAGGTTACAGAACTATCACTGGTGAACAGGAACCACATGTACGGTGCGAGGGATGTCACGTTGTCGGGAAGATCTGATCCTGTCAGGCGAACCAACTGTGTCCTCTCCTGGAAAAGAGGGTTGAGACCTTGATAAACAGTAAGGTAATCGTAACCACTCTCTAGTCTAAAGTTCCTGAAGTGTGCCACCAAGCCGTACCCTGATGGAGCAGAGACCGCCCACAGCTCGTAAGCAGAATTGCCATAATCTTCAGGATAGTTAGGTGAAGTTATTTCCCTTGTCTCACCCTCGTCCAAATGAATATAACCTGTGAAAAAATGAAACAAGACCTGAAATTTTAAAAGAATGCAGAATTTAAACCTACTAAGACTATGTGAAAGTTAACCAACTGCCTACCTGGACAGAGTGGTTCATGGATTAAGCAAACCTATGAGGAACATCAGAAGTCAGAGGGTTAGTACCCCGACTAAGAACAAACGAAATTATCGCAAAGAATACATCTAACTTTCCTTCTTTCAATTGGAAAGGTATAATAATTATTCTTATACACCTCTATCACAGAAAATTAATGCTACTTTTCGAAAAAATTCCTTGTCTTCTTCACAAGCAGACTGTATCAAATTTTCTATTTAACATGCTTCTTGTCTTTCCAAATATATAAGTGAGAAGAAAACAACCATATCACATGGAATTTTGTATTCTTAATAGCTGCCATTTTTCACGATTTAGATGAATATAAACTGATTCAAATATCTTACCATTTGTGCCGGAATCCCATTTTATATGCCTTATTTGTTTTAGTTTTCAACATGTATCTTCATGATCTTTTCAAAATGATTTTCATAATGACAGTGTAAACATGAAAACATAAATTACTTTGCTTCGGCTGTTTTTCATGTAAAGTACAAAAAGTGTTAATGCTTGTATTGTTTAAAAAAATATTAGTGTCTGATTGAATAAGAGATCTGGGTAACCTACAATCAATTCATACGTTGTTTTGATGACAAATGGACCGTCTGACTGCTATCAACAGAAAACCTTTATTAACCTTCAATTTTAGCATACCTGCATTGGGAGGGTTCGGAGTTGTTTGAAATGAAGAATCGTCAGCACGAACCACCACCCTGAAGCCCCTATCTGTCACCGATCCGTCAGAACGGAACTGAATCCACAGATAATTCCCATACAGGATTAGCTCATGCTCTGGTAAGTCGTATCCCGTGAACGTGGCTTCTCTAATGCTATTCCCAAAAGACGATGAATTTCCGCTGTAGATCGTCAGGTCATCACAGCAGGGTTCCATTGCCAAATCAAGGAGCTGGACTACTATTCCATATCCAGTCAACAGATTGTGGACTTGTATGACAATATTCTCATTATTGCTGTAGTTTCGTGGGTAATTTGGTGAACTGATATACAATTCATCTCCAAAACCTAATAGAAGTGTCCTGTTAACAAGTGGGTTCTCTGGGAATGAAAAACAAACATTCATTTAGCAAGCCCAAGTGCCCTTTAGCGCTGGTAATACATAAACAAGTGTTTCAGTATGCACTTTATTGTATCTGAATATTAAGAATAGAAAAGTGTATTCTTAATGAAAATATAATCAAGAATTCATTGAAGTAATTAACTTCTATGCATACTACATTTTTTTATGTTCCAGTTCACTAATACGCCCATTACTACTACTACTACTACTACTACTACTACTACTACTACTACTACTCCTACTACTACTACCACCACCACTACTACTACTACTACTCCTCGTAATACTACTACTACTACTACCAATATTCTTATGCTACTACTACGATTACTACCACCATTTAATATGTGCCCAACAGTATGTGCTATGTCAATTTTTAGTAAAAAAAAAACAAAGAAAAGAAAACTAGCACAAATATGACATGCTGGCAATATTCAAGTACTATCAACTTCTTAAAGCATACATATTTGGAACATAATAACAACGGAGAACGGAAAAAAAAAACACACGCGCGCGCGCGCGCTTACACACCCACGCCCTCAGAAACAAAATACTCACCACAGTTGTATTCGTCTGATGCATCTAAACAGTCACTGACCCCATCGCATACAGCATTCCGAGGAACGCATTGTCTATTATAGCACTCGAACATATCGCTATCACAACCTGACAAAAGAGAAACAGGGGTGCCAGTGGTTACAATAAGTCTCTACTACGTCAATACCAATATACAAGCACCCTACGAGCATCCCAATCTGGCCTCTGCCATATTCCTGAGATCAGAGAAGATCGAGCGTTTGCTCATGCCGACAAGCCCTGTGGAACTCACTACCACAGGAACTGAAGAACTCAAACTCTCCGTCGACCTTTAATGGCTACCTCAAATTACACTTGTTCAGTTCCAGGTTCTGAAGACGGACACTTTTTCATTTGTGATGTGTTCAGACATTAAAAGGCCTTTGAGGGTCTGATGGCCATTTGATAAAGAGTTGAGTCGAGTGGCCACATCGAAATTCCCAAACCAAATTTCATTCCCAGTTTGCCCTTGAATGCAATCTCAAAGTATTTCTAAGTCTAGGTCTAGAATTTTCCTCCTAGTGATTATACTAGTGATTATACCAGTGATTAACAACAATTTACTACTACTTCAACTGCTTATCATTATTATTTAAGCATCGTACTACGATTAAAAATGAAATGTACCACATATTCACAGTTTTCATGCGAATACCAAGCATGCCAATGTTCTATGATATGGACCAATAGCTTCCTACCATGAAAAGGAAGAACTTGCGTCCATGCAGTGAACCCTTGGTCGGTGACAGAACCATCAGTGAAGAAGTGAAGCCACATATTGGGATAGACGGAAAAGTAATCATCGGGTAGACTGTCCCCACTTAGGTTGCCCGTCAGGTTGAATATCTGCGTACTTTCTTCGAATACAACCGAGCTACCGACATGGAGACGAACAAAATCACAACAGGATTCCATGGAAACTCTCCCAAAGCGAATGATCAGTCCGTATCCAGTGTAGCCTTGTACATGCCAGTAGATGTTCTCAAAGTTAATGTAGTTATATGGGTAGTTCGGAGACGATATGTTGAGGATTTCATTGAAGCTCATGTAATATGTTGTGTTGGATATTGCAACATCTGAAAACCAACAACCACGATATATTTTCATTTACGGCAATATTCAAATAAATTGGCAAAGGAAAGCAACTTAATCAATATGAATATTTTGAAAACCGTCCTTTATATGAAACAATGTAATATTCAATGTATATTTCGTTATGCATTAACGACCAACTTCTGAGACCTAACGGATGTTAAAAAGGAAATTTACAGTACTAGACTCTACAATATATTAGGTCTGAGTTGAAATTTATTGACTGATAAATTAATAAACAATAATTTACAGATTATAACTTAGAGGGTATAATTACTCATAATATTCATGAATCGTCGTTTCAAGCTCTGCTGAGACCTTAATGGAGACGCTCATCAGAAAAATATCAAGAATACATGAACATTCAAAATTTGTGATAAAAACTAGTAATAGACTCACCCTTTTGACTTATTTATTGCGCAGTAAGAATTATTTCTCTGACTTAATACCTGTAATTACATTTGTAATTCTGATGAATATAAATGAGGCAAGATTCGACCTCTATAATATCTTTCAATGGTGTAATATCAATTAGATAAACATTATCAATTCAGATAACTTATGAATTAATTTTAGATATATTGAAAATACAATCCGAGGACGATAATGCGTCCTGTCCAATTTGTTTGTTGAGACTGCACTTGTTAAGGAGATATGTTCGACGGGGTTATTTAGATGGTAAATTCTTTCCAAAAAAAAAAAGAGAGAGAAAATTAGAATAGGGTGTGAAATGACCAATCGATAAACCCGATAAAATCGATAAAAAATACCTGCCGTCACGTGTGTATAACAACAATATTCTGTGAAATTTTACACTAACTGCAAAGAAGCGAGGGCTTTTGTGATTTAACAAGAAGGAAACTTACTGTTGTAAATGATTTGGGGCGTTGTAAGCTCCTCCGGTGGTAGTGAAGTTACAGGGTTGAAACACACATCGTAGTAGTCATCGCAACAGTTTCCATTAAAAACACACATACTATCACAGTAACACCCCTCAGGATTGCAAGAAGCTCCAGAGTTCGTACAGCAGCTGTTCAAACATGATCCGTTTCTTGGTGCTAGCATGAATACAATCGGTGAGATTAGAAAGAGGAATTTCTTTTTCAAATAAGATATCACGAACAGAATACTCGTATATTTTGCAGATTTGTCCACATACATACATGTCTTTCGAAATTGATGTAACTTGAGATTTACCCTCACTGAACAGTTCAATCGATGTATGAAAAAAAATACAAATCTTCAGAAAATATACTAATCACAACATCTTAAGGCAGGTATATTACTATGTCAGGTATGCATAAAGGGGGGGGGGGGGGGGAGACGAACGGTAGCAGTAGTCATGGTAGCAATAGTTCAGACTTCTTCTATATAGTGATACAATCTCATTACTCTCGTCACTAATAATCATGCTAACGGCTAATATCTGTTTATACAATACAGCTCATTTTACGCATGGTTTCTAATAACCTATACGCTCGTGAAGTGAACATAAGGGCAACGGTCAAACCCTACTGTATATTAGGCAGAAATCATGTCTGGATTATGCAATACATCTTGGTAATGTTCGCAAATTTGAATGGGTAATAGACAAGTTAATTAAAATTGTCATGGGTTACTTTTCAAAGGTGCCTGCCATTTGTTTTACAAACAGTCAACACTTACTGCAGTACTCATCTGATGAATCTACGCAGTCCCTGACTCCATCACATGTTTCCGTGTTAGGAATGCATTGTCCATTTGTGCACTCGAACCAATATCCATCACATTCTAAAAGAGAAATAAAAGTAAGAGAGACAATATCAATCTAAATCAAACATGACTTTGTCTCCAACAGCAGAATCATCGGCCCCGTTCATAAAACTTGTTGTCAATAACAAGTTGCCAATAGCCGTTATAAGCTACTGAAATCCTTGCATCTGATTGGCTGAAAGCAAATTTGTTATAGAAATGTGGCAGTTGTTACTGATAACAAGTTTTATGAAACGGGGCCCTGGTCACCGTCACTCGACAGGCTGGATATGTTTTGTATCTATTCCGTCCCCTTGTGAACACTCAGCCATGTCAACGACGAAAGATCAATACTAAAGTTTTGACAGTGTTCTTACCTTACGTCGTAATATCGTTTGTGAAATGTATGCTCCTAGAAACCAGTGCAGCAATAGACAGTTGAGGGTTCGATCAATTTGGTATAGAATAAAAAGAAAAAAATGCTCACGACTGTGGGAGATGACTGACGATAATAAAGTTAGGAAGTGCATTTGCCTATTTTTTGCTTGGGATTATCTGTCATACAGTTAAAACGATGGGAATGTTCAGTGTACAAGGTCAGAAAATAATATGTCGGAAATTCTCTTACCGTTACTAAAAGAAGAGGCGAGTATGTGGGCGTAAAACCCCTCACTGGTACCATATCCATCCGTTCGGAACTGCAGCCACACGTTAGGATGGGCAGAATAATAAAAATCCGGTAGATCCTCTTCCCTCACGTTACCAGTTAGATGGAATATCAGTGTACTCTCTTCAAACACATCGGAGACACCAGTGTAAAGGCGGACGTAGTCACGGGTAGAGTGCATTTCCACGGTCCAAAATTTGATGAGCAGTTGGCGCCCATCACTCTCTTGGCCATGCCATAAAATGTTCTCGAAATTGTTGTAATAGCCAGGGTAGTTGGGAGAGAGAAGTGTTAGAAACTGATTCGCTCGAATATTGTACGTTGTATTCGATATGTAGATGTCTAAAAGTGTAGAGAAATAAACAAATGCAGAACATGATTCTTTCGTGCATAAACTTCAGTAATATAAGTAGTGGTAATAATATAAGTGGTATAAGGAGAGGTAATAAAAGTAACATTGTAAAGCGCATTGAGTTATTCATGTAATGACCAACATAAATGTAGTATATCATTATTACTATTATTATTATTATTTTTATTATCATTGTTGTTGTTGTTATTACTATTATTATTATAATTATTATTATCATTATTATAGATTTTAAGTACTTTAAAAAGTTGGTATATATTATTTGGATAATCTGATAAGAAAACCGAATATAACATCGTTGGGGCATCGTGTTTCCTATTGTTTGTTTGTATTCAATCATTAATAAAAGTAACATTGTAAAGCGCATTGAGGTATTCATGTAATGACCAACATAAATGTAATATATTATTATTGTTGTTATTACTATTATTATTCTCATTCTTCTTCTTCTTCTTCTTCTTCTTCTTATTATTATTATTATTATAAATGTTAAGTACTTTAAAAAGTTGGTATATATTATTTGGATAATCTGATAAGAAAACCGAATATAACATCGATGGGGCATCGTGTTTCCTATCGTTTGTTTGTATTCAATCATTAATAAAAGTAACATTGTAAAGCGCATTGAGGTATTAATGTAATGACCAACATAAATGTAATATATTGTTGTTGTTGTTGTTATTACTATTATTATTCTCATTCTTCTTCTTCTTCTTCTTCTTCTTCTTCTTCTTCTTCTTATTATTATTATTATTATTATTATTATCATTATTATTATTATTATTATTATAAATGTTAAGTACTTTAAAAAGTTGGTATATATTATTTGGATAATCTGATAAGAAAACCGAATATAACATCGATGGGGCATCATGTTTCCTATTGTTTGTTTGTATTCAATCATCACGGCCCCGTTTCATAAAGCTTGTTATCAGTAACAACTTCCACATTTCTGTGACAAATTTGCTCTCAGCCAATCAGATACAAGGATTTCAGTAGCTTATAACAATCATTGCAACTTGTTATTAATAAGTTTTATGAAACGGGGCACAGGTGATGCTCTCGTCTCCTAACATTCATCCCGTTATCGGAAAGGAGAACATCTTATTACCAGGCCGAAATGAATTATGATGCGATGAACCTATATTGTAGAAGTGCTTCTTGTGAAATAAGCAGTTCGATTCTGTCTGAAGAAAAGATTAGAAGAAAAATGTACCTAATTCTCTTGATGGGGAATGTGTAAGGGGTAAACGTGTAGGGAGTTCAGTTGCTGGGTTAGAACACACATCGAAGTAGTCATCGCAACAGGTTCCATCAAAAACACACATGGTGTCACAGTCACAACCATCTGGATTACAAGAGGATCCTGGGTTTACACAACAGCTGTTTGAACATGAACCGTTTCTTGCCACGGGTGGTAGAGTTGAATCTAAACAGCGAACAGCGAAAGAAGTTTATTCTGAACAATTTTGGAAAGTAAAAAAAACTTGACAAAAAGGTAAAAAAAACTTGACAAAAAGGTAAAAAAAAAAATGATACCGCTATAAATACCACAAATGTTGCTTCCATTATTACGATACACGCTCACTTCTACTACTACTACTGCGGATCTCACTAATACTACCACCACCACCACCACTACTACTACTACTACTACTGCTACTGCTACTACCACTACTACCATTACTACTACTGCTACTACTGCTACTACTACTACTACTACTACTACTACTACTACTACTGCTGCTACTGCTACTACTGCTACTACTACTAATTGCAGCTACTGCTGCTACAGCTACTATTGCTACTAACGCTACTGCTACTACTGCTACTACTACTACTACTACTGCTACTGCTACTGCTACTGCTGCTACTGCAGCTACTGCTGCTACTGCTGCTGCTACTGCTGCTACTGCTACTGCTGCTATTACTACTGCTATTACTACTGCTGCTACTACTACTACTACTACTACTACCCACTATAACTCCTTTTGGTATATTTCCGACATGTGCTAATCAACCTTCTTAATGTGACTTCTAACATATAACATATCATGGATTTCTAAGTTCATTTATATCTAAAAACATTCTTATTTGATATAAATTTCTTTTGAATTAGAAACTTTGAAGCTGAATATTTCGATGATAAAACTATGTGGACGGTGGACCCCTTTCCCCAAGAAATTCTTTGTGAATTTCATATGATTAGAATGACAGATATTTGCCCAGTAATAGCTTGCAACAATATTTATGAATGAAGGCTTCGTGATATTCACTTCGACGATGCTACAAGACCTTCTGTAAATAACATTTATACTGTCTGACAAGTCGCCTGACAAGTAATCGCAATGAGCTAGAAAGCATACTTCAGCGCAGAAACCTTACACTTCAAATGTATTCCACATAAGACTTACTGCAACTGTATTCATCTGATGCATCCAAGCAGTTCATGTTTCCATCGCAGACAGAAGATGTCTCAAGACATTGTCCATTCGCGCATTGGTAAAGAAAACCGTCGCAAGCTGAACGAGAGAATTTCGAACAGATAAAACATTTCAGGAATCATGCAGTTTCTACTTAGGAAAGTAGAACAAAACCCAAATACCATTTACATTTTTTTAAATTCATTGATCACTTAAGTCAATGACCTTTTAGAGTGATTACATGGTCATTCGATTTTTCACAAGACACCCCCTGCTTCCGGCCGAAGGTAATTTTTCACAATAATACCCCAATAACCATGGTAAAACCAGTAAACCGACTCAACAGTCCAAAGCGACACAATTATTGCCATTCATGGTAACATAAGTTTACGTTCGGTGTAATTCAAGTAATACCACCCCACTGAATCTAGCAAAGCCATCTCCTAACTACCAACCCTTTCTTATGGTATTTTCATGGTGGAGTTTTCGTTGTTTAGAGGATATTGTCACGGCCTGTGAAGCACAGGGTTTAACTGTTAAACATGGTTTAAACGCTACTCAACTTTTTTTTTTTTTTTATATGAGGCCCATTGCTCTTAGCAATTTTTCGAGGCCCACCTTACAGAGTCTTAAAGGGAAAAAAATGACGATGAAATGTGACGCAAGAAAACAGAGAAACCATGATTGTGTGCTAATTATACTCTATAGTCTATCAGTACAATTTATCTTATTCTAATGTAATTTGTTTTTGCCGACCTGGTCGGCGGCGGACCGCTGGCTCAGAATCGCCGGTTGACATCCCAAGGGCAGGGTGAAGACATCTTACTGAACAAAGTATGACCATTCATTATTTCATTACGTGAAAAATGCATCACTTCCATACCATAATCAGGACGACTTTGTACAACGGCTAGGAAACCCTGATCAGTACTGGATCTATCTGTCACGAACTGCACCCACATATTTGGATGGGCGGTTACGTAATAGGGGAAAAGACCGTCGAAAATCGGTTTTTCTTTCAGAGTTGATATTAGCGTGCTCTCTTCGAATAAGTCCGAAGTCCCGGTGTAGAGGCGAATGTAGTCACAGCAGGATTCCACCTGCACATTTTCAAATGCTATACGCATTAAGCTAGGGCTGCCTGGAGCTTGCACGTGCCAGAGAATACTCTCCCCATTGTTGTAGTTGTTAGGGTAGTTGGGAGAAGTCACCCGTACAAGTTCAGACGCATTCAAACGGTACGTTGTATTCGATATTTCGACATCTGGAAGTAGAATATGAAAACACTTTATTACATGCTTACTACGTTTTTTTTATTATAATCATTACTACTATTATCAATATTATCATTCTTATCATCATTACTCTCATCATAGTTATATAATTTTTCATCATCAAATTCAAGTGATCAGCGTTTCATAGTGTTTTACCAAAACTAAAAAGGCACAAATACAATTTATGCCGTAAGTTCAATTTGTTACTAAGATTGAAAAAAAAAACCAATAGATAAGCACAAGGCCGTACGCAGGACGTTTTCCTAGAGAATACACAGCGAGGGAGCGAAGCTACCGAGCGAGATCTTTTGCATTTTTAGAATTGAAATTGAATGATGTGGTGCACATTTTGGGTGGAATTCTGGGAAATTCTAAACAAAAAGATAAGGAAAAATAGGAAAAAAGTGGGGTTTTGAAAATTTCGAGGGGGGCAACTGCCCCCTGCCTCCCCCATGTGCGTACGGCCATGGATAAGCACTTTTCTTGTATTGGTAATGTTGGTATTGAACAATATTAAAGGACAGAACACATCATGCTTGTATGCAACCTATTATACATTTTTCTGTATGTACTCAGCAAAAAAACATTTTCTCGTATTTAAGAAAAAACGAAGCTCCCACCCTTTTCCGATTATTTTTGTTTTATAGCAGGTAATGAAATATATGTCGAAATACGCTCTGGTAATGCAAAAAATGTAGAACTTCTGCTGGCGTAACAGATATTTTGATGTTTTCTTGAATAACCTTAATATTTGTGTAAGGCTATAAGGCGTACCTATAAAAGGTATCGAAGTTCCGATCGGTGGACTGGAACACACATTGTAGTAGTCGTCGCAACAGTTTCCATTATCAGCGCACATGCTGTCACAGTAACATCCTTCAGGATTGCAAGAAGCTCCAGAGTATGTACAACAACTGTTTGCGCACGATCCGTTTCTGGCTACGGGTGGCAAATGTGAATCTAAAGAAAAAGAAAGAAAAGAAAATGAATCAGCCGAAAGGTGGAAGTTCTGGAAGCATATTGGACATAAAATGTGACATTGCGAAATTGCAATTTTTGTTTGTAGCATTTCTAAATAGAAATATAATTTCCAAAGAGATCCGTTTCGTGCCTTCATGAGCTGAAGGATAACATTTTAAACAAATAATGATGATACCGATGATGATGATGATGATGGTAACAAAGTAATAATGATAATAATAATAATAGTGAAAATGAAAATAATAATTGATATCGATAGTCAAAATAATAATAACAACAATAATAATGATAATAGTTATAGTAATGATAACAATAATAATAATAATAATAATAATAATAATAATAATAATAATAATAATAATAATAATTATAATTGATGGGTTTCATTTAGCCTGGATAGCTCTCCCTGAGGGCCCTGCAATTATCATTATCCCCAACAATGCCAGGTACCTGTATATCACACACTTCGGTACAGAGGGACAAATGTAGGCAAAACACGTTGCATAAAGACATAGCACCGATTGAGGAGCGAACCAGGGACCTCTCATATATGAGAGGCAAGAGCCTTTACCACTGTACCACAGTGTTCTCCCTCACGATTTGATATGCAGTGTCAGTGCATCTAAATATGCTTAAATAAATCCAACTCTTTCATAGTTTCTAGAAAACTAGTACACTGAAATTTTTTACCTTTTCTAGGACATTTTTCCCACTGAAGAAGACAGACCACTCAGCTTTAGAATATTATTGTTTTAAATGTATTTATTGTAGTGATATGCAGGCTACTAACCGTTTAGAGGAGCGAGCGTTACCCAAGCTTGGAAACCTTGACCAGTTACAGATCCATCGGTAAAGAAGTGAAGCCACATATTTGGATGGACGGAGCGGTATTCATCCGGCAAACTGCTGATATTACGGTTACCAGTTAATTGAAATATAGGCGTGCTTTCATCGAAGATGGCCGATCTACCGGTATACAGGCGAACATAGTCACAACAGGCTTCCATGAATACTGTTCTAAAACGTATGACCACTGCGTACCCGTCGTGCCCTTGAACATGCCAGAAGACGTTCTCGAAGTTATCATAGTTATTCGGGTAGTTCGGGGATGACACGCTCAGGACGTCAATAAAGTTCATATAGTATGTTGTGTTGGATATCTCGACATCTGAAAGAAGACCAGATAATAAATGATTTCAACACATCAGATCAGGATTCACTGACTGACTGAAGGATCTAAGTGAGCATATTCCACTCTTGGAGTCCGAAGACGAATTTCGATGTTTGTAATATCACGTACATGATCAAGAGAATAATGAAATATTCTAATAAGATTCATTTTAAAGTGTGCGTGATAACCAAAGGTGCCTTTTCGGATCGAGGAGAAATGACTCGAGTCAACATCACGTGACCAAAAAAGCAATTTTGTGTCTATTCCTTTATCCACAAATCATGCAAATCCCTAACACGACTGATTTTCAGTTTTGTTAATATTCATTTGGCTATCATGTATTTGTGGCTGAGTAAAAATTCTGTTTATTGCAAAACAAGAGAACACTTACCATTTGTAAATTACAACTAGTAAAAGGCCTCTTGCATTGATCAAATCTTATAACGTAAATTAGCGTTTTACTTGCCGTGGGTTTCCGCAGGACAGAATCCACTGGAGTCTCTGAGGATATCGGTCAATCCTGTGCAGTCAATTGGCCAGGGTTCTCCTGTAAATCTCTCAAAAAGATCACCGCAACTCTCTGAGACAGACACGCAGTCACCTAGGCACTGTTGCGAAGTGGTGCCGCTCTGAGAACAGGCTGGATAGATCTCACTGCACATAGTTACATTCAAATGCTGGCTGCATTGGATCGAAACAAATGGTGCCTTTGTGGAAGAATAATGATGAAAAAAACAGTCTTAGGAGAACTCCTTGGAAAATATTACGTGAACATATATGACTAGACTAATAATAATTACATAAATTATAAATTCCTCTTTCATAAGCCCGTCTGACAGTAAAGCAAACAAGTGAAGAAAGAAAGAAAATAGTTTAATACAAAACTATGCCTTATGGTGGATTAAATAACTGGAATATGAATGCCATGAAACCTATCAATGCAATTCACTGTTAACAAGGGATACGAGAAGCATGCTGGAATATAGTCGCATACCTCTTGCAAACCACTTTACCAGGCTTCTTGGTGAGACGATTTCGTAGACATGGACTTAATATGAAACAAAAGATGATCACGATGATAACGATGGTGATGATGATGATGATGATAATGACAATAATAATGATAATAATAATAATAATAATAATAATAATAATAATAATAATAATAATAATAATAATAATAACAATAATGATGATGATGATAACGATAACAATAATCAAATATATACATATATTATGTTCTATTGCTCCCAATATGCCTGATACGATTTTTTTTAAAAGCGTATAAGATAGAAACCAAAGTGAAAAAACATATTCCTAAAACAAAATACTCAAAAGAAATTATTTAAGAATGAAAATGAAAACAGAGACCAGAGTCCCGATACTACGAAAATTGTTTGTCATCTCACCAATGCTTGTATAATCGATTCAGCCTCGTCTTCGTTTGCAGCATACTTGTTTGGGAAGTATGTGGAGTTATATGGCAGAACATCCCTGCAGATTTCAGGTACTCTCACGCATTCATCTAAGATGTATAGAACGTATACCGGTATTCGTAAGTAACTTAAAATTGAATGATATTCGAATATTATTTGATCGAAATAGGAAAAGCCGTTATCATTAATAGGTATGAAATAGGTATGAAACGCAGCTCAAAACCGTAGTCCTGAACTGCTACGAACCGTTTCAGAACGTAGTCCGAGTTGTTGTACGAAAATGGATAATATGGTGATGTAATTACTATGGTATTTCCAGGATACAAATAGTTGGTGCTCACGGGAATGTCTCCTGGAAGAGCAAGTAAAAGAGTGTACGAAGTAAGCCTTGGTTTTATGCAAAGTCAATATTAAGGATAGGGAATTTGACGAATCACTTTGAAATTTTGCTTGGGTAATGTTGAAAAAGATATTGCGGAAATACTGTTTTTATAATTTTAGTCAAACAAGGAGAAAAGGAGAATTAAAAATGGGGGGAAAAGAGATAATGTAGGTGGAGTAATAAGAGATCGAGTATCAAATGGAGAAGGATGTTGGATTACTGGAAAGATAGTACCAGAAGCAGAGCCAAAGAGACACAGACAATGTGAGAGAGAGCAAACCACTTGAAAGAGCGACAGCGATGAAAAAAAGGTGCCTCTGAAATATTATATACTTACTAGGTGTGGTCTGGTGTTCGGGGTATGCTGTTGTCCGCGGGAACGGATCTTGTAAAAGAATAAGTATTGCAATCTTTATAACTAAGTTTATCTAAAACAAATTTAATAGGTGACCTTTAAATAAGCTTCTTTGGTTTTCCATGTCTCCCCTGTACATAATCATTATAAACAAAATATCTTGTTGTTTTATTATCCAACTTCATATTAAGTGGCTTAATGGTTTTCTTGGGTTGAAGCTGTGACATCATAATTTGCTTGTTTTGTGAGACACAACAGAATGCTATTCATTTGTAGCATTAAAAGCAACCAAAGGGAATTTTCACCATTATACATCCATCTCCATAATCCCTTATTCTGTGAAAGTAAATCATTAGATTCAAATTGTTCTTTCATACAATAAAATAATAAACACAAACGCCCACAAAAACCGTTTAATGCATCGAGACTCATAATCTAACAGTAAGATGCTTTGAAACATTTGCATCAGGTGCATGCTTATCACCAGAATAAGAGACGTACATAGTAACAAAAAAAGATATTAAAGGTAAATAAACACATACAAGGAAAATGAGACCTTCACAAAAAAGCAAGTTTCGATCGCATACCTGGTAATGTAGTAGTCTCTTGTGGAGAGGGAGCGGTTTGATCTAAAACAAAAATGGTTACATTGGTCATGTCATTACTAATGCAAAATCTAAACAAAACAAAACTGGACTTACTGATATTTCACATAATCAACATAAGGGAGGAACTCGAAAAATACACTGTTACTTAATACTTCAAGAAGCAGGTATTTCATTTTCAGTTGCCCATGCTTATTTTTCACAGAATAATACTAAGATTTGTAAGGTGCCGAATCCACTTGAAGATCAATGCTCAAGGCGCACCTTGTGCAAAAAATGAAATTCCATGACAATCAGACAAAAGTGCAAAAGGAAAGGGAGGGACACGAGAAATCATGGAGATCAAGGTACATGCATTATGATTTTTATTGTAGTTTTAAATCCGAGATAGATCTAATATATAGTTCTGGCTAATGTTGCAAGTGATTATTTAAAATCCGAGAATTTAACAGCAACTATATTGAGAGGATAATTATGCCCATAAGTGGCAATTATAATTTGAACTTAAGGCACATTTTTATCCAAGGGAAAATTTTGATTTCAAATATGGATGCGTGATGAAGTACCATGCAGTTCCTCGAGCACTAACGCAGACCACATAACGACAAAAAATGTAGCTGCTAGATGTTTGTGCCACCTATAACATTGTATAACATTGCTAAAGGGGCTAGAAAATGAGAAATCATGGGGAAAAGCAGGGTGATCTCGGATGAGAGAGGGGGAATGCAGTCGGCCGCTCGAGTTTCAAGAAAAGGGATAATCCATTCTAAACAACTGTGATTTATTGCCGTACGTGTTTCAAATTTTGCGCAATGAAAAAGCCAATAAACAGCTAGTCATATGGAAAAACAATTACATGGCCAGCTCCCTAGGAGAACCTAAGGGGTGTTACGTAATCCGAGGCGACGACGTGTCGGGGAAAGGCAAGAAGTTTAATGGCTAGACTAACTAACCGGAAGTAACTATATTTTGTATTTTGAAATGGTGGAGCATTACACAAGACGTTTCTTCGAGTGAACACGATGAGACCCGTTAAGAGTCTAAACACTTAGAGTTGTTGAGAAATGTGAGAACCCGAAGTGTACGACTAGGCTGAGTTCGGTAAACTTCGTGCTGTCCGAACTGTTATCGCATTAGTCCGACGGGCTCGCATAACGGACGGATTATAGTGTACAAGTAAACAAGCCTTTTGCAAAATTCGTTTTCCCCATAATTTCCCATTTGTTGGCCTCTTTAACAGGAGGGAGCCGCATGGTCTTTAAGCTCGAGCAACGGCTAAAAGACGAGGCACAGTGGGTAGTTTTCTGGGATGTTGTTATTATTCATACGGATCACTAATGTTGTCTGGGTTGATAGTCAAGTCCTCCTAATACCCTTGAATACCACAAATAATAAATAAGAAAATAAAATGTCTTAATTGCAGTGAGAATACATTAAGATGAATTCCTTGAGCAATAAAATCGGGACCACTAATTTAACCACACGAAACGACATTATCTTTTCCATGTGATTATTCTTAAACCCAGAACTTACTTATTCCAAGAACATCGTGAATAAAGGGGAGTAGCCGAGAGACCCTGGCATACACCCCTGGTGAATTGGGAAAGGCACAGTCATCCCCCCAGCTGGTCACGCCCACAAGATGCCATCTTCCGTCAGCTCCCTCACATACCATAGGGCCTCCACTATCACCCTAGAAAACAAAAATAGTGCAACAATGAAAGAGTTTTAGCGAAAAATGGAGTGAGGTGAATGCAGTGGGACCTCTAAGGACCATTTAAAATGAAAATTGTTTGACCTCCACTTCCATCCTTCCCCCTCCCCATTTGCCGGCTGTTTACTGGGTCATAAAGCAACAATTCCCTTATAATGAAAGATCCCTGTCGTTCCCAGTAGACGATTCAGAATAAAATAATGATAGCAATGTACAAAAAATTGCTTGAAGATGATGCCCAAGTGTAACGAAAAAAAGTTTAGTGTAATACTAGTAATAATCAAAATCATGAAACTTTTGATGTAATGATGATAATGGTGATTGTAATAGAAATGTTAATTTTGATAGACCTATTCTAGTACTACTACTACTGATAGTAAAGATTATGGTGATGCTATGGATTAATGTACAGTGCACGTCCGCCACATAAAGAAAGTCCTCAAACAATAAAACAAAAGGAAAGTTATAAAAAAAAGGACTAGCATGCACATGCGAAGTTGCTATAGAGTAGGCACTGTTTTAATATCTTCTTAAGATGACCTTACTTGACATGTGTCTATCCCACCCCGTTCGTATCCAGCGCATATCATACGCTCTGTGACCCTATCTTGACCCAGGAGCGATCCACAAACGCCATTCTCAATCAGACGGACAACTGCTTTCTGCATAATGTCACCGGCTTCTGTAACACAAAAAGGAATGTGTAATTGATAGCCAATTAAATGCTCATAACGCAACTTAATAAGTTAATGCAAATGGCAACTTGAAAATTTAGTGTGACTGTGTGTGATCGTTAATAAGTAGATCTGTAATTTTCGCGCTTTTTTTTCTTAGTGGAGTGAAGGCAGATCAATATGATCAATTCTGCAGTGGACTTGACATGATTAAAAATTAAACCATTTCAAAAACATGCATTGTGTTTTCATCACTGCAGTGGCTGCATGCCTTATGTTTATAAGAAAGAAATCATCATTCATGCAGACAAATGGGACTAGCATTTCTAGAAAGTTTTCTTAGGTATTCTCTCTTTAAATCTAGTAGTTTATTTTGACACATCTGCACCATTTCTTCATTTATTCATCAAAGATTTATTTAAAATTTCCAAATGATGCAAATTCTTGAGGCCTTAGCACTCATGTCAATGTACTTTGACTAAATACGGGCCTGCACACGTGATCAAAGGTATTGGGCTAAATACTCTGAGCTCCACCCCAACCCCTGGGGAGCGTTTCATGAAGAGTCTTGTCGGTGATTTTCACCGACTAATTTGCTCTCAGCCAATCAGATGAGAGGATTTTCAGTAGCTTATAACAGTTGTCAGTGAAAACCACTGACAAAACTCTTCATGAAACGCTCCCCTGATCATGCTGATGCAACACAGTCTGCATCGTACCTTCCCGAGTATCTCCCCACCCAGAGACCAGGCACCTGTGATAGTCCTTTGTCTCGCTCACAGACTCGGCCAAACACGCTGGCCTCACAAAGTCCGAGAACTCGACACTCTCTGATAACCTGATGAGTGCAATATCGGCATCAGAGCCTACATAGTCTGGGTGGAGGATGACCTCAGCGGGAGGGATGCTGCGATGATAGTCTGTGTACGACGAGAGACGCAGGTCACCTAAAACAACCCGGTCCAGTGAGAAGTCAGGGTCTCTGTACAACAGCATAACAAAAGGAGGACTTCAGTATTTCTTCATTCAGACATATTCTTTGAAATTGAGGGCATGAGGAGGATACAATATGACTGCGAACTGAATTTTTTTGTAATTATTTCTGTAGAATCCATCCTATAAATTAAATCATTATCAATAACATGGTTTTCATTATGTCAAGCATACGATATGTAACACTGGAGTAATGCCCAAAATTTGTTTACAAATTATAATTTTCTCTCAATAAGCTTTTTCATTTACTATCTTTTGTCCATGGTTGACCATTAATGGGTCAGAAAGGAGAGCATCTTGGGTATTTGATTCCAGTTCATCGTGACTTGGCCATGAACCAGAATGCCTGGTGGTTAAGTCGCTGCCCAGCAAGCTGTAGATGCGGGTTCGAATCCCGCTGGTTCAAACTTTTTCTGACATGTGATTTTCATTACAGATCGAGCATACGCTCTTCAACACTGGGATAATACCAAAAATTTGTTTACAAACATGATTTTCACTTCGAATATTCATCAATCGTTCATGCCTGCAAAAGCAACAGAAAATACATACAACTTTTCGAGTGAATAGATGCGATCGACTACTCACATGCAATGTGCGGCGGTGATGACCCATTCATTCCCTACCAGGGTACCGCCACAAAACTGACCCTGCCTCAGGTCAAGCAGGTAAACCATCCACGGGAATTCCCCTTCTTTAGCATTAACTCCGCCCACTACTCGAGACTGGTCTGGGGTATAAGCTGGACGTGTACCACAGATTGTTGTGTCTAAGAGATCTATATATACGAGAAGGGCCATCAGTCATGTCAAATTTTTTTCCATGTATCAATTAAACAGTATATCAATTTAATTCAGTTTGAAATTAGGTGACTAAAGAAAAGAATGATGGATGGACATGTCAGTTAAAGAATACATGCACATCGTTCTTTCTTTGCCTGCATTGTATGCCACCCGACAAAGTTTACGGCATTTTTAGAGCGTATCTTTTTGGCTGAGAAGCTGTCACCTGACATTCAACATTTTTTTGGTGCAATATGACAGATATTAACCTATAAATACAGAACTTTATTTCTGTTGCCATTATGCTAACCTCGGCCTAGCTGGAATTTTGGCGAAATATATTGCTGTCACCTGACATTCAACATTTTTTGGTGCAATATGACAGATATTAACCTATAAATACAGAACTTTATTTCTGTTGCCATTATGCTAACCTCGGCCTAGCTGCAATTTTGGCGAAATATATCTTCAGTCATATCAGTCGGGAAATTCTGAATTGTCGGTTCATGTGTTCTGTTCCAGTGAGCGCCGGAGCATGCAATAATTATATCATCATTTACATTAAAGCCTGAAGGATTTAACAATATATATTTTATGATCCGAGGAACAAAACTGATTGCAAAGTAGTAAAATCTCGTACCCCAGGTTCTTAAACCAAGTCAATGCATTAGCTCTATTTGGCAAGACAATCCCAATCACCTTTCCCTCGGATAGGACTTTGAACCACAGGTCCCCTCCCCAGCTTAACAAGCATACAAGTTTTTTCCTCGCAGTCAGATAAAATGAACTAATTTCATTAAGAAGAGAGAGAGAGAGAGAGAGAGGTGATATAAGAGGGATAATGCGTGTTGAACATTTAATGCAAATACTTGTATCTGCATATTGTACCTCCGTCAGGTTCGTTACAGAAGCCATCGGGGCCAGCTAATGAGTCAGGGAAGCCAATGCAATCGATGGGCCAATCTCTTCCAACATACGTCTCATAGGAAACACGGAATTCTTCCTCCACTTGCAGACAAGCAGAGCGGCAGGGTCTCCGGGTGGGGCCTTGGTGGATGCATTGTGGGTAAAATATTTGGCAAATGGTCTGTAGCATCCCACCAGACAGGATTGTACCCGGTGTGTTGCGTATAATCTAAAGAGAAACATACCATACTAGTACATAAGAAAATCAGATTCAGGATTTCACATGACACAGCCTCGTACTATACGAGTCTTGTTTAAAGTTTATAGCAGTCAGTATAAGTCTATATAAGCATTAAACTCATTAGTCAATCATAACAATATTCTATACTTTAAAATTATATCTGTGAGAGCTGTGAAACGCATTAGTAACTTGTAAAAAATCAAAATTTGTCGAACTAAAGATCGTGGATTCGAATCCATCCCGGGCAGATGACTGAAGCCTACGTTGTATGTTAACGAGCGCCTCCCCTGTTTCATGGACGAAGGCTATTTTTTTCAGTGGAAAACACTCCGTCCCTCGGATAGGACGTTACATGAAGGCCCCTGTAGAGGAGTGCCTTCACCTTTGCACGTTAAGAACCCACTGACCTATTTTAAGAAGAGTAGGGGGAAACTTCGGTGTTGCGGGAAATCTGCACAGCCAAATAATTAATTATAATGGGAAAGACTCGAGGGTCAAGGTGATTATGTTCGCCTTTCCCCTCCCATGCATAATGAAGCCAAATATCTAATGATAATCCCAAAACTATAATGGCCAGCCCACCCCTGGATGTAATGATTCAAAGCATTTCGCGCCATTTGGGATTCATGAACCCTTTAAAAGCTTACCTCGTTCATTGTGTAATTGGCCTCCTCCAAACTATCAGCATGACTGTTGGGAAAGTATGTCTCGTTGTAAGGTAGCAAACTGCTACATGATGGATGCATGGCAGTACACGGAGCTATAGTGGTGGTGTAAAAAAAATATCCTATTTCATCAAAGATCATGATCAAATTATGTCTGGCTGGCGGAAGACAGCAAAACACTTTGTAAAGAAGGATCACTTGGCTCGAGGAAGTGCACAGGAGTGGCAAAAAGCTTGCCCACCAAATCTTGGTTGTAGAAACTTGAAATAATTATTTCAGTACCGTTCCAGTCTTTTTTTCAATGAATAGATTTGTCAGTTTGAGCAATTACAACATTGCAAATTTCTCGGTAACAAATGAAATAGTACGCTTAGTTGCCAGGTCATGTATGCAGGCGGTATGATCGAAGGCGTTACATTGTAGTATTTTCTAAGACTATCAATATAAGTAGTTTGATGATTTTCAACAGTTCATCCGTCATTCTGTCGTAAGGCATTGGGATCCTATCACAAGTTTATGCATATGGATATTGAGGTATGGTCATAGAATTGTACTTCCAGAGAAGGTTTTTAATTGTAAATTGGTTCATTTGAGAGAACGAAACTTAACTCGAGTTAAGAAAACATTCTGGAAATCACTATCTGCCAATCGTAGGAGAGACGTTTGGCACACATGGGTTGGAATACAAGATCGATCCCTTTTCCTTCTTTGCCCAATACGCAAGCTTTTTTGTTGTTTTGAGAGTCTTGTAACAGACATCATCAATAAGCGTTAGTGTCCAGTGTATGTTCTAGTTGATTTTCTTTATCCCTGGCAGCCAATCAGAGCTCGTCATATTCGCGCATTAAATTTCACCGTTTCCGTCTATATAATTTTGGTTTTCGGCTTTCTGTTCATTCATGCGATTTTCCTCTGACAAAATATGCATGTTGAAAAGCCAAAGTATGTGTGTGTTCAGTGGTATTTTCCGATTTTGCGGAACCAGACCTTTATCCAGTTAATTTTGTGAGTGAGAACCGAAATTAACCAGAGAGGAATGAAGAAAGAAATGTCACATTCTGACCAATATCAAAGCTGCACAGTATCTCTAAAGTTCGAAATTTCTAATATCATAATTCTCTTCAAAGAATTGAAATAACGTTAAATACCGCTGCGAAATGTTCGTTGAGGATAAGATGGTAAAAGATACAGTCACGTTTCAGCGACTGTGGCACTAAGGCCTAACAACTTTCATTTTAAGGTTTAACGTGTTCTTTGAAATACAAAGAATTCATCCTTACGACAATACTCTTCATCGCTAAAATCTCCACAGTCATTGTAATCATCGCACATTGAAGACGTGTCGATGCATA
>CM057155.1:21445570-21700570 GCA_029962745.1 Echinometra lucunter | reverse complement strand
AAATGTTCAGATATCTTTCCGTCTTTACAAGACAGGAATGCGGGTTGCTGATTGAAGACGATAAGTTTCCATGATGAAACACTTCTCTTGCTCATAGACTTCTGTCAAATGAAAATTCTGCCAAATCCTACAAATCAGGTCAATAGGGTCGAGATAAAAACTGACATAAACAACCTCATAAAATTCACTTTCAATTTCAATTTAAACACATTTATTTCTAATTATTCAAATCTTTACTGCCTTTTCGTGGTAAGGTCTTCTAGTGTACAGATATCAATTTATATGTACTGTTCACCACCTATCTATGATGCTCCTGGCAGTACTGCGATTGGCTGCACTATCTGTTTTTGGTTCATGATCTGACTGTGTTTTCCTTTCAAAGGTTTACAGAACCTGCCAAGAAGCCCAACGCTTGAAGTTAATCCAGTACTCTTTCCCAAGAAATTCTCCACAAAAATTCCTAACATTCATGGCCGTACGCGGCGGAAGGGCGGTGGGGGGGGGGCCGGCCCCCCCCCCCCCCAAATTTCAAAAACTTAAATTTTATTACTCAAAATTTGCACAAAATCCACCAAAAGTGTACACCAAATCCTTCCATTTCACTTTCAAAAATGCAAGAGAGCCCTCGTGACCAGCTCGGTCGCTTTGCTCCCTCGCTTTTGAGCTTCTTCAAAAAATTTTACGCTTCTTGCCCCCCCCCCTAAAAATATTTCTGCGTACGGCCCTACTAACATTTCAATCCATACCTGTTATGGGGGAAGGTATAGTAGTGGTTTCTGTTTCTGGCCACGGTCTTGTGATGGGAGGCATAGCAGTTGTGAATTCATCTGTACGATCTAAAACAAATACAGGCAAAGATTCTATTCAGCTTATCTTTTTTATTTCTCATAAGAATACATATTAAAGAGACCATAATATTCACCCAGATCTCAAATTCGGGCATTTTCTTTCAAATATGTACATAGAGTTAGAAATCGGAAATAAATCACTTCGATGTCAAGTAATATTGTGTCATGTTTCCACCCATCGGCAAAGTGAATCAGCAAATGTCAGTTAATGATTATGCTGATAATTTATCAGTTACTGGGTTCAGAGGGCATTTGTCCTTAAAACTGAATGTTTAACGGCCAAAAAGCAGGTGTTCCCCCAGAAAGGCAAAGATCAAGAAAACTATTATTGTGCATTATACAAAAATATATAATTTGCATGAAAACGATTACATAACTGGCCCTTGTACCCATGTATCATAGGAAATCATGATACAGGCAGTAAGTTCAGTAATGACATACTCGGTAGACTAGGATGATTTAGTGTGGTACTCGTTCTTAGTAATAAAAATTGTGACAAGCATAACATGCTAGCATATAGACAAGAAATTTACTTTTATTTGTCATCTAATTAAATACTAGTAACTTACTGTCAACAGCCTGGAGCAAAGCTTTGAATCCGCCTCCGGAAACTGTCCAATCACTCTTGAAAACGAACCAAAATTCCCGTTCGGGTATAAAACCTGATATGAGTTGTGTGAGGTTGTTAAGTAGTTCAGAAAATTCAATCACAGCAGTGCTCTCGTTAGTAGGATCCCGTCCTCTCCCGACAGTCAACGTGTCGAACATAGGCTCCATTGAGAAGGCTTCAAAGATAATGTGAGCCCTGGTTCCCTCTTGCACATCGAATAGTAGCGTTCGGGTCACGTGATTAGGATATGGATTCGGAAAGTCAGGTGACGTAAAGTAGATTGGAGAGTCAGGGAAGAGCATTATGTAGCTGTCCTCATCACCTAGGAGAATATTTGAAAGGTTTTATCCAGAAAAGACTATCAAGTATTCCACAAAGATACAAGGAGCATTTTCAAAAATTGGTAATGATAGCCATTAGGTTAAGTGTTTGCAAACCCATTAATTGGAATTTAACCAAGTCCAAGTTGATCAAACTCTGACGTATTGGGCAAAAGAATATTCTGAAGTTCGTACTTCACTTAGTAGTGATTAAAGTGATATCCAGCAAACAATACTTACCAACTCGTGGTATACAATTGTCGGTGAGTTGGAAATCGTCGATCGCAATGTCGCCTTGAATTCCTGTACCAGTGGTACCCTCAATGATGATCCACCCAGACCCTAACACACTGAGATCGACCTCGCCAACAAGCCACAGATCGCCCTTCTCTCCCGACGCGATCCATAGAAGCTGTGACGTCATGGTGTAGTCCTCGACGTATGCAATGCTCAACGTCCCTATATCTAGACCATGCATGTTATAATAGAATCTGAAGCACAGAGGGTTGTGAGCGTTGATCCTTGGACTGATGAGACGAGCATTCCTGTTTGGGCTCTGGAAAGAAGCCTCGATATGCATGTAATGTCCACCTGAAATCAACATTCATACGATGAAATTTGATACTGCATATGCAGAGACAGGTACTAGATATGATTAGTCATCAAAGTTTAGAGCATAATACTGTTAAGATCGACATGTGTCAAACGAAATTACTGATATTACTGATATAATGCAGAAATGGAAAAAAAGAGAAAATGCAAATTAATTCCAAATGGATTCTTGGAAGAGCGAAGGAAAAACTCAAGTATAAAAAGGAACTTACAGACTGATGATGGGATAGTCTTAGAAGGGACTTATAAAAATACAACCTTTTAGGTACAGGAACTACCCTGAAGATAGTTGCTAACTGCAGTACCCCTTTTCTCATTATTTACTTTCTTTGGTGTCATTTGGGAAGGAGCTACCCCAAACATCAGTGACCATGGTGACCAAATGAAATACGATGGTGAGCAAATTATTTCTTCTCGGAGAAAATTTCATTCAAGGTGAGATATGAATGATTCACAACGTAAAGTAGTTTAAGACCTATAAACAAGGGATATGTCGGCAAAAGGCCGAAGACAGTGGTGTAATATGGTCTGAGCGAGTAAAGATTGGATACTTAAAATGAACAATGAATCAATTAAGGTCATTTTCCCAAATCAACTACCTGTTAAAAGAAAAAAAAAACATAACTTCTCGCAAAACATGAAAACATGCCTAAACATCCTAAGATGATTCTTACTTGAGTTCCTATAGGTATGATCATACTGTGGTCCAGTGAAAGATGTGGGCGTCCTCCCTGATCTTTGAGTCCAGTCAAGATCATCCCGTTCAGCCACTTGCTTCCAACCACACAAGGATTGCTCGAAGTTACAGTTCACAGAAAGCAGTGAATAATGATCTGGAGCTTTGATATTGATAAAGGACATGTTTATTACGTGGAATGAACGAAGATATCTGTTCAATGCATTCATAGTCATCAGATAATGCTACGTTTGTATGGTTTAACCTACGTAATGTGTATCTTAAGCATGTCAGAGCTGATCTTGTGTCGTGATAATGGCATCGCATCAAGAAGGAAATTGATTAAAGTGATTCCAAATGAGCTATCTTACAGTAGATGAGTTGTCTGAACAAATTAGATTTAAAAACAATTGACGAAACAGAAGAACTACGATCTTAGCATTTATATGGACAATATATCTTAAAATTCGACCTCACCAAGACAAGTGAAACCAGATGAAAAGTCTTGACACTCAGCGTCCCGATAGCATGAATACTCGTTACAAGACAAGTCAGACGGATCTGATTATAAAAAGGGAAGTCAGAAGAAACAATTTTATACATGCCAAAGAACAAGAAAGAACAAAAATGTTTAATAGCAAGGAAAGGAATACCTGGTAAGTTGGCGAATGATACTTGGGCTAGCATGCATTACTAACTTTCACTTGTATGCCAAAGAGTAACGTTCACATTTATAAGCTACATGTATGTCAAAGTCCTATTTTTCAGTCATCTTTTTAAAAAAATTCTATCATTTTAGATTGCGATTCAAAACTTCACATTTTTAAAATTGTAGTTTTTTAATCAGCAATTCCCTCTTGCACATGAATTATACATCTGAATTTAAACCAAATCACCCTCCTTTCCTTGAATTCGAATGACAATTAAATCAATATAAAAAGGTGGCTGTAAAAATGAAATCTTTTTAGTCACCTGTTATAAACCTGGCTTCGACGGTTGCATTAAAACCCCTGTCTCCCACCTCGCCATCAGACTTGATCCTCATCCAAGCATTTGGGTTTGCAATCCGGTAAAAGGTTCCAAAACTTCGATCGGAGTCCGAAATGACGGTGCTCAGATCATTGGGGTTCCCCCCGTACCCGATGAACAGTTTGTCGTAAGGTCGCTCCATGCTTACATAGGAGAAGGTAAAGTCAAGTGTGTTAGGATCGCTGGCTGTGATAATCAGGACCTTATCGATGTTGTTAGGGTAATGATAAGGCCAGAAGGAGTTCCTTGGTGAGGTGAATTGCTGGTAATCACCCAAAGAGAGGACTAGATGAGTTACTTCATTGTCGTCATCTACGGAAAAAATAAACAATGAAAATCCAATAAGTTCTGTTTAAATGATTAAGAAAATGAAATGTAAAGGAGCACGAACAATATAAAGTATAACATAAAATCCAAGTTGGAACTAATAAAGGGATGAACACTGCCTGAACTGATATTACAGGATGATCGGCAGTCATGGCTGTAACATGCACTTGCTTTCTTCCTTTTTGTATCAAGACTTCAACCAGTCATTGTGGCATGTAACAAAAGTCGCTCTCCGAACGTGAGTATTAGTGGAACGCATTTTCACATTTTTCCGACAATAAATGTCTCCAAAGAAATCTGAGGATGGGAAAGGTCTAGAGTATAAAAACCGTAAAAAATTATTTTTTGGAAAAAAAGAAGCATATAGGGCCTACTGTAAATAATAAAAATAAATAAAGGGAGAGAGAAACCCTCTTTTAATAATGCCATCAATTAATGCAATCATCATTTGTATTTGGCTGCTGCCACCATGCTACATACCGTTCAGTTGTGTTGCATTAGTTATGGCTAGTATGTCTTGAAGATAATGCGACACCTTGGTGTAGACACCTGGATAGTTTGGTCTCCCACAGCCGTAGCCAAAGCTCGTGATACCAACCAGATGAAAGCGACCATTTTGATCTTCACATTGGAGAGGCCCTCCAGTATCACCCTGGTTGCACAGAACAAATATTATCAATTCTAAAGCATGTAAACTGAAAAAAAAAAACCGACCATCTTCATCCTCACATGGGAGGGTCCATAATTATAATTCTGGTTTTTAAAGAACATTATGAAGATCGTGTACATAACATAAAACACTTAAAAGATAAATAGATAAGACTTTACTTTTAATTATCAGGTACTGCAGGATATCATTGCTCTGTTTCGTTACTTATGATTCTTTGTTTATTAGAATTAAAAGTCATGTTGCTGAAGATAGTATCATATTCGAAATAGATGAGATGCAAAATACTAAACAAGAGAGCATTTCAAGTCAATATTAGATAACATGAATCCAGATATCCTTTGAAGGTTTCGATGGCGCTGGTACGAATGGGTGTAGAAGGCTTCACGGTTCACCAAGTATTCTTTCTTGAAGATGAGTATGGTCCTGAAAAGGACCTACTCACTCTCGACGTTTCGGTAAGCATGTTCTTACCGTCCTCAGGAGAATGAGTAACTTTTAGGAAAAGCATGAATCCAGAAGCTTACCTTTTCATTGCAGATATGTCAATTTGACAAATATTAAAAAGGTGGGTGAGAATAAGTCTTATGGTTGTTTATCTAACGAGCGAATGGTAACATGTCCTCTGGAAAACCCTATTACTTTGGCAAGGTAAATGGACGGTTAATCTCTTACCTGGCATGCGTCCATCTGACCTGACAAGTGACCTGCGCAGATCATACCCGTTGTGATTTGGCGGTCAGAGTAGAGTTCTTGACATTCCGAATGATTGAAAAGGCTGACAGTTGCTTCTTGGAGTGTGTCTGATACAGCACCACCTACAGCATGTACAATGTATAGGATTCACATAAGAAACAAATTTGCCAAAAAAATATAAAGAAATGGCTTTTTAAAAAACTGTAAAATAGACAAGCCCTTAAAAAGGTATTTTAAAATCAACCTGCATGACCTGGTCAAAAAATGATGCAGCTCAAGTTAGAATGATGCACATCAACTTGAAAATTACACGATGCTGAGACACTGCCACTTTCTCATATATGATTTACAAGATATTCTACACAACAGAGCCGGAGTGGGGTAGAATTTCGGTTGGGGAATTTCGATGCAACCGGCCCTCTAGCCTTGTCCACAGATTACAGATAAGGGAACAGAAGTTGGTATTACGGTAACGTCTGCAGTCAGCTCTTTATCTTCGCCTACAAACTGACTCTGATCGAACCCAGGTTTGAGGTGTCGTGGTTCATTCACTTGTCTCTCACTCTAAGGGTTTAGGGTTCGAATCCCAGCCCGTCACTAACGTCTTTAGCAAGACATCAGTCCACATTTGCCACTCTAAAAGAACAGCAATATTATGCTAATGAGGCTTCCTTTGGTAAACAAAATTATCATTATTATTATTAGTCTGTGTCCCGTCTTTCTGATGGTGACATTAAAGCTCGGTCCCCAACGTAAATAACCACAGCTCACTGATTCACGTCTGTAAAGCGCAATTACACACACATTGTTTTGTTTTCCTTATTTCCTTTATTAGAGATTTCATTCAAAATAAATTATTACATGTAAATCAATGCATGCAATTCCATATCTTCCTTTTTGATTTCATTACATAATTGGATAAATTGATTAAATATTCACAAATCAGTGAGCAAAGAAAAAATAGAATGAAATAAATTACAAAAAAAAAACCAAGCACACACTCACACACACACACCCTCACACGCAAAAATCTAAATGCCTTCAAGTCAATGTACTGTGTATCCCGGTAGAAATCTCTCCAGTCCGCTGCTGTTACGCGCAATGTAATAGAACACTATAAAAACAATTTCATTTTCTCGTCATGCTCATGTTCAGTAATCTGTTGCAGATTATCCATTCACGGAAATTTATGTTATAAAACTTTTATTAATCAGCATCTCCATACCTTCCACTGTATGTCCCCATCCAGTGACGTAGCAAGTCTTGTACTGGCTGTGATCTGCATTCTCTCCTAGGCATATCGGTATGATGTAATCATTCACAAACTCGACCTGAGTTTGGAACCTGATGATGGCAATATCATTCTCTATGGTCTGACTGTTGTATTCGGGATGGGCTAGGCCTTCTATGTCCAACTCCATGTGATAAGGTGATGTCATTGAAAGTTTCAGGTCACCCAGGACCGCTGTTTCAAATTTGTCACTGTAAATCAAAAGTAGGGTAAATGGTCAAATTTCAGTATGCTCAACAGGCACGTGATATACCACAAAGTGTATTCAAAATCAAAGGATATATCGCTTTGACATTTTATCATATATTCCACATTACGACAAACTGAGACCCAACCATATCAAGTAGTATTTGTGATTAATTTAGAAATCGACAATTATTATTATCCTGTTACCTGGTTACTTCACATCTCCTTCAGCGTCGTCTATGAAATGTCAATAATGTGAAGCAAATGATGTTGCGGAATGACTGAAGCAATACATTAACATAAAAAATAAAAAAAATATCTGGTCAATATTTGTCAACGTGTGAGAAACTTTCAACTTTTTTTAAAAAAAAGAACAATAACTATGGTTTGGGAAAAGGAAAATGCGGTCTATAAAGTTATCCTTGCTCACATACGTTTGTTTGAGAAACTTTCAACTTTTTTTGATAAAAAGAACAATAACTATGGTTTGGGAAAAGGAAAATGCGGTCTATAAAGTTATCCTTGCTCACATACGTTTGCTTAAGTAGGTTCCACTGCAATTATACATTTTCTTTCTTTCTTTCTCTCTCTCTCTCTCTTCCTCTGTTGACTGCGGTAGAAAATTGCAAGTAAAAATGAGAAAACTTACACACAGTGAGCTGCAGAGAGAGCTGTTCTGCTATCAATGACTACAGCAGCGCATCGATGAACATTGGAGCGATCTCGGAGAGAAACCATCCAGGGCCAGTCCCCGAGCTGAGTTGGTGAACCACCGATGATACGGGAAGAGGATGGCGAGTAGGCTGGACGATATCCACATTCTTTAATTGCTGTACCGGTAAAGCACATGAAAAACAACGATTTCAATAGTTTAGATAACCTCACACATTGCCGAATTTTCCTTAAAAACTCACTTCTAAAAGTTTGATTATCAAGCGTTTTATATATAAAAAGCTTCAATTTGAAAAGAGTGATATCCTACTGAAGGCTTCTAACTCTTATATCTCCTTATCTATTGCCAGATTGACAAACAGGTAGTCATCATATTTTTCTTCATTTTTTTCTTCAAATTTCTCCTCCCAGCTCTCTCTACCCTTCTCTCTATACCTGTACAATAAACATCCTAATGTTACATACAAATTGATTAATCTTGGAAATATTTATGGGGAAATCCCAGGTATTTTTTGTTTCATAAGTAACCGAAATCATGTTTTTTTTTTACGTATACCTCGAGATCCTATCGATCGAGTGGAAAGCCCTACAATAACCGTAATCAGAGAAGAAAAGTGTATCCGTATCGAATTTGTTTATGGTTTAGTTTTGGTAATGCGAGGGACGGCATATTATGAACAAATACATTGCACTTGTTCTTGTAAGTTAATCTTGCTCGTATGCATCAACCATCCAATTTTTACCTGATCCACAATCTGTGCCTCCATATCCATCTTCACAAGTACAGAAGTAAGATCCCGCTGTGTTAGTACAAACTCCGCGATTGCTACAAGGATCTGGTATACTGCATTCATCAAAGTCTTCATATCGCAGAAAGAAAAAACCAAAAAGTTATGGTAATTTGAAGTAATGAAATATGACAATGAAAGTAGCATTAAAGTCATCATGAAAGAAAGGAAAAAAAACAACAAGATGTACTTTTGTGAGAAAAACTGATTGTGAGTTGGATGTCGAGCTCGGCGTATCGAGCTGGGCTTACCATATGAGCATGTAGTACGCCGAGCTCGACATCCTAAAGTTGCTCTAAATTTTGGTGTGTGTGTGTGTGTGTACTAAGGCTTGCTAAGTAATTATCAGTGACACTTCGTGCGCAACAGACGCAAGGTTCGACTCACGCTAGGCGTCACTGCTGGCGTTAAAGTGATTACACAATGGTAAAATATTATTTGATATGTGATCGAGAATAGAGTTCTAAGAAGAATAACATTAAAATTTTGATGATTTTCAATCGAAATCAATGCAATTTGGCTAATTTTCTCATGAAAAATCAAGAGTTGACCCAAAAATTTGAGTATGAGGTATGACGTCAAAGTGGGTACCCAGCTTCGCGTATTGCAGTTGTGCTGCGCGCTAGACTGTACAATATGTATTATACCTTGCGCGCATTTTGCTAGAATTACGCGACAAGGTACCCACTTTGACGTCATTTTGACGTCAAAGTGGGTACCCAGTTGAAATTGGGTCACAGCTGAGGGGTCAAAAATATCCTGAAATCATACCACATTTGGGGGTTTCCTTGGCAACACGACTTTTTAAAAAACTTTAGGCATATGATTTTCTGCTGATAAAATCATGCTCTTTTAAATGAACTAACATTGTTTCGGCATTGGGTACCCCCTTTAAACCTCGTCAGTGATTGCTACCGTCTTTTGCGCATCCTGAAAGAATGATATCGTTTATATAAGTGACTGCCCAATGACCAGTGCAAACGGTGTATAGTTTAATTGCCTTCACATTCTTGATCGATTACCGCGGGTACTGACGCGAACAAAAAGACACCTCGCATTAGCAGGGCTTAAGTCTTACCTACGTCACAAGCACTGCCTTCCCACCCGGTTTCACATAAGCACGAGTAAGATCCATTAGCCGGGCTTAAGTCTTACCTACGTCACAAGCACTGCCTTCCCACCCGGTTTCACATAAGCACGAGTAAGATCCAAGTGTGTTGATACATTCACCATGCCTGCTACAAGCATCCGTAGAACGGCATTCATCAATGTCTAAGATAAGTATTAAAAGAAACCACAATTGTCAAATGCCAATATCACAAAGTTTACACTATGAAGCAGTAAAACAAAATATATGTAGTATGTTACTAGTACTCATACAATGAAGCATTCATTAACAGGTTTTATTAGTTATCATGGTAAGAAATAACACGTTTCAATTGAATGCCATTAAGGAAAATAAACGCTAAAGGCATTCACTGCAAAGAAAAATGATCAATATCCTAACCCAAAAGAAACAGAAGCAAAATAATATATGAGGGATTCCCAATTAGATTTAATGTTAAATATATTCACATGATTAACCTACCGGATTCACAGTAAGTACCAAAGAACCCGGAAGCACAGATACAGGTGACAGAGTCTGTAAGCTCCGTACATGTTCCTCCATTCTGACAGAAATCGTCGGTACATTCTTCGCGCTCTGTATTAAATAGAGGATACATGATAGTTACAACATGTATTTTGTTAAAGCAATAATGTGCAATACACATAAATTTGAGACATAATATTACGAGTAACTCAATATAATTATTAGTATACACTGGTGTCATAAAACGCTAGATATTTACAGACAAATGAAGCAGTATATTATGGTCTATACTGGCTTTGAATCATGATAGTGTTGATTGATCTGTTCTTCTTAGCAATCTGCGGTTAGGAAATGAAATTTTACATAATGGATCTCAACCTTTGATAAGAAATGTTGCCATAGCCCGTTTACAACTATGCCATTCCCGATTAATGGCCCATTTAGATGAGAGACTATTGCATGAAATGGCATCTTTCAGACATGGGAACACAAGTGCACATTCATCGATATCTGGTTAACACATTTCATCGCAGATAGACAATTCACGTTGAAAGAAAACTATGCGAATTTTACAAAAAAAAACATTTTATTTAAGATTTTACCTAATATCTTACATAATGGTTCTCAATCCTTGATACGAAATGTTGCCATAGCCCGTTTACACTTATTACCAGATTTAGCTGAAAAGACTTAAATTTGTTGACGTATCAGGACGTTTTATATTGTACTTGTATTTCCAGGTGAATATGATATAATTATGCGCAGAAGTTGGGGCCATGGATGGTGAATAGGAATTATCTGATATACAACTACTGAAGCATTACGTGGAATCTTTGATACTTCGATTATAATAAATAATTTCGGGGTTTTTTTCATTATATAGAGAGCATAGTTTTGAAATTCTGAATTATACTCTTCATCGCAAGAAGGATATAAATAAATGTAGAAAGATAGGAAAAATCTCCTGAAGTTTTGTCAATTCCAAGTTGTTTTTTTTTTCAACATTCAACTGTCACGAGTTATCATTCTTAGATGTGATTTGATTTCACTTACCAATCTCACAGTCTGCGCCAATCCAACCAGCTTCACATGTACAGATGTAAGATCCTTCCGTATTGGCGCAAATTCCGTGATTGCTACATGCGTCGGGAATACTGCATTCATCAATGTCTGTACAGCGAGAGAAGAAAGATTCAGGTACGCAGGTCATCAATGAATAGGATCAGTAACAACTCTGTAGGCCTATAAGACGGGGCCTAGATACACTTAAGTGTTATGGGGTCGGGAACATATGGGACACGATTTATTCTTGGGCATGCCACTGATTATAATCGATTGCTGAACATCGTTTTGGGGAAAGTAAGTTGCCTATGGACAAATCAAGCAAGGTGAAGTTCACCAACGTAAATGAGAAGATACATTGATTATGATCAGATTGAATAAAAGACAATGATACTTTCCTTTTCATGATATTACCCCCTTCCCTCCACCACAGAGTTCGCACATACCGATTTCACACTGAAAGCCAGAGAAACCAGATGAACACAAACAGGAAATAGCGTTGGTTTCCTCCATGCAGGTTCCTCCATTTTGACAGAAATCGTCAGAACATTCTTCGCTACCTGAGAAATTGGGATACAAAAAATACGAACGTTCGACTTACCGCTTTGATGTGAAAACACTGAATGCTTTCTGAATAGTCGATTGTTCATAATAAATATATCTTATTGTACTTTTATTCACTTTTGCAATACATACCCATGGAAATGATCACTGCAAGTAAGCTACTATTTTTAGTTTTAGAACACTTAACCATTAAGATGCCAAAACCTCGCAAAGAGATCTGTATAGCGAATATGTAGCTGGCACAACAGGCGTTAGGGAAGAGGCGGACTTGGATTAACATCTAGTTAGAGAAATTGTGAGCAGTCCTATCAACCTATTAGTCGGCCAGACATCGAGTTGCAAATGGGAAAACGTCCTTATTCCCCATGGTCAGTCGGCCTTAATTTCAGGGCTATAAATGCCTCAATCCAATATAAAGAAAGAAATAAAACAAACTTCTAGGGGACGCCAAGAATGGGTTGCGATATGATAGGTCGGTCGGTAATTTTTCAAAAAAAAGAAGAACGAGTGAGGGGAATCAGACGAGTAAAAGACTATGTTTTCTCGTTACTCTTGAAAATAATGGGAAGAGTAGAAAAGAAAAAAATAATGGTTATCCCTTCTACGCCAAAACATTCGTAAAGGATTCGTTTTCAGGTTGTGTACGTAAGAGGTGTGAATATGGCATTAAACGAAAGGAGTAGTATACTTCTTTGAGAAAAACTGCCGGTGCCGATTAAGGTCATATTTCAGTGCAAGACATTCTGATTTATGTAATGCAAAATACAAGCGCAAGTTACCAGTTGCATTTCTGAAATATGATCTGTGTTCATTTGCTAAAGAAGAAGTCAAGAACAATCTAATTTTGATTTTAATTTTTTGAGACATTAAAATCAACCCGTTGAATACTGACTTTGCCCTTTTCCAGTCGGCAACGAGTTAAGTCATTGTAAAGTAATTAATACTCACTGAATCCACAGTTGAGTCCGGTGAACCCACTGGGACACTCACAGGTATACGATCCGCGTTCATTAGTACAAGTTGCACCGTTCAAGCATGGGATCATCTCACATTCATCGATATCTAGTACATATGGTGGGAAATCACACTCATTATCTAAGTAATTTCTGTATAATCTTCAAAGTAATGTAACACGCAAATTAATTTTTTTTAAAAATCCACTGTTTCAAGTAATCTGTTTACATTATCTTTCCAAATTTTAAAAATGAATTTTTACAGTCACACAGAATTGGTGAGAATTTTTTTTACACGGATAGCATTATCATGTAATCGAAGGTAACCATGGATATAAATTGGACTTAAATCTAAAACATGATCAAAATTAATCTCAGGGGTGCAACTGCCTTTATAGAGACACACTCTAAAATTCAACGTCCCTATGAAATGCAATAGTTGCCTAGTAAAGTTAAATGCCAAGTGAATTTAATTTACAAAGCTGTGTGTTAAGCTACGCAAGACTTTACAAACGAGACTTAAAAATGCAAAGCAAAATGAAATGCCCAAAGTTTTTCCTGACATTTTAACGAAGTGCGAATGTCCATTTCCCATAATCTCAATGAAATTGTGGCAAATACTAATGGCGGCCACTTTGCTTTAAGAATCTTTTCTTATTAATCAGTTTCAGTAGTAATGTTGATCTATGACTGCATATTTGAACTTTAGCTTCTGTGATTAAAAAAAGATTGATGATCCCATTTAACTGTTCATATTTATGTCGTTCGTTCAACCATGCCTAACTTTAAGCACATCTTTGTGAAATACCTCCCAGGTTATCTCTATTTTGATTTATTCTGACTTCTGTGAATGGAGCAAGATACCTGTTTCACAGTAAATCCCAATAAATCCACTTCCACATAGGCAAAGGTATCCTTCCCCATTGCCGCTGTTGTAACAAACACCATCATTTTGACAAGGCTGGCTGTCACACGGAAGACCCTCTTCTAACAGAAATGTTAACGAGCGAAAGAGAATGGTTCTTGGCAAGGCTTATCACAAACCAAAGTGTAGAGTATGTATTATTGGATGTATATTCTCACAGAATGCATAAAAAAGAAAGAAATGACTGAAATATGGTTGCTAGGGTTTTCTCGCCATTTGTTATGCATGACGTATTGGGAGAACGATTCATCAGTAGAATCCCTGGCTGTTCATCGTCTTAAGTATCACACTTTTGATGTCAATATTGCATAGTTACCTCTTAACCGTTCTTCACTTACAGAAGGAAACTTTCTATAAATAAATATGATTAATCATCATCATAATAAATTTACATGCAATCGTAGCAAATACCATCAGAATAAATAAGAAAAAAGCAAGATCAACCACACAACTATCTCTACTTTAAAAACTCTCCTAATGTGGCCTTTGTTCCGATTTGAAACTCGCAATATTCTGAAATCCTTATCACAATATATCAAAACATTTCGGTTGGGAAGATTAGAATGTACATTCCAAATGTTTTTGTGATTCATTTTAGAAAGGAATTTGAATCAGATTGTTTGGTGTGCAGTTGGATTGAAATATTGACATTCAAACGAATGGTTGTCCTTTCTTTCACACTGTTAATTTGATAGGAATCATACTCACATGTCATTATGACAACTCTTACCGAATTCACAGTCGTTGCCTTCCCAGCCAGTTTCACAAGCACATGTGTAAGACCCGAAATTGTTAGTACAAACTCCGTGGTTGTTGCAAGCATCGTGCATATTGCACTCATTAAAATCTTTAAAATAAATAACACAAACAGATATCATTAAACTCTAAACATTATGCCGGTGTTTATATAAGTAGCAAACAAAAGCAAATATTGTACTTCACTGAAGAAAAACCATTACCTTCACGTTTCGAATAGAAAGTAGTGTGATTTGAAGTTAAATGTTAATAAACGGAGCAGCAAGAGCGCACCAGGCCTGAGACCGGGTGGATCTTAGAATTCCAGTGGGTGGTGCAGATGTTTTGAATTTTGCTTTAAGATTTTTTCTTTTTGTTTTTTTTGTATGGGATATAAAATTAAACTGTAGAATACATCCATTAAGAGAACTGTTGCTTGGCTAGGACCATGAGCGTCTTTGGACTGTGGGTGCTGTCTATGAAATCTCACAATAATGATAATAATAAAATAATAATAATGATCATTATTACTATTACTGTTATTATATCAATAATATCAAATACAACTTTTGATTCACACCGCTACTATAACTGTATGTTGTAAATGTTGTAAAGAATCATATCTGCAGAGTTATCATTTGATATCTGGGTAAATCCCAGTCTTAATATCTAAATTATGTTACACACCTGATTCGCACTGAACACCATTGAAACCAGGAGGACACAAACAAGTGACAGAATTAAAGTACGCCTCGCATGTGCCTCCATTTTGGCAGTAATTGATTGGGCAGCTTTCAATACCTGTAGATAAGCGTAGACATGCTTTAAGAATTATTTCAGTCCGGGCATATTTTATGAAATACATTTGTACACAGATATTACACACTAAGAAAAAAAAGGTGCAATTTTGTACCCTTGAAAATATTGCAACACTGGGAGCTCCTTTTTGGGTGCACCTTCAAGGGTGCAGTTAGCTGCATTTTGCACCCCAAAGGGTGCAGAGTTGTACCCTTTCAGTGAAGGTGCAAATTTGCACCTTTTTGAACGCAAAAATGTCTGCACCCTAAAAGGTGCAAAGTTGCAACATTTAGGGTGCAAACGGGCATTTTTGGGTGCAAACTTTTTTTTCTTAGTGTGTACTGAGCTAGAATGTTAGATCTACCGAGTTATCGTGGGCATATAAGCCTTGAAAGTTACATTTTATCAAATTTACAACCACTTACATCTGAAAGCATGGACGACAGATGCCTTCATGTTTCAAAATTCTGAATCGATTTTGATAAGGACTCGATCAAGAATAAAAAGTATGAAATCTTCATCTGACTCTCGCAAGAAAGAGAATTCTGTATGATGTTCCAATCATTTTGATAAGGATATCTTTTGAAGGAAAACCACATCTGAATTTGAATTAAAAAAACAAAATATCGCTGATATGCAGGCCAACACTGAGGTCACATGTGTTAGAAGAGTCAACTTTCAACCCGTTATATCGGTTTGTTTTATCTGCCTTTTCTTCCAGCAAGAATTAACCCTTAAGCTGCCAAAGCTCCCTATAGTGATCTGCGTAGGGATTCCACATGCACGTATAGTAGCATGCTCACTCATGCGTAATATGCAGCCCTGCAGTAAATCTGGCACAGGGAGGATATGTGGATGGCACAGTAAGGGTTAACGTACCAGTTTCACAATTGTTTCCAGAGAAACCCTCAGCACATTCGCATGTGTAGGAACCGGGTATGTTGTTGCAGGATGCCCCGTTAAGACATGGATTGTCACGTTCACACTCATCCACGTCTGCGATAAATATAATGTAAGATAAATTAAAATGGGCGATGTAAGATCACATCATTACACATTGCATAACTATGCGATATTTTTAAAGGTTGGTTAATACGTCAAAGTATGCAAATAATACACGTATTTGTACAACCAATATCCTCTCATGTACATAAGATGCGTATCTTCGCAATATTTTCGAGATCTGTTTCGAGATTTGAAATCAAATATCCAGACATTTCTGACATCTGGTCCCCATTGAATAAAACTTGCCATTATTGTTTATCCTGCCACCAGCGAGAAATACCACGATAAAATTGCTCAACAGCCAATCAAGAAGTTTCCATGGAAGTTACACTGATAACAAAGATACCATCAATGCTAAGTTTTATGCAAGATGCCCAGATCAGAACGTTGCAGATTACAAGCGTTGTTACCTTGGCTGTTGGTTCTAGACACGTACTACCTCATCGCAGGCGCAAGGGAGGGAAGAAAGAAGGAAAGGGAGAGGGAGAGGGGGGGGGGGGGTGACGTAGAAAACCATATACATACCTAATTCACATCTAGTGCCACTGAATCCTTCTGTACACAGACACGTGAAAGAGTTGATGCCTTCCACACACGTCCCTCCATTTTGACATGGGTCGGCGGAGCAGTCGTCTATATCTAGAAATATTCACACACGAACATCAGAAAACACGAACAGAAGAAAAAATCACTTGATTTTTAAAGCAACTTCTAATACACTGGCCACTAGTCATGCTAGTGTCGACCCGAAAATCTGTAGGAGGATTCAAAACAAAGCAACAACTGATGAATGCATCTTCCATGTTTCCTCTTGAAATAAATTAACTCGTAGCGGGTTGATTTGAACACTTTTCATGATGACATGTCTGATGGGGCACAGTATTTCCATAATTCATTAATACTTACTACGTTCACAGTTGATTCCAGTGAACCCGGGAACACATTGGCAGTGGTACGTTCCGTTACCATTCGTGCAAGTCGCTCCATTCTGGCAGGGGTTATCAGGTTCGCATTCATTGATGTCTGCTATAAAATGGGGAATGTTAACGTAGTGACAGTATTATTCATTAATTCCGCCCTCCCCAAGTTTAGACCTTTAGAGAATAAGTATAGTTTATCTTCTCGTTTGGAATATCCGACAGAATAATCATACGCTATGCTTCTTCATACGTTTCTCGACTCACAAAACACTGCTGAATTTTCCTTTCTGAGATGGTATTTAACGGAACAGCATTACTCCATGAATAGAACAAAAACTTACTGTTCTCGCAGTTATTTCCAGTGTACCCACTGGGGCATACGCACGAATATGATCCGCGTTCGTCTACACAGACCCCCTCGTTCATGCATGGATTAGCCTCACACTCATTTATGTCTGTCAAAGAGAGAGGCGCAACACGTTAAATGTACTTTGTCTTTATTGGTTATCTTTGAAGGGGTAGGCCTATGAGATTATTCAACCCATATCTGGTTTAAAATTGGAACATGATTATGCATTATTATGGACTATTACACCAAACAGACATGAAAATAGAAATTAAGATTTATGATCTATTTTAGTGGTCTAGTGGTAGTAGGGTTAACCCCTCTTATGTCAATGGATTCACTCTGCATGTGATACATCTAGTAATGATTTAAGCGAGTTTACTACAGACTTTCGACCACATTTAAGCAAAAGTCCCTGTGGCGCAATGGATTAGCGCAATTCGGAGGTTCCGGGTTCGAGTCCCAACAGGGATGGCGCATTTTTTTTTTAACAGAGCAGGAGTTATTCTAGTGGTAACGCCCGTTGTCAGCTCTTTGTCTTTGCCTACAAATCGACTCTGATCGGATCGATCCAGGTTCAAATCCGAGTCACGTCTTTCGGATGGTGACGTTAAAGGTCGGTCCCAGACGTAAATAATCATATCTGAGTGATACACGTTTTTAAAAAAAAAATTAATGTGTTCGGATAGAGATATACTTTTAAACGATCAGACAGTTTCTGTGGATAACAACAAAAGAGGTATCTTGTCAATCATTTCGGGTTTTTTTAAGTCCCTGTAAATAAAAGATGATATGATATTCTTTGCTCGTAATTGAAATCTGACCTAAATATTCATGTGCGAATAAAAGTTAAATTACATACCATTTTCGCAGTTGATTCCATTAAACCCGGTCGCACATTCACAGGTGTAAGATCCGACTCCGTTGATGCAGTTCGCTCCATTAAAGCAAGGGTTATTACCTTCGCATTCATTGATATCTTTTAAAACAATGAAAATGAGGGGAGCATACACTCGAAATGAAACAGAGTGAATTATATATCAAATCAAGAGTTTCTATTTTGTATTCCATTTGTTAGTACATAGATATGAATCAATGAATGGGTAATGTAAATAGATACATAAACAAGCAAACAAATGAATCAATAAATGAATAAATATATAAATAAATATATAAATAAATGACAACAGATATTCCAGTTAAAAGTGGCATAGTTAGATAATATTTAATCATGATTTTCCTTCATAATCGAATCTTATAATCATCATGATCAGGTGACCAAAACAGCTTAATTAACTCTTTGGAACTAATAATGTTATATTAGGCTTAACAGAAATACTAAGCTAGCCCTTCAGAAAGTTGAGAGAACAGTTACCATTTTCGCAGTTGGTTCCATTGAATCCAGTAGCACATTCACAGGTATAAGATCCGACTTCGTTGATGCAGTTCGCCCCATTCAAGCAAGGGCCATTACCTTCACATTCATTGACATCTGTTGAAATAATTAAAATTAGGGTAAAATACACTCGTAAGAAAAAGCATTAATTTGTATAAAAATCAATGCTTTATGGTCTGTATTTCATACGTTAGTGCATTGATAAACATTTCAAGTACGAATGATTACAAATATATCATTATTTTAAATGACTAATAGAACCACCCTTGATTAAAATGAATAAATAGATAAATAAATAAATAATGAATTAATGTTTAAGTAATTTTGTAAATGCGAAAAAGATAAATGATTAAATGAATAAATAAATAAATGAATAAATGAATGAACAAATAAATATTTGAAGAAACAGACGACAGATAAAAGTGGTGAAAATATTAACACATTTAATCTGGATTTTCCTTCATAATCGATTCATGTATTCATCATGATCAAGTAAAAATAATAATTTCTTTCGCTCTCATAATGTGATATTATGCTTGACAGATATACTAAGCCCTTCAAAAAGTTGAGAGAACAGTTACCATTTTCGCAGTTGGTTCCAGTGAACCCCGTAGCACATTCACAGGTATAAGATCCAACTTCGTTGAAGCAGTTCGCCCCATTCAAGCAAGGATTGTTACCTTCACATTCATTGACATCTATTAAGAGAATCGAAAGGCACACACAAGAACAATTTGGGGAAAGAAAAATGCTGAAAAAACATGATTACCTTACAAATTCAATATATCTCTTTATTATGGGAGCACGCATCCTTAGGTATTGGGAATATTTATTATTATATTCGGAGAAGAACTGAAGTTGTGGAAAGAAAACCAGTCAATAAAAACTGAAAATTGGATATGCCATTAAATATTGTATCCAAGCTTGTTCATTGAAAATATATGTTTTGTTTCATTTAAGGCAGGAAAGTTGCAAAATATGCTTTAAGAATAGGTCAATGCCGTGAGATGAAAATCTTTATCAAACTAAATTTAAAGTCACTTCGAAGACGAAACAAAATAGAGTCTGCATAAATAAAGGTGCGGTCAGGTTATAGTACAGACTCCCCGATCCAGCATACATGTCTTACATGTGTATTCAAGCATGTAAAGACATTTGCATTGTTATCATGGAGCACCATGAATTAGACAGTTATGGTCAGCTATGCATAGTTTGCCTTGGACATGTTGGATAAGGTCTATTCGCATACATAAACATAACAGTCAGGCAAGGGAACAAAAGATTTGTTTGTGTGAGGGTGGGCGTGTGTGTGTGTGTGTGTATGTGCAAACATCATGATTACACTCATAAGCAGCATGTTGCTATATTTGGCAGGCCTCTGACAATGCTAATGAGTCATCGTGAGTTACTTTTGTTTGATGAGTGTGCATAAAATTAGTACAAAATCTATTACCATTTTCACAGTTAATTCCAGCAAACCCGTCAGCACATTCACAGTTATAAGAGCCGACTTCGTTGATGCAATTCGCCCCGTTCAAACAAGGATCAATTTCACACTCATTGACATCTGTAGGGAAAACATGGAGGGATGCAAAAAATTGCTCCATAAAAAACGTTCACACATGCACACGAATTTAGCTGAATTGCATTAAAACCAAAATTTCTATTAATATTCTATACCGTTGGTGAGTATTAAATGTTTTATTCATCCCATAAAGATGACATTCTGACGGAATTAATCCATCAAAATCTCAATCAAATTATTTTTTTTTTCTAATATATAGCCAATCGAAAGAAAAAAGGTACAGTTTGAGATTAGTTTACAGTGGGTCATTATGGTCGTGCTAAATGCAAAATACTGTGCACATATTCAATGTGATATCATGTAGGTGACACCTCCCTGATGATATATAGGCTCGAATGCAATATTTAGTAAGATCACCCTCTCTCAAGCTCCGAATAAAATGAGATAACAATTACCATTTTCACAGTTGTTTCCAGTAAACCCGGCCGTACATTCACAGGTATATGATCCAGGTTCGTTTGCACAAATAGCCTCGTTCAAGCAAGGGTTATCGGATTCACACTCATTGACATCTGTGTTTAAAAAGTATTCTAAATATTATAAACTGGAAGGACCAAGTCTTTGTTTCACATTAAACAGACCCTTTTCTTTGCACGTGAGAATGTGAGCATAGTCCATTTTGTCGAGCCCGTTTCAGGTGAAAAAAGTGAGGGTTATGGACATCAATAGGCCCGTTTACTAAAATGAAGCATTTATGCATGTTTCTCCCTGGATGGTTATTAAGTATTCATTTCACTGTCATACATAGTGGCATTCCAGTAGATGGAATCCAGTCTGCATACATTAGGTGTTGCCATTTTGGGTGGGAATCTGGCAAGCTTCCTAGTTGTCAAGAAAGTTTGTTCAACAGGTATGTGTAAAATTAGTAAACTAGTCTATTGGTAAACGAAATAATTCAGTATCAATACCACCAGAAATAGCTTTTCTGATTTTTCTTTATTTGGGAAATATGTCCTATTGATATTCAACAATAATAACGTTTTAGCACAAATCTTTTGTGATGTCATAAACATTTTGTGTTTCTTACCGACTTCACAGTCCGTCCCTTCCCAACCTGTCTGACATTCGCAGATATACGATCCAATGATGTTTTCACAAACTCCTTGATTGTTGCATGCTCCTGCAATACTACATTCGTCAAGGTCTATTTGCATGAAAAAAAATTGTTGACGATAACAAATTATAGCAATGGGAATTACACTACGCAGTTCCTATATAAATATCGGCCTGCTGGAATACATTAGTACTGACCAACTAAAATGACTAATGACACACAAAAAATAGGCTTTTTTCCAATCGTTTTGTGTGAGTTCCGAAGTCTCTGTCAATGCTCTCACTCTATCCCACTCGACATCTTGGTTGTGAAGCTGATATAAGTTCATGACGTTTCATTCTGTTAACATGTATCACCGAATATCTGATCCTATAGGCAACACAATGACCAATCCTTTTCATCAAACCTCATTTATCCAAAAATGACATTCCGAATATTGTCTAAATATTGCTAAAATAATGACTAACGCCTTATTTCTTTTTAAGGAGCATGAATCACCCTGTTGCATATTGAAAGTTTCGTCTATTCTTTCTGAATATGTTCGACTGATATTGCCAGCCTGTCAAATAAAAATGAACAACTTTTATATTCATTCAGTAATATGTTTATTACTCTGTTCTATCAAGTACCGATGTCCAAAATAAACTCAGACTTCTCTCTGACTCATAATCAGGTTATACTAATTAAGCGTTTATACTGGAGGTTTATATTGATTTAGTATAAAGCCACATATTCCAAAAAGTTCAAAAGTTCAAAGTTCAAATACATTTATTTCCAATTATTCAAATAAACAGAAAAATAATGAAAAGACAAAATGACATTCATGACAATATGACATAATATACAATCATCGTAATTACATAAATAATTGGAGGACACACTTCTAAAAGCAAAAGCTTGATGCAAATAGGGCAAGGTTTTGAAAGTGTGGAGGTGGGGGGGGGGAGTCGGCGTCGACTTTGCGTTAAGGTTATCTGTGAATTTTTTCGCTTTTGTTGAAGTGTGAGACGCAGAACAATTAGTGAGTGACAAACTTTTTAAAACGGATTATGTAATGATAAAAACCATGAAGGTTATTATAAAGATATGTAATGCCTAGGAGAAGGGACAAACCTGAGAGACAGGAGCTTCCAGTGTAGCCTGGTGCACATGTACACGTGTATTCTACTGAGTTAGGGCCCTCTGACGTACATTCACCGCCGTTTGCGCATGGTCTGTTCTCACAAACAGCTGATGGTACGGAGGGAATGAAAACAATAATAAGTCATGATCACTGAGATATGAGGAAATGAGTTACTATCAAGAGTTCAATAGTTCAAGAGTTCGATTTGCTGAGGCAGAGATGCGCTAAGAAGAACGGTGGAACTTTAATACGATTTCATCAGAATAAATTATTAGATATCAGATAAATGTATGTTAATCAATTTTCACAACATTACGTTTGGTAGAGATGTTCCAAAATACGGTTTAAACAAGTTTTATTTGTGTAATTTCAGACGAAATTTTTATGAGACATAAATGGCAACATTGATATCATCCATCGGAATGAAATGGATCTTTTATTCCCTCAAAATATTATTTTACAGTATTAATTCTGTATCAATTCACCAGTCTTCGATGGGGGAAAAAGATGAATCTATCCATCTATTCAGGTCGTAACTTCATCGCTTCAAATGAGTTTGTCGATCTATTCAACATGTTCAAATGGCTTTCATAGAATGATTCCAGTCACAAGGAATGTATAAGACTCAGTCTTACGTGTGATAACTTGAACTGATGTATCATTTGAAAGAGAATTTGCAGCTTCCATTATATTGTCAAGTAACGTTTCCAAGATGGTTATGATGACATCAGCGCGCTCCTCTTCAGCCATTGGAACTTGAAATATGACTACAAACACCACTTCGATGCTGCCAGGACTACAAAATGCAAAAGTGTATGTCATATTACAGCCATTATGGATTCATTCATGCATAGAAAAAAAATTATCTTTTAGATAAATTGTCAAGAATTATGTTTCAGTCATTAATCATTCAGTGAAACACTATTAAGTTATCATTACTCTCCAGCTTTGCCTGATAAAGAAGAATTGCAATAATGTGCTCATATTCGTATTAAACTGAAGGAAAAAAAATCATCAGTAAAGATACTGGTTTGCCCATTCTTGTTTAATTCAACAAAATTCCACATTCTTCTTCTCTGTAGCCTGGAACCTTATGACATACACCTTTTCCATCAGGACGATGTATTGCAAATGTTAAAATCACTCCACAGATAGTACAAAATATGATTTTGATTGGGAGTTTGGCTTTCATTTAGTTTTGTCATTTATAGCCAATTACACAAAGGAATCTTGTATTATCATGAAGTCTGTAAATAAAGTTTCAGCTTAACACAGATTTAGACTATCTCTTTGAATATCACGCACCACAAATTACATTGACACTTTCATTAGATAAAGACAAACGCAAGGAAATGAACACTTCAACACAGACATAATCTCCCTTTCAGATCATGTACTGGTATTTGCTATCAAGGCGGGATCGTGTTTGCAATTATGATTTTTATTTAGATTTGACAGTATTCAAACACCTCAAGACTCATACAATGACAATGCATAATAACTATATTTACCTGAATCCTAATATGTCCACTCCTACATAGGTTGGGTCATTGGCGTACTGCTGGTCAACCTGTAGATTGATGAATTAAGAAAAAGCGAAAGAACAACAAAAACAAGAAAAAATGAGGGGGGGGGGAGCACTGTACATATTAGGATATAAGTCTCAGACCTGCGATTTACTGAAATTGTCGGATTTTTCTATGGATTCAATTCATTTCAAGAGTTATCGCGGTTTATAGAAATATAATTGCAGCCATAAAGTACAATTAATCCAAAAATATGTTGCTGTTGCAATAAAAAATTCTAAATATCTAATTTTAATTTTAGGTTTAAACAATCATACAAGTTGCAGATTAGTTTTATTTTTTCTATTTTCCTTCATTTGTTTTGTCTTTGCTTTTCTAATGTTCTGTTGTTCAAATTGCAAAAAAATGTTTGTTTTAACTTCTCCTTATCCTGATAGATTATTCTGTATATATGTAAATAGTTTATTCTTGTTGTATTGATTTTTATTACAATAATGATAATACTATATAATGATAACGATGATGATGATGAGAATAATAACAATAATGATAACAACAACCATGATAATAATAATAATAATAATAATAATAATAATAATAATAATGATAATAATAATAATAATAAGAGTGGTGCCTTCTTGTATAGCGCTCAGGTCCGTCATGTCGTGACGCTCATGGCGCTCAAACATTAATACCCATGTCATATTAATAACGATCATACACGTAGCGCTCTAACATATCGGATCCCCATACACCTGGTTGGAGAGTGGGAAACGTGGATTAATTTTCTGTAGTTTTTCAATCGATTATTTATTAAGCCGACAGGGCCGTTATGCTTTCCATAACTGACAATACTGCTCTGTGTAAATAAATAAAGTAAAACATTCTACCATTTTCAAATAACAGAAATCAAAATACAGTAAAAATAGGAATGGTGAAAAATAAATAAGTATTCCAGAAATATTGATGTTATTAACAATTACTGCTATATCCTCGACGTTTAATCAAGGCTGTGTAAGGGCAGCAAATCGTAGATGACACACTTTATGAGAATTTATTTTTGATACTTACAGCGGACGTCACATCGTTTGATATCTCCATGTATGCAACAGATGTATTATCATTGAGGTCAGACGTGAAGTTACGGTCATTCAAAGAGAGCATGATTTCAATCTCTGTCTTGTTGAATCCAGGTGGCAAACCTGCTCATTTTTCAAAAGAAAATTATGCTTCACATGAATTACGTCATTTGCTCCTGTCTTAATATCTCCGAAGACATAGGGTTAGGGTTTGGCATGTAATAGGGGTTTCGATTCAGAATGATGTGAGAATAAGGGTTAAGGCTTGTGTAAGGTTTTGGGTTAGGTTTTATGTTTTACTTAACGTGCATATTTTCCATGGGAGCAATTGTCGTCGGAGCAAATGTCAGTTATGTCATGGAACCCATATAAACATGGGAGTATGAAGTAACTGATAAATAATGTCATTATATTTTCATTTATATTTGTGATAAATATTTATATCTATTTCATTTCCAGGCTAGATGATAACAAAGATATGTACGTAAAGAACATCAGAAATATAAGAGAACAGAATCAAAGTGTAAAGATTTAGCACTAGCAAATGCCAGGGAATCACCTAAAAAAGAACTTACAAATTCTGTCGTTGGGGCTTTCCAAATTGACTGGTGCACACATAGATTGAGGGAAGGTGAACATATACATGTACATGTAACTAAGCTATAAAAAAAGCACTCAATCAAACAAACTCATAAAAAGTGCGTATTATTATTATTAAGACGAAGTCCAAAAGCAATCATCCTGTACAATACATTAATGAATAAATGAAAAGTAATAATATTTAAACTACCTTTGAGATATAAACAGATGAAATAATTCATCAAAGAACTGATAAAGAATATTAACCTGTGGGAGGGGCCTTCGATGTTCCTGATGTGGTTCCTGGTAACACACTTGTTGTCCCGATAGTATTGGACGATTGATCTAGTAATATAGAGAGAGAGAGGGGGGGGGGGGGGATTGATTTCTAGGCATGAGAAGAAGTAACAAATTAGTTACCATGAGAAAGTTAGTGAAGATCATGTTCCACAAAAAAGAACAGCTTTTTTTCATTGAAGTGGGTCTTGAATTTTGAGATTCTATAATCCCATTGTCACGACTGTTTCTTATTAAAAACTCTTAGTTTTACACTTTCCTATCTACCGCAATAATCACCTTGGGTAAGAAACCTAATTACACATTGCATAAAGCTATGCGATAATTTTAAGGTTGGTTAATACGTCAAAGCATGCAAATAATACACGTATTTGTAAAACCAATATCCTTCTTCCTACGTTTGACATAAGAAAAGACCTCTTAGGAACATAAGATGCGTATCTTCGCAATATTTTCGAGATCTGTTTCGAGATTTGAAATGAAATTGCCAGACATTTCTAACATTTCGTCCCCATTGAATAAAACTTGCCATTATTGGTTATCCTGCCACCAGCGAGAAATACCACGATGAAATTGCTCAACAGCCAATCAAGGTTTCCATGGAAGTTACCACCGATTACAAAGTTACCATCAATGCTAAGTTTTATGCAAGATGCCCAGATCAGAACGTTGCAGATTACAAGCGTTGTTACCTTGGCTGTTGTTCTAGACGCGTACTACCTCATCGCAGGCGCAAGGGAGGGGAGAAAGAAGGAAAGAGAGAGAGAAAGAGAGGGGGGAGGGGTGGCGTGGAAAACCATATACATAGCTAATTCACATCTAGTGCCACTGAATCCTTCTGTACACAGACCCGTGAAAGAGTTGATGCCATCCACACACATCCCTCCATTTTGACATGGGTCAGCGGAGCAGTCGTCTATATCTAGAAATATTCACACACGAACATCACCATGATCACATTTCTCCGTAAACTATAGAAGAAAAAATCACTTGGTTTTTAAAGGAACTTCTAAGACACTGGCCACTAGTCATGCTAGTGTCGACCCGAAAATCTGTAGGCGGATTCAAAACAAAGCAACAACTGATAAATGCATCTTCCATGTTTCCTCTTGAAATAAATTTACTCGTAGCGGGTTGAATTGAACACTTTTCATGATGGCATGTCCGATGGGGCACAGTATTTCAATCCTTCATTAATACTTACTACGTTCACAGTTGATTCCAGTAAACCCGGGAACACATTGGCAGTGGTACGTTCCGTTACCATCCGTGCAAGTCGCTCCATTCTGGCAGGGGTTATCAGGTTCGCATTCATTGATGTCTGCTATAAAATGGGAAATGTTAACGTAGTGACAGTATTATTCATTAATTCCCCCCCCCCCCCCCCAAGTTTAGACCTTTACAGAATAATTATAGTTTATCTTCTCGTTTGGAATATCCGACAGAATAATCATAAGCTATGCTTCTTCATATGTTTCTCGGCTCACAAAACACTGCTGAATTTTCCTTTCTGAGATGGTATTTAACGGAATAGCATTACTCCATGAATAGAACAAAAACTTACTGTTCTCGCAGTTATTTCCAGTGTACCCACTGGGGCATACGCACGAATATGATCCGCGTTCGTCTACACAGACCCCCTCGTTCATGCATGGATTAGCCTCACACTCATTTATGTCTGTCAAAGAGAGAGGCGCAACACGTTAAATGTACTTTGTCTTTATTGGTTATCTTTGAAGGGGTACGCCTATGAGATTATTCAACCCATATCTGGTTTAAAATTGGAACATGATTATGCATTATCATGGACTATTACACCAAACAGACATGAAAATAGAAATTAAGATTTATGATCTATTTTAGTGGTCCAGTGGTAGTAGGTTTAACCCCTCTTATGTCAATGGATTCACTCTGCATGTGATACTTCTAGTAATGATTTAAGCGAGCTTAATACCGACTTTCGACCACATTTAAGCAAAAGTCCCTGCGGCGCAATGGATTAGCGCATTGAACTTTTAATTCAAAGGTTCCGGGTTCGAGTCCCAACAGGGATGGCGCAATTTTTTTTAACGGAGTAGGAGTTAGTCTAGTGGTAACGCCCGTTGTCAGCTCTTTGTCTTTGCCTACAAATTGACTCTGATCGGATCGATCCAGGTTCGAGTCCGAGTCACGTCTTTCGGATGGTGACGTTAAAGGTCGGTCCCAGACGTAAATAATCATATCTGATTGATACACGTCTGTAAAAAAAACTCCAATTCAACAACAACAACAAATTACAAACTATGGAATGTTATGTGATGTCTTTTCTTTGAGAAAAAAGTTGACCAACGGTTTTTCTTGTTTTGTATAATCTCATCGTGTTTCAGTGTGTTCGAACAGAGATATACTTTTAAACGATCAGACATTTGCTGTGGATATCAACAAAATAGGTATCTTGTCATTCATTTCGGTTTTTTTTTAAGTTTCTGTAAAAAAATATGATATGATATTCTTTGCTCGTAATTGAAATCTGACCTAAACATTCATGTGCGATAAAAGTTAAATTACATACCATTTTCGCAGTTGATTCCATTAAACCCGGTCGCACATTCACAGGTGTAAGATCCGACTTCGTTGATGCAGTTCGCCCCATTAAAGCAAGGGTTATTACCTTCGCATTCATTGATATCTTTTAAAACAATGAAAATGAGGGGAGCATACACTCGAAATGAAACAGAGTGAATTATATATTAAATCAAGAGTTTCTATTTTGTATTCCATTTGTTAGTACATAGATATGAATCAATGAATTGGTAATGTAAATACATACATAAACAAGCAAACAAATGAATCAATAAATGAATAAATACATAAATAAATATATAAATAAATGACAAAAAATATTCCAGTTATAAGTGGCATAGTTAGATAAAATTTAATCATGATTTTCCTTCATAATCGAATCATACGATCATCATGATCAGGTAATCAAAACAGCTTAATTAATTATTTGAAACTAGTAATGTAATATTAGGCTTAACAGAAATACTAAGCTAGCCCTTCAGAAAGTTGAGAGAACAGTTACCAGTTTCGCAGTTGGTTCCAGTGAATCCAGTAGCACATTCACAGGTATAAGATCCGACTTCGTTGATGCAGTTCGCCCCATTCAAGCAAGGATTATTATCTTCACATTCATTGATATCTATTAAGAGAATCGAAAGTCACATACAAGAACTATTTTGGGAAAGAAAAATGCTGAAAAAACATTATGATTAACTTACAAATTCATCATATCTCTTTATTATGGGAGCACGCATCCTTAGTTATTGGGAATATTTATTATTATATTCGGAGAAGAACTGAAGTTGTGGAAAGAAAACCAGTCAATAAAAACTGAAAATTGGATATGCCATTAAATATTGTATCCAAGCTTGTTCATTGAAAATATATGTTTTGTTTCATTTAAGGCAGGAAAGTTGCAAAATATGCTTTAAGAATAGGTAAATGCCGTGAGATGAAAATCTTTATCCAACTGATTTTAAAGTCCCTTCGAAGGCGAAACAAAATAGAGTCTGCATAAATAAAGGTGCGGTCAGGTTATAGTTCAGACTCCCCTATCCAGCATACATGACTCACATGTGTATTCAAGCATGTAAAGACATTTGCATTGTTATCATGGAGCATCATGAATTAGATAGTTATGGTCAGCTATGCATAGCTTGCCTTGGACATTTTGGATAAAGTCTATTCGCATACATAAACATAACAGTCAGGCAAGGGAACAAAAGATTTGTTTGTGTGAGGGTGGGCGTGTGTGTGTGTGTGTGTGTGTGTGTGTGTATGTGCAAACATCATGATTACACTCAAAAGCAGCATGTTGCTATATTTGGCAGGCCTCTGACAATGCTAATGAGTCATCGTGAGCTACTTTTGTATGATGAGTGTGCATAAAATTAGTACAAAATCTATTACCATTTTCACAGTTAATTCCAGCAAACCCGTCAGCACATTCACAGTTATAAGAGCCGACTTCGTTGATGCAATTCGCCCCGTTCAAGCAAGGATTAATATCACACTCATTGACATCTGTAGGGGAAAAATGGAGGGATACAAAAAATTGTTCCATAAAAAACGTTCACACATGCACACGAACTTAGCTGAATTGCATTAAAACCAAAATTTCTATTAATATTCTATACCGTTGGCGAGTAGTAAATGTTTTATTCATCCCATAAAGATGACATTCTGACGGAATTAATCCATCAAAACCTCAATCAGATTATTATTATTTTTTCTAATATATAGCCAATCGAAAGAAAAAAGGTAAAGGTTGAGATTAGTTTACAGTGGGTCATTATGGTCGTGCTAAATGCAAAATACTGTGCACGCATTCAATGTAATATCAGGTAAGTGCCACCTCCCTGATGATATATAGGCTTGAATGCAATATTTAGTAAGATCACCCTCTCTCAAGCTCCGAATAAAATGAGATAACAATTACCATTTTCACAGTTCATTCGTTTGCACAAATAGCCTCGTTCAAGCAAGGGTTATCGGATTCACACTCATTGACATCTGTGTTTAAAAAGTATTCTAAATATTATAAACTGGAAGGACCGAGTCCTTGTTTCACATTAAACATAGCCTTTTCTTTACATGTGAGAATTTGAGCACAGTCCATTTTGTCGAGCCCGTTTCAGGTGAAAAAAGTGACGGTTATGGACATAAAACTTTACTAAAATGAAGCATTTATGCATGTTTCTCCCTGGATGGTTATTAAATATTTATTTCACTGTAAGACATAGTGGCATTCCAGTAGATGGAATCCAGTCTGCATACATTAGGTGTTGCCATTTTGGGTGGGAATCCTGGCAAGCTTCCTAGTTGTCAAGAAAGTTTGTTCAACAGGTATGTTTAAAATTAGTAAACTAGTCTATTGGTAAACGAAATAATTCAGTATCAATACCACCAGAAATAGCTTCTCTGACTTTTCTTTATTTGGGAAATATGTCCTATTGATATTCAACAATAATAAGGTTTTAGCACAAATCTTTTGTGATGTCATAAACATTTTGTGTTTCTTACCGACTTCACAGTCCGTCCCTTCCCAACCTGTCTGGCATTCGCAGATATACGATCCAATGATGTTCTCACAAACTCCTTGATTGTTGCATGCTCCTGCAATACTACATTCGTCAAGGTCTATTTGCATGAAAAAAATAAAATTGATTGATGATAACAAATTATAGCAGAGGTAATTACACTACGCAGTTCCTATATAAATATCGGCCTGCTGGGATACGTTAGTACTGACCAACTAAAATGACTAATGACACACAAAAAATAGGCTTTATCCAACCGTTTTGTGTGAGTTCCGAAGCCTCTGTCAATGCTCTCACTCTATCCCACTCGACATCTTTGTTGTGAAGCTGATATAAGTTCATGACGTTTCACTCTGTTAACATGTATCACCGAATATCTGATCCTATAGGCAACACAATGGCCAACCCTTTAACCTCATGTATCCAAAAATGACATTCCGAATATTGTCTGAATATTGCTAAATAATGACTAACGCTTATTTCTTTTTAAGGAGCATGAATCACCCTGTTTCATATTGAAAGTTTGGTCTATTCTTTCTGAATATGTTCGACTGATATTGCAAGCCTGTCAGATAAAAATGAACAACTTTATATTCATTCAGTAATATGTTTATTACTCTATTCTATCAAGTACCGATGTCCAAAATAAACTGAGACTTCTCTCTGACTCATAATCAGGTTATACTTATTAAGCGTTTATACTGGAGGTTTATGTTGATTTAGTATAAAGTCACATATTCCAAAAGTTCAAAGTTCAAAGTTCAAATACATTTATTTCCAATTATTCAAATAAACAGCAAAATAATGAAACAGCAAATTGACATTCATGATAATGATAGCAAAATATGACATTATATACAATCATCGTAATTACATAAATGATTGGAGGACACACTTCTAAAACCAAAAGCTTGATGCAAATAGGGCAAGGTTTTGAAGGTATGAGGGGGGGGGGGAGTTGGCATCGACTTTGTGTTAAGGTTATCTATGAATTTATTCGCTTTTGTTGTTGATGTGTGAGACGCAGGACAATTAGTGAGTGACAAAATTTTTAAAACGGATTATGTAATGATAAAAACCATGAAAGGTATTATGGAGATAATTAATGCCTAGGAGAAGGGACAAACCTGACAGACAGGAGCTTCCAGTGTAGCCTGGTGCACATGTACACGTGTATTCTACTGAATTAGGGCCCTCTGACATACATTCACCGCCGTTTGCGCATGGTCTGTTCTCACAAACAGCTGATGGTACGGAGGGAATGAAAACAATAATAAGTCATAATCATTGAGATATGAGGAAATGATTTACTATCAAGAGTTCGATTTGCTGAGGCAGAGATGCGCTAAGAAGAACGGAGGAACTTTAATACGATTTCATCAGAATGAATTATTAGATATCAGATAAATGTTTGTTAATCAATTTTCACAACATTACGTTTAATAGTGATGTTCAAAAAATACGATTTAAACAAGTTTTATTTTTGTAATTTCAGATGAAGTTTTTATAAGACATAAATGGTGACATTGATATCATCCATCGGAATGAAATAGATCTGATCTTTTATTCCCTCGAAATATTATTTTACAGTATTAATTCTGTATCAATTCACCAGTCTCCGGTGGGGGAAAGAGATGAATCTATCCATCTATTCAGGTCGTAACTTCATCGCTTCAGATGAGTTTGTCGATCTATTTAACATGTTCAAATGGCTTTCATAGAATGATTCCAGACACAAGGAATGTACAAGACTCAGTCTTACGTGTGATAACTTGAACTGATGTATCATTTGAAAGAGAATTTGCAGCTTCCATTATATTGTCAAGTAACGTTTCCAAGATGGTTATGATGACATCAGCGCGTTCCTCTTCAGCCATTGGAACTTGAAATATGACTACAAACACCACTTCGATGCTGCCAGGACTACAAAAGGCAAAAGTGTATGTCATATTACAGCCATTATGGATTCATTTATGCATAGAAAAAGAATTATCTTTTGGATAAATTGTCAAGAATTATGTTTGAGTCATTAATCATTCAGTGAAACACTAGTCTATTGAGTTATCATTACTCTCCAGCTTTGCCTGATAAAGAAGAATTGCAATAATGTGCCGATATTCGTATTAAACTGAAGAAAAAAAAAATCATCAGCAAAGATACTGGTTTGCCCATTCTTGTTTAATTCAACAGAATTCCACATTCTTCTTCTCTGTAGCCTGGAACCTTATTACATACACCTTTTCCATCGGGACGATGTATTGCAAATGTTAAAATCACTCCACAGATAGTACAAAATATGATTTTGATTAGGAGTTTGGCTTTCATTTAGTTTTGTCATTTATAGCCAATTACACAAAGGAACATCTTGTATTATCATGAAGTCTGTAAATAAAGTTTCAGCTATTAACACAGATTTAGACTATCTCTTTGAATATCACGCACTACAAATTACATTGACACTTTCATTAGAAAAAGACAAACGCAAGGAAATGAACACTTCAACACAGACATAATCTCCCTTTCAGATCATGTACTGGTATTTGCTATCAAGGCGGGATAGTGTTTGCAATTATGATTTTTATTTAGATTTGACAGTATTCAAACACCTCAAGACTCATACAATGACAATGCATAATAACTATATTTACCTGAATCCTAATATGTCCACTCCTACATAGGTTGGGTCATTGGCGTACTGCTGGTCAACCTGTAGATTGATGAATTAAGAAAAAGCGAAAGAACAACAAAAACAAGAAAAAAAATGAGGGGGGGGGGAAGCACTTTACGCATTAGGATATAAGTCTCAGACCTGTGATTACTGGAATAGTCGGATTTTTCTATGGATTCAATTCATTTCAAGAGTTATCGCGGTTTACAGAAATATAATTGCAGCCATAGAGTACAATTAATCAAAAATATGTTGCTGTTCAGTAAATATGTCTAAATATCTCATTTTAATTTTAGGTTTAAACAATCATACAAGTTGCAGATTAGCTTTATTTTTTCTATTTTCTTTCATTTGTTTTGTCTTTGTTTTTCTAATGTTCTGTTGTTCAAACTTCTCCTTATCCTGATAGATTATTCTGTATATATAGTTTAGTCTTTTTGTATTGATTTTTATTACAATAATGATAATGCTATATAATGATAACGATGATAATGATAATGACGATAACAAAGATAATGAGAATAACAATGATGATGATGATGATAATACTAATGATGATAATTATAATAATAATAATGATAATAATAATAATAATAATAATAATAATAATAATGACAATAGTGGAGCTTTCTTGTATAGCGCTCAGGTCCGTCATGTCGTGACGCTCATGGCTTTCAAAGATTAGTATCCCTGTCATATTAATAACGATCATACACGTAGCGCTCTAACATATCGAACCCCCATACACCTGGTTGGAGAGTGGGAAACGTGGATTAATTTTCTGTAGTTTTTCAATCGATTATTTATTAAGCCGACAGGGCCGTTATGCTTTCCATAACTGACAATACTGCTCTGTGTAAATAAATAAAGTAAAACATTCTACCATTTTCAAATAACAGAAATCAAAATACAGTAAAAATAGGAATGGTGAAAAATAAATAAGTATTCCAGAAATACTGATGTTATTAACGATTACTGCTATGTCCACGACGTTTAATCAAGGCTGTATAAGGGCAGCAAATCGTAGATGACACACTTTATGAGAATTTATTTTTGATACTTACAGCGGACGTCACATCGTCTGATATCTCCATGTATGCAACAGACGTGTTATCGTTGAGGTCAGACGTGAAGTTACGGTCATTCAAAGAGAGCATGATTTCAATCTCTGTCTTGTTGAATCCAGGTGGCAAACCTGCTCATTTTTCAAAAGAAAATTATGCTTCATATGAATTACGGTGACGCGCGTCATTTGCTCCTGTCTCCGAAGACATAGGGTTAGGGTTAGGGATGTGAGAATAAGGGTTAAGGCTTGTGTAAGGTTTGGGGTTAAGTTTTATTTGTGCATATTTTCCATGGGAGCAATTGTCGTCGGAGCAAAAATGTCAATTATGTCATGGAACCCATATAAACATGGGAGTATGAAGAAGTTTGTCACGTTTATATTGCAACCCTCTGAAATATTCTTTTGAAGAATTAAACAAGTAACTGATAAATAATGTCATTATATTTTCATTTATATTTTTGATAAATATTTATATTTATATTTATTTCATTTCCAGGCTAGATGATAACAAAGTTATGTACGTAAAGAACATCAGAAATATAAGAGAACAGAATCAAAATGTAAAGATTTAGCACCAGCCAATGCCAGGGAATCACCTAAAAGAACTTACAAATTCTGTCGTTGGGGCTTTCCAAATTGGCTGGTGCACACATAGATTGAGGGAAGGTGAACATATACATGTGCATGTAATTAAGCTACAAAAAACACTCAATCAAACAAACTCATAAAAAGCGCATATTATTATTATTAGGACGAAGTCCAAAAGCAATCATTTGTGCAATACATTAACGAATAAATGAAAAGTGATAATATTTAAATTTCCTGTGAGATATAAACAGATGAAATAATTCATCAAAGAACTGATAAAGAATATTAACCTGTGGGAGGGGCCTTCGATGTTCCTGATGTGGTTCCTGGTAACACACTTGTTGTCCCGATAGTATTGGACGATTGATCTAGTAATAGAGAGAGAGAAAGAGAGGGGGGGGGATTGATTTCTAGGCATGAGAAGAAGTAACAAATTAGCTACCATGAGAAAGTTAGTGAAGATCATGTGCCACAAAAAAGAACAGCGCTTTTTTTTAATTGAAGTGGGTTTTGAATTTCGAGATTCTATAATCCCATTGTCACGACTGTTTCTTATTAGAAACTCTTATGGGGTGTTGCAAGAAAGTTGCAATCGATTGCAAGTTGCAACTGATTGTCACTGGCCAATCAAAATCATTGCTGCATGCATGTATTCTTAAAAGGGCAGACCCTGAGCCAATCAGAATGGTTGTTTCAAAATTAGCAAATATTTGCAATTGATTGCAACTTTCTTGCAACACCCCATTAGTTTTACACTTTCCTATCTACCGCAATAATCACCTTGGGTAATAGACATACATTCCAAACGAATAACAAAGACAGTTTCAGTAACCTGGGGAGAGTTTCATGAAGAGTTTTGTCAGTAATTTTCACCGACAACTGTTATAAGCTACTGAAAATCATTGCATCTGATTGGCTGAGAGCAAATCAGTCAGTGAAAATCATCGACAAGACTCTTCATGAAACGCTCCCCTGATGTCATGATGGAAATGTGGCAGAAAATTTGAAAATTTGATAGGAATTCATTTGATTTACCTCCCATTACGAAGTAAAGTGCTAGGCCAAGGGCGACTACAGCGCATATCATCAAAATCACGACGATCAGGAGTATGTAGAGAATGGAGCGTTGCCTTTGGGCGTGATCGTCACCTTTCTCCGTCTGCAGGTGACCCCACTGGTTGCCATCGTTGAATCTGTCTTCCATCTTGGGATTCCTGGCACCATCGACCATATACCGGGATTCTGCTCTTGGAGTCGTACCATCCGTGAGGTAATGTGACACTGAGCCCCCGGAGGATGATCCGCTCGACTTTCCAGATGATCGACCGATGTCGTCTTCGGGCTGGAAATCGTGGTCGTAGTCGTGATGATGACGGATGTCGTGGTCATCACGATAGCCACGATTAACGTGGCCAGCTGCCCGACCCTTAAAATAGAATTATAGACTTTTGAAGATATATTTTGGCTAGATATACACCATATATGCACTTGATTTAGACGTCTTATTCTTTTTTTTTTCATAGCTCTCCCATTTCGTATCAGTCATGGCATACGATGAGAAAACGACTATCGCCAGTGCCCTCGGTTATGGAATAAAAAAAAAAACGATAAATGAAACCAAACCTACGAGTACAAGATATACCTGTTCTTTATTATCGATAGTTTCCGAATCTTCATCATCTTTTTACTGTTTCAGCAACTGACTATCATCATGGCCGTACGCAGCGGGGGGGGGGGGGCAGGGGGGCAGTTTCCCCCCCCCCCCCAAAAAAAAAAAAAGAAAAGAAAAGAAAATTGAAAACTACATTTTTTTTTTACTGAAAATCACAAAATCCACGAAAAGTGTGCACCAAAACCTACAATTTAACTTTAAAAAAAAATGCAAAAGCGGCCTCGTGACCAGCTCGGTCGCTTCGCTCCCTCGCTTTTTAGCTTCTTCGGAAAATTTTACGCGTCTTGCCCCTCCCCAGGAAAAAATTTCTACGGACGGCCCTGACTATCATTTATTTAATGGATATGTGCTTGAATAGTTCATAAAAATGTCTTTATTATTTTGAGAAAAAAATGGAAAATTTCGAGAACAACATTTGTCGTATTGTATGTCATTCGACTTACCTTTTATATTCATTTTCTCTAAGTCCGTTTTGCAAAAACAAAACCAGAACAAAGCTCGATCTTCTAAAATACTGAAAAATTACCTACAGTTACATCTAAACTTATGCTCATGTTATTACGTGTTCCCATTCTTTATTTCTGCTTCGTGTCTTGATTACCTTTCATGACTTTAGGTGATGCCACTTTAAGACTATTTCAAATCAAATTGATAGTAACTCCTTCCAATAATTTTAATACTCGTAAAGTACATACCTCCATATTTCAAAAGATAAACGTATCCTTCCAATAATAGTATGTCAAGATATTCTGGATTTCAGGTCGGAAAGAAAGAAAGAATTTTTAGATGTCGTTGCAATCCCCTCCGAACACGGAATACCGTAGGTAAGCAGCTATTCACATGCCTAAGCTCCAAAAAGAAAACTCCATACTGTAGGCACTATAACTTCCTATGCTGACGTAACTGAATTATTTGTGCAGTATTATGACGTACAGTTCGTATTAGACATGTTAGGACGTATACGGACTTTCTTAATATTTGCCCATAAAAAGCAAACATTGCCCTTCCAGCTTTCATTTGTGGTTCATGAATATGAAGTGAGATATTACAATAGAGAGAAAGAGAATTTTAATGTAAAGATAGAAGGAGGTACCTGTAACGGAGACTGCTGAAATCTTTCTCTTAAAGGCATTGGCTAACTTTGTGATGAGCTGATTTAAAAAATTCTCAAACTAAGATGAAACATGTGTATGAGTACTTGTATTTATACTCAAAACCCCTGAAACCAACCATAATTTGGAAGGAAAAGCTGTAAATTAGACGCAAACCGCGATTTTATTAGCTTTTGTCTCGAGAGACACTGAACTAAGAGGACCGTTTGGACGAATTCAAAAATACCGTTACTTGCCTTCCGCCGCGTGATACGTCAATACACACGTTGAGTCATGTGCGCATGTGCACTCCTTACGTTGGGTCTATGCAACCGACCCTTGTATATTTTTCAAACATTGGTTCACATTTCTAATATTTAAAAATACTTCCCGTGGATATTATGCTCTGAAACTTTCACACTGGTATTTTTACACTATAACCCTAATGTTTACCCCATTTTTAAGTAACAAAATGAGATTTTTAAAAAATCATGACAATGTTAGCCAATGCCTTTAAGCTATGACTATGATTAAACTAAGTGAAGTAGAAGAAAAAGTAGGAAATATTGGATGAAGGCAAATGGTATTGTATCGATGTGATTACATAATTCATTTTTTTTTAATTTGACGCTTTATGATTAAAGTACTTATCAATGGGAAAATCAAGGACGATAACAGCACCTAAACATTGCCTAACAGATAAAATAGCTGACGAATCCCTCCCCGTCCCCCTCCTCCTCCTCCTCGTCTGTAGAGTAAAAGCTCATTCACTTTAACGCAGCGGCAGACCTCCGCAGTTTGTTTGTTTTGTTTTGTTTGTTTTGTTGTTTTGTTCGTTTGTTTTGTGCTCGGAAATGAATGTATTTGAAAACGGTGATGAAGACCAATCAAATTCTTATGAAGTAATCGCAAAACATATGACGAGTGTCAATAGCCTGCGCAGCTTTTGCGCAAAACTCTCCTTTAATTAAGCATGAACTAACATTTACCGCGCTTCTCATTATCATAAGTGACGTAGTTTACTGGTCACACTTAAAGGGGATACCCAATGCTGAATCACAGTTCATTTAAAAGAGCATGCTTTTTTTTTTTAGCAGAAAATCATCTGCCTAAAGTTTTTTTTAAAGTCAAAATGACGTCAAAGTACCTTGTCGCGCATTTCTAGCAAAATGCGCGCAAGGTATAATACATAGTGTACAGTCTAGCGCGCAGCACAACTGCAATGCGCGAAGCTGGGTACCCACTTTTACGTCATACCTCATACTCAATTTTTTGGGTCAACTCTTGACTTTTTATGAGAAAATTGGCCAAAATGCATTGATTTCGATTGAAAATCATCAAATTTTTAATGTTATTCTACGTAGAATTCTATTCTCGATCATATATATATATATATATATATATAAGAATCAGATGCCACGCAGACTAATTTTCACTTTTATATATATATATATATATATATATATATATATATATATATATATTATATATATATATATATATATATAAATTACCATTGTGTAATCACTTTGAAGAAACCGTGGGGGTGCCGTTGGATGTGTGGATGAGCTTTCGGAGGATTTTGCACCTCAGCGTCAGTGCAGTCATGATCATAAGACATATGCTCCGTCGACAATCGCTCTTCATCACTTTCACGCGCAAACCGAATACTGGACCCCGTTTCATAAAGCTTGTTATCAATAACAAGTTGCAATAATTGTTATAAGCTACTGAAATCCTTGCATCTGATTGCCTGAGAGCCAATTTGACAGAGCAATGTGGCAGTTGTTACTGATGACAAGTTATATGAAACGGGGGCCCTTAACTTTAACCCTGGACCGTACTAAATCCTTACGCTAAGTCTCACCTGAAAACTCTATTACAACCCTAATCCTAAGCGTTTAACTTTTTATGAAGCCCGGAGCAATATGTATCGGATCAAAACATGAATATTTGTCAGTAATAGATAGATGATAAATGAATCCAAAGTTAACCAAATGTTCCACAATCGTTTATGGAGAACGGTGGAGATGGAAAAAAATAAAAACAAATAATAATATTGAGAAGAAAAGATGTCAAAATATCCCCTCTTGAATCATAAAACCGCAAATAAAAGAAAGGAAAATGATTGATTCTTCGGGTCAACAGGCCAAGTTTGTCGATAATGACTTGAGAAACTTCTATTGGATCGGGGCGACTGTAAAATCAATATTCCAGAAAGGCGCAGTCTCGAACGTCTTGGTATTATTGCCTTATTTCATATCCCAACCCTTTTAGATATATTTTCTTCATCCTGTAACTACATCACCGGCCTAAATCTGTTTCGAGGATTGGGGAGGGGGCTGGTGGAAATCTTTTTGCCGAAATCTCTAGGGCGAACGCACACACGAGTACACACAAGACCCACCCACCACTGCACAAACACACGTCCACAAACACACACTCGGGACTTCTAATCCTATGTCTGTTTTTTTTTTCATAGCACTTCAAACCGAAATTTTACTGCTATAACTTTCGTTAATGATAGATTTATCGAAAATTTCAGCAACCGATCGATTAAAATGTTATATCTTTGAAAAGTGGGGGTGTATCAATTCGTACATGCCATCCCTCGGAATCTATACCAGTGAACTATATATTTATAAAAATGTTCATGAAACTAATGGTTTGATGGGATATCAATCATTTGAATCAAGACAAAATGGAGGAGGATGAAAGGATAATTGTTCTTTATTGGATCTTTCTTTCTCTCTCTTGCTTTCTTTCTTTTTCTTCCATTTTCTATTTATTTCCATTTGGAGATGCACGGAACTTTTGGAGACCAAAGTGACTCTCCAAAGCCCCACATCTCCTTCTCCACCACGCCTGTGTTCCAAGCTTCGGAAAATTAAGAATAAAAGGGTTGCTCTTCTAAATCAGAAAATACGATTATGTGAAGTGCTCCAGACCTATCCATGTGCAAAATATTTATCACAGGAAATATGATGTAGTAACACTTTGATCCTCACATAACACACTTTATTAGTATAATGGCCATAATTTGTGAAATGGAATAACCTAACCTAATTCATTTTATGTACAAGATTCTACATGGAAGGGAGAATATTTTTCGTCACCATCATGCCTAAAAATAGATTTCTGGCTCGTGAAGTCCCTCCACCTCCTATGAAGAGAGAGAGAAAGAGAAAGAGAGAGAGAGAGAGAGAGAGAGAGAGGGGGGGGGGGGAGGAGGAGGAGGAAAGAATGTGAATGAAATTTGAATATACCGAGTCAATAAAGTGCCGTTAAGTCTATAGTCCAATCGACAGAACCGATACCGATAGGTGATAAATGAATCCAAAATTAACCAAATGTTCCACAATCGTTTTATGGAGAACGGTACAGATGGAAAAAAATAAAAACAAATAATAATATTGAGAAGAAAAGATGTCAAAATATCCCCTCTTGAATCATAAAACCGCAAATAAAAGAAAGGAAAATGATTGATTCTTCGGGTCAACAGGCCAAGTTTGTCGATAATGACTTGAGAAACTTCTATTGGATCGGGGCGACTGTAAAATCAATATTCCAGAAAGGCGCAGTCTCGAACGTCTTGGTATTATTGCCTTATTTCATATCCCAACCCTTTTAGATATATTTTCTTCATCCTGTAACTACATCACCGGCCTAAATCTGTTTCGAGGATTGGGGAGGGGGCTGGTGGAAATCTTTTTGCCGAAATCTCTAGGGCGAACGCACACACGAGTACACACAAGACCCACCCACCACTGCACAAACACACGTCCACAAACACACACTCGGGACTTCTAATCCTATGTCTGTTTTTTTTTCATAGCACTTCAAACCGAAATTTTACTGCTATAACTTTCGTTAATGATAGATTTATCGAAAATTTCAGCAACCGATCGATTAAAATGTTATATCTTTGAAAAGTGGGGGTATATCAATTCGTACATGCCATCCCTCGGAATCTATACCAGTGAACTATATATTTATAAAAATGTTCATGAAACTAATGGTTTGATGGGATATCAATCATTTGAATCAAGACAAAATGGAGGAGGATGAAAGGATAATTGTTCTTTATTGGATCTTTCTTTCTCTCTCTTGCTTTCTTTCTTTTTCTTCCATTTTCTATTTATTTCCATTTGGAGATGCACGGAACTTTTGGAGACCAAAGTGACTCTCCAAAGCCCCACATCTCCTTCTCCACCACGCCTGTGTTCCAAGCTTCGGAAAATTAAGAATAAAAGGGTTGCTCTTCTAAATCAGAAAATACGATTATGTGAAGTGCTCCAGACCTATCCATGTGCAAAATATTTATCACAGGAAATATGATGTAGTAACACTTTGATCCTCACATAACACACTTTATTAGTATAATGGCCATAATTTGTGAAATGGAATAACCTACCTATTTCATTTTATGTACAAGATTCTACATGGAAGGGAGAATATTTTTCGTCACCGTCATGCCTAAAAATAGATTTCTGGCTCGTGAAGTCCCTCCACCTCCTATGAAGAGAGAGAGAAAGAGAAAGAGAGAGAGAGAGAGAGAGAGAGAGAGAGAGAGAGGGGGGGGGAGGAGGAGGAGGAAAGAATGTGAATGAAATTTGAATATACCGAGTCAATAAAGTGCCGTTAAGTCTATAGTCCAATCGACAGAACCGATACCGATAGGTGATAAATGAATCCAAAATTAACCAAATGTTCCACAATCGTTTTATGGAGAACGGTACAGATGGAAAAAAATAAAAACAAATAATAATATTGAGAAGAAAAGATGTCAAAATATCCCCTCTGGAATCATAAAACCGCAAATAAAAGAAAGGAAAATGATTGATTCTTCGGGTCAACAGGCCAAGTTTGTCGATAATGACTTGAGAAACTTCTATTGGATCGGGGCGACTGTAAAATCAATATTCCAGAAAGGCGCAGTCTCGAACGTCTTGGTATCATTGCCTTATTTCATATCCCCACCCTTAGATATATTTTCTTCATCCTGTAACTACATCACCGGCCTAAATCTGTTTCGAGGATTGGGGAGGGGGCTGGTGGAAATCTTTTGCCGAAATTTCTAGGGCGAACGCACACACGAGTAGACGCAAGACCCACCCACCACTGCACACACACATCTACAAACACACACTCGGGACTTCTAATCCTATGTCTGTTTTTTTTTTTTTCATAGCATTTCAAACAGAAAATTTACTGCTATAACTTTCGTTAATGATAGATTTATCAAAAAATTTCAGCAACCGATCGATTATAATGTTATATCTTTGAAAAGTGGTGGTATATCAATTCGTACATGCCATCCCTCGAAATCTATACCAGTGAACTACATATTCATAAAAATGTTCATGAAACTAATGGTTTGATGGGATATCAATCATTTGAATCAAGACAAAACGGAGGAGGATGAAAGGATAATTGGTCTTTATTGGATCTTTCTTTCTCTTTCTTGCTTTCTTTCTTTTTCTTCCATTTTCTATTTATTTCCATTTGGAGATGCACGGAGCTTTTGGACACCAAAGTGACTCTCCAAAGCCCCACATCTCCTTTCTACCACGCCTGTGTTCAAAGCTTCGGAAAAGGAAGAATAAAAGGGTTGCTCTTCTAAATCAGAAAATAAGATTATGTGAAGTGCTCCAGACCTATCCATGTGCAAAATATTCTTTACAGAAAATATGATGTAGTAACAGTTTGATCCTCATATAACACACTTTATTAGTATAATGGCCATAATTTGTGAAATGGAATAACCTAACCTATTTCATTTTATGTACAAGATTCTGCATGGAAGGGAGAATATTTTTCGTCACCATCATGCCTAAAAATAGATTTCTTGCTCGTGAAGTCCCTCCAACTCCTGTGAAGAGAGAGAGAGAGAGGGAGAGAGAGGAGGAGGAGGAAAGAATGTGAATGAAATTTGAATACACCGAGTCAATAAAGTACCGTTAAGTCTGTATAGTCCAATCGACAGAACCGATAACAGACCAACAACAGTCCAAAAGAAAACTTACATTGCCCCAGTCGCCAAGTAGCGGTCGGTCTTATGCTGGGTTGGGATCGTTTTGTTGGTGTGACTTAGATATTGGAAGGACAAAGTCTGATCATGCATCAGATACCTTTTACCTGTTTATTTTCAATCAAGTATGAGCAAACGACATTGAGCAAAGATTGTGAAGTGCGTCAGTCCACTGATTTTCTGGCATTCTTGCAGAAAATGTGAGGTAAAGTTGATGACCTGTATGCCTGTTGTTACATCCACAATGATGAGAAGGGTAATTATTGGTAAAGGTGAAAATACTCTGAGAGCTTTTCCCATTCCATTATTCCCAAATGGGAGAATATGACTATACTTGAATCAAGTAATTAATCCGGATCCCGATGTTTGTGTTCCTATTCATTAATAATCAATTAATTCGTATACGCGCTTGGAACGTCCTTTAAGAATCTTTAATAGGAATCATAATGGTGGCTTCTTGTACAGCGCTCAGGTCACGTCGTGACGCTCATGGCGCTCCAACATTGTTACCCTAGTCATAGCTAGCTTAGCGGCAAAATATGTAGCGCTCTAGCATATCTGGTCCCCATCTGCACCTGGGTGGGGTGAAGCAAACGTGGATTAATGTCTTGCCAAAAGGCTTTAGTGCCAGGCTGAGATTCGAACCATCAACCATCTAATTGAGAGTCAAGTGAATGAATGACTATACCATGACACCTCCACAAATGACATGAATCATATGTGAGGTGAAAATTAATATCAATTCTTTTAAAACTGTTTTTTTTTTAAACCAGGGATTTCTTAGGAACATCTTAACCTAACATGATATTGTAATACTCAAATTAACATGAAAAATGTCTGTAACGAATTATCGACTAAAGGAGGATGGTATGAAGCTAATTCCTGGTTTACATTTTGCTTACGATCAGCGTACGCAGCCCGTGTCTTGCCCTTAACCCCCTATCTGTGCGACTTCCATGCGGAGGCAGGCGGCGACCGTAAGATTTCAGTACGGATTCTCGAGCTCCGCAGCCTCTACGATTTTGCATCCCGAGGAGTTATACAAATTTGAAAAATCGTAAGCCCGTACCCGTATATATCGGAGGCAGCATCGCACAATTCCCATACGGGCATCGTACGCTATACGGGCTCTTTACGAATTCCGAGGGGAGGCTGCGGAGATTGCACGATTACCTTACAATCTTCGGGAAGCCTCTGTACGGGCATCCCTCGGCCTGCCCCCGATGGCCAAAGCAGGAAATATGGCAGGATGACTGTAAATAATGCAAACACAAACGCCGTAGCCCGTAGACACCTATATGCCCAAAAAATCGCACGGAAAATCGTAACCGATTTATCGCACGGCGCCCGTTGGAAATGTAAATTCTATAGACATAAACAGGGTTACAGAAAATGAAAGCACTTTGTCAGGACTAAAATGCACACAAGATCGATGCTTAATTGTGAGAAATCTTCTTGGCATGGAATACTTTGAAAGCACTTAGGAACACAGTGCCATCTATACGCAGATTATTGCCATATTGGCTGCAGTTGGGTTGGGTAGTGTGCTGGGCTAGACGCGTGCTGGGCCAGGCAACATTCGTCATATTGCACCCAATCAGAATCGCGTTATCTGAACACTTAGCCATAGTACATACATTTAAAACTGTCATACAGCGTCATTACGAATTCATACGTGCAAAAAAGAACCTTGCACCTTTGAGACTGTAAGAAATAAAGACAAATAACGAATGATTGGGATTTCGAGGGTTTACTTTGAATATTTTCTTAAAAGACAAGCCAAAAATGTATATTAGGTATTCGAGCTTTAACAAATGAGAAAGCAAGTTGGTCTCAAGAAGGACACCTAAAAATATATTTAGAAGGGATGTAATCCTATTTACTTCCTGATATTGATAACCCACAGTGACGTAACCTGAAATTAATTAAGGGGTAGCCGAAACATCCAGATATGAGGAAGGGGGGGGGTCATGTTTCTGGGAAGCTTCATGTGATGTAGACAATTCTCAAGTTGGATTGTTTTGTTTACCTTGGCCTTCAACAAGAATAGGCTGGGTGTCAATTTCAGTCTGGACTGAATACATCGTTCTCTAGGCAATGAAGTTACCAATCGTCAGTTTGTTGAGTCTTGATTCAAAAGTCGCCATCACTGGTATATCTAGACCTTGCCGTGGGGAAAGGGAAGGGGGAGTACGAAGGGGGTAAAACATTAATTCCTCAGGTTATTTCGCAAGAAATTCAATTTGGGAGGCAATAATTTGAAATGGACCGGGGATGAAGTACGGCAGGCGTTCTCCTTCCCCATCTGTTCTTATTTGTAAATTTTTTAATTTGATTTTAATATATCTTTCTTCATATTTTACGATTTTCAAGCGGAGAATTTGCAATTTTATGAGAGCGAGAGAAGCGAGGGGGAGAAAAATAAAGCCACATTTCATGATGTCAGTTTATTTTTTAAATTGTTCTTTATTCCTACTTTATCTATGTGAAAAATTACAGACAACTAGGAAAGGTGAACGCCGTCAAGAAATTCATGTAAATAATATTTACATGAATTTAAATGTTATGACATATTATGTCATTGATTCATACATGTATTTGCATCTAGACTTATGCCTAGTTTGCATTTCCCCCGGGCGCCGTGCGATGAATTGGTTTACGATTTTCCGTGCCATTTTAATAATAATAATGATACTACTATACTACTACTACTACTGCCACTACTACTACCACTACTACTACTACTACCACTACCACTACCACTACCACTACCACTACTACTACTACTACCACTACTACTACTACTACCACAACTACTACTACTACTACCACTACCACTACCACTACCACTACTACTACTACCACTACTACTACTACTACCACTACCACTACTACCACTACTACTACCACTACTACTACTACTACCACTACCACTACCACTACCACTACTACTAATAATAATAATATTAATAATAATAACAATAATTATAATTATAATGTATTTATATAGCACATTTTCCATATAACATATTCAAATGCGCTTTACGATGAAATTATTAATGAAACAAGTGAGGTTTTAGATGTTTTTGAAGACATTGAGGGATTGCTGGTTGCGGTGAGTTTGGGATAGTTGATTCCACAGTTTGGGAGCAGCAGATGAAAATGCTTTGTCACCGAGTGTGTGGCTAGCATCTTGGGAGTAGGATAGTTCAGTGTGATACCTTGTGAGGAGCGGAGGGTGTACCGGGATGGTTGACTGATAGTTAGAAATTTGAAAAATCGTTAGCCTGATGTTGGCTACGGGCTATGGCGTTTGTGTTTAGTTGTTTACATTATTTACGGTCATCGTGCCATTTCCCTCACTTGACCATCGGGGGGCAGCCCGTGGGATGTCCGTATGGTTATCGTGCAGTCTCCGCAGCCTTCCCACGGAAATCGTAAGGAGCCCGTGCAGAGGATGCGCGGTGACCTTGCAGCCGCGAGAGTTCCGTGCGATACCCGTGCGGGAATTGTGCTATCCTGCCTACGATATGTAAGGCAGGCTTACTGGCTTATCTTATGATTTTTCAAATTTGTATAACACCTCGCGATACAAAATCGTAGAGGCGGCAGAACCCGTGAATAAGTACGAAAATCGTATGGTTGCCGCCTGCCTCCGCACGGAGACCGCACGGATAGGGGGTTACGGGCAGGATACGAGCTCCGTACGCTAATCTTAAGTCAAATGTAAACCAGGCATTAGCTACGTCAAAGGTCTTGTCCTAACGACAATTAAGAAAGGCTAAGATTAAGTCGTAATTTTCAAAGACCAAAGGAACACAAGTCTGAGTTCCACAAGATTTGGACACATACATGTAGTACAGATGATGAATGATAAAGACTTGTTTGTCTTCAAACTCGTGATTTATACAGAGCGGGGGAATCGAGGAAGACTTTTGACGCCACAGGAACATACAAAATGTGGCAACTATCAACCTATTATTGCTATTGACAATATTTAAGGTTTTATAGGCGTTGACAGTGAATAGAAGACGGTACAGGGACACACTCTTGAAAAGAGAAGTTTGCACCGAGACTGTGTATTCAGCGGAAATTCACATATTGACACAATCATGACAATTGAAATGGAAAGAATTATTTCATTTTCTTACTCCATGCATCTATTTTGAGATCTGATTCAACTAAATGAAAAACACCACTTCAGAGGAAGCATTGTTGTCTGGTTCAAATAAATCACGTTCACTTCACGAAATCATGCTGAGTCAAGCTGATATGGTGTATAAAGGTGTCATACAAAAATGACTCAATACGCCCCTTTCAACATTTTGATAGGCCTGTCTGCGGAATGGTACGTTTCAATGAGTTCAGACTTAGATTCTGTTCAGATGATGTTTCATTGCGATTGCGTCAATAAATGCTCCAATCGAGCGTGCAAATTTGATCGAGCTACCAAAAATATTACTTGCATTGTTCATTTTGAAATAACGTTGGCATTCTTTTCATGAGGTATGAAAGACCATGCCAGCCAGTGATGTTGTCCTGACGTATACAAATAACGCCGCGGACCTGTCGTTGACGCAATCCTGCGGCAAATGACGCCTCGAACGCAGCGGGCACTTGTATGCTAACAATATATTACGTTTCGGGGGTTTAAATGAGAACTACCTGCAGTTAATTGACCATGTTTAGTCATCTATCTTATATTTGGTGGTATGGACCCTAACACCTAATATATTATGAGAGAAAAAAAATCAAAGAAAGATACTGAGACCGAGAGCCTCCCATACTGACAGCCCACAAGACCTATAGAAACAAAGAACTGCTTGAGAGAATATAGGAAAGAAAGTTTTAAATGTTCCACAAAATCGACAGCTCATGATACCGACACCAAATAGGTATTTAGATTTTCGAAGAAGAAGCGGACGAAGAGGAAGAAGAAGAAGAAGAAGATGAAGAAGAAGAAGAAGAAGAAGAAGAAGAAGAAGAGAAGAAAGAAGAAGAAGAAGCAGAAAGAAGAGACCCCCTCCCTAGAGAGAAGAAGAAGAAGAAGAGAAGCAGAAGAAGAGAAAAGAAGAAGGAAGAAGAAGAAGAGAAGAAGGAGAAGAAGAAGAAGAAGAAGAAGAAGAAGAAGAAGAAGAAGAAGAAGAAGAAGAAGAAGAAGAAGAAGAAGAAGATGACCCATGGGACAGATAACTACCAGGCTATCCCTTTTACTCAAATCTAAATTGAAGATACAGAATTTTAGATCACCCCGTCCCCTATGTCTCTCATAATTGAATCAGACATTCTCATTCATGTATCGTGATAAATTATACAATCTTTGATCATTTTTCAACTTTATGAAATGCGCGAACAGTGGCCGTTGCCCTATAAAAGATCCGTGTCAACATAACGTCTCAAGCAGTGTAAGGGTTGATATCTTTGATGATATGCCCTTCCGTTCCACTTCGTTCAGATACATCAGATGAGTGAGGGCTATTTGAAGAGTAAGGATTGCAAGGTATTCTTTGCTATGCTTCGAATGAAGTCCGCACTGTTATAGAAAACAATGGCGAGTGACAAAAAGGAGGTAGGATATACAATTTACAGCTTTCTCTATTTAAAGTACAGAAAAAAGCGATGAGCTCTGAGCTATTAAAAAGAAAGAAAAAAAAAAGCCATGAGGCGTATTCTCTAAATTCTTAAGACTTAAGGTAAGGCATATTTTACATTTTTAGTTACCTTTAGTAAAAACAAAATTGCTCATTAGTACCACAAGATTTAAGCTCAAGAAAATTCATGTGTTTCCAAAAATGGAAAGAAGAGGTATAGAAATATTTTCTTACTCAAGGGGCAACATGCGATTTCCCCCTCCCTCTCCAAGTTAATTGGAACAAAAAATATGACTCTAATAGTCAGAAAACTAAATGAACGTCGAGTTATTATTAATTATGTATAATATTTTTCATATTCAATATTCATAAGATTACCTTTGAAAACGCGATAGAGTGTTTTTTTTTTAGAGGGGGGGGGGGGTCACCATGTGACCTTGCACCTTGCATTATACGATAGCGGAAACGATTTTTGAAACAAGAACTAGAGAGGAGTCAACATAATCATTAAAAGGTTTTCAGGGATGTAGGCCTATTACCTTTATGATACAGCAGGTTACACGACATTTGTTCCTGCGACAATGCTCCTGTTTTAATTTCTCCGAAGACATAGGGTTATCGTTGGGGTTGCGATAGGGGTTTTGGTTCAGAATGATATGAGGATAAGGGTTAAGGTTAGTGTTAGGTTAGGGATTAGATTTTATATTTGCCTTGACGTGCAAATTTTCCATTGAAGCAATATTACTGTCGACGGAGCAAATTTCACGGAACCTATGTAGCAATTATCTTTGACATATTCGATTAAAGTAATCAGCAGTGTTTGTCCGGTACAGTTTATTGTCGCTACATGCTCACTGGCTAATTTTGATCTTTAGCAAATCAACGAGAAGTTGATTCAAATTAAACCCAGTGCAAAGCTAACGATTTTCTTAGTGATAATGAATGAGAAGTTTTTTTTAAAGACTGCTGAAGTGTGCTTTTTTCACTCGGTGCATTATAGTTTATCGATAATTATTCGCCTTTCGGATTTCAAGTTTGTACATTTAACTATGCGAAAATAAAATGCCAAAGAAACCAAAGTGCAGACAGATGTTCGAAAACAAAAGGGGAGGCTGATTGAAATAATTACATGGAAATGACAATATAATATGCCCGATTTTTGTTATAGTGAAACGAGATATTAGTAATTACTCTTTGCCTCATAAAACAGGGGATTATCAGACACCGATATTTTACTGTGATTTTATTGTAAGATAATTTCATATTCTGCCGCAGGACATCAACGGTTATGACAACCGTGGTTACGATGCCGATCAAACCGAGATCGGGATGAAACCGAAGTCGACGTCGCCAGAAAACTGGAGGATGTCGAAGCACTTCGTAGAACCGGGCATAGATGATGGGACATCCTCGAGCCTGAGAAGAAAAAGTAGAACTCGATTCAAGATCCTCATCTTCCTGATGGTACTCGTGCTGGCTGCTATCATTGCAATGGGAGTCTTACTCTATATCTTCTCCAATGGTAATTTCTTCAACCAAAATTTTGATTTGGAGTCATGTACTTTATTCATTTATTCTCATCATACTGTTTCAAGATATATCATTAAAATGTGGTCTTACTCTGTCATGATATCTTCTCTAATGGTGATTCCTTCAACCAAAAAATTATACTGTTTCAAGAAATATCATTAAAATGTGGTCTTACTCTGTCATGATATCTTCTCTAATGGTGATTCATTCAACCAAAATTTGGTTTGGACTAATAGTCATGTATTTCATCATGATGCTGCTTCAAGGTTTATCACTGCAATGGGAGTCATACTCTATATCTTCTCTAATAGTAATTTATTAAAAGAAAAAAATTATTAGGACTAATAGTCATGTATTTCATTTGAACTTGAAGTTGAACTTTATCATCCAGTAATAAACACACAAACAGCATAAGACACACCAAAAAAAAAAAAAAGAATGCAACAAAGGTAAAAGATTAAAGGAGCCAGAAAATAGCATGAATGCTAATTGAACCGGGTACCTTCAAAATACTGGAATACACTGTATGGCTAAACAGAATAAATAGATGTAAAATTGTTATGATATCGAGCAGATTACTAAGAAGACTACAACACAGATACATGGTTTTTAAAAAAAATCATTGTCAAATGGCCAGCTGCTTAATTAGATACTAAATATCTAGCAGTTTAATATCAGTCATTCATGTAAAATGTATTCCACAAGATTTTCTAAAACATGATATGGATATAGCTTCGTTCGCACAATAAGAGGTAGATCATTCCATAAAGAACTACTTACATACGAAACAGAAAATTTTCCTTTGGTTGTGCCAACCTTGGGTATATACAGGTTATCTCTTTCCTTTGTGCCTTGTCTGATAATTATGCTGAATAAAAGAGCAGTATTGAACGATTTTATGGGGTAACTTTCCGTTTACTAGTTAGCATTTCTTATCATGATGCTGCTTCAAGGTCTATCATTGCAATGGGAGTCTTACTCTATATCTTCTCTAATGGTAATTTCTTCAACCAAAATTTGATTGAAATTTTTAGTTATTTATTGCATTTATTATGAGTATGCTGGCTTCATGGTCTGTAAATTAGAAGACTAAAATTGTTATCATATACCACCCTGCAGTTTTTCTATATGCATCTGAAATGAAGTAATCATTCTAGTAGCTAGATCTAATTTTTTATTTGATTATTATGGGTAATCTTTCATTCTTCTAAGCCCGTTTGAAGATTGAATTGTTGTAAGCATCTTTCAAATCAGTCATACAAACATTATACACATGTTTTGACATGTTTAAGGAAGCTTTTTTTCAAGTAACAAATTTTAAAAAAAAGAAGAGAAAAAGAAGAAAAAATAAGAGGAGGAAGAAAAAAGAGTAAGGGGAAAGAGAAGACTGGGTCATGCAGTACCCGAAAACGTACATGTAAATAAACTCACCTATGGGACATCTTGCCAAACATTAACAAAATACCCTGACGCCGCCTTCAGTATCGACTAATTGAAATAATTCATACAATAATTTCTTCTTTGAACATTGTTGTAATGTTGCTTTCCTGAACCACTTTTTTTTTTTAAAGTTACCTTGAGTAATCCCCCAAAAGTCTTAACTAAAATGCTGATATAGCAACACATTTTCTTTATAGACCAGTTTACTCATTTTATTATATGCAAAATTCCTTTAGATTCTGTTGATAACTGCAAAACTCCTTGAGGTTTTTTTTTTTTATTTTTTATTATTGATATAGCAACGAAAAATGTATACAAAAGCGACTGAGACGTCATTACGCATAACTGGGGAACTAATAGTAACCAGGCTTCTGGAGATAAACTTGCATTTAAACAAGATCGCGAAGACTGTTGATGAAAAAAAAAGAAAAGATAAGGCCAACTTCAGTACCCTAATGTAAACCCTCTAGAAATCATGTTCGTAAATACGTCTTTGTGATGTTCGCACGCTATCGCAGGCGATGGTGGTGGACAAGGCGGGAAATTGCCTTCGAATTTTTGAAAGTTTGTTCCACTGAATTATAAATGAGTGAACAGATATATTGCTATTCATTCACTACGCATATAGATACGTCTTCAGATGTCTTCGAAGAGCTCAGAACTACCTCTAAAACGAGTGTGACCACGATGGATTCGACCACCACTTCCAAGATGACTACGCCCAGAGGTTTGTCCCTTTTTTCTCCCTCCTGTCCACGTCAAGTTGCCCATTAGATCCAAACTGAAAAAAGATGAATATGTGAATTTTTAAAATCTTAGTCAAGACTAGTCTAGACTATAGTCTAGGACATTTACCTTACTATTCAAAATGTGTCATGAAACTCTTGTCTCATGTATTTTTCTGTAAAGTGTTGACCAAATATTCTGAATATGTTGACATCCATCTTTCTTATCTTTCATTCTGTTTCTACTTTAAATTTTTTAAAGATTGTCGCAGGAAGTGTATTTCAGACCAAACAACTCTCAGGCCATTTCACTTCGTTTAAAAGTTGGATGCAGTCCAAATAGAAGTAAAACTCATTCCAAAGTAATGGTTTCAATATATCTTTTTGGATTGGATTTCACAATTTTTCCACCCCAAACGATCCTTAATATTGCCCCCCCCCCCCACCCTCCGCTTACGTTTAGAGAATACAAATACATGTATAACGAAAGAAGAGTTTATAGAAATAATGCTTTTGCACTCATCCCAGAAGTGAATATTGTTGAGCTTGGAGTCAATATCACCTTGGAAGATCGAGAGTACACCGAAGACTTGGGAGATAGTTCAACATCAGCTTACCAGACTTTTACCACTGGTATCATTTCATCAGTAAGTACATAAATTCAATTATTAGTTACACACCAAGAATAAAAGGTTCGATTTCGCATCCTTCAAATGCAACACTAGGAGCCCCTTTATGGGTACAACTTTGCACCCAAAGAAGCATCATGCATCTTTAAGGATGCAGTGAACTACATTTTGCACCCCTAAGGGTGCAGAGTTGCACCCTTTAGGGAAGGTTCAAATTTGCACCCTTTTGGATGCAAATTTTTTGCACCCTTAAAGGTGCATAGTCGCACCTTTAAGGGTGCAGACGGGCATTCCCGGGTGCAAATAAGTATAAAAGGGTGCATCTTTGCACTTTTTTCATGTAGGTTGCAAGATTGCAAGGTGCTGCCAGTGTTGCATTTAGGGTGCAAAATTGAACCTTTCATTCTAGGCAGCGTAAATATTGATTGCATTGTGGACTCCTTGGTTTTACACTTTGTAAGTTTTACTTTCAACCATTCAGTAATGTAAGCCAATTTCAATTCCAAGTCACCGTACTTCAAGAGTCAGAATGTACACTGCATGCATTATGCGTTGCTATTTCGGGGTAATATTTCGACTTGTTTGACCTTACAGCACTTAATGTATGCGGTCTGCATTCCCACTATCGAAATGCAAGGTAATAGTTCTTTGCTAGGTATTTGACAAAGAACTATGCATTGATTTTAATTACAATGCAAACGCCCCATTTTTGGTGTTGACATTAATGCTCTCCCGTAATCCTATAATCATGATAATCATGATTTTTTTTCTCTCCCCCGAATTCACTATCAACACTATGAACATGACGGACAAAGAAAGCGGACAAAATAAACAACCCCTCATTCTACCCTTCACAATGGTTCTGGTAGTCAAAAGAACATCCCTTCCTGCTATTGTCTGAAATATGTGGAACAGGTGTCACATGCATATTCACCTGGAACTACATGATTAAACATAATAGCTGTGAAGGGATGTTCTTTTGACTACCAGAACCATCGTGAAGGGTAGAATGAGAGGTTGTTTATTTGTCCGCTTTCTTTGTCCGCCATGTTCATAGTGCAAGCGACCATGTTTTAGCGATGATATCAGATGTATATTTATCAACTTTATATGCAGTTTTTGCGTCACGTGCACGATACCCGAGGCTATCATACAATTCGATGACCTTGATCAACAATTCTAAGCACTTTTCTCCTTTTGAACGGCGACAGATATTATTGTAAATTTGCTGAGGCCTTAAAGAGTTCAAAGTACATGTGCGCTTTTATAGTGGCTCTTAGTTATTTAACTTTATTGACTTTTAAACAACGGTAAATGAATGAAAGTTAGCACAGTGCCAATACTGTTCAATATAAAGAAAACGAAACCTTCCACAAAAGATACCCGACCCTGTTAGCCCTAGAAAAAGCGACGTTTTGACTAAGATCCTGCAGAATTCTTTTCAGCTCATTTTAATTGTCAGTTTATACGTATATTTCATTGAATATTTACATTTCTATTTTCATTTTCATTTCTTTTTTCATTCCATCTTTTCTCAGATCGATGCAGCATATGAAAGCGACATGTATTACAGCGGAGCAACTGTAATGTCAGTTAGGTATGAATAAAGGAAATTGGGTAACATGGAACACATTGTTACTGTTATTTCGAAAACGTTCTTTAAGTATCTGAGTACATGGAACACATTTTGACCATAGCTGATGACCAACAGAAGACCAAGATCACTGTCGACGAAAGGGGGGGGGGTAGATTGAGGGATTCGGGAAGAGGCAAACTGAGGCAAATGCGGACAGGCAATCACACCTGGGGGTGTTTAACAAACGTCAGGAAAAATTCTGGGCATCCCATTTGGCTCTTCAAGTCGTTCGTAAAGTCATGCGTAACTTTACGAACGACTTGAATATGAAGAGCCAAATGGGATGCCCAGAATTTTTCCTGACGTTTTAACAAAGTGTGACTGCATTTCCCATAATCTCGGTGAAATTGTGGCAAAAAATACAATTCGCAATAAAGGTGTTTATAAACAGTAGTAATGTTAATCTACATCTGCATATTTCACCTTTAGTTCATGCGATTTTTAATAATTGAGAATCACATTTGGCTTGCCATAATCAAGTCGTGCGTAAAGTCATTCGTAACTTTACGAACATCTTTATGAAACACCCCCCTGGAGCCGCCACTGTATGAACTTGCAATCACCTATTAAGAGTCTTAAGCTCATCACCCCTAGATTACTTTTTTTTATAATCGGTTACACATTCTCTCTTAATGTAACGTAGTGTAAATTTCCTTTTTAGGAGTCAGTTTATGGAACAGGTCGTTTTGGAATGGAACTCCATTCTCAAAGGGGTAGTTAAAGATCACTCTTCTTAAGCAAATTCCGATATTGAGACAAAGTGATCCCTGATGTTAATCCTCGAATTTCTTTAACCTCCACTACTCTAAACTAAGTATTACATCATACAAACATCATACAAACACCAGGACACAAGTTTGTCGACGCACCACCACTTACCTTACGTCTTCAAATTATTGATACTTTTATTGACTGCAGCCCTGGAAGTATCAAAGTCGAGCTAATGATGTCCTTTGACATGCCCATAGAGGAGACGGAGAGAAGCAATGCTATCGAGTTCACCCAAGAAAATCTCTTACCAAACATCGAGAATGCATTGGATGAAAACACCATCGTTGAAATCATAACACGTAATAATTGTAGTTCCCACTTTCTTTAAATTCTTGATACGACTGGAATGTTATTAAGATAATGTCGTACGTTTCGCTGGTAATTTTTGTAATTTTATGGTATGGATAAACAATTGTTTTGTCGTTGTATCATTAGCTATTGTAATTTTTCAGTGATATATTTGAAAAAAATAATGCCATCTGGCTTTTCAGAGCGACCCAAGTACATGTTGAACAAATTTTGAAGTGCTTAGAGACTGCATGTTCTGACTTTCCTGAAGAACTAAATCCATATGAATAAAACATACAATGAACCAAACGTTTATATGTAAACATATATTCATTGTTTTCATATCAGCTTTGTGTGACATCGAACCCTGCTCTAATGGAGGAACATGTAATGATATTCCAAACTCATCGGACTACTCGTGTACCTGTGAAGACGGATACAATGGCAAATCATGTCAGAATGGTAAATTCTAAAACTCGAATATTGCGTGAAAATATTTGTTGATGGCAGGATTACGATCGGTTCCAATTGATCGATTTTAGTAGTTTAGCAGCAGTTGCAGTTACTGAGAAATATACGATTGTAACTGTGATTTATTGACAGATCAATCTCAAATCTTTCCTAAAGGGCATTATTTTTTTATAACCAATACCATAAAAATGTTGACCATTTCATACTGCAAAGACAGAAACTATGCGAAAGCTTAGAATTATCGATAAAGTATATCTTAAAAATGACAGGTAGTTTCAAAATATCGAACACATAGTTTCATTTTAAGAGGGTACATGACGGTGCTTTGTGTGATTTTTTTCATAACAAAACAACCCACTTATCACTGAATGATACCTCGTTCACGATGAAATTAACATACTTTTCTTTTTAAAAAAATCCTGACCTTAAAATTATAGCATTCACCTGCAAACTAGAGGTGAATATCAATGACATAATAATCAATCATATTTTGCTAAAATAAAAGGAACTAAAAAAATGAATTTTATAAAGTTTTTAATAAATTTTTGTCGAGTTATATATATTTCTGCATTGTCGGTTATTGAACTAAATCAATAAGTTATTCCTCGCTCCCAATCTTTTAGATATTGACGAATGTGCGAGCAATCCTTGTGAAAATGGAGGAGAATGTACAAACGAAGAAGGCTCTTACACGTGTGCCTGTGTTGCTGGTTTCACCGGGAGCAACTGCGAGCTAAGTATGATTGCCTCAAATTATATTTGACCAACAACACCAATTACTTTTGCGTATGATATATTATCATTGTAAAAACAAGAAATGAATATTACAAACAATCTATGTGAAATTCCGGAAGAAAGGTGACCCTATACAGTGAAAATGAAAGTACTGTGAATATTACTGTAAATACAATGTGCTTATGATTTAAAGAGAAATGATTGATTGACTGTCACTTGCAAATAAGTGCTTACACACATCATTTTGAATTGTTGGTTATTGAAATATATTGACAACTGTGCGAACAAGCTTTTTTGAATGGGACATGTGCACAAAGGGAACAGGCTCCTACACATGCATATTTTCCACTTCCTAATGTTTCGGACATTGGCGATTGTGCGAATAATCCTTGTGAAAATGGAGGAATTTGCACAAATCATGAAGGCTCATACACCTGCACATGTGCTCATGGTTTCACTGAGATGAACTGTGAACAAAGTATTGTCCCCGCAAATCATACTTACAGCTATTGTAACTGATATCTAATGCTAGGTTCCCACTGTCGTGCGACTTGTCACGAACGCCACGATTGGCCATTCGTTGCTGATCGTTGAACTTTCACGTTAGGGCAGCGTTACCCTCTCCCTTCTTGCCTCTAGTACTCTGTCTTATACTCTGTCTTAAGATCATAACATAATGGAGATAAATAAACAAAATACATGTATTGGTCATCCTCTTTTAGATATTGACGAATGTGCAAGTAGTCCTTGTTTGAATGGGGGAGAGTGCCGTGACGGAACGTTCTACTACTCATGTACATGTGCTGATGGTTTCACTGGAATTAATTGTGAACAAGGTAACATCACAATTAGATTTATCACAAGGGATATACTGTACTAAAACTACCACAATTATTTCCATTCCATTCATGATAGTTCGTACATAATGAATAGTTGATTTCTCTCATTACCAAGATGAAATTATGGAAGGATACTTAAACATGTTAAAAACGCAGTAAGAACTTGGACAAGAAACTATGCTACAGAATCTATCAGTTTTAAAACCATCGCAGTGCTAGTGATTTAATTTGAAAAAAAATAATGGAATGAATGGAGATTTACTTCACTGTTAAATTTTAGTCGCTTTGTATCAGCAAGAATTACGTTAAGGAATACTCAAAATTCATATGTACATACTTTCCACGTTCTTGACTTTCAGACATTGATGAATGCGCGAACAATCCTTGTGAAAATGGAGGAGAATGCACAAACGAGGAAGGCTCTTACACGTGTGCCTGTGTTGCTGGTTTCACCGGGAGCAACTGCGAGCTAAGTATGATTGCATCAAATTATATTTGACCAACAAAACCGATATACTTTTGCGTATGATATATTATCATTGTAAAAACAAGAAATGAATATTACAAACAATATAGCGAACTTCTATGTGAAATTCCGGAAGAAAGGTGACCCTATACAGTGAAAATGAAAGTACTGTGAATATTACTGTAAATGCAGTGTGCTTATGATTTGAAGAGAAATGACTGATTGACTGTAACTTGCAAATAAGTGCTTACACACATCATTTTGAACTGTTGGTTATTGAAATATATTGACGATTGTGCGAACAATCTTTGTTTGAATGGAACATGTGCAAGAAGGGAACAGGCTCCTACACATGCATATTTTCCACGTTCCTATTGTTTCAGACACTTGCGATTGTGCGAATAATCCTTGTAAAAATGTATGAATTTGCACAAATCATGAAGGCTCATACACCTGCACATGTGCTGATGGTTTCACTGAGATGAAATGTGAACAATGTATGGTCACCGTAAATCATAATTAACAGCAATTGTATCTGATATTTAAGATATTTTTATGCTTCCGCCCAGCGAAGGTGGTGCCGAAGGCATTATGTTTTCGACTTGTCCGTCCGTCCGTTCGTCAGTGGCACTTATTTCGTTATCGTGATATCTCAAGAACCATTTGAGGTAAACTTCAAACTTGATGCTAGATGTATCACCACAGGAAGACGATCTGAGTAGATTTTGGGTTAGGTCAAAGGTCAAAGGCCACAGAAATCAATTCAGAAATTGCAGGTGTTAGTCTTGTTAACGCGATATCTCAATAACCATTTTAATTATGAACTTCAGCCGTGGTGCAATTATGTGCATCACCATATAGGAAGACGATCTGGGAAGATTTGGGGTTACGTAGGTCAAAGGTAAAAGGTCATATGCATGAAATTAAAAATTTGTTAGTTTTGTTAGCACTATATTTTAACTGTTTGCAGCAATGGCATAAGGAGAAAAAGAGATCAGACTTTGGGGTCGTTATGTTAAATGTCAAAGGTCAAAGAGGTCAATTAACATGTCACGATAAATTTCTTCATTCTGGTTAACATAATTAAAAAAAAAAAGTTTGTGCCATGAAGTTAAGTGAATATAGGCCGAGGTATATAGGAGACGCGGTGGCATTCATCGTCGTGTTTATCATTATTATAACAAGCAAAGTAAGTTAGATTACTGTGTACTGCTAGGAAAACGTCTTGAAGTGCTTTGTTATTTGATAAGAGAATCGTTATGAATATCGTTATTATTTATTTGATTTAATTTTATTCATTAATTTATCACTTGTGGGACGTACGGAACACCCCATCAGCAAAGTGCTGTTTTTCGTAGGGGTCCAATGACTGCAAAAAAAAGTAAACTGATTTCCAGGTATACTCTGTCTTAAGATCATAACATAATGGAGATAAATAAACAAAAATAAATGTATTTTCATCTGTTCATCCTCTTGTAGATATTGACGAATGTGCGAGCAGTCCTTGTTTGAATGGGGGAGAGTGCAGAGACGGAACGTTCTACTACTCATGTACATGTGCTGATGGTTTCACTGGAATTAACTGTGAACAAGGTAACATCACCATTAGATTTATCATAAGGGATATACTGTACTAAAACTACTACAATTATTTCCATTCCATTCATGATAGTTCGTACCTAATGAATAGTTGATTTCTCTCATTATCAAGATGAAATTATGGAAGGATACTTAAACATGTTAAAAACGCAGTAAGAACTTGGACAAGAAACTATGCTACAGAATCTATCAGTTTTAAAACCATCGCAGTGCTAGTTATTTAATTTTAAAAAAAAATTAATGGAATGAATGGAGATTTACTTCACTGTTAAATTTTAGTCGCTTTGTATCAGCAAGAATTACGTAAAGGAATACTCAAAATTCATATGTTTTCCACGTTCTTGACTTTCAGACATTGATGAATGCGCGAACAATCCTTGTGAAAATGGAGGAGAATGCACAAACGAGGAAGGCTCTTACACGTGTGCCTGTGTTGCTGGTTTCACCGGGAGCAACTGCGAGCTAAGTATGATTGCATCAAATTATATTTGACCAACAAAACCGATATACTTTTGCGTATGATATATTATCATTGTAAAAACAAGAAATGAATATTACAAACAATATAGTGAACTTCTATGTCAAATTCCGGAAGAAAGGTAACCCTGCAGTGAAAATGAAAGTACCGATACTGTGAATATTATTATAAATACACTGTGTTTATGATTTGAAGCAGTGGCGTAATGAGCCAAAATATTTGGGGGGGCTCAATCTTTGCGAGGAGCGAAGCGACCAACCCTGAGGGAGTGTAGCGACCGAGCCGGGGTACCCCCCTCCCCTTCACGATACGGAACTTTTTCATTTTTCGACTTAAATTCCAGCTTGAGTTTAGTTCAATTTTTATTTTCTCTCATTTCCAACAAAAGAATTTCATTTTAGTTGGGCGGTAGTGAGCACGCGAAGCGTGTGAATCACTTAATGAGCGCGCGAAGCGCGCTCCCTAGGGGGGAGGGTGCAGGGAGGGGGGAGTTCCCCCCCCCCCCCCCCCCCCCCTCCCGCGCGAAGCGCGGAAGCTCCGACGTTTGATGACATGTACTGTTATGGATAAACGTGTCATGAATCTACCGACCGGAAAAGGATATTTTTTCATGAACTTGGAAACATGATTATGAAAACATGCAGCCCAAGTAATCTTCTTAAGTTTCAAACAAATGCCAGCGTTACACAAAATACTTTATTACTTATGATAATAATACAGCCAAAGACACTATGAAATAAAAAGGACGAGCATGGAGAGGGTGTGATGCGGTGGTACCAGGGTTTCACTCCCACAGTGGCGTAGCTAGGATTTCATTTTAGTGGGGCGGTTGTGAGCGCGCGAAGCGCGCTCCCTAGGGGGAGGATCCAGTAAGGGCGGAGTTTTCCCCCTCCCGCGCGAAGCGCGGAAGCTCCGACGTTTCTTTGAATTGTTCCTTGTCTGCTCCCGCTCTTCTTACGTTCTCTTACCTTTTTTCTTTTCTCGCTTCTGCTTTTTTTTTCCTTCTACTTTTTCTTTCTTTTTTGTTGGTGTTTTGGAGGGGTGACCGCCCCCATCGCCCCCCCCCCTGGCTACGCAAGTGCACTCCCATGGTAAAGGAGTTTTTTGCAGTATTGATGGTTTGCAACTCTGTAAAAGAACACTATTTGGGACTGCAAACATAAAGCCCGGGTCTAGTTTTGGTAAATCTAAGAATATTCATTATCAAAGTTTGAATCCATTGTCAGATAAACAGATAAAACCAAGTGTTATATCATAAAACACATTATTATTGATATTATGCGTGTTTTCTGCCTTGCTATGCATGCTATTTGGGAAATTGTGAATGCGTTACTTAACAGTAGAAAGGGATTCTAGGGAGAAGTATTGAAATTCGTGTTATAACACTTATATAAAATTGAAAATAAACCATGGTTGAAATTTATTTGGGGGGGCTGGCGCCCCCCCCCCCCCAAGCCCCCCCTCCAGTACGCCAGTGATTTGAAGAGAAATGGTTGATTGGCTGTAACTTGCAAAAAAGTGCTTACACACATCATTTTGAAATGTTGGTTATTGAAATATACTGACGATTGTGCGAACAATCTTTGTTTGAATGGGACATGTGCACGAAGGGAATAGGCTCCTACACATGCATATTTTCCACGTTCCTAATGTTTCAGACATTGGCGATTGTGCGAATAATCCATGTAAAAATGTAGGAGTTTGCACAAATCATGAAGGCTCATACACCTGCACATGTGCTGATGGTTTCACTGAGATGAAATGTGAACAATGTATGGTCACCGCAAATCATAATTAACAGCAATTGTATCTGATATTTAAGATATTTTTATGCTTCCGCCCAGCGAAGGTGGTGCCGGAGGCATTATGTTTTCGGCTTGTCCGTCCGTCAGTCCCGCTTTTTTCGTTATCGCGATATCTCAAGAACCAGTTGAGGTAAACTTCAAACTTGATGCTAGATGTATCATCACAGGAAGACGATCTGAGTAGATTTTGGGTTAAGTCAAAGGTCAAAGGCCACAGAAATCAATTCAGAAATTGCAGGTGTTGGTCTCGTTAACGCGATATCTCAATAACCATTTTAATTATGAACTTCAGCCGTGGTGCAAGTATGCATCACCATATAGGAAGACGATCTGGGAAGATTTGGGGTTATGTAGGTCAAAGGTAAAAGGTCATATGCATGAAATTAAAAATTTGTTAGTTTTGTTAGCACTATATTTTAACTATTTGTATCAATGGCAAAAGGAGAAAAAGAGATCAGACTTTGGGGTCGTTATGTTAAAGGTCAAATGTCAAAGAGGTCAATTAACATGTCATGATTAGTTTCTTCATTCTTGTTAACATAATTCAAAAAAAGTTTGTGCCATGAAGTTAAGTGAATATAGGCCGAGGTATATAGGAGACGCAGTGGCATTCATCGTCGTGTTTAGATAACAAGCAAGGTAAGTTAGATTACTGTGAACTGCTAGGAAAACGTCTTTAAGTGCTTTGTTATTTGATAAGAGAGTCGTTATGGATATTGGTATTATTTTTTTTTATTCATTTATATATATTTATTTACCACTTGTGGGACGGAACACCCTATCTGCGAAGTGCTGTTTTTCGTAGGGGTCCAATGACTGCGACAAAAAGTAAATTAATTTCCGGCTATGCTCTGTCTTAAGATTGTAACATAATGGAGATAAATAAACAAAATACATGTATTTTCATCTGTTCATCCTCTTGTAGATATTGACGAATGTGCGAGCAGTCCTTGTTTGAATGGGGGAGAGTGCAGAGACGGAGCGTTCTACTACTCATGTACATGTGCTGATGGTTTCACTGGAATTAATTGTGAACAAGGTAACATCACCATTAGATTTATCATAAGGGATATACTGTACTAAAACTACCACAATTTTTTTCCATTCCATTCATGATAGTTCGTACCTAATGAATAGTTGATTTCTCTCATTATCAAGACGAAATTATGGAAGGATACTTAGAACCGTAGTAAGAACTTGGACGAGAACTTATGCTACATAATCTGTCAGTTTCAAAACGATCGCAGTGCTAGTGATTTATTTTTTTTTAATTAATGGAATGAATGGAGATTTACTTCACTGTTAAATTTTAGTCGCTTTGTATTACAAAGAATTACGTGAAGGAATACTTAAAATTCATATATTTATATTTTCCACGTTCCTGACTTTCAGACATTGATGAATGTGCGAACAATCCTTGTGAAAATGGAGGAGAATGTACAAACGAGGAAGGCTCTTACACGTGTGCCTGTGTTGCTGGTTTCACCGGGAGCAACTGCGAGCTAAGTATGATTGCCTCAAATTGTATTTGACCAACAACACCGATTTACTTTTGTGTATGATATATCATCATTGTAAAAACAAGAAATGAATATTACAAACAATATAGTGAATTTCTTTGTGAAATTCCGGAAGAAAGGTGTCCCTGCAGTGAAAATGAAAGTACCGGTACTGTGAATAGTATTTGAAGAGAAATGATTGATTGACTGTAACTTGCAAATAAGTGCTTACACACATCATTTTGAATTGTTGGTTATTGAAATATATTGATGATTGTGCGAGCAATCTTTGTTTGGATGTGACATGTGCACAAAGGGAACAGGCTCCTACACATGCATATTTTCCACGTTCCTAATGTTTCAGACATTGGCGATTGTGCGAATAATCCTTGTAAAATGTATGAATTTGCACAAATCATGAAGGCTCATACACCTGCACATGTGCTCATGGTTTCACTGAGATGAACTGTGAACCATGTATGGTCACCACAAATCATACTTGACAGCAATTGTATCTGACATCTAATGCTAGGTTCCCACTGTCGTGCGACTTGTCACTAACGCCACGATTGGCCATTCGTTGCTGATCGTTGAACCTTCACGTTTGGGCAGCGTTACCCTTTCCCTTCTTGCCTCTAGTACCCTTGGTTGGCCTTTCTCAAAGGTTCCAAATCGTTACGAGTACACATGACGGGAGATCGTGAGATCCCAATAGAGCTTAATACGTTGGTCTTTTCCATGGATGATTCCGATAACCACGATTTGAAAGTACGATTAGATGCTATCTGTCGCGCTTTGATACAATCTGATGCGACGATCACGTTCGACATTTAATCGTATTGATTGCAGAATATTTTTGAATCGTGCAAAATATTTCTACGATCAACACGATTGCCACGATTGACCTCAAGATCTGATGAGATCACTGGTGTAAATCGACTTTGAGGAGTGGGGGGGGGGGATGATCGACTTTTTTGCCGATTTTTTTTCTGTTGATCTCACACTTAAGTATAAACACACACCCTCCCCCACTTGCACAGACCCCCTTACACACATTTTAATTGTTTATTTGGCGAGCGAGCGAAGCGAGCGAGCCAAAAATAACCACTTTTTTGGTTTTCAATCGCATTTTCAAATAGAAATTCTGAAATATGGTTGTTTATGACAGATCATCAAAAATTTTACTACCTGATTAATCAAAATGCGTTTACTTTCTTTAAAAGTGGGGGGGGGGATATTTCTACACGCTATCCCCCTCCAAAAAGTGGGGGGATATATCCCCCACCCCCCTGGATTTACACCAATGGATGAGATCTGATATGAATACCACGATTACTCCACGATTAATGCCGCGATTTCAATCGTGGCGCGAATCGTGATAGAGACATTCTTATACCTCCGCTCAGGTAAGGTGTTGTCGGAGGCATTATGTTTTCGGCTTGTTCGTCCGTCCGTCCGTCAGTCCCGCTTTTTTCGTTATCGTGATATCTCAAGAACCATTTGAGGTAAACTTCAAACTTGATGCTAGATGTATCACCACAGGAAGACGATCCGAGTAGATTTTGGGGTAGGTCAAAGTTCAAAGGCCACAGAAATCAATTCAGAAATTGCAGGTGTTAGCCTCGTTAACGCGATATCTCAATAACCAATTTAATTATGATCTTCAGCCGTGGTGCAAGTATGCATCACCATTATAGGAAGATATGGGAAGATTTGGGGTTATGTAGGTCAAAGGAAAAGGGTCATATGCATGAAATTAAAGATTTGTTAGTTTTGTTAGCACTATATTTTAACTATTTGTATCAATGGCATAAGGAGCAAAGTGATTAGACTTTTGGGTCGTTATGTTAAAGGTCAAAGGTCAAACAAAAGTTTGTGCCATGAAGGTAAGTGAATATAGGCCGAGGTATATAAGAGACGCAGTGGCATTCATCGTCGTATTTATCATTATTATAACAACCAAAGTAAGTTAGATTACTGTGAACTGCTAGGAAAACGTCATGCAGTGCTTTGTTATTTGATAAGATAATCGTTATGAATATCGTTATTATTTTATTTCATTTGATTTTATTCATTTATTTACCACTTGTGGGACGGAACCAGTGACGCCGGAACGTTCTGATCAGATAAAAGATTAGAGGGGCAAGCCATTGTGTGTTAACAATGGCTTGCCTTGTCTGGTCAGAACGTTCCGGCGCCCATGGACGGAACACCGTATCAGCAAAGTGCTGTTTTTCGCAGGGGTCCAATGACTGCAAAAAAAGTAAATTAATTTCTGGCTATACTATGTCTTAGGATTGTAACATATGGAGATAAATAAACAAAATACATGTATTTTCATCTATTCATCTTTTAGATATTGACGAATGTGCAAGCAGTCCTTGTTTGAATGGGGGAGAGTGCAGAGACGGAACGTTCTACTACTCATGTACATGTGCTGATGGTTTCACTGGAATTAATTGTGAACAAGGTAACATCACCATTAGATTTATCATAAGGGATATACTGTACTAAAACTACCACAATTATTTCCATTCCATTCATGATAGTTCGTACATAATGAATAGTTGATTCCTCTCTTTATCAAGATGAAATTATGGAAGGATACTTAAACATGTTAAAAACGCAGTAAGAATTTGGACAAGAAACTATGCTACATAATCTATCAGTTTTGGGTCGTTATGTTAAAGGTCAAAGGTCAGAGAAGTCAATTAACATGTCACGATAAGTTTCTTCATTCTGGTAAACATAATTCCAAAAATGTTTGTGCATGAAGGTAAGTGAATATAGGCCGGGGTATATAAGAGACGCAGTGGCATTCATCGTCGTATTTATCATTATTATAACAACCAAAGTAAGTTAGATTACTGTGAACTGCTAGGAAAACGTCTTGAAGTGCTTTGTTATTTGATAAGAGAATCGTTATGAATATCGGTATTATTTTATTTCATTTGATTTAATTCATTTATTTACCACTTGTGGGACGGAACCAGTGGCGCCGGAACGTTCTGATCAGATAAAAGATTAGAGGGGCAAGCCATTGTGTGTTAACAATGGCTTGCCTTGTCTGGTCAGAACGTTCCGGCGCCTATGGACGGAACACCCTATCAGCAAAGTGCTTTTTTTCGCAGGGGTCCAATGACTGCGAAAAAAAGTAGATTAATTTCCGGCTATGCTCTGTCTTAAGATTGTAACATATGAAGATAAATATAAATAAACAAAATACATGTATTTTCATCTATTCATCCTCTTTTAGATATTGACGAATGTGCAAGCAGTCCTTGTTTGAATGGGGGAGAGTGCAGAGACGGAACGTTCTACTACTCATGTACATGTGCTGATGGTTTCACTGGAATTAATTGTGAACAAGGTAACATCACAATTAGATTTATCATAAGGGATATACTGTACTAAATCTACCACAATTGTTTTCCATTCATGATAGTTCGTACCTAATAAATAGTTGATTTCTCTCATCATCAAGATGAAATTATGGAAGGATACTTAAAACCGTGGTAAGAACTTGGACGAGAACTTATGCTACATAATCTGTCAGTTTCAAAACGATCGCAGTGCTAGTGATTTAATTTTTAAAAAAATTAATGGAATGAATGGAAATTTGCTTCACTGTTAAATTTTAGTCGCTTTGTATTACCAAGAATTACTCAAAATACTCAAAATTCATATGTACATAATTTCCACGTTCTTGACTTTCAGACATTGATGAATGCGCGAACAATCCTTGTGAAAATGGAGGAGAATGCACAAACGAGGAAGGCTCTTACACGTGTGCCTGTGTTGCTGGTTTCACCGGGAGCAACTGCGAGCTAAGTATGATTGCCTCAAATTATATTTGACCTACAACACCGATTTACTTTTGCGTATGATATATTATCACTGTAAATTAAGAAATGAATATTACGAACAATATAGTGAACTTCTATGTGAAATTCCGGAAGAAAGGTAACCCTGCAGTGAAAATGAAAGTACCGATACTGTGAATATTATTATAAATACACTGTGTTTATGATTTGAAGAGAAATGGTTGATTGGCTGTAACTTGCAAATAAGTGCTTACACACATCATTTTGAATTGTATGTTATTGAAATATATTGACGATTGAGCGAACAATCTTTGTTTGAATGGGACATGTGCACGGAGGGAATAGGCTCCTACACACGCATATTTTCCACGATCCTAATGTTTCAGACATTGGCGATTGTGCTAATAATCCTTGTAAAAATGTAGGAATTTGCACAAATCATGAAGGCTTATACACCTGCACATGTGCTGATGGTTTCACTGAGATGAACTGTGAACAATGTATGTCACCGCAAATCATACTTAACAGCAATTGTATCTGATATTTAAGATGTTTTTATGCTTCCACCCAGCGAAGGTGTTGTCGGAGGCATTATGTTTTCGACTTGTCCGTCCGTCCGTCCGCCCGTCCGTCAGTCGCGCTTTTTTCGTTATCGTGATATCTCAAGAACCATTTGAGGTAAACTTCAAACTTGATGCTAGATGTATCACCACAGGAAGACGATCTGAGTAGATTTTGGGTTAGGTCAAAGGTCAAAGGCCTCAGAAATCAATTCAGAAATTGCAGGTGTTAGTCTCGTTAACGCGATATCTCAATAACCATTTTAATTATGATCTTCAGCCGTGGTGCAAGTATGCATCACCATATAGGAAGACGATCTGGGAAGATTTTGGGTTACGTAGGTCAAAGGTAAAAGGTCATATGCATGAAATTAAAAATTTGTTAGTTTTGTTAGCGCTATATTTTAACTGTTTGTATCAATGGCATAAGGAGAAAAAGAGATCATACTTTTCGGTCGTTGTGTTAAAGGCCAAAGGTCAAAGAGGTCAATTAACATGTCACGATAAATTTCTTCATTCTTGTTAACATAATTCAAAAAAAGTTTGTGTCATGAAGGTAAGTGAATATAGGCATAGGTATATAGGAGACGCAGTGGCATTCATCATTATCATGATTATTATAACAAGCAAAGTAAGTTAGTTTACTGTGAACTGCTAGGAAAACGTCTTGAAGTGCTTTGTTATTTGATAAGAGAATCATTATGAATATCGTTATTATTTGATTTGATTTAATTTTATTCATTAATTTATCACTTGTGGGACGTACGGAACACCCCATCAGCAAAGTGCTGTTTTTCGTAGGGGTCCAGTGACCGAAAAAAAGTAAATTGATTTCCGGCTGTACTCTGTCTTAAGATTGTAACACAATGGAGATAAATAAACAAAATACATGTATTTTCATCTGTTCATCCTATTTAGATATTGACGAATGTGCAAGCAGTCCTTGTTTGAATGGGGGAGAGTGCAGAGACGGAGCGTTCTACTACTCATGTACATGTGCTGATGGTTTCACTGGAATTAATTGTGAACAAGGTAACATCACAATTAGATTTATCATAATGGATATACTGTACTAAAACTACCACAATTATTCCCATTCCATTCATGATAGTTCGTACATAATGAATAGTTGGTTTCTCTCATTATCAAGATGAAATTATGGAAGGACTTGGAGAAAGAACTATGCTACATATCTATCAGTTTCAAAACGATCGCAGTGCTAGTGATTTCATTTTAAACAAATGGAACGAATGGAGATTTGCTTTACTGTTAAAATTTTAGTCGCCTTGTATTACCAAGAATAACATAAAGGAATACTTAGAATTTATATGTCCAACTTCACCATGTTCCCAACTTTCAGACATTGACGAATGCGCAAACAATCCTTGCGAAAATGAAGGGGAATGTACAAACGAAGAAGGCTCCTACACGTGTACATGTGTTGCTGGTTTCGGCGGGAGGAACTGCGAGCAAGGTATGATTGCCTCAAATTATATTTGACCAACAACACCAATTTACTTTTGCGTATGATATATTTTCGTTGTAACAGCTAGAAATTAATAATAAAAAAAAATATTGTGAACTATACTGTGTGAAATTCGGGAAGAAACATGTCCCTATAGTGAAAAGAAAATCGTTGTGAATATTATTGTAAATACGCTGTGTTTGCGATTTTAGAAAGAGTGTGGATTGACTGTAAATTGTAAATAAGTTCTTACCCACAATATTTTGATTTGTCGGTTATTGAACTCAATAAACAAGTTATTCCTCGCTGCCAATCTTTTAGGTATAGGCGAATGCGTGAACAATCCATGTGAAAATGAAGGGGAATGTACCAAGGAAAAGGCTCCTTCTCCCCTTCTCTCTCTCTCTCTCTTTCTCCTCTTTTTCTCCTCTCCCTTCTCCTTCTCTCTTTCTTCTCTATCCTGTCTTCCTGCCCTCTTTTTTCTCCCTCCATTCTCCTCTCATCCTCCCTCTCCGCTCTTTTTAAAAATTCTCCTCCCCCTTTCCTATCTTCCTCCTTTCTTCTCTCTTCCTCTTTTCCCCCATTTTCCTCCTCTCTCACCCTTTTTCTCTATCCCCTCTTCCTCCTCTCTCTCCTCTCTCTTTCTTTCCCCTCTCCTCTCTTCATCCTCTCTCATCTCTTACTCCTCTCTCCTCTTTTCCTCCCCTCTCCCCTCATTTTAGCTCTCCTGATTCCTTCTCACACTTTCCCGTTAACCTTCCTCCTCCTTTCCCACTCCTTCCTACTCCTTCTTCTCCTCATTTTCCTCATCTCTCTCCTCACCCCTTTTTTTCATCCTTTTGCTCTCCAGTACTCTCTCCCTTCTGTTTCCTCCAAAGTTCTCCTTTCACTTTCCCCTCGTCTCTTCTCTCTCCCTTCTTCCTCCTTTTCCTTTCCTCCCTCTATCCTCTCTCTTCTGTCTCCTCCCTGTTTCTCCATTCGTCTTTCCTTTATCCTCTATCCTCTCCATTTCTCCTCGTCCAATCTTCCACTTCATAGCTCTTTTCGCTATATCCAGTCACCCTATCCCTCATTATGTGTAGTTAATCCTTCTTTCTTCTCACCTGTGTTTCATTTTTTTCTTTTTCTCTCTCTATATATATTTTCCTCTCTCTTCACCTGTCTTTATTTTTCGTTATCTTTCTCTATCTATTCCTCTTCCCTCTCCATCTCCCCTTCCAACAAGTCTTCCGTAATTACATTCATAAAAAATCGTTTTAACAAAGTTATGTTTTAATAATTTGTTGTTGTCTCATTGCTGTTACAGCGTGTGGATATCGACCAGCCTACTCGCCATCCTCTTCCCGTATCATCGGTGGTTCACCAACTCAGCTCGGGGACTGGCCCTGGATGGTTTCTCTCCGAGATCGCTCCAATGTTCATCGGTGCGCTGCTGTAGTCATTAGCAATACAACAGCTGTCACTGCTGCACATTGCGTGTAAGAAGTTCCGTATAAATTTATTTTGATAATATTCTGTATTTTCTATTCGGACAATTTAGATTCTTCCGAAATTGCAAATGACCTCTCTCACTTTGAAGTTCAATAGATGTTACATGACGGTTCGGGATTTAAAGCCAGAGCGAACTGGTGCCCTTTTATAAGATTTCGAAATAGCGCCATCTTAGTCCTGAACTACTGATTCCGTCCCGTTTTTTCTCCCAGCATGCACCATTCTGATCAACGCGAGCTTTATTTTTTAGACACATCTAAAAAAATGTATATGTATTCAGACTAAGGCAGTTCGCTAGAAGCTAAGAAGGGCGTGATGTTTCTAAGACAGTTTCTGGTTGTGAGTAGCCGCAAGTTGGCGCTGTTGTAAATACATCATTTCAGAGCTATGTAAGCGCCAGTTCAGTGTGGCTTTAAAACAGCTATTCCAATTGTTTAAGACATGGAGTTTAATTTTATCCCTATCTAACAGTGAATGTAAATATGGCATTGATAAATTTAACACAAGGGGCTAACTATTTTTTTACGACATAATTTCAACAAGCAAAACTGTCAATTGCTTTTGTCAAACTTTGCGCTATACGTGTATTTAAGTTTTCCTGAAAACATAAAGGTCTCTTAATTTCATAGAATTTTAAGGCAAGCAAGAAGCCTCCACTGAATCGCAATGACATCTCCTTTCCTCAGTAAAAAGTTCGACACTGCCGTCCTTGGCGACCTCAAACTCTCCATGACGTCACCATATCACATAGAAAGGGATGTGGAAGCCGTTGTTCATCCAGACTATGATAGCGCCACAATCACCAATGACGTCGCCGTGATCAAGTTTAGCATCGACCTCGAATTCAATGATTACATCCTGCCTATCTGTCTCGGAGATACCTCTGCAGGGTTCGAAGCGTGTTACATCACAGGATGGGGGCATACCACTGAAGGTAAGGGCAGCTTGTGAGAAATTTGCAGATACTGTTTTCATCAATTATTGCACCCATACTGGATCCCACACTTGAATTGTCTTTATCATTCATTAATCCGTGTTAATCATTCAGTTATTGAGAAACAAGTGTCAACAACAAAACACAGATATGAGAGGGATGTCGGGGAGAGTAATAATATGGGATGATTTTGATATTTTCTGGCTTGTCAAATACGGATATGCGTTTTCCTGGTGTGACACCGGCGGTCTTTGAGTGTTAGTATCTATTATATACAACCAATTGTTTCATCCTTTTCTAATTTAGAATGACGCTACTGCAGATTAATCTTGTGGTTCAAAATTATACGAATCGACATGACATTTGAATTCAGAATAGAGAAGTTTTTATCTGATTGTGATAATCAAACATCCTCTGCTAAATACATTTTTAAAAAAAATCAAATGCGACGCTCAGATGGTGTAATACAATGAGATTATGTGAGAATGATAACGCTGTAACAGGCCAATACACGTCGACCTTTGGGGTGCCTATGTTTATCAGCAAAATAACATACTTTGAAAAAAAAAATTCTTTCGTTTCCCTAGATCAACATTCGTTGAAGAATGATTGAAATATGTGTTATTATCGTTCAAAGGTGGGACCGTGTCAGATACACTACAAGAAGCAAGCACAGAGTTGTTCGATCAGACACAATGCCAGTCATTTTATCCCGACCGTAACATTACATCGACCATGCTCTGTGCCGGATATTTGTCAGGAAACATGGACACATGTCAGGTATATCATATAAATCATATGCAAGTTTATATTTTATTACGCTCTTTAAACGCCCTCCCTTCCTCGGTTGCGATTTTTTTTTTACCTACGAACTTTTTGTCCCTGGCGCATGCCAGACCTCATGAATATTAATATCTCATGTCTGAATTGCCGGGTTTAAATTTCTCTAATAAGGGCAACCACTGCAGCGTCAACTGCTTGTGGCGTAGTGGCCAAAGCGGCTATTAAGCACTGGGTAAAATAGTCACGGGTTCGATGCCGCACGATGATAATATCTTTGCCGTAATAAAATTGATGACTGTAGTGGTTATTCCGTTTTCATAATAGTTTAAGTATAACATATATTCTTCAACTGTTCAATCAAGTCGCTGATGCGCCAGGAACAAAAAATTCGTAGAATAAAACAAACAAACAAACTCGCTCCCCGATAGGAGGGGTGGACTGCGACTAAATTTCGGTTAGGAAAAAAACAATGTGACCTTTCCACTCAATCAATTAGCCCTCGGACCACAATCGACGGGGCCCTTAAGCCAGAATATCAAGCGTCCCGTGGAGAAAACGCCTCAAGGTCAGTCCGCCTCCGCATCGAGGAAAATAATGAGTCTATTTTTCGTTGAGGGGCGGGTTCGCCAGCCTAAAGTCCGAAAATGCGAGGATAGAGTTCGTGCATGGGAAATGTCACATTTATTTCCTCTCTCAGTGACCCCCTTCTTTCTCTTCCTCTCCCCCATCTTTTCACTTAAAAAAAACCAAACTCATCCGCCGTTCTATTCAAGGCAGATGTAAGTAAGTAGCTACGCCCCCGCACATGTAAGTCATGTTACGACATGAAGTCCATGAAAGAGTTTTCGCAAATAAAATTTATCGTGTATAAGGATATGAGAATACTTGGGATGAAATAAATATTTGCAGAATGAGAGGAGGCACATTGGCGCACAAATTTGGGAGGGGGGGGGGGGGGCTATTCAAAACAGATTAAACGTGATATATTTGTCATTCGATATCAGTGATTTTTACAAATATTGCTGAAAAGACATGATTTTCTGGGTTTCTTCCTCACTATTTTTGTAACCTATACTTAGATAGGGGTGGGGGGGGGGAAGGGGCATGGTTGTCGATCCCGTGGGTGATGGGGATATATCCCCCCCCCCCCCATATTTTGGTCAGGGGGTGGCCTGTACAATCATCCCCCAATAATTCACCATGAAAAAATGAAAAATTACATAGCCTCCTAATCCTCGGAAAAAAAACCCTAAAGACAAAGACAAAGAGAATAAAGAGCAAAGAAGCCATTTCTTAAAAGGAAAGGAAAAGGAAAAGGCTTCGCTCGCTCGCATTTTAAGTATTTCAACCAAGAGGTTGTAACACTATCTTTATGAAAGCAAATCGGTTTACATCAATTTCTATCAAATTTCTATCAAATAGTATGCTATTATTTTTCTACTCGCATTTATCGCATTTACTCGCAATATCTTTTGTTATCTTAACCAATGCCAATTAATATTTTATCAGGGTTTATTATTAAATGAACCTGATTTGCATCTTGTCTTTCTATCCAATGTTATACATGTACTGTTATAATATAACTGCAATGAGTCGAAAGGGAAGAAGACCCATAACAGAAGAATTTTCATGGAATAAAATGGAAAAACCGGTCACATGGAATAGCCTGTGACCGGTAGCCTATTCCTATCTTACCAAAAATAAGAAAGGATCGGATGCTAATAAAATGTACATTTTTAAAATCATAGAACTGGAGTAATAGTACACTAGAACCTAGCTGTTCACAGTATTTAAAAAAATGGCCCTTTCTCGCTCTCTCGCTCTGCTCGCTCATAGAAAAAAGATCAGGAGGCAAGCGCTCTTATTCCCTCAGCAACATGTCCGAATATTGTAATATTTCTACAGCGAGATGTAAAGCCTTTCTCGAATACAGGTAAATGGTACATCATAAAATTCATCTTATTTATTTTGGTGGAAATTCTACGTTTTACTAGAAAGAATCAGAGTTTCTTGTCGGTAGGTCGCTTCGCTCGCTCATGAAAACGAAATGGTTTCAGATGGCAAGCGAGGCACCAAAAAAGCATCATATTTGGCAGTTAGGTGATCAAAACTATTTAGATATCTTTTAGGCTATCAAAAAATGTGATTTTTTTCCCTCACTCTCTCGAATGTGTAATGTAAATGTTTTATAGACCTATAGTGGATTTTTATAACAGAATAAGACTTCATCACTAAGTTTATTTTCCCCTATCTCACCTCCCCCGCTTGTAATATTTGAAATAGGATGGTTTAGGGAATTAACAATTGCACCAGCGAGGTGCTGAATTAGTCAAACTTTTTTTATTTTGCCTGAGTGTACTTTGAGGACAATAACATTTGTTTTATAGCTAGAAAGTGGAATTTCGGTTCGCTCGCTTCGCTCGCTCGCAAAATAAAAAACGGGATGGTTCATACTCTTAGTTAAGTTTCAAGTAATGAGAATGTACCTCTGCGATGTTGTTTGAAAACAATTTTTGTGCGGTTAATTGGAGGAACGTTAGATTAGACTAATAATACAGAGATAAGGGCAGCAAAAACAGGTCCTACCCCCCTCCATACCTATTTTTCTATCCTTCACGTTTGAACCTACACACCCTTTCCCCGATCGGTCGCTTTGCTCGGCGGTCGATGATATTCGGCATCAGTCATCCCCCCAACCGCGACCACAAATCGACACCCATGGGAAGGGGGAAGATGTGCCCCACCCCATCAAATGAAGAAGATACATGCGGAAAAATGGAGTTAAAGGTGCAAAGAGAATAAAACACCGGGTTTGGAGGTAAGGGAAAACAAACAAAACCATAATATCCCCCAGTCAGTGGGTGGGCTTGTATATTTGTATTTGTTTTTCCGACTAAATCTGGAGCCCTCTCCTCAAATCATGCCAGTTTCTCCCCACTGACTGGACTGACATCCCAGCAAACAGTATTCAACTGCATGAGTGCCATAGCCAGTTAGTTTTAACCTTTAGTTTTAACCGCCTGTGTGTGTCCGCGCGCGCGTGTGTTCGTGTGTCAAATACGTTTGGATTAAGAAAAAAAAAACAACAACCGGTATTCACAGGGGCTGAACTATTTTAGTATTTTTCCTAGCTTAAACACTGTTTACACACCAAAATAATGAACAAAAGCAATTTCTAAATGTCTCGCAGAGTTTTAGTTATTGTACATTTCTGTAAACTTTTTGATACCTCAGTGGAATTCTACACATTTTCCCAAATGTGATACTAGATGGCCCTTCTATATGAGTATCTAATGAGCATCAGCATACCACTTTCATTTTCAAACTGTTTTCAATACTCGCCGTAATATTTTGAAAACTCTGCAAGGACAGATATATTCCATGTTTTGTGAAACCAGGGTGATACCGGAGGACCTCTCCAGTGTGAAGATGAAGATGGTCGCTTTCATCTGGTCGGTATCACAAGTTTTGGCTACGGCTGTGGGAGACCAAACTATCCGGGTGTCTACACCAAGGTGTCCGAGTACTATGAATTCATTTATTCGGCTGAGCCCCAACCTGAACCCGGTAAGATGAAGGCGACACATGTGCCCTTGGTATACTTGTTTAACGTCATGGATGACCCAAGATTTGTGTTAAAGATAGGTTAATTGGCATAGACCGGGATTTTAGGGTCTGGGTTGTTGCCCCCGAAGTTATGGTCTCCAAAGCCTACGCTCAATGGTAAGTCTTCAGAGAAAATTATTTTATCATAAATGTCTTTAACATTTTTGTTTTACATTCCTTGATAATCACAATACAAGTCCTTGAACATTTTTTTTTCTCATAAATTAGAGTTTTAAGGAATGATAGGTGGAGGATTTTTGCATGTTGGGTCCTGATATAGGCCTAATCTAAATGAAAAAATCCCCCCCCCCCCCCTTTTTTGCATGTCTAGTCGTATCTTCGAATATTGTGTTCAGAGCAAACGGGATATTAGATTAAAAATTGTCTACAGTTATCAAAAAAGGAGGGTTTCTCTGTGAATCTTGTCATAATAAGGAGCGTAATCACATTTCTTGTAGGGCTATAATGATAAAAATGATGATAATGATGATGATGTTGATGATGATGATGATGATGATTTTGATGGTGATGGTGATGGAGTAAATTCTTGATATGTCTATTTATTTGACAAAACATCAGGAATATTTCCAAACATTCAAATTGCTGCATTTTCATTTTTTTTTTAAAGTGCCAGCAGTCGAAATCTATCTGGGCAGCCCTTTCGAGGTCAACCAACTTCGTGTAGCAGGTCTCGAATACCAGTGGATCCTTCACACAGCTGACGGAAACGCCCTCGACATCTACATCTTCACCCTGGATGTCCTACGGATTTTCGATAGAGTGCTCATTGGTCATGGCACTGATCCCCAAGAAATGTCCACCGTGATCGCGAACTCTAAGATGGGGCCTTTGGCGCATGTCTATCGCATCTTCGACGGTTATGCCTGGATGACACTAACAGCGCCTATCCAACCAATATATTTACTTTCAGGAATACGTGGACTTGTCGAAGCCGCACGTGTAGATGAAAGGGGTATATATCATCACAAAGTTTAAAGCGTCCATTTAAGCATAATTATGAAGTTAAGACCTAATATCAATGCATCACCGAGTGAAATTAATTTTACAAGATAAGTAGATAAAATGCAAAAATATAATTTCCCATTTACACAAAGCACTGAGGATTATTTTCTTTAAAACTTTTTTTCATCGACTTTTAAGCATTTCGGTGGTGATGCTGATGGTGAAAAGAAACGAAAGCTACATGACTATGCTAAAGCCAACAATCATAATACTGCGTCTGCTTAAGTGATGCCTGTAAAAGAAGCAAAGTAATTATATAGTGCGTTTATTTTTGTTCTTTTCTGTTTGAAGATACCTCGAATTTCTGCGCAAATCAACCGTGTGGACCAGAAAATATCTGCACTGAAAATTCCATCGGATACTCTTGCAATTGCCTGAATATCTCTAGTGGATCGTCATGCAAAGGTAAGAATTTATCATATTTTTAAAAGCTTAAATCCAATTATATCTTTATTAACATGATCGCAAAGACTATAAAAATAAACTTCAACTAAAAGAAAAAAAATTCAATATCTTTGGCCATCATCAACTGAAAAATGCAAACACTACAATGTCCCATTAATGTATGTCATCCAAGAATGATTTCCAAGGGATATGCTATTTTAGTTGCCCATAAGGTAATTTCTAGAACGTCTTTGCGATCGAATATGAGACATCTGGCGGAGTCCTCACTGTGTGACTGAATCTGCAACTGTAATATATACTGCTATTTTACCTACCTCTGTATCATACCTTCTGTTTTCTTTTCTTTACTTTCCTTTTCCTTTCTTGAGGAATCCACGTCATTACAAACATTGCTTTTTTGTGGATTTCTCTTTTCCAATATCAATTTCCTTTTTAAAATTTTTAAATACACTATTTCAAGCAGACATTTAATTTGTTTTGATGTTAAATAAGAGAGAAAAAATGATGTATGTTAATTTACGATATTTCTGTTTGGAAAAAGAAAAAAATATATATTATGTCTTGTGTTATATTGGAAATAAAACCTGAATTTGAACTTGATCTTGAACAGTTTCTCTCTCGGTTCACTTTTTAAGAAGTGAAGAAATTTTCAGAGCAGTTATGTAGATTTGCTCACTGCCCCTCTATATGCTTTTCCCTTGACACAGACCTGTCTCATAGTTTCGGCGGAGAAGACCCTCGTTCTTATTTGGAACGACGAGTTCCAATCACTGCTGCAGTGATCTGTGACTTTGATGAAGATTTGTGTGGTTGGACGCAAGTCCAGGTGGTTGACACCCTCGACTGGAATCTGTACTCTGGGAACGAGCCTTCGACCTTCACGGGACCGTCTGCTGATCACATTGGACAAAGTAAGTTTATGGCATGAATGGTTCGACCAGCCTGGAAGCATTATTGGCATCCATAACAAATACCATATCGAGGTAAACGCCTGATGAAAATGTCTCAGAAAAATATCGAAAGAAATTGACGTGCCTTATGAAAATGTTACGCACATTGAAATGTATGAATTTGTGCATACAGATACATTTCTTGCGATCTTTTCACTGAAGATTTATTAATCTCTTATACATTTATGACCATTTAATTATAAATGACATTTAAGGCACACAGAGACGGACTACTAGACGCTATACATAATGTGAATAATATCACTATCATTAACAAATTTTAAAATATTTACATATGCCGCTAGGCGGAAGCTTTATCTACGTTGAGACGTTTGGGACAGAGCCGGGTGACTTTGCAACTATAGTAAGCAGCAAGTTCAGTGGGACAGACAACAGCCATCGCCAGTGCTTTCAATTTTTCTACTACATATCCGGAGGCGACGAGGTTGATCTTGGTGTATACTTCGTGGCGGAGAACACCACGGAGCCCGAGCCAGTGTGGACTCTACCAGGAAAGATAGTTGACAGATGGCTGAGGGGTGAATTCGAGCTGAGTGGAGCAGGATGGTTCATCATCGAGACCACAGTGACAGGAGATTCTCGAGGATCGATCAGTATCGATGGCATCCAGTTTACCGACTGTATTTTGAACGGTATGTATATAGTAGGCCAGGAGCCTGTCTCGAAATAATCACCCCATTTTACGTATCAGAGTTGACCTCTTGAAGTTATAAAGACATTTAATCTCATTCATAAAAAGCTTTTCAGACTAAACAAAGTCGGGGGTGGTTCTCAGGTCCAGGAAAGGGTTCCTCAGTCGGGTTGATTTCATTCCATTTAACATATCGACCAGAGTTGGTCAGAAGGAAGTTGTATGACTGTACATTACCAATACACAAAAACTGACAAAGTTTTCTGTCGGCATGTGTTGTCAGACCCATGGACTAAATGTTGTAAAGAGTAAGGGGTATGGCTGTACATTCTCAAAAATATCAAAACTGACACAACATAGCATATACAACATATACAAGAAACAACAAAAAAATCTTCAGGAAAGGGGTCTTTTGAAGGTCTAAGACCCCTGTAAAAAGTGCTATTGGAGCAAGCAAGCAATACACTTTTCAAAATTATCATGTCATTACTTCCCTAAAGTTATCTTTTCACAGCTGTTTCAGTCACGTGTATCTATCATTGAATCTCCTTCAGGCAATATTCAAGAAAATATAACCCTCGTACCTGATCAAGTGGTCTACATGACGTCACCCAACTTCCCTACTTCTTACCCAAATCACGTGACCCAGCTATGGACCATCAATGCACCGGAAGGATATGGAGCTCGATTTGACATCGACGTCATCAAAATAGAGCCTTCATTCGACAGACTCGCCATCGGGACTGGACATGATCCTACAAATGAGGGTAGCATATTGGGAAGCTGGACAGGGCATCACGTGATGCAGAGCGTTACAAGGATATCTCTGTTATACCAATACTGGATATCATTTGAGAGTGATCTAACCATCAGAGATCAGGGATTCGTCATCGCTGTTTACCCCGTCCTGTTTTCAGGTTTGTGCCTGTGAAGTATTTTCCTGTAAGTCCCTCGGATAAAACTTAAAGCCATAGTGCTTTCTTAACAGTCATGTAAAGAAACGCATCCACCATTAGAGAGAGAGAGAGAGAGAGAGAGATTAACAAACAACTATACAATGTTGTTTGGTCAACCAAAATCGACACAAACTTTTAGATGATAAAGAGAGAGAGAGAGAGAGATTAACAAACAACTATACAATGTTGTTTGGTCAACCAAAATCGACACAAATTTTTAGATGATAAAGATGACGTGCCTGCCGTCAGTCCCATAATAAGGAATAGTATTTCTAGTAAAGATAATACTTTTTAAACCTTGTATGGCTAAATTCTTTTTTTAAAAGTTGTATTTATTTTGGATAATTGCATTTCTTCATATGTGGATAAGGATTGTTTGACATTAATGTGCAAAACTTTGAGCATTATCCATAGTCTTTTCGCAGCACGGTATCATATACAGGGATATAGCTCCTTGATCATTCTTATTTCATACAGAATATTTCATCACAATGGAAACCAGTGAAACAATCAACGTCACCACGCCGAACTATCCGATGGCATATCCAAACAGCCAAATCATTCTCTGGCTTTTTACTGCACCTCCTGAACATGGACTCTACTTTCGGTTCCTGCACTTCGAAACCGAAGCTGGACGCGATATGGTGATTGTAGGAACCGGAGAGTCACCATCTCCAGATCAGGGTGTCCGACTTGCGGAAATGTCTGGTTTTATCACCCCAAGTGATATCGTCTCTGATGTTAATCAAGCATGGATTATGTTTAGACCAGATTATGAATCAGCCTCGGCATCAGGATTTTTCGTAGAAATACGATCAGTACAAAGGCTAGGTGAGGAATGATAAATACTAGTCCCTAACCTTTATCAAATTAGTCGTTTCTTTGCTTTTTTTACCTTTGGATTGGTGTTATTTATACTTTAAAGAATTAGGATAATACATTTGTATGTAAAATTCCCTAGTTAAAATCATAATTTGGAGATAAAAGGCTATTATTGTCTGGCAAACTTTTAAAATGTGGGAACTTTCATTTTCGTCTTGCCATGCATGTGACATGTTGATGCAGAATGATAAGGGAATGAACAGAAAATTAATTAGTAGCATGTTGGTGTGAATATACCCATATCTGATGAGATCCACACTAAGAACAAAAATTTTCAATTTTGCACCCTTCAAATAATATCAAAACTAGGAGCTCCTTTAAGGGTGGAATTTTGCACTCAGAGAAGTATTATACACCATTAAGAGTACAAAAAGCTGCATTTTGCACCCTTGGGGTGCAGAGTTGTACCTTTTTAGGGAAGGTGCAAATGTGCACCCTTTTGGATGCAAAAATTTCTGCACCCTTTAAGGTGCATAATTGTACCTTTGAGGGTGCAGATGGGCTTTTCCGGGTGCAAATAAGTACAAAAGGTGCGTCTTTGCACCTTTGTCATGCAGGGTGCGGGATTGCACCCCAAAGGTGCAGCTATTGTAGCATTTAGGATGCAAAATTGCACTTTTTTCTTAGCGTGTCAAAAGGAAATTATCACCATTGTGGTGCTTCTGAACGATCAAAAAAAAAATTAATTGATTAATGACATACTTTCTTCCTTTCTCTTTCTTTAGATTGTAATGTGAGCAATGTTTTCCAGTGCCCGAACGGACAATGCATCCCAATGACATCTACATGCGATGGATATAATGACTGCCAAGATTTCACCGATGAAGAACATTGTCGTAAGTAATGTTTTAATAAGTCCTTTCATCATGTTCGTATCATAGAGCTCATATTAGATCAACCTATAGCGTGGAGATCAGGACCTTATTTTCAGGTCGGGTTATTGAAGGATGAACTAGAATGATCACGGCACACATCGTTACTTTGATGTTTGATAATGGTTACATAATCATGATAAGGGTAGATTTGGTTCGGATAGTTTTAAGGAGAATGTAGTCCCTTGATGATTTGACGTATAGAAGATTCAACACCATTTATGCATTTATATATGAGAAGGTCTGGAACATATCCCTCTTGTTACCTTATGATGTGTTGTGTAATGCATGACCGAATTACTATGTGATATCATTTGCGCAAACCATTCAATATTGTCATCAAATATAAAGCTGCCTGCGTCGCAGTACCCACAAGCTGCAGTGAACTGTTGCCTTACAGCATGACCTACTTTCCAAACCAATATGCTGCCAGTGCAGCTGAAGCGGAAAGCATTCTCGAAAGAGTGAGTATTATCACGATTTCCTTCTGTAAATAATACTACAGTTTCTTTATTACATTGGCCTATAAAATTTAAAAGTTATTGTCATAATGAAAGTGAATATTTGATTACTAATATCTGGCACACAGTCTTCATGACACTTTCCTAAAGGAAGCGATGAGTATATGAGTGACAGGAAAAGCGATATATAAAATGTGGGGAATATTTGGAGAACAAAAAGTCAACTATAACCATGATAACAATAGGGGTACTTTAGGGAAGCAGTTTTTTTTTCTAGGTTACACTTTCTTTTGAGAGAATTACCGTTCCTGACTCGACGCTTTTTTCTTTCTAAATTATTGTAATACAGTGTATTTAGGAGAGTAAAATGTTTCTTAATCGGAAAACATCACTTGGCATTCAACCTCTCATGTTGTCTGATTGTGTCCTGAATGATGTCATATATTACCATCATAAAGATCATTCCATTTACTATCAACATCTGTTCATTTCGGCAGGTGGTAGATGGTTGTCCTCAGGGTAACAACATACGACCAGTCGCCTGCAACATGCTGTACCCTGAATGTCCTCACTTCGGCCCAACCCGTCGACCGTGCTTCTCATCCTGTTCCACCGAGAAGGAAATGTGTGAAGCGGGGTATAGTGCTATGTATGGGGAGGAATGGCCGCTAGATTGTGAGTCATTGCCTGACGGTGAACAAGACATTACTGGCAGGTGCATCGGACCAAACAACGGTATGTATGTGAATATCTTTTGAAATAAACTGAAGTTCTACTTTGGAACAGGAAATTAAAATGAAACTTGAAAATGTTTTCCGGAGTGCTAATTCTAGCTAGAAAATATGAATTACCGTCTGGTATGGGGAATCTTTGAATAGAACATAGTATAACCTGGGTGATGAACGATCCGGGCACCGTTTCATTGTCTGGCAATTACCATAGTAACAGTCAGTGACCATTTTACTGAAGTTGTAAGACAATGACAACTTGTGTCAGTGCTGAAAACTTTCATGAAACGGTGCTCTGAACTATACATGTATATCATGTATTATCTGATTCGCTCTTGTAGAAGATCTGCTGAACACACCTATCTGTGGAACCAGACCAGCATATAATCCTTACCAGCCCAGAATCGTTGGCGGAGTCAACGCTCAAGAAGGGGAATTCCCATGGATGGCTTATCTGTATAATTCAGTATTTGGTCAATACTGTGGTGCAACACTCATTGCACCAGAATGGGCTGTGACGGCTGCACATTGCATCTGGTAAGTTGTACTGATATATTCATCATCTGTGTTACAATGATTTTATTTTCACTCCTCTCCTGTTCGTGCTTTATGCCTACGGGGTTTCTTGTCAGAACCAAAAATTATGCGCTTTTGGTAAGGTGAATTAGAATAATTTTTGTCAGAATTATTATTGTCATTATGTTACACCTTATCATAACTGACACATTTGGCAGTTTTTGGTGTTGTATCTCAGAAAAGATGTAGAAAATGGTATCGTAAACTTATAATAAAATGATGATTGATGCGTTATCCGACTCATACTGTAGTTAGTATGAAAATTCTTAAGTTTGATAACGTTTTACTTAGCTCAATGCCATGTTTGATTTCAATCCGCAGGGGTATATCTCACTATCTTGACGCAGTTGTAATGGGCGACCTTCATCTTTCTATCGGTTCTGAGCACCACCTCGCAATACAACCAGCCGATATCTTCATGCACCCACAATATGATAATTACACTCTGAACGCAGACGTTGCTTTGATAAAGTTATCCCAACCCGTAAACATAAGTGATTATGTTAGACCAGCTTGCCTCTCACAGACCCTTGAAGAACTCAAAGACTACAAGACTTGTATCATCGCCGGATGGGGTAATACTGAACACGGTAGGGATAACTGCATAATCCACGATCTATCCTTGAATCATTTTTGAAAACGCAAAAAATATCGTCATATTTAAAGAAAGTTTCGTCAAATACAATTATTATGCAATCTTTAAAGATCAGAGCTCAAACCCTTGACATCAAATTAAAATTATGTACATGACAATGAGAGTCCATTCAAAAAACAAAATCCTTTTCTGAAGAATATCAACAAGTGGCATACTCGGAATACGTCTTTTAGCACGAATGTCTTTGAGTTATTACACACAAATTTTATGCATCCATTTTCAAACATTCATCTGTGTTTTTCAGACGAGGCAGACAATCTCCAGAAGGCAGTAGTCAGATTGATTGAACCTGAACGGTGTAGAGGGCTTTATGATATCCCGGATGATTATGATACGGAGTTTCTCATATGCGCTGGCTTCGAACGGGGTGGAATAGATACATGTCAGGTATCATGGTGCCTTTTTTTCGTGACAACGTATAAAAGCACTGTTCTTTGCTCTCTCTTTCTCATTAGGGACTTTTAGATTTGCACGTCGACATAGTGCACTGTTGACGTCAGTGCGCATGCGTTCAGTTCAGTTTTCTCGTCGTCCTACTGAAGCTTAAACTTGCGGCCGAGATGACAAGATATTTAAGGCCAAAAGGACGAGAAGACGAGTTAAAAGACGAAGTGACGAGTTCTTGGAACTCGGCAAATCGACTTGTTTAGGACAAGAAGAGAGATGACGAGTTATTGGAAATTCGGCAGCTCGACTTGTTTAGGACAAGAAGACGAGATGACAAATTATTGGAACTCGGCAAGTCGACTTGTTTGGGGCGAGAAGACGAGATGACGAGTTCTTGGAAGTGGCAAGTCGACTTGTTTGGGGCAAGAAGACTAGATGACAAGTTAAAAGACGAGATGATGAGTTACTGGAATCCAGAATCTCGTCATCTCGTCTTCTTGTCCTAAGCAAGTCGACTTTCCGGGTTCCATAACTCGTCATCTTGTCTTCTCGTCCCAAAAAAGTCGACTTCCAGAGTTCCAATAACTCGTCATCTCGTCTTCTCGTCCCAAACAGGTGAAGGATAGTTCCTCGCAGTTACCTGCCAATTTGACGTCATAGAAATGAATATGTATCAGTAATAGCTCTGATACTTTAACTATTTCTGTCGAAATAAACGCCATTGTTATCAATTATTACAGGAAAAAATATACATGACGAGAGCAGGATTCGAAAACGGGATCTTGAGAGAGTAGACCTGCGCGCAACCTATTGAGCTGCGCGAACGATCGACGCTGGTGCGGGTTCTGTAAGAAATTTATACCTGGAATCTATACATACAAATACATATTCATTCCTATGACCTGTCTATGACGACAAATTGAAAGGTAACTGCGAGAGGTAGGAACTCTTCTCTACCTCCCAAACAAGTCGACTTTCAGAGTTCCGATAACTTGTCATCTTTTCCTAAGCAAGTCGACTTGCCGAGTTCAACAACTGGTATTCTCGTCTTCTTGTCCTGAACAATCGACTTGTCGTGCTCCAAGAACTCGTCATCTTGTCTTTCAACTCGTCTTATCTTCTTCTTCAGGGGCCGCGGAGCCTGCCCCCCCTTTTTTTGAGTATACACGTTGGCCTCTATGCAATAATACGGCAATGATTATTCCGGTTCGCACACACAGTCCCCCCCCCCCCCCACTCCTTTCAAAAATGGCTCCTGTTCTTGGCCTAAATTATCTTGTCATCTCGGCGACACTTTTCAGCTTCCGAAGAATGGCGGTCACGAAAACCCACACGTTCAATTGCGCGGCGCTCATGACGTCATCACGTTCACTGCCTATTGTCGACGTTTCGTCGACTCATCTAAAAGGTTTCAACCTGAAGTCAACGGTGGTAGACGACCACGTTGACTGGACTACGTGAACGCCGTTCTCGTCCACTTAATCTAAATCTACCGTCATTTTGCAATTATAATGACGATGACGGTGGTGATGATGATGATGATGATAACAAAAATTACAACAATAATGATAATAGTAATGATAAAAAAAAGTAATGATAACGATAATAATTGATAACAAAATTATTATGATGACAAAAAAGTATAATGATAAAGTCGATGAGAATGATGATGAGGAAGAGGAGGATAGTAGTAATAAAGATTTAAGTGATAGCAAATATATCAATTTTGATAATGGTTATGAAAATATTCATCATCATCAACGTCATCATAGTTATATGGCTATTTTCTTAACAGGATATTTTACCCAGGGTAGCCTGGGTCCCAGACCACTGAAATCAATGAACATTGATTTGAATGACCTGGGCCCCGTTTCATAAAACTTGTTACTAGTAACAGCTGTCATATTTCAATGACAAATTTGCTCTTACCCAATTAGATGCAAGCTTTTTAATAGCTTATAACAGTTATCGCAATTTGTTATTAATAACAAGTTTTTTTAAACGGGGTCCTGATCCCATATCTCATTATCTTGACAGGGTGATAGTGGTGGTCCAATGGTTTGTGAAGGATCGGACGGTCGATGGCACCTGACGGGGATAACAAGCTTTGGAAATGGTTGTGCTGACCCAGGCTTTCCTGGGGTATACGCAAGGGTGTCGACTTTACTTCCCTTCATCGAATCCGTCGTGCTAAGAAGTTAGTTAAAGATTTACAAGCTTTTCTTTCTATTTATTAACAAGTTTTCTTCTTTTCACTCAGTCAGAAGGCGATTCTGGACTGTTCCGGAAATTTTTCGTCATTACCTTACCTTGTACTCTTTTATTTAACGTTTTTAGCTCAGTAGGAAGTAGGTTATCATGTTACATAATGGAAGAAGGTGCCAATTATAAGGCTTTCATTTGTATAAACCATATAAACTGGGATTCTGGAATTACGATTAATATGTCATTTTGCGCAGATGAAATCAGGTTATTTTGCAGTGAATATATGGAGTAATGGCACATCTTTTTTCCACGCCCTTGCAGATGCGACGGAAATGATCAGTTTGCTACACGGCGAACCATTGGAGATCACAAGTCCAAACTTCCCTGATGACTACAGCAATTACGTCAACAAGATGTGGCACATCATTGCTCCTTCAGGGTACAGCGTTGCGATCGATTTCCCCGTCTTTAGTTTAGAATATGGCTACGACGTCCTCACCATTTACGAAGGAGCGACGGACGATGTTGAACAAAGGGAACTGGTTTATAGACTGACCGGAAATGACACCATGGGCAGAGTGATATCATTCGGATCCTATGTTTGGTTACAGTTCACTAGTGATTTCTCTGTTCAGGATCAAGGGTTCCGTCTGATACTTAGCGTCGTCGAACCAATAGGTAATAAGCCTTTTACTGTCTACTTACTCCCTTTGATAATTACTCTAACTCCTAGCCATACCAAAGGGTAATCCTTTTTATAAGCAAAAACATTTACCGTCTGTTTTCCGCAAGTAATGAAATATCAATTTTCGTCGATTTCATTGTCTAGAATGTATTTTGTGAGGATGTGTTCGAGGTCTATTCTCTAGAAAGGTTGTAATCAGACCCATGATCTCTTTATTTCCCCTAGACTGCAACGATGAAGGTATGTTCAATTGTTCAAACGGACGCTGTGTCTTTGCCAACTCCACCTGCGATGGGTTCAACGACTGCATCGACTTTTCAGACGAAGAATACTGTCGTAGGTTCCTTTTGCTATAATTTAGTGCATCTTACATTGAATTGTAACTGAAAATTTTATCAGGGTGGTCCAGAAAGAAAGCAAAACCAGTGATCTACAACTTCAACAACATCATTGACACATGTAGCAAAATTGATTTTTATTTCATCGGGTAGAATGTTCTTTACCAAGTAAAATGTCACCAGGATCATCGAATTTTGGGTAAGGCGTTTTGATTCTACCGCTTTTTGTGTGGCAATGTCATTTTCAAAATTTATTATTTTTTTTGAACCGTAGTCATATTTGAAGCATGATGGCTTCCCACTCAAGCTCCATTTTGCCATTTTGTCTTCATTTTCAAAGTGAGAGTAATCATATGTTTTCAACACTGGCGTAAATCCCGGGGGGATGGGGGGATATATCCCCCTCAGTTTTTTGAGAGGGGGATGGCGTGTACAAAAATCCCCCCCCCCCCCCACTTTTTAAGGAAGAAATGATATTTGAATTAATCTTTAAATATGATTTTTATTAATCTGTCGTAAACAACCATCATATTTTAGAATTTCTGTTTGAAAATGCGATTGAAAACCAGAAAAGCGGTCATTTTTGGCTCGCTCGCGTGGCTCGCTCGTCATATTTTCAAAATTTCATTTGAAAATGCAATTGAAAATCAGAAAAGTGGTTATTTTTGGCTCGCTCGCTTCGCTTGCTCATCATATTTTAGAATTTCTATTTGAAAATGCGACTGAAAACCAGAAAAGTGGTAATTTTTAGCTCGCTGGATTTGCTCGCTTGCAAGATAAAAATTAAAATGTGTGTAAGGGGGGTCTGTGTAGGTGGATGAGGGCCTGTGTTTATACTTAAGTGTGAGTTCGACAGAAAAAAAATCGGCAAAAAGTTGATTATCCCCCCCCCCCACTCCTCAAAGTGGATATACGCCGGTGGTTTTCAACAAAACCGCCAAACGCAAAAGTAGCAAATTTTTGCAATAACATTGCCTCACGAACGTAGCCGTAGAATCAGAACGCTTCACTCAAAATTGATGATCTTGCTTTTGTTTAAAAGAAAATTCTACTCTACAATCCTAAAACTAAGGATATTATTCGGAGTGTTTTTGGTTTGTTGTTGTTGTTGTTGTTTTTTTTTTTTTTTTTGGGGGGGGGGGGTGTTTTGCATTATGAATAAACCGAATTGAATGAGTGAAACAATGGTTAAGCTCTACGTTTTATTGCTCTTTCAAACATAGATGCCCCTTAAACAAGTTTAGCAGAGCTAGGCAATAAGTTTTGTAGATATGAACGAAGCATTTTTGAAAAATCTCATTGACGTCCTGGGAGCCGTTGCACAAAAACTTGCTATTATAGCAACTTCGCCATCGATGGTGACTACCATGGTAACGTTGCTCAACAGCCAATCAAAATCCAGTATTCATTGAAAGTTACCATCGATGGCAAAGTTACTATAATAGCAAGTTTTATGCAACGGCACCCTGGTCAATTTCTTGTTACAGCGTCGTGTGTGGAGGTGCCAGAACTTTGCCGAGGATTAGTTCCGCACAGCCTGACTTACTTTCCGAATGAATACACTGAGAACATTGCGGATGCTCAGTCAAGGATTCAGACCATTGCAGACGACGTAAGTTATATCCACATCATAATTTTTCAGTTGCTTTTATAAGTGTCACTTAGGTGAGGCCGCCATCGATATCAAGCAACTCGCTCATGATGACGATCTCCTGCGTTCACATATGCTGTTAATTTTAAAATGTTCATTTCCTACCTACACTTTCTGTGTAGTTTGAAGTATATTGTTTATGACTGATGTGTTTATATGTATATGTATGTATATGTATATATATATATATATATATATATATATATATATATATATATATATATATATGTATTTATATGTATATATAGTACTTTAGAGGCTATCCTGGATAAACAAAACATATTGTTATATTTATCTGTATTGATTGATTCTTTTGTATTTTGTTATTGAACGCAGCAATAAAATTCAAACAAAAAACAAAGGTGGTGTATCTTACGCTATTGACCATTCTCTGTTTACTTCTTCTTGTTTCAGCTCTTACTCAGCAATTGCCATAGTGACGTGATAGAGTTTGCATGCAGTACGTTCTTTCCTGAATGCATCCATTATGGACCCACTAGGAGACCATGCCGGTCCGATTGTATAGAGGTGACTGAATCCTGCCAACAGCTTTATCAAGAAACATTAGACCAACTATGGCCCATCAATTGTACCCACCTAACGGATTCACAAAGAGACATCGATGGATCTTGCTTAGGAGGGGAAGGAGGTATGTATTACATAAATTTGCTTTTATTTGTCGAAAATAGCTCTTTTTTATAATACTGCCATCTAATGAGCCGATATAAAAATTTTGTATATTTGAAGTGGGATTGTTCATGTAATAATAATATAATATAATGAAAACCGTGAAGACTTCTCCTTTTTTCATCCTTTCTGCTTTTATTCCAACATCTGGACCCCTTTTCATAAAACTTGTTATCAATAACAAGATACAATAACTGTTAAAAGCTACTGAAATCCTTGCATCTGATTGGCTGAGAGCAAATTTGTCATAGAAATGTGGCCGTTGTTACTGATAGCAAGTTTTATGAAACGGGGGCCCTGAGGTATCCAGTGCAGATGTGTGAAGAGTAAATGTTTCCATGAACATGATGAATGTCAACAAAGGATTTTCAGTGAAGAAATATAAAGTCTTATCCTCTTTTCCTCTGTCTCTTTGTCGCAGATTACTTGAACACAACGATCTGTGGCACCCGTCCAGCGTATTCCCCGGACCAAAATCGAGTGGTGGGCGGGGTCAATGCTAGAGAAGGGGAATTCCCTTGGATGGTTTACCTGTACAGCTCGGTATGGGGGCAGGTCTGTGGTGGTACCCTGGTAGGGAATGAATGGGTTGTCACCGCTGCTCACTGTGTGTAAGTATCCTTTTTAATTGGAATATATACATTCCTTTACCACCAGAGATCAGTTTGGTGAACACTGAAAAAATAGGACGCAAATACCTGGAAAGCGCGCTTTGTGTTAAGAACATGGTCAGGAAGGCCATGCAGAAGAAGAATAAGTTAGGATAAGGAAACATCTATAATTTATATTTTCAGGGTCGATGTTCCATTTTCCGTGGATCGCATCATTATTGGTGACCTGCTCCTCTCCTCCACATCTAACCATCATCTCAACATCACTCCTGCTGAGATTATCCCCTACCCTTACTATAACGGTTCGACATTCGATGGGGACTTCGCTCTCATCAGGCTATCCCACAAGGTCAACTTCACAGATAATGTTCGGCCAGCCTGCCTGGCGGAATCATCCGAAGAGACGAAAGACTACCGGCGCTGTACCGTCAGTGGATGGGGTAACACCGAAGCTGGTAAGACTTTTCATAGGCCAGAAAACTCCTCCATCTACTTCATTAATTACATCATGTACATTATTGTTATGAAAATTTTTACGCCAAGAGCTTGGTAGAATGTGGCCACATGCCATATCAAACAGTATTCAAGGTCCTTTTATGTATAGGGTCACACACACACATCCTCATTCACTCAACTAACATGGCTAATCTGCAATCAAAACTGGCGATACACATAGACACATTTCAGTAATGGTTTTTTTTCTGCCCTCCCAAAGGTTTTGATGCAGACGTCTTACAAAAAGCTATAGTTCATTTGATAACCGGTGAGAGATGCGCAGAACTTTACCCGGGTCAGACCACGGATCTTATGATCTGTGCTGGATATGAACGAGGTGGAATAGACACATGTCAGGTGAGATGAATGATGTACTGAAATAAATTTCAAGTCGATCACATCCAGTCCTCCTCTTTTGTGAACATATTTCAGTTTATATTTCCACTTTTTTCCAAAATATTATTGAGTGATCGATCTGTCGTATTTTCGATGGCACAATTGAACAAGATTGATGTCTTTTTCGAAACGGCAAGAAAAAAAGATACCTTTTCTCTTTTTCTGCTTTAAGGTTGACATTAATAATTCACTGGGGTTACATAATTATGAAAGCTGTTTAAATATTGCTAGGGTTGGTGTGTCGTATAACAAAATGAGAAAATAATAGAGGACGGGTGGTGTCAAGTAGGATGCACAGTGCACAGTGTACTTCTGTTCGTTATCTCCAATTTGTCCATTTCATTACATGGGTTGACGTTTGCTGTTATCTTCATTGCTTCTCTGATCATCGTCTTCTTTTCTTGATCACCATCCTATCTTCCTTCTTGGCCAACCCCACGCAGGGAGACAGTGGAGGTCCCCTAGTATGTGAAGGATCAGATGGAAGATGGCATCTTGTAGGAACGACCAGTTGGGGTGATGGATGTGCCGATCCGGGAAAACCAGGAATCTACGCTAGGGTCTCTCAGTTCTTACCATTCATTAACCAAGTCTTCACAGGAAGTAAGACTAGCTGATGTTTTAAAATGAAACAATGTCATGGACAAGATCGAAATTTTTGTTTCTTCAGCATTAAAATGATGATAAAGGTTATATGACAATTGTCGGATTCTTCATCAAACAGAAAAAATATTAGTTCATAGTCATGCGGGAATACCGATGATAACATTACTAGAACGCACCGGATGGTGTCTCTACAACGGTCAATGAAGATGTAATATACAAAATAATGTAGAACAATAGAATACTGCACCATAGAAATAGGAGTTGTAAAGAAATATAGTATTATGCAGCGACCAGCTGCGAGGAAACTGGGTCAAGTAAAACTGAAGAGCTTGGGATAAAATCCCTCGCTCTTCGTGTCAGCATGCATGGTAAGTTCATGATTTTTTTTCCGAGTTTGCCTTGGATCAAAGTCATGATGCACAGCTACCGGTACATGTCCAAAAATTAAAAATTTGCGTAACGCCACGGCAAGGATGATATTTACCATTATAAGTTTTAAGAAATGTCTGCCATCATAATCCAACGCTAGTCTCCATCAGCAGACTATTAGATTTGCAGACACTTTCACTTATTGCAAAAAGGGATCATTGAAGGCAGGTACTGACAACTTTTCTCTGATTTCCCCTCCAATTTTGTTCCAGATTATACGTCACCACTTCCTACGCCAACGCCCACCTTCGTTTTCCCTACTATACCTCCTCGAAGTGAGTAAACCTCCTTTTTCTTTCTTTCTTTTTCTTTCTTGCAAGGATTGCGCATTTATGTGCTTGATGCCTAATCAAGCTCTTAACGTGATATTCCTTTAGTTGAATTTTTAGAGTATATATATATATATATAGAGAGAGAGTATATAAAAACCGATAAGGTGTAGTTCTGTGCTCAAATGACACGAATGACACCTACACGCTTGCGTTGTTGAATTAAAGACGCTAGGTCGTGGGCTTTCTTGGGGAATGGATCATAATTTGCTGACACCAGACTTTGTGAAAAATACCTGTAATAGAGCTACATTTCTGGAGCACAGCAAAACAAGCTGTCCCGCCACAAACATTCTTCGGCCTGCTTCGGGCATTCTCGGGCCAGGGAAAGTGAGATAATGACTTTGCCATATGGGGAAAGAGTGAAGTATACAGAGCATTACGTAAGGTCTGTTGGTCATAAAACTCACAGTGATGGACAACACCTGTTACTGGGTAAGCACCCATGGTGTCAAATTCCCCATGAAAGCCCACGACCTAGCATCTTTAACCTCCAAACTGTACGAACGGTCCAGTCTTTGGTAGAGCAGGAAGGTAATGGTTCTGCAACATCTCATGATGTTTGTATACGTTATAAATGTATCTGATCTCATTTACGACAAAACTATTTTTAGTAGACGTTTTTCATAATTGTCAAGACAAGTTATTGCTGGCGAAAAGCTTGCATCGTTCGCATAAAAAGGTAAAATAGACATTCAGTGATAGATATCATTCTGTTTTTGTTCGTTAAGGCAATAAACATGTTTTTTCTTTATACGAAAAAGATTTAGTTTTCACAATACGCCCTCCGTGCCTTACACAGAACATATATAATTGTTCCTTAATCTGGTGTTGTGAGCGTAGGCCAACTTTTATCATTCATTTCTGTCTGATGTCTAGATGAAACGGAGACAATCGTGTTAATGCCTGATGGAGTTGCTGAAATCTACAGCCCCAATTTTCCGTTGGAATATGATAGCAACACTGATCTGACCTGGCACGCCATCGCCCCTCCTGGTTACTCCTTTGCAATCCAATTTGTCTCATTCAACTTGGAGAGCGGATATGACTTCCTCTACATTTATGAAGGAGTAACGGGGGACATTACTGATAGATTACAGATACGCCAATTAACGGGAGATCAGCTACCTGATCGAATCACAACGTTCGGTTCCTATTTGTGGCTAAGGTTCGTTAGTGACGGAAGTATCTCAAGAGATGGGTTCTACTTATTCCTGTTCGCTGAAAAGGCTTTAGGTAAGCATTCATCTCCTTGCTTCAATGTTGATCTGCATGCACTAGAGAGCAAATACATAAGAAAATGGCAAGTGAGAATGAAGCTTTCTGAATCTGATTAGAATGTTTTCATTTTGGTTGTGTAGTTATTGAAGAAGCTTGCTGGGAGAAATTTATAATTTCAGGTAAAAAAATGTTCGGCTCTACTCCCAGTATTAAAGAGAATATGTTCGATCTGTAATGAAAATTCCAAGTCAGAAAAAATTGGAACCAGCGGGATTCGAACCTGCCATCTACTGCTTACCGGGCAGCGGCTTAACCACAAGGCTATTCTGGTTCAAGGCCACGTCACGATGAACTGGAATCAAATACCCAACATCCTCTTCCTTCCGACTCATTAATATGCAAAGGTCCGCCATGGATAATAGATAGTAAATGAAGAATAGAATAGTAAATGAAGAATTATATTCTCTCATGAAACGATGGTCGCACGAGTATATAATAAGATAGTTACATGTAGTTGATTATTTTTTCCCCTTCTTCTTCCTAGACTGCAATGCTGATGGTATGTTTAATTGTTCAAATGGACGTTGCATCTCCCAAAGTTCCGTCTGTGATGAATTCGACGATTGCCTGGACATGTCAGATGAAAATAATTGCCGTAAGTTCTTGATTAACGTAAAGGCACATATTTTAATGTTGATGTTAGTCAATGTAGAGTCGTTCTGTGGATTTCCTTAATTTGGAGATGCACCGAGACTTCCGCTAAGTAAATACTAATTGCACCCCTTTTTAAGGCATTAATATCACTTTGAAACTTTTCAAGCTTTCAGAAAAGCGTTAGGAAAAAAGAATGGGTATGCCTCTACTGGTTTTAGGGAGATCGGCCATGTAATCAAACCAAAACTTTCGTTTCCTGTTTGTAGCTCAGATTCACGAGTGCTGGAAGTGAAACAAATATGGGCACTACCTGTACTTAATCTTGTTCGTTGAAGAGAAAATAGATGAGCCTTGACCCTCACTCAGCAATTTCAAGAGTCTCCTTTTGGCAGGGGTGGGGGACAGCTCAGAGCCCCTCCCCTAAAACTGCTGCAACTTGACCGATCAAAGGGGCATTTTGATATGATTTCTAATGCTTTACTGATTTCTCATGTATTTCTTTGTTTTTCAACTTTGACTTTGCTATTGACCTTTTTTCAAGTATGCTGTTTGGAGTGTTATCTAAACCAATATTCGTTTAGAATAGATTACAGCTTAAGGAAGGAATGAGAGGTGATTAATGAGGCATATGAGGAAATGTAATTTTCCATTCGTTTTGTACAAAAAAAAGAAAAAAATAAACAAATCCCTGTTTTCTGGCTGACATGACGTCACCGACGGTCACGTGACTTGTTAATGGTATGACCGATTTTCGTTACCTTTGTATCAGAAGATGTGCAAGGTAAAAAAAAACAACGAAAATTTTCCCCTCCCCCCCCCCCCCCCCCGCCCCCAGTAAAGCTCAAGCTCCATGCAATATGAATTTACACAATGGACCAGAAACATGACAGAATGAAATAACTGGAAAAAAAACAATCATTGTGTTCAGTTTGGTTTCATGTTACTCTATATTTTGTTATGACATGATTACATCATCAAGTGTATTGGGTTATATCATGAATAAATTCTCTTTTCCCACGCTTTTTTCTTCTAAGCCTGCGATGCTGATGTAATGTTCAACTGTTCAAACGGGCGTTGCATCTCCAGAAACGCCACCTGTGATGGATTCAACGATTGCCTGGACTTTTCAGACGAAGATTATTGTCGTAAGTTCTGAAAGAACGTGAAGTTACCAGTTTATTGTTAGCTGATATAAGATCATTCCCTAGAATTTCTTCATCTTGATAGATCTTTAAGGTACACCAAGACTAAGTAAATTTTTCAGGCCATTGATACTCCTGTGAAACTTTTCAACTTTTAAACAAAAAGGAGGGAAAAGCAATTCATATGCCTTGACCATGTTGACCCGTTACTTTTGGTACGACTCAATTTCCTAACTAGTATCCGTCCCTTTCTCTTTAATGTACGGCGATGAAGATTTACTATTGGTCCTAGCTGATGATATATATTTTTTCTTGTCGCAGCTCCATGTGTAGATGTACCTCCAGTGTGTAGGAACAGCGTGCCCTACAGCTCGACTTACTTCCCGAATCCATATGCTGACAGTAGAGAAGTCGCTGTAGAACAAATTAATGATCTGGTAAGTTACGATTTGCATCTACCTAACATCAAATGTTTGCATAAGCAATATAAGTTAATGATCTGGAACTCCTCTCTCGAATTGGGTTTTGACGCACTGTATCAATCAAATATGATTATTTACGTCTGGGACCGACCGACCCATTGTATAAAACTTACCATTAATGGTAACTTTCCCATCAGTGGTAACTTCCATGGAAACCTTGAATTTGATTGGCTGTTGAGCATTGTAACCATGGTAGTTACCACTAATGGCAGAGTTACAATGGGTTGTTAGTTTTATGCAACGGTCGGGGCCCTGGTAAATTACGATTTCGTCATATCGGATTCTGATTAAACAGTAGTATAAAGCATAATTGTTTGAAGTTAATTTGTTTTTAATTGTTTTGTGCGTATGGTCTTCACAAAGGATGTACTGAGTAGTTGTCACGATGGCTTGATGGAGCTGGCATGTCGTACTTTCTTCCCTGAATGCATCCATCATGGACCCACCAGAAGACCATGCCGGTCCGACTGTATAGGGGTATCTGATGCATGTCAGCAGCTTCATCAAGAAGTATTGGGACAACCGTGGCCAATCACTTGTACCCATTTCACCGATTCGCAGCAAGACACTGGCGGATCTTGCTTAGGAGGAGAAGGTGGTACGTAAATCAAAATACATGAAACGCTGTGTTAATAAGATCTCTTTATGCCTATCATCATAGCCAAGACAATTAGCCGCCTAAAACATGCACAAAAGGGAAATCTGCATGCGCCTATATGATCACTGATGATAAGTTTTTGATCAGCATCCTTTTGCTTTAAGAAAGTAAAGGGAAATTATCTTCACTTATTTTTCTTTCTCTAACTTCTTCCTCATGTACTCCTTTCGTTTTTATCTTCTATCCCTCCTCTCTTCCTCTCATATCTAAAGTTTATTTTACCATTCTCTCTCTGTGTCAGATTATCTTAACACGACCATCTGTGGTACGCGTCCAGCATATACCCGAGACCAGTCTCGAGTGGTGGGCGGGGTCAATGCTGAAGAAGGGGAATTCCCTTGGATGGTTTACCTCTACGACAATGGAGCTGGGCAGTTCTGTGGCGGGACTTTGATAGGTTCTGAATGGGTTGCTACGGCTGCGCACTGTGTGTAAGTTCGTTGTTGACATTGATTTTTTTAAATAGTTATTTAAGGTCATGATGACACTTTTACAAGTGAGAAAAAGACACATTGTAACACAAATTGATAAATGAGACACATTCGTACTTTGTTCATGCTGAATGTTAAGCAACCTAAGGCCGTGAACCACAACACTGGTGTACACTTCTTTTCAGAGTGCTTTTAAATTCAATAGAGCTGATGTAACATTTTTTGGGGGAAAAATGAAATCAGACATACCATGTACTTGCACATAGCCCGGATTGCCATGAGAGCAACCAAGAACAGGAAATATGTTTGAATTGAGGAAGGTTCTTAACACTTAACACTTTTTTTCGAAGGAAAATCTCTGCTTCCTTGAGTGTATAATGCTCATCAATCCCTTGTGGGTTTAGTTATTTTTGTTTTGATTATGTTGCGAATATACTTTGCCCCTCGCTTGATTATGAAATAGATCAAAAGCTTTCTCTTATTATATGAATGCATTAATTCTTACATTGTGACCGCTTCTCAGCTTGATTTATGTCACGTGGTGCAAGAAGTTTCTAGAATAGTTTCATGTAATTGAATTCTTTTATGCAGTGACGGTGATCCTTATTCCGTGGATCGTATCGTGCTTGGTGACCTGCTCCTATCTTCCCCATCAGACCATCATCTGAGCATTCCTCCCGCTGAGATTATCAGCTACCCTTTCTATGACAACCCACCATACCATGGAGATTTCGCTCTCATCAGGTTATCCCAAAAGGTCAACTTCACAGATTATGTACGACCAGCCTGCCTGGCGGAATCATCCGAAGAGACGAAGGACTACCGCCGCTGCACCGTCAGCGGATGGGGTAACACCGAAACTCGTAAGCATACCATATACCTGTCGCATAGTACCTTCTACCTTGTACCTTGTACCTTGTACCTTGTAGTCATTATCCCTGAATTCCTCCACCAGGAAGGGTAACTCAGGGCTGAATGTCTCTCTCTAATGTGGACAATGTCTCTCTAACCTTTCCCTCTGCACTGAGTACGAGTATGATTTCTGCTTGTCAGTGTGTTTGGGAGTGGTTGTAATGACAAATTATTGATTTGCATTTCTTATGGCAGGCAGGACAGATGAACCAATCTGTCTGGTCACTAGCATTAAATTGCTGACGGAGTTTGTAGCTGCTGTCATACCAGAGTTTCAAACTTCTTTACAGAGCTATGTAAACCGATCTCAATTTCTATCTCTCCTTTGTACAGTCTTTCTAAGATTCAGGGTTAAGCTGGCATTGCATCAGACTGAATTTAATATTGTCCTTGAAGAGTTTCCTTTGACCTCCCAAAGAGCGTTTGCCATCACGAAGCTCTGTGGGCAGTAGAAGGGCTGTTTACTCATATTTTCATGACATCTTGAGCAACATAAATATAAATTCTTCCTATTGAATCATATTTAATATGAATACATTTCTTTTTTATTTTGCACACATCTTAAAAATGGTTATTCATCCTGTTGCCAGTGACATGACCCGTCGTGTAAGACATATTCTGTTGTTTCAGAAAAGTGCAGACACAAACATGTGTTTCGAATCCTTTCCATTCGGAGCAAGATCTTTTCCTTACAGAAATAGGGGGTGTTTCATAGAGATGTTCGTGTAAAGTTACGAATGGCTTTACGAACGACTGGAACTGAATATGAAATGCCAAATGGGATGCCCAAAGTTTTTTCTTGATGTTTAAAATAAGCGTGACTGCATTTCCCTTAATTTCAATTAAATTGTGGCAAAAATTGTAGTTCGCAATAAAAATGCTTGTAAACAATAGTTATGTTAATCTACGTCTGCATATTTCACATTTAGCTGATGTGATTTATAATGATTGGGAACCCCATTTGGCTTGCAATATTCAAGTCCTTCGTAAAATCATTTGTAACTTTACGAACAGCTTTATGAAACACCCCCATGGTTGCTTTCTGCTATCGTAACTTACAGCTTTAGTGGCAGACGTCTTACAGAAAGCTATAGTTCATCTGATAACCAGCGAGAGATGCGCAGAACTGTACCCGGGTGAGACCACGGATCTTATGATATGTGCTGGATACGAACGAGGTGGAATAGACACATGTCAGGTGAGAATTACCTAAGGCCAAGCATAGGAAACCTCTAATTGTTTTGTTTACCTCACACCACCAAATATGAGGGCTATTGAATGTAATTACGCATAAACACACCCACACGCACGCCCACATATCTGTTACCCTATACGCTAAACTGTTTCTCCTTGCCAATCCCACGCAGGGCGACAGTGGAGGTCCCCTCGTATGTGAAGGATCAGATGGAAGATGGCATCTTGTAGGAGCGACCAGTTGGGGTGATGGATGTGCCGACCCGGGGAAACCAGGAATCTACGCAAGGGTCTCTCAGCACTTGACATTCATTAATGCCGTTTTGACGGGAAGTAAGAGATCTGATATATATATATATATATAGAGAGAGAGAGAGAGAGAGAGAGAGAGAGAGCAAAAAATAGTAAGATGAACAAAGTTCGGACGAGATGCAGTGTCAAAATATAAAGTAAAGAAAAGGAGTTCACAACATCATGTTGTGAACTCCTTTTCTTTACTTCATATATATATATATATCTATATATATATGAAAGAATTTTTTTCGACCCTTGATTCAAAATGAATGACAGCTCTGGGGAACATTGGGGAAGCTACGCAATTATTATTCTCCCATTTTCATTTCTTTCAGCGTTTATATATATATATATTTATATATATGAAGAAGAACTCACGTGCAAAGTCTAGATCGATTGAATATCGCCCTCCTGTAAAAAAAAAATCAGGTCTGAAAAGTTTTCAATGCGTCGACAATCAAACCCGTGTCCCTTGCTTAATACGCATCTTCCGATGTTAGGGGGAAACCATATTAGATTGATCAAGAATTCAAGTGATTCGTTGCAACTCACTGTCAGTTTCTTGTAAAGTCTTGACCACTTTCAAGTACTAAATATAATTTCCGCTCCCCTTGGTTTCAGATTATAGCGCTCCAATTTCTTCAACAACGCCCTTACCAGTTTTCAACTCAACAGGTTTTTTCCCATTCCCGACAAGTAAGTGTACCGTGTTAATATCACAAAGGTTATTATATCTTCTCCTTTTATCTAAAATGTTTGAAAGAACTTGTACGTCATACATATCTGTTGCATCTGGAATGAAAAAAAAAGCAGTCATGCAACAGAACTGCATACTCATAACAAGCAGTGAGTGAAATCACATGAAAGATGAAACAGGCGTCTTATGGTCTTAACAAATACATGACTAAGATTATAAAATTTGACTCGCGAATGATTCGAGATCATATTTTCGTACATTATCTTTCATATTCAGTATCATGTCTCTATGATTTATGATCTCTTTCACTGTCCGAATGGAAAATTTTTCTTTGCTCTGTTTCGTCCAGGCAAACTTCATATAATAATAATAATAATAATAATAATAATAATAATAATAATAATAATAATAATAATACTCAGTTTTTATATAGCGCAAATTGCAGTTAAGTCTCTAAGCGCTATAGAGGTTTAATTGCCATAAGAATGTTCTGCATCGCTGTCTTTTTTTTTTACAGCTGAACCGGAGTTTGTTAGAGTAAACCTTAGCATCGGAGAACAGTACTTGGTATCATCACCAAACTATCCAAGTGTATACCCCAATAGTGTACAGAAAATATGGGAGATAATGTCACCTGCGGACGCGGCAATCCTCATCCATTTTATCGACGTTGATGTGGAATCCGGCTACGACTTCTTGTATTTGTACAGCGGGGAGACGTACTCTAATGACACACTGATCCGACTGATAACGGGTTCAAGTATACCAAGAGACATGGCGGAGGTTACTTCTAAGCTTTGGGTACGGTTTCAAAGCGACGATGTTGTCGGTAGACCGGGCTTCAGATTGACCCTTAGTGTCATTGGTAAGGGAATCGCACTAAGAATGCACTTACAATCTTACATGACTATGATTGGAACATACTTTATATCTCGTTTCATGATGTGAAAGTGAAATTATGTGCCCTTGACGAGTCAGGTCTTGTTTCGTGTGGTCCCATTGTGCTGAGAAATCATTTGGTCGCAAAGTCATGGAGTGACTTTAAGAGTCTACATAGCACTTCAGACCTTATGGATAATAATAACGATCAATGTTGATTATGGGTGTACTTTTAAAGAGAAATATCGTAATTTGTCAAACTACCTCTGACCAACCCTCAGTTTAAGACAAAATCATTCTTCAAGTTTAATTTAAGATGAAAAAAAAAAAAACTGAAACGATTTCCATTACAAAACAAAGTTTTGACATGTATCAGTAAAGATTTGAGGAGGAGGAAATCTATCCATAACGACAGAACTATTACAGTGAAGAAATGATGTCTTTTAATTTTTTTTTTTTTACTATTTTAGAACTTCCTTTTAATGGCTCATGTGAACGCAGCTGCTGTAGCAGTTCAGTCGATAGCTGTAACCGAGGTGACTGCTACTGTGATCAGCAATGTTCAACGAATGGCGATTGCTGCTGGGACTTCCAAGATATCTGCGAGTTCCAAACGACTCCAACTTTTACAGCACTTCCCAATACCTCAGAAACTCCAGGTATATAAGACACAAAGAAAGCTTACCAACTTAAGTAGATTGCATCTATGGAATGCCACAGTATGAAATAATTAGCGCAAGGAGGAGACAAGACAATGCTGACATTAAGTAAAACATTCATAGGCTTTGAAGTGAGAAAATTGAAATTGTAGTAGCAGTGACGGAGATGTAGGCCTATATGCGTGGATGACGGTCCCTAGTTGGTGGTGTTTTTATTTGTGTGTGCGCGCGCGCGCGCGCGCGCGCGTGTGTGTGTGTGTGTGTGTTGTGAGCGTGAGCGTGAGCACTATTTTTGGCATACAAACTCATATGGCGCCTTTCCGTTTGTGTGTTGCAGCGATTCTGTGGAAATTGATCTGGAATCATAGATTAGTCTTTCCGAGCTCCGAATCCCCGGTGTTGTCACTCTATATTCAAAGGTGTAACCATGATCGTTCGGTAACCCAGAAGTTGACCCCTATTTCGCGGTGTTTCAGTACATTTTTAGCCATTTTTACCCCTGTTTGGCTCAAAACGGGTAAAATTGGCCTTTAAAATACACCCCTATTTTTCGCATTCCAAGTACACTTTTTGCAAACAAGGACCAGAAAAAACACCTTTTTTTCAATTTCGAGTAGAGGTCTACAAGCTCAAAAACACCCTTTTTTTCGATTTCGAGTTCAAGCTCATGAAAACAACACTTTTTCTTCGAAATCGCGAACATGCTCCAAAAGAGACCCCTTTATACGCGAAATTTCGAACGATAATGCGTACACGAAGTCCATACAGAGTGACAACACCGGGTATGAATCCCTCTTGAACACCGTTGAAGAGTAAAAGTTTAGTACTTTATTATAATGTTATAAGACAGTGGGAATATACATTTCATCGACACTGATAGAGTGGCTTCCCCGTGCAGATATTTAATTGTGATTTGCAGGTTCTACAGCGATAGTCATAGACCTCGTTGTGGGCGAGATGACAGAAATAACGTCACCAAACTTTCCTGATGATTACCCAAACACTGCTGATGTCTTGTGGTACGTCCGCGCCCCTACCAATCATCTTGTCAACGTCCGATTTGCCGAGTTTAATACAGAAGCGGGATACGACTTCCTCAACGTTTATGGAGGCATTTCGCCGTCCTTCCAGGAGAGCACAAGGCTCGCGACTCTGTCTGGGAATGAGGATACGGATGACATCTTCTCTTTTGGATCTTACATGTGGTTTGAATTTAGCAGTGACTTTACAGTTAACTATCGTGGATTCAGACTTGTACTAACTGCAGTGAATATAACAGGTGTGTCCTATTTTCAGTTAATATAGTGATTATAATGTTGACTTTTTAAGCATTGATGCCAGAGACATATTAGAATAAGGAGGAAGGCTTCCTGAAGGTGGCATATGAAAACCCCTCAAACTCGGTTCATATTGCTTGCAGACGCCGCACAAATACACACAATCACCTTTCCCACCTCCATGTGCACAAGAAGTACATGGTTTTACTGAAAAGGCCCAGAATACCATGAATCACGCAGGCATTCACTGAAGATTTTTCAAGTACCATAAAGCATTTGAAAAAGGAATATGAGGAAATATATTGTGCAGGAAGCGGGAAAGATCTTTGATGGGCATGAAATAGGCATATTACCAGGTGCTTTATTTTGCATGTCATTTCTTTATACATTCTGCAGAGTTGCTGACTTGTGGCAATGGTAGTATACAAGTGATATACCTTACATCTGTGTGTGATGGCTCCCAGGACTGCCTCGATGGATCCGATGAACGGGATTGCCGTAAGTCTGATTTCCTGACAACATCCCAGAAATCAATAGTTTTCACGCCATTGACCCCCACCCCGCTTTATTTCTTGTCTCTCCAGGTTTAAGTCTACCTGACATTCTCTGTGACATGTGTGTGTGTGGGGGGGGGGGGGTGCCCCACGAGGCCCACTCTCGCCTCCCTCCCCCATTCTAGTGTCCCTCTGGAGATCATTGTGTTGGTTTAGTGTTACCCTACTTCTCTAAGATAAAACAATATTCCTTTTTATCCATTGTTCGATGCGTCCTCGTTTCCATCATTGTGTTTTCGTTGTTTATTTCCCCTATTCGGTCTCATCTCTCTTTGTTTCATCGTGCGCAGTATGAATAATAATAATGTGTTGATTTTACAGCCCCCGTCCAGTTAGCCCCTGGAGAAACCAAAACTCTCACCTCTCGTACGCTCCCTGACTACTTTGATCACACATTCCTTGAATGGAGAGTGACGTCTGATGAAGCCGATCTCGCTCTGATTGTCAAGGTAGAGTACGTCACATTGTGGCTTGGTGACGTCATTTCAATCCGAACTGTCGGGGCTGATAGCGGTGAGGATCATGTCTGGACGATGGAAGGACCACTTGATCAGGATTACAGTCAGGCTGCGGATAAGGCTTTCCCGAGCGGAGATCTCTTCATACAGGCAAACACCCTCAATGGAACGAGAAATTTTCAGATCCTAGTGATGCCTGCTTCTCTACAAGGTATGTGGTGTCATTTTTAAAAACTTCAGTTCATTTCAAATTTTAGTTGTCCAAATTCTCGAGAAAGCATGGAAATTTGCTTAGGTCATACATTTTAAAAATACTTATAAGGCTTAATATATACATCTAAAAATTTGATACATATAAAATGAGATGCCTGGGCGCTGCTTAGTCATTCACAATTAACAAAAATAGGTTGCAATGATATAAGAAATGCCCCATCGCTACCACGGATGAACTTAATCATTTACGCCTGTTTCGATACATCATCTAGTAATTGCTTCAGGTGACGCTACACATAATTCTACGCATGCATTTTAGAAGAGGGCGCGTCTAACGCCGTTTTTGTGAAGTGAAGAATAGATGAATGTTATATGCAAAATATTGTTACATCCATGAAATGAATTTGCAAAAGTATGTGTATCGATAATATTTTCCCTTTCTCATCGGAAGTTATTCAAACTGGAATAGTATCTGTGGGTGTTTCATAAAGCTGTTCGTTAAGTTAGGCATGACTTTAAGAACGACTTAAATATATGAAGTGCCAAATGGGATGCCCAATGTTTTTCCTGATGTTTCAGCAAAGTGTGGTTGCATTTCCCATAATCTCAATTAAATGGTGGCAAAAGATATACTTTGAAATATAAAAGTTTGTTAACAGTACTAGGTAACACAAAGCTTAGCGATTGATCGTACAATAAATTTTTGCGATTGATTGCACATAGTGGTCAATGCAATCAATTGCAAAGATCAATCGTACGATCAATTGCTAAGCTTTGTGTTACGGGGCCCTGATGTTTATAATCTACGTCTGCATTTTTCACCTTTAGCTCATGCGATTTGTAATGATTGAGAATCCCATTTGGCTTGCCATATTTAAGTCGTTCGTAAAGTCGTTTGTAACTTCACGAACAGCTTTATGAAACACCCTCCTGGGGTCCGTAACACAAAGGTTAGTGATCAATCGCAAATTTAAAACAACAATTCTGATTGGTCCAGGGTCACCTTTTTGAACGAGATGCATATGAAACAGTGGTCTTGCTCGGCTGTTACAGTTTTGCGATTGATTGCAAGTCTTTGTGTTACGGGGCCCTGGTCTCAGTTTGGTATCATTCGCTCAATCAAGTGAAATCAAATTAAATCATTTATATATGTATACTAGCATTAGATAATCGTTTGCTTATCAATTTCCAGACCTGCACTTTAAATTGTAATTATCACGAGTACTATGCGTAACTTTTTACTGATAAAATCAATATTTCATGTCATTTTCTGTCCAAAGGCTGTTACTGTATTGACTTATTATTTAAACTAATATCCTATATTCTGCCTGCAGACGTCAGAGGTTGTGAGGGCATTGACAGACTTATTACCCCTCAAGAAACATGTGACGGTATTGTGGACTGTCCAGACTTCAGTGACGAACAGAGCTGTGGTAACTTTTGTGAATCTTGTAATAATATTTATGAGTGATTCCTCAATTCTGAATGATGGGGATCGGGAGCAGGTGGGAATGGACATACTCTCTTTAAATCAAAAAGAGTGAACGCGTTCACTCTGTTAGGGGTGAATTTCAGAAGGGTGCATTTAGAGTGAATTAAGAGTAAAAATTGTGATATTCACTCTTTGAGGGGTGACCTCAGTGATCACTCAAGAATTTTGAGCGATCACTGAGGTCACCCCTAAAAGAGTGAATAAAGAGTTAATATCAAAATTCTTACTCTTAATTCACTCTTAATTCACTCTAAATTCACTCTAAATTCACTCTAAATTCACTCTCTTCTGAAATTTACCCCAAACAGAGTGAACGCGTTCACTCTTTTTTTTTAAGAGAGTAGGTCAAACAAAAAGATTTTTACTCGAAAGCTGAATCAAAATGAATTGTAAATTATCATTAGAAATGCAGGTATTTTGTTGAGGTCGTGGTATGAATGAAGAAATTATTTGAATAATGTTTTGTTTCAAATAGTACCCTGTACTTCTCCTTTAGCCTTATTAATTTTTGTTCCACGCAGCTCCTTTAGAAAGCATTTCACTGAACCTTGGACAAGAGGCTACCATTCAAACTCCTGGCTATCCAGACTACCTTTACACATCATTAGCTCTACAAATGACGTGGGTAATACAAGCAGAGCCCACTTCACGTCTCCGACTGGATATACACAGTTTTGTTATGGAAGTCTCGCACACAATTACCATTGGTACTGGACTGGATGCCTGGGATGACGCCACTATTGTTTTCAAGGTGGGGTAAAGTGTTTTTTTTTTTGTAAGGCATTCTGTTTCGTGTCTAACTATCACCCAAACTCCTGAATTACATTTTTCTTACGGCATGTCTTTGATCACTAATCGACCATTTAAAAATATTGCTGTGTTTTCATGGAGGGATGTGCGATGGTTCAGTGGTAAGTCGCGGCCTTGTTTCCGGAAAGTCCCTTGCGGCAGTTATCGTCCTTTGATTTGTTTGGGCAATAATCCTTATTACAACTTGGAAGTCTTTCAGATAAGATTTTAAGGAGTTGATCCTCTGGATGCTAGCATACTTTTGCTTTCATGGCAGTTCGGTGAAATAATCAGTATGCTTACCCTTATTTGAAGAATTGCTCTCATTTCTTTTTCAGGTGGATGGACTTCCTTTGTCCGATGAGACTGGTACATTCGTAGGGGATATAAGTCCTCCAGGGAACACGATGTGGCTCCGTTTAGAAAAGGATTTGACTAGTGCTCCCTCTACCCTGGTCCTTTCTGCAACGGTAGAAGCAGTAACTGAAGAATCTTGTAAGGCAACAATACCCGAAAGGGCTTTGATTATTATGTAGGGTGTGCCTGCCTTGTGAGAAAATTCCGATAATTTTCATTAATTTAAGAATGTTACCTTTTTTTTTTGCAGAATGTAAATAGATGAGCGCTGTTCAGTTTTGTTGTCAGTTGTATTGAATCAATTAATCACAATAAAACGTCTGAGAAATAATAACTAAAATTTTAGTTTCTGATTTATGAATCACTGAAGAGTTGTGATTGTTTATCATTAGATAAGATGTTTCCTAAAAAGCTGGAGGTCTCAAGTTCAAAACAAAATAGACGCTAGTGCCCCTTGATACGACAATGATCCTGTCAAATAGGCTAATAATTATTCAAATTACATGTATATAGTGCCTCTTCCACAGGATTCAATGCCTTTTCCCTTAGCAAATCAAACGAAATTAATTAGGAAGAAGTCTAAAGGCATGTTTCAGATTTAAGGGAAAAAAAAGAAATAAAGTGAAATACTATTTCTAAGAAGTTTAGGGCAATGGATTGGAAGGATTTAAAGTCGGTCTGTTTGCAAATATTGGGAATGAGAAGGGATGCAGCTGCTGTAGATCGAAGTGGAAACGATTTTCTCTGGTTGCTGAAAGAAAGATGAGATGTAAAGAAGAAGTGTGGTTGACAAAGATTTGAAAGTTTGAACAAGTACGCATCATATTCTATCAGCATCTGGAAGCTAATGTAGTTCGTTTAACAAAGGGGTATAATATGGGACCAAATTGATTTTGGACAGATTAGCCAAGTACATATGTATATACGTCGGGGTCTGCCCAGGTTGTGCTTTCTGACATGCCACCAATCAGGCACCCCCATAGTAAAGCCTGGGGAGCGTTTCATGAAGGTTGTCAGCACCGACAAGTTGTCAGTCACTGACAGTTACCATAGTAACAGTCAGTGATCAGTGCTTCTCAGCCAATCAAAACCAAGGATTTCACTGAAATTGTCAGTGACTGACAACTTGTCAGTGCTGACAACTTCCATGAAACGGTCCCCTGCAGAGCTCAAGTGCTCTTACAACATTAAGACATGTATCTCGATCCAGGTAGACTCTGATATGACTATATCATCTATTTTCTATTAGGATTATAAGCATTTCAGGGTAATTGTTTCCTCATAATCTGATAATATTGTAAGGAGCTTACTCAAAAATTTGACAAGTCTTGTTTATTTCGGAAGCATGACCGATTTCAGGAATTAGCCTAGGCAATCAGTCGTTAGTCCTTGGGTGCAATTCACTCTAATCTTTCCTTAAATTATAAATTTACAGTGCAGTGTCCGTCGTTTGAGCTTTCATGTGGAGGTGTTTTCCCTGGATGCTACAATGAGACCAGCAAATGTGATGGTGTTAATGATTGTTTCGATGGCTCGGATGAAGATTGCCGTAAGTTTTTTATCGGTCGTTAATCAGATTGCTTGGCAGAGTTTTCATGATGATGATGGTAATGATGATAATAATGATCATAAAAAAAGATGATGATGACTATGATAGAAATAATAAGAAGAAGCAGACGACGAAGAAGATGGTGATGAATAAGAATAAGAATAAGAAGTAATAGTAGTAGTAGTCGTCGTCGTCGTAGTAGTAGTCGTAGTCTTAGTCGTAGTAGTACATGTAGTAGTAGTAGTAGTAGTACATGTAGTAGTAGTAGTAGTAGTAGTAGTAGTAGTCGTAGTCGTAGTAGTAGTAGTCCTAGTCGTAGTCGTAGTAGTAGTAGTAGTAGTAGTATAGTAGTAGTAGTAGTAGTCCTAGTCGTAGTCGTAGTAGTAGTAGTAGTAGTAGTATTATTAATAGTAGTCGTCGTAGTCGTAGTCGTAGTCGTAGTAGTAGTTTTCGTAGTCGTAGTAGTAGTAGTCGTAGTCGTAGTCGTAGTAATAGTTGTTATAGTAGTAGTCGTAGTCGTAGTAGTACATGTAGTAGTAGTAGTAATAGTTGTCGTCATGGTTGTAGTAGCAGTAGTAGTAGTAGTAGTAGTAGTCGTCGTAGCCGTAGTAGTAGTAGTAGTAGTAGTAGTAGTAGTAGTAATAGTAGTATAGTAGTAGTAGTAGTAGTAGTAGTAGTAGTAGTAGTAGTAGTAGTATATTAGTAGTCAGTGGCGTAATGAGCCAAAATATTTGGGGGGGGGGGGGCTCAATCTTTGCGAGGAGCGAGCGAAGCGGCCGAGCCGGGGTACCCCCTCCCCTTCACGATACGGAGCTTTTTTCATTTTTTCGACTTAAATTCCAACTTCAGTTCAGTTCAATTTTTATTTTCTCTCATTTCCAACAAAAGGATTTCATTTTAGTGGGGCGGTAGTGATTACACGAAGCGTGTGAATCACTTGATGAGCGCGCGAAGCGCGCTCCCTAGGAGGGAGGGTGCAGGGAGGGGGGAGTTTCCCCCCTCCCGTGCGAAGCGCGGAAGCTCCGACGTTTGATGACATGTTTGAGGACATGTATTGTTATGGATAAACGTGTCATGAATCTACCGACCGGAAAAGGATATTTTTTCATGAACTCGGAAACATGATTATGAAAACATGCAGCCCCAATAATCTTCGCAAGTTTCAAACAAATGCCAGCGTTACGCAAAATACTTTATTACTTATGATAATAATACAGACAAAGACACTATGAAATAAAAAGGACGAGCATGGAGAGGGTGTGATGCGGTGGGGTACCAGGGTTTCACTCCCACAGTGGCGTAGCTAGGATTTCATTTTAGTGGGGGCGGTTGTGAGCGCGCTTCGCGCGCTCCCTAGGGGGGAGGGTGCAGGGAGGGGGGAGTTTTCCCCTATGGTTTTCCCCCTCCCCGCGCGAAGCGCGGAAGCTCCGACGTTTCTTTGAATTGTTCCTTGTCTGCTCCCGCTCTTCTTACATTCTCTTACATTTTTTTTCTTTTCTCGCTTTTGCTTTTTTTCGTTCTACTTTTTCTTTCTTTTTTGTTGGTGTTTTGGAGGGGTGACCGCCCCCATTGCCCCCCCCCCTGGCTACGCAATTGCACTCCCATGGTAAAGGAGTTTTTTGTAGTATTGATGGTTTGCAACTCTGTAAAAGAACACTATTTGGGACTGCAAACTTAAAGCCCGTGTGTAGTTTTGGTAAATCTAAGAATATTCATTATCAAAGTTTGAATCCATTGTCAGATAAACAGATAAAACCAAGTGTTATATCATAAAACACATTAGTATTGATATTATGCGTGTTTTCTGCCTTGCTATGCATGCTATTTGGGAAATTGTGAATGCGTTACTTAACAGTAAAAAGGGAGTCTAGGGAGAAGTAATGAAATTCGTGTGAAAACACTTATATAAAATTGAAAATAAACCATGGTTGAAATTTATTTGGGGGGCGGGCGCCCCCCAAGCCCCCCCCCCCTCCAGTACGCCAGTGTTAGTAGTAGTAGTAGTCGTAGTCGTAGTAGTCGTAGTCGTAGTAGTAGTAGTGGTAGTATTAGTAGTAGTAGTAGTCGTCGTAATAGTTGTAGTCGTCATGGACGTAGTAGAAGTAGTAGCATTAGTAGTAGTAGTAGTAGTATTTATTTCTTGGTCAAATGTATACAACATGGGTATTTGTGTTGCTTACAAAATAAAGGCTCAGACGTGACATTCACAATAACACAAGTAATAATGATAATATAATAATAATGCCTTGATTACCCTGGGTACACTGTTTTCTGAAGGCCCTGCAATCATAGTAACATGGCTTTAGCACGGCAACCTTAGTGCTCAAGTCGTTCAAGGAATAGATATTGCCAGGTACAGACCTAGTTTTTTTTTTCCATGGGACGTTTGGGTAGCAGGGAATAGAATCCCATACATTGTTGACTTTGTTGTCTGCATTCCGGTGACTCACAGACAGAAAAACTTTACGTAGTGGGTACAGTTTTTGTGGTCTAATGGATACGTCACAGGACCTGAGATCTCAAGGTACTAAGCCTGTTTTGTCCTAAATCCTCAGCTACATTTGCTCTATGCCATCGGGGGAGGTGCGCGGATATATGAGAGGAATTATGTAGGTATACAGTACTTTATTTCTTTATCCATTTTAGCTTCATCAAATATTGATATGTCGCCCGGGAAAAATCGTAACAAAAAAAATACTCTATAAATTTCAAGACATACTAATCTCATCAAAATGTGTACTTATTTATTAATTTCCTCATGCATATTTTCTCTAGAATGTCCTTACATCCTGGACGTACGATGTGGTCCAACGAACTCCTGCTTTCACAGAATAAACTTTTGTGACGGCGAACTAAACTGTGGGGACGATGAAAGCACTTGTAGTAAGGAGGTTTGATTGTAATTTTTCTGAAGAAGTAGTTTTACAACATATGGACCTTTGCCAAAGTGACATGCAAGTACACCTAATGCATGTCAAAAGTGGTTATTTCTTTGTTGACCCAGTAACATGACTAAGCGTTAATTTTCTTTAAAAACAATATTTTCTGTATTTTCTTTATTTGAATAGGATATTTGTTTCCAATATTGGAAAATACTGGAAAAAGTGGTGTGACTGCATGACACTGCTTTCATTAGATGAAGTCTCCGAGCTTTTCTTTAACAGATTTCAGTTTATTTCTCATATTTCTTTAAAGTTTAGGGTAAACAGGTAAAGGAAATCCACATACATGAGCATTTGGTGTAGTGTAAGTTCGTCTTTCCGTTATCATTGTTTCGTTCTAGCTTTTGCATGTGACAATGGTCGTATCGTGAGTGAACGCTTCATCTGTGATGGTTACAACGACTGTGGTGATTTTACAGACGAGCTTCAAGACTGCGGTAGGAATTTTTGAATGTTTTTAAAAGCAATACTGTGTGCCATTTTTTAGAAAAAAGTCCATCCGTGAAGAGTAATGTGGTTTTTCACATTGCTGACATTTGAAGCACTATCAAGTTTAATTGTTTAGTTTGGCCATTTGAAAACGAATTGTAATAAATAGAATAATGTTACAGATGATGCAAAAGCTGTTAAATCAAATCACTTATTATAACTTCAGAGATATTGAAATACTTTGAATCATTTCTACGTCTTTTTCTTTACACAGCGTGTGCGTCCAATCAATTTGACTGCGGAGAACGATGCATTTCACTGAATGATGTATGTAATAACTACACAGATTGTGCTAATGGTGCTGACGAGGCTAACTGCAGTAAGTCACTCCAATGTGTTTTAATCCCAGCTCACACTATGTGATACGACCATGATCCGATTTGGAAATATTTGTTATGCCATGTGAACACGCAATCGTGTAAATTTTTAATGATGAAACTTCTGAATAGTGGTCTGAATATTAAAGACTCGATTTTCCGTTCTATTGAGAGTCTGTATTGAAGGAGGAAAAACGCAATCCATTGATTTCATTTCACAGGCTCTTGGGTCATATGACTGAACACATTTTACAAGTCCGGTTATGTTTACTAAGTCAGTCGCCATTCACCAGAGACATACATCAAAACCGACCAAGAACAACGAAAACCGACCAGTCCCCTGTAATTATCGGGGACTGTTTATTGCTAAAGCAAACATTTTGGACAAATAAAATTGATTTATTATGCTCTCTATGAAATGACTGGACAATAAGCAACACGAATCTTTGTGAAGGTCACTAATTCCAGGGAAGGAGTTGTTTCAAATTCACCTAACGTCATATGCTGGGAATGATAGATGAGAACTGTTATTTCAATAATAGTCTCTCTTTTCTCCTTTTTACCTGGATTATTTCTTCCAAGCCAGTTACAAAATATTTCTAAGCCAATATATATATATATATATATATATATATATAAAACGGAGTCTTTTTTCATACTTTTGTTCTTTTCTGTTATATATATGTATATATATATGTGTGTGTGGGGGGGTGCTTCTTGGGGGGCGCTGCACCAACCCCCAAAGGAGACAAGCAAAATAAGCCCCCCCCAAAAAAAAAAAAAAGAAAAAAAGAAAAAAAAGAAATTGTATAGATATACATATAAGAAAAAGTCAGTAGAAAAACAATGTTGAAGATAATACAATCAACAATGGAATTGTCTTTAAAGAATGGGGTTGCAACAGCCCCCCCCCCCTTCCCCCCAAAACCAAACCAAAACAAAACACAGCAAAACCAACACACCAGTAGGCCATTAATTTCCTCCAAACTCTACCACTGGAAATCGTGTCACTTTCGCATTGTTGTTAGAAATGAGAAGTAGATTTATTCTGACCTTTGATTAGAGTGGATGGAAATTTAGTGAGTTTTTAACAATTCAACTTTCTTGTCCATTTTCTCTAGCATGTAAGAGCTTTGAGTTCCAGTGTGATAACGGGAAATGCATGCCGTACTGGACACTCTGTGACGGCGTGGATGATTGCGGTGATGGCTCGGAAGAACTTGAAGTCAACTGTCGATGTAAAATTTGCTTTTCAACCGTATTCATAAAGAAAAATTCAGTATTAAGAAATAGTCCTTTGCTAATGCGAATTGAAAGTTTCGTTTGCTCTGGAGAACTCGGAGACATATTTTGTGCATGTGAAAATGACATTTTCAAACATGAAGGGGAAAATATTACGTAGCAACAAGTTAATATACGCACTTTGCACTGCAGTTAATACTGGTTAAGGATTTCAACTACCCACTGTTTAATAATACATATTTGATAATTTTTTCCATACCTGTGAACAAAAAACAATTTTAACACTATCCACTGAAAAATAACAAATGTAGTTTAGCACTGGTCTTGATAAGAGAATAAAAAGCTTAAGATCAGTAGCATGTTTTACTTTCCTTTTCTCTCCCTGTTTTGTTGTAAGCCATGGAGGCCACATCCTCCCCCCCCCCCCCCCCTCCCCCGCATTCCGCAATTAACCCAATAATTTGCATTGTCATGTTTGTTTTGATTCTTTCTACTGCTCTAGACTGTCCTGAAAATTACTTCCAATGCCGAGACTTTTCGTTCTGTCTCGGAGCTAGTTCGGTGTGCAATTCATTTGCGGAATGTAAGGATGGCAGTGACGAATGGAACTGCTTTCCAGGATCTTCACCTCCCGGACCTATTGCAACGGAACCAGCCTTGCCTCCTACTGAATCAACAGTCCCAACGAGACAAACACCACCACTCTCTTGTAAGTACTGGTTTTTCTGGTTTGATTTTTGAAGCAAGGAATAAGTATGTCAGTGGTGGAAAATTGTCCATTCTTTTCATATCTGAATGTAATCTTTCCCTGCCTTCTGTTTTGGTTTGCATTAATAAAACATTTTTCTTGTGTGTGACCATTAGGTTTGATACTGATATAGGCATGATGGAAGATCGACTGAAAGAAAAAATGAAGATAGATATGTGCAGTATTGAAATCATGTTCAATCGTGAAAAATTAATGATAATTATGATGATGATTATAGAAGTCTTAACGGTAATGATGATAATTATAACAATAATGATAATAACAACCCCGATATTTTTACTGATGTGTTTCGCAAGAATGATTCTATACATGGTTATCCTACCAGACAACATAATTCTTTTCATATACCACTTACTAGAACAGTTTTCACTCAAAACACGTTTGTTTTCTCCGGACCCATTTATTGGAATTCCTTACTCAATAAAATTAAAGAGTTTCCTAGCTTCAACACCATTAGACTTTAACTGAGGAAATATTTACTAAGCCATTACCTGTCAACATCCCAAGCCTAAAGGTGCTTTCACACATGATGCGACAGTGTGGTAACACGCTGTTGATTTGTACCTTTTGCTTTCAATTCATTTCATTTATTTATTTCATTTCATTTATTTATTTTCCATTAAAACAAAAGTAAAAGTACATACTAAAGCAAATAATTTGCAAACAGGAAGGACCCCGAGAAAGCAAAGCTTGTAAGAAGGGGCCCTGTACAAACAATCAAAATAAGTAAACAAGCAAGAAAAAAATTACAATACAAAATATTACAAAAATCTACATAGTATAAACTTTGTTTTAGTTTTGTTAATATACCTTTGTTCTTGTCTTTGACCACATGTAACTATGTAACTAAGTTTCAGGGGCTTGCACCTTACAAGCTTTGGGTTTTTTTAGCTTGCCCCTCCGTTTTACTATCTTTTTCAGATAGGTCAACTCTATTTTGTTCAGTATCTCAATAATTCTGTTCTTTCGTTTATAATGTTATTTCATTATGTTACTTTTGTCTTAACGAGATTACTGAATGTATATATGAGTTTTTGTATACACTGTGAAATGGCAAATAAATCAAATCAAATCAAATCAAATAATCATAATAGTACTGATGATAACAGTAATGATAATACTGCTATTAATAACAATTATAATACTAACATTAAAATCTAGACAGTTTAAAATACAATTTATTTTAGAAATACTGAAGGTTATTGACAATAAAAAGAGATAGGATTGGTTATTCCACAGAGAAGAAACTGATATTGCCTATTTTATTTTCCACAACTTAATTTTAAAATAATGAATTAGCCAATCTATTCAATAATATATACCATAGGCGGCAAATTAGGTAGTATTTGATGCCGGGACGGACTGCCAAATCGGTATTAGAGTTTTCGTATTTCCACAGCCGCTGGAATGGGACCGGTCGATCTGTGGTCTTAGGAACGAGTGATTGAGCCGGCTGGTCACACCAAAAATTTTCAACAGAATTTCAGCCGCAGTCTGCCCTTGTGTTGTTTATCATTATGACCTTAACAATCACATTATTTTCATAAGAATGTGAATATACCAGTATATTAAATTCAAAACCACTTGCCTATTGTTTTTTTTTAAAGTCATTCCCTACGAAGATTGTGGCTTACGACCGGCTCTTGAGATTCATCGGGTCACCCATGGTGAGGATGTAACTGGGCTTGGGGAATTCCCCTGGCAAATCGCTCTCTATAGCCCTAGTGGCGCCTTCACTTGTGGAGGAAGCGTCATCAGCCCAAAGTGGATACTCACCGCTGCACATTGCGTGTAAGTACCGGGTTGCGTTGCGTTCAGGCGGTTCCAGTAACGATGATTCTGGTAGAATGATGATTTAGAACGCACCTTTTTCCAGGTTTCAGTTTGGCGATCTCAATCATGATCACATTTACGAGCGACGAAAAATTGCATGAACGCAGTCGTGTTTTAAACTTAATGTCTTTAAAAACCATGATTCTTGGCTGAAAAAGGGTTGCTCGAACGCAACCTTAGTCCACCCAGTTGAAATTAGGTCTTCACGTTAGGTTTGGGTTTGGGATGAAGGAGGTTAGTTATAATGTTTGATCAGTGACTGAATTGATGAAAGGAGCAGTCATGTTTCTGTCTACCTCTAATACCTTTGAAAGTGGATTTATTGGACACTCTATAGGTTAATGAGATAAATATATTAAATGCTTTCATCAACGTCATATTTTTTCCTTCCTACAGTGGAGATACCAGTGGCTTTTACTCCATCAAGGCAGGAAGCTTGGCTTACACTAAATACGAGGGAGGTGGTCAGATTCGAAACGTATCAGAGGTTTTCATTCATCCAGGCTATAATTTGGAGGGAGCATTGTCAAATGACATTGCCCTCTTGAAGCTAGCTTCGCCTCTTGAAATCACCAACGAGGTCCAGCCAATCTGTCTTCCCAGCATGGACGAGGAAATTCCCCAGCCTGGACAATACGTTTCATTCACGGGATGGGGCAGCTTCACTGAACGATACAGTATGTGTTCAAACCATCCATGATTGAATTAAATTTTTTGATCGAAATAAACATTGTAAAATTGAATAAAATAGAAATAGATTACTAGAAACCGAATTTTTAAAAACTGCAGAATAATCTATAAGATTACTTGAGATTAAAACAGAATTTTTCTTTTCCCACCATCCAACAGGCCCTTTGCCTGATCTACTTCAAGAAGGTCGGATGCCGGTCGTCCCGAATGGTTTTTGCGATCACTATATCATTGGTTTAGACGTTATCCCATCTATGTTCTGCACCATGTATCATAATGGCTACCAAGGAGTTTGTACTGTAAGTTATGATTTTGTTCATGTAACTGGACACTTTTAGTTTATACTTAACGGAAATGGGCAGGGAGGGGCGGGCAGTTTACCCCTTCCCCTTAAAACAGAAGAACTACAAGAATATTTTTCATTACAGTTCGCTGGTAACTATAGTGAGCCTATTATTTTTATTTGAATCGCTGGTACCTTCCCTTAGGCTGACTGCCTGACTCTCTCCCCATATTGAATAGATTGAAAAAATTCATTACCGTTATTCAGCACAAGTCTCAAAACAGTAGTACTATATCGGATCGTAACGTTACCCCTTAATGGCCTGATCGTAATGTGTTTGTTATTTTGTTGTTCGAGTCTGTGTGAAATGTTTTTCGGTAAATGATATAGCCTACATTGCAGTAAAAAGCTATTGTTCAGCAACTTTTTGACCGAAGTAATATTATTCATGACGTCATTAGACTGGACATTATTTTACAACAGCCACTGCAATTCAAATCATGTTTCCATTTCTGGTCTACAGTGTGATAGTGGTGGTCCAATAGTCCACACTCTAAAAACAAACTAGTTCAAATGACTAGATTAAGGGTCAGCTGGACGGCTGATATGTCAATATATGTATATGTATATGTTAACTATATATATATATATATATATATATATATATATATATATATATATATATATATATTAGTCAGAAATGACTGTGTTCTAGTCAAAATATGACCAGAAAATAGTATTTCAAAAAAATGACTCGAAAATGATATAAATATGACTAGAATAATTAGTCATTTTTAACTAGTTTGCTCGTGCAGGAGATAAATTCCCAGATGACTCTGGTCGGGATTTCAAGCTGGGTCGAGATCTTTGGAGTACCTTACATTCCCAACGGATTCACTGGTGTCTGAAATCTCACTGGTCACATGTATCATGTTTTTCGTTCTGGTTCCACATGCAGGGCGACAGTGGTGGTCCAATCGTCCAGGAGATCAATGGCCGTATGACCGTGGTCGGCATCTCAAGCTGGGTCGAGGTCTGTGGAGTGCCTTTCATACCCAACGGCTTCACTCGTGTTTCAAGCTTCATCGACTATGTTCAAGACGTGATGAATGAAAACTGAAATAGATGAATTTTGATTTTAAAAAAAAGAAAAAGAAAGAAAGAATAAAAATGATCCATTCACATTGTGGCCTTAATATGCATCAGTTATAGAGTTACTAACTATACAGAGGAGTGAACATTCACTCTTTTATAGTGTTTTAGGAGTCATATTAAGGATTACTTCATTTTAAATTAAATGGAATTCATTCCCACATTATACAGTGGAATCCATTCCAATATCGAAGTTTGGTAACCTCTTTTGACTAAGTATTCCTCTATTTTTAGCATGTTTTTAATGTTATATTGCTCTTATTATATATATTTCCAAATCCGGCTCATTTAGAGAGTACAGTTTCAGTTTGACTCATTGTTATTTAACCTTCTTGAAGAGCATTATCATTATTCATGCAGTAGTATATCTTTAGAGCCCGGGGGGGGGTCACTCTCACTGAAGAGTGGACAGCATACCCCCCCCCCCCCCCAAAAAAAAATAAAATAAAATAAAACGCGGAAGAGGGGTATTTTTTTCAGGGGTAGGTGCGAAACGCGCGGAACGCGAATAGAGTGTCAAAAACGCCCCAAAATGAAAAAAGCCCCATAAATCAGGATAATCTAAAACGCGAAAAGGGTATGTAATTTGCACCGACTGGCTCAAAAAAAAAAGGCTCCAAACTTTCAATGGATCCCACTAACGCTCTCAAGATATGAAAATGGGAATATCCTCGCTTAGGGTGTGCAAATCTGGGACTTTTTTAGGACGATTCTCGCGGATGCTGTCCACTCTTCAATGGAAGTGACACCCCCGGGCTTTAGAGTACATTTTGCGTTTAGTTTGACTTTGATTATTTATTGATCACTGTAATCAGTCATTAGATATCATTTAGAATGAATTACATTACACATTATGTCAATGTTTTGAGTTATTATGGCATTACTAATTCTATAAGTATATCGTAACCATTTAGAATTTACCTTGCTTTTTATTGCCTTGCGATGATTATTATTTTTTTTTTTTTGCATTAAAAGTGAAGTATTTTGTTTGTAAGTTAAGTTCACCATTCCACTGTTAATGGATAGCAAAAATGATGACTTTGATTACCATTCATATTTTTCGGTATAAAATGTTTGTCTTTTTATTTTGTTTAGTCCATCGATTTACCATTTCGATCACAAATCTTTCATCAAAAAAAGTGACAACAATTTCACAAGCGGCTGAGTGCATGTGTTGGGTGTGGGTGAGGATGTGGGTGAGGATGTGGGTGAGGATGTGTGTGTGTCTGTGTGTGTGTGTTTGTGCGTATGTATGTGTGTGAAAGAGAGAGAGGGGGGGGGGGGAGAGGGATGGGGGATGGGAGGTAGGAAACCAGTACCTTTAAAAAACCTCAGCATGAAAGACCATAAAAACAGAGAAACCAAAAAGTCCATACCCATTATGCATGTAATTGCCGATCTCACTCTCAATTATTTGATTGTCTGATCTTTCTATTTGATTCCATTGATAAGTATAGTGAAAATGCTTTTTTAATGCAACATGAAGAATGAGGCCTATGTAATTAATTTCTATTATATGTAGGGTTTTTGTATATCTATATAGGTTGATAAGTCATACGTCTTTCTGTCGACTTAAAATCATGTGAAAAGGAATACTTCTCTCTGTCGGATTCTTTCAGTAATAAAACAACAATATCAGCATCATCATTTTCTCTGTTCCTACGTGCCTCATGTAATTTCTGCTCTATTTGATTATCAGCTTATATACTGATATTTCCCGTATTTTATCATGAAAAGACAAGCGTGATAACAGACCTGTTGTCCAGTCGTCCAGTTGGAAATATAACACATAAAATAATATAGCACATAAAATAATGTTCGCACAAATTTATATCTTCTTAATTAATTTTTCGTGACAAAATTTCAGTCTTGACTTAACATCGATATTCAGACAAATGAAGACACCCCCCCCCCATATGCGTGCCGATCGACATGCCTGTGCACTTAAGTTTACTAGTGTACACTCCCCCCTTACCCACCTCCCCCTTCAGCTTAAAAAACTGGAGTAAGCAGGGTCCAGTTTCTCGAAACCGTCATAAGTCTAAGTTCATGGACATCCCATTGAATCGCGTGTTAATCATACAACACTCGTTTCAGTGGGATGTCCAAGAAGTTAGACTTACGACAATTCCGAGAAACTGGCCTCAGATCGGGTTCCATGACATTTGCTCCGGCGACATTTGCTCCGCCGACAACTGCTCCGAAAATGACGACAAGTGCTCCGCGACAAGTGCTCCGCGACATATGCTCCGCCGACATATGCTCCGCCGACAATTGCTCCGCCGACAATTGCTCCGCCGACATTTGCTCCGCCGACATTTGCTCCGCCGACATTTGCTCCGCCGACATTTGCTCCGCCGACATATGCTCCGCCGACATATGCTCCGCCGACATTTGCTCCGAAACGACGACATTTGCTCCGGCGACATTTGCTCCGCCGACATATGCTCCGCCGACATATATCCTCCAAAACGACATTTGCTTCGCCGACATTTGCTCCGCCGACATAATTATGCTCCGCCGAATTATGCTCCAAAATGACGACATTTGCTCCGCCGAATTAATTATAATCATCAATAAATTGATAATAATTCTACTCTGCTCCGACAATTGATAATGATTATGACAATTGCCTCGCCGCCAATTTCTCCACCGAAATGTTTTGGAAACCACGACACTTGAACATTGCCCCCACGACACCATTCAGTGAATTTGAGGGCATGCCTTTATTATGTTTATCATTACTCTAAATAAGAGTAATCATAGTAATCAGAGTAGATCTCAAACTGCAAAGTAGTTTGCAAATATAGAAATACTGCGGTATGTCGGCGGAGCAAATGTCGTTTTGGAGGATATATGTCGGCGGAGCATATGTCGGCGGAGCAAATTTCGCCGGAGCAAATGTCGGCGGAGCAAATGTCGCGGAGCACTTGTCGCGGAGCACTTGTCGTCATTTTCGGAGCAGTTGTCGGCGGAGCAAATGTCGCCGGAGCAAATGTCGTGTCACCTCAGATCGACATAATATCCACTACAAAGAGCGCATCCCAAGCTGTGTAGTTAACGCTTTCAAAGAAGTTTAAAATATACCAACCCTTTATATCTTTGACGACATCCTGGAGCTGTTGTCAGACCGCACACGAGAATGCATTATTTCTTCTTCTTCTTCTTCTTCTTCTTCTTCTTCTTCTTCTTCTTCTTCTTCTTCTTCTTCTTCTTCTTCTTCTTCTTCTTCTTCTTCTTCTTCTTCTTCTTCTTCTTCTTCTTCTTCTTCTTCTTCTTCTTCTTCTTCTTCTTCTTCTTCTTCTTCTTCTTCTTCTTCTTCTTCTTCTTCTTCTTCTTCTTCTTCTTCCTCTTCTTCTTCTTCTTCCTTTTTTTTTAGATGCCATGGACCCCAATTTCTTGATGGCATATTCCTGGGTGGCGTTATAGTTAGGGGTTCAAATCCATTTTTGCTCGAAGGTTTTAAGTCTTCTTGTTTGAATAAGCGAAAATTTGTGTTTCCCGCTTTTGCGAGCGGGTCTGGTGGGGGGGGGGGGGGAGAGACATCGTGCATATAATACCGTGCGCATAATTTATGGAATTTTAGATGAAAGCTCTACGATCGAGGATTAAGAAGATTGTGAGAGGAGAAAGTAGACAGAGAAAAGCTTCTTTTAAGAGAGAGAGAGAGAATTATGAGAATGAGAGCATGAAAGCAAGAAGATGAGAAGATAGATAAGGATAGTGGGCAGAGAGAAAATTACAAAAGAAAGACAGAGCCATGCAGTGTCATAGATCGGCGACTCGAAGGGTGAAGTGAAGAGAAATAAAACATCCTATTTAGTAGATACAAGATCCACAATCCCAGTCACAGTGAAATCTCCGAAAAGTTGACCATAATTTATCGGCCGTGAGATGATCTCGTTGGCTCTATAACTGACCGAAATGATAGGAGGAGGATTAAGGGAGGGATGGAGAGAGCGGGGGAGAGAGGGGAGGGAAAATATGGCTGCTCTGTCCTGAAATACAAGACTTTTTCTTTTTGGCCTTGACTTCAGAAGAACAAACGACAGGGCAAATTAATCTAGTTACTATTATTGGTACTAGCGTGCAAGCAAAATCTTGGAAAATTACGTCATCATAAGTCCGTTATTTGCCTCTATCAAAATTGATACCCCGGATTGATACTAGTTAACAACGGAATTCTCCTCTTTAATAGAAGGGACATAAAGTCACTGGGAATTCCTCACGTAATCACTTTGGTAATTTTATTATTCCATACATCATGAATCGAGCCGACGGTTTAAATTATTTTGTATTCGAGTGAAATGAAATCATCATTGACATATCTTAATCTTAGAACACATTTTGTTTTCATTTTAGTAGGTAATTCGATCTGGAAGGGTTAAAAGATATCAAATTTGTTACACAGACATCATGTATTAAAGATCCTACCGTATGATCATGCATATAAATTTAAAACAAAAACAAAAAGGAAGAAAGAAAATGAAAAAGCGACACGTGAAAGCTCTTCAGGTGTCTCTCTTGATCCCCAAAATTCACTGAGTGAGACCCTCAGTTTTTTCCAGCATTTGTATATTTCCCTTAATTGTTCTGATATAAATAAAGGATTACGTTGAAAAAATAATGATAACAACAACAATGATATTAATGACATCTCTTTATAATTCATTTTGTTTATTATCTATTTTCAGTTTTATTTATTCAGGGTAGCCTCTGTAATTATAAACTGCTGTCCTCGAGGGCCGTGAGCTAAAAACAATACATATACAATATTTACAAACATATCAGTAAAAATTAATATCAGTAATAAAATGTACAGCAATTCTTTCTTTAAAGGAAAATGCAACCCAGGCATCAGTGTGCTCTTGGTAAATAAAGATGACCAATAGGAGTAAACAGTGAAAGTTTGAGCAAAATCGGACAATATGTTCAAGAATCATGAATTTTGAAAGTTACAGTAAATCCCTATTATGGGGATCCTTGAGTTGGCAACTTTGCCAGCATCTGTGATGTCATCGTGGACAACTCTCAGTTCATTATACATAATTTTTTCAACAAAAAATTGATTTATGTGAAATTCCAAGTCAGGAATTAACATAATTCTTCCAAAAATGCTTGCAGAATTGATATAGCCATGTCATACTCAAACAATAAATCTAAAGAATTTTTTTAAAATAAAGAAAATGTTAAATTCTGTGTACAAAATGAATGGAGAGATGTCCACGATGACATCACAGATGCTGGCAAAGTTGCCAATTCAAGGATCCCCATAATAGGGATTTACTTAAACTTTCAAAGTTCATAACTCTTGAACAGATTGTCTTTTTTTCCTCAAACTTTCACTGTTTACTCTTCTTGTTCTTTTTCATTCACTGGAACTTCTGGAAGCACACTCAATGTCTGGGTTTTATATCATTCTTTTTTATTTTTATTTCATTCAATTTAGAGAGATATTCATTCAAATTTTTCATATTTAATATTCATTGAACATCAGGCCTGAAATACTTAACAAGGGTAATATAACAATTAAATTAATGATGATAATAATAATTGTAATAATGATGATAATAATGATAATATTACTGCTAGCTATGATGAAAGTAATAAATGATTATGATGAATAAATAAATGATAGTAATAATGATAATGATGAAAGTAAGAATTATAAATACATAATCCCTGCCTCGCTATATTAAGATGTGTTTTCTCCTTCCTTCCTTCAAGCTTGTCTTTTGACTTTTGACTCATGTGAACAACTTTTTGTAATTTCACCAAGCGTAGACTTTTATTGGTCGTTTGTACATTTTCTAAACAATACGCAACGCTGTAGGCATGCATGTCCTTGAGTTGTATTTGAATAAACACCTGGAAAGCTTGCCTGATTCCCGCACTAAGAAATCCGCGGGAGACACAACATACATTAACATCCGATGACTTGCCTCCGCAGCAAGTAGAATTGACCTACTCAATTGTCCAGAAAAGGTAGATCCTTGGACCATTTGCGACCTAAAATTAAGATTTCATCCACGCTTGGTAAGTTTAGAACTCTACTACTACTAGGTCTAGTAGATTTTAGATTAACGTACTTAAATTAGGTCTAGATCTATCTAAGTTAATTGAATTCTAATCTAGATCTAGACCCCCTAGGGGGCCTACCCTGAGACTCGGTCAAGCAGCTGACAGTGTATTGCGACAATGGCAATATTGACTGGAACTTGAGTTGGAAAAACTTTACCCATCATCATGATCATCCAAACCTGGCATTCGTGTTCACAAGTGCCCATCATCGTGCTCATCCTTAGGCTGGAGGCTAAAAAAAAAAAAAAAGTGCTGCGCTGGAGGCCTTCTTGACTAAGTTACTGTTACTAAGTAAGTTGTAATCTAGTTTAATGCAGCTGTCATTAAATTATGTTGTAAGATGCACCTCTTGACCTAACGCAGCAATGTTCCTGAGGCTCTCAATTTTCCCCTTACTACTTCATATCTGATGAGTGACTGAGAATGGTGAATTTTCAGGAGAAAACTGACGCTTATCACACTCGTAGGTCGACATCATGCCGTCAAGTAACCAATAGAAAAGCATGCTATGTAGTTTCGGTACAGACTTGTCATGTTTACAGGACGAGGTCAATTCATTGACCGATTACACAGGATGAGTGCCCTATGCCATGCCTAGGCTGGAGTAAACTGCCCATGATTCGACTGCTTAATTAAGCTTTAAGCTTTTCTGCAATATTTATTCTGCTAAACTTACTTTTCACAAAATCATATCTACATGAATTCATATCAAATATGAAACTATTTTTATCACAATGTTTATTTTTCAAATACATCAGTTTTTTAGAAAATGTGAAAATATCTATATGGCTATGTTTCATGCCCGTAATTCGATATCCCCCAGCAATCATTTGACTGGGCGCACTGCGCATTCAATGTCAACGCGTATGAGAGTCGCTGAAATGCGCTGCACCATGCACGGTTGTCCATCGCGGAAGTTGCGGTGCCCGTCGGTGCTTTTGTTGCGGTCAAATGAAGGCCAGCGGGGACTTGCATTCAACTTTGTACATGAAGTCACTGCATCGGCAGATACTGGACGTTTGGTTTTTTTCATTTGGTTTTTTTTTTTCGATACCATCTCACCCGGAGCTTGTGACAAAGGAAAAAACTCTTCACAAAATCGCCAATTTCTTTATTTTTAACGCTTTTTCTGCGACCCTGTTTCTTAGCAGTGGACTTAAGCCTTCGCTTGCTTTGGAAATGTGCCAATTTGCATTTTTGACGCCGGAATTTGTTTTTTTAGATGGATTTATGGAGGTGACTAAGGTACTTTCTTGTGGTGAGTGACAATGTCTGTGTGTAATGAAGTGATTTGTGTGTGTTGTGGCAATAAAATGTGCTGGCTTGTGATATAGTGAATAGGTCAAATCACGGCACATGTTGAATGACGGACAATCTACTCTAATGCGCGCTAGTCATGCTAGTGCCAGTAGTGGTCAATACTGAAGACAAACGTTGACGTCTTGCTGGTGTGATCTCGCTAACGTCGTAGCCATTTTGCCACTTTTAAAAAAAAACGTGGAAATTCACTTTCCCATGGTTCAATGTAACTATAGACCTCTACTCCGCGCTATTGCGACACAGCAGTGCTGTGCAAACAACCTTTCAAAAGTAAATTTGAGACTCGGTGCACTTCTACACGTTAGCTACTAATTTTTGTGACTCTAGACCTAACTTATACATGTATTTCTTTCATAATATCTATATAAATTTGATCTTTGTCATAGGACAACTGATTTTCAGTTTATAAATTCACAACTTACCTGAAAACGATGATTTATTACTTCATGTGCACTCAGTCTCTCAGAAATTCTGTTTTCTCCGCTGCGGTCACCCAGAAGGTAATCGCGCTCGTATATAAAGTCTACGTATGCAGCGCGCGATTACTTTCCGGATTACCGAACAGGTTCTCCAAGCAAGTGTGTGTGTGTCCTTGTCAGACGCCATGCTTCGCACAGCGTCTGGTCGGGCTGGGGCCTATGATACTACCAGCCTTGTAACTATTGGCTGTGGCCATTACAAACCTGATTTACACTTGGGACCAAAAATCGGATATACTTAAAGGGGGTACCCAATGCGGAAACAATGTTAGTTCATTTAAAAGAGCATGGTTTTATTAGCAGAAAATCATCTGCCTAAAGTTTTTTTAAAAAGTCCTGTTGCCAAGGAAACCCCCAAATGAGGTAAGACTTCAGGATATTTTTTGACCCCTCAGCTGTGAGCCAGTTTCAACTGGGTACCCACTTTGACGTCAAAATGACGTCAAAGTGGGTACCTTGTCGCGCAATTCTAGCAAAATGCGCGCAAGATATAATACATATTGTACAGTCTAGCGCGCAGCACAACTGCAATGCGCGAAGCTGGGTACCCACTTTAACGTCATACCTCATACACAAATTTTTGGGTCAGCTCATAACTTTTTATGAGAAAATTAGCCAAAATTCATTGATTTTGATTGAAAATCATCATATTTTTAATGTCATTCTTCTTAGAATTCTATTCTCGATCATATATTAAAATTTTGTTTACCATTGTGTAATCACTTTAAAAGAAAATTTACATGAAAATTTATCATAACAAAGCTGGTAAAAACTCTGATGTTTACGTTGTCGTGCCATCCTTTGTAATGCAGATCGAAAATGGTGACTATCTTGCGCATGCATGCACATCGATGCACATATGGGTGCAAGCGATCTTGCAGAAGTTTTCACGAAATTTGCGGTAAACCCCCATTGATACATATTTATATACACATATACACATCTACTTCAAAAAAGAGGGGGATGCATCCCCCATCCCTCTGCTGTCTATGCTCTTGATATAGACATCATCATCATCATCTGGTATAAGGGAGTGAGGTAGTCCTGTAAATCGCGCGGTCGTCTTCAGAAAAATTAGTTTATATAACATTCATGACTTAACGGTAAAACATGACATTGTTTGTTAAGCCAAAGTTGATTCAAGCGTGTCTTAAAGGTTTCCGTGCCGGAAGCAGTGGCAAGAGATTCTGGCAAATTGTTCCAAGACTCATTGACACGTTTGCTAAAGAAACAGCTTCTGACATTGAGTTTGCAGTGGCTACTGAAGAGTTTCAATGAGTGTCCGTGTACATGTATACAATTCTACATGGGTGTCTAGTCACACAGTGGAGCATTGGTACGGACTAAGGTGAGCTGTGGCCTGTGCAAATTTATGTGGCTGTCGACGTCTAACAAAATATCTGAAAGTGTTCGCTTTGGAGCTACTCACATCCAATCACATGGGAGATAGAGTAATATGATTTATTAAGCGAACGAATCATGTGACCGTGAGTTGAGATAAAGCTAAGAATGTGAGCTAGCTGTGCAAGTAAGAATGCAGTGCACTGTGCATGTAATAGTGTGTGAGACCAACATAATTGTGGGCTAGCAATAAGCCATGATGTGATCAAGAAAAACAAACCCAAGTTTTTAAGTGAGCACGTTAACTGTTAAGTTCAGTATTCCTCGTTGTAAAAACTGTGAGAAGATGTCTTGTTTTGAGTGACTACCTGGTAAGTTGGATCTAATGTTACACCCTTGAAAAGTGAATTTACGTAATATTAAAGGCAGCATTTCCTGTATTTTTTTTTTCTTCAATTCATCTTTCAGATGCAGCTGAGATATGATCTCCCATAGAGAGAAGTTTGGATATTTATCACAGACCTCTGATGATTGGTATAATGGAGAAGACACCGGAGGAAGCTCCTCCTGAGAAGGTAATAATTATGTCATGCCATAGGTCATACCAGGAGTAGTACATTTGTTTCCTTATGTTGTTAATATTCCCTGTGGTGAATGATTTATGACATTCCGTATTATCCTTATCATTCCATTTTAAATTATTCATATTTTTAGCCCTTCCCTTGTAATTTGAATTCTCTCTCTATCACTTTTTAAGAATATGAAGTTTAAAAAATATTCCTGATCCTCGTTCAGCCCTTTAGTAATACCCACATTTTTATTTTGTGATCAAATTTTCTGGAAAATTAAATTAGAGTTTGTGTCTTAAATTTAGTCCTTTTCTTTAAATTTGCCTTGAGGAATTTAATGTATGTCAAATTATTTGCTCTATGCCTTTTACATTTCAGGAGGAGCTCTCTACTCCAAAGCAGAAGAAGGCAGACGTCAAGACCCCGTCCATAACCAGCTTCTTCAAACCTACCCCACAGACACAAGAAAACAAGACACCGGATCTCAGGAGTTACTTTCAAGTGTCCGAGAAAGATGTGCCAGACCAGCGTAAACTGTCCTCTGATAAACATTGCCAGGAAGAATCTTCCACAACGGTGGAAAAGAAAAATATTGTAGATGCAGGGAATGTGGAAGGTAATACCTTTTCTGTGAAAGAGAAGCTAAAAAGGAGTAAACCAGAAGGGGAGGGTAAACGGGTTAGCAAGAAGCCAAAGAAACAGAAAGATGATTCCCATCATAAAAGTGATGATGATGAGCAGGATTTTGAATCCCCACCCAAAAACAGAAGGAAGAGAAAGTCCAGGCTTGATTCAGATTCCATTGCTGATTTTATTGGTACTGAGGACTCCAAGCAAAGTCAAGACTTATCTGAGAATGCTTGTATGGAGCCTTGTACTGAACAGGATGGAATGGAAGTATGTGAGTTGGATTGTGCGGAGATGCTTCGTAATGGAGAAGATACGATGAACACCAGTACAGTGGTGTCTTATGAAGACTTCTTGAGAAACTCTGTGGAAGATGAGGATGGTGCTGAAAGTGACAGTGAGACTAAAGATGATGCCGAGACTAAAGATGATGTGGAAATGAAGAAATCTGATTCCACTCTTCAGGGAGAAGATGAACATGTACCGGAATTAGTCATGCTGACGCCACCCGACTCCCGATGTTCTCAGGAAAGTCCCGAGGATGACCAGCCAGCTACACCACCTGCCACCCAGGATACAAGGAAGGTGGAGGAGGCTGCTGACAGTGATACTTCCCTTCGTAAGGTCATCACCGTCAAAGCTCAGGTGCACAGTCCCATTGATGGAAGAGACAAAGACTCTTCACCCAGTACCCCTCTGATGCTTAGTTCTGATCGCATTTCCAGAAAACAAGGGTTTAGTCCTAAAAGGCTGATATCCAACGTCAGTGTGCTCGACTCTAGTCCCGAGCTCACATTGATATCTGTGGAGACAAAAGAGGAACCAAAGAAAACAGGACCGGTGTATAGCATCTTCCAGCCAAAGTCTTGTTTGAAGAAAGAGCTGACCAAGAAAGAAGCCATTAAGGAAAACAAACAGGAAGAACCTGTTAAAGACTTATCAAAAAAGCAAGTCAAGGACACTGATAGTGGTGATAAAGAAAAGAGAACAAATGAAAAGCAGGAAGAATCAGTTGACAAACAAGATGTTATGAATAAACAGGAAGTGGGTGAGGTTGTTGTAAAGAGGAAGGAAGAGAAGAAAGGGACCACAAAGGAAGGCACATTGACTGGGCAAGATAAGATAGTGAAACATAGCAACAAAGTATCAGTCATGGAAAATGACATTGGGTCAGGGAAAGGTTCTTCTATAGCTTCAAGTTCAAGCACAAAGTTAAAATCTTTTGCAAAAAATAAAGAGGAGAAAGAGCCAGGAGAGGAGGAGTCAGTACCTACAAGACGTGTTCTGAGAGCCAGAGTTGCCAAGAAGTCCACAGATCCTGACTCTAGCCTTGATGAATTTGATGATATCAAACCACTAAAATGTAAAGCTGACAAACAAACCAAGACAGCTACATTGAGCTCAACTTCAAATAAAGCATCTGCAAAGGCAGAGGTTAAAGCAAAGAAGAAAGGATTGGACAGGTCAAAGTCTTCTGAACCCCCAAAGTTCAAGTCCTCCTTGATAGATGGGAGTAAAGGTCAAGGGTCAATCAAGTTGAAGCTGACTGCCATCAAAGCATCACCAAAGGTAAGATAATATTTTAGGCTTATCAGAGCATTTCAAAGTAATTTTTACATTACTCCTGTTTGTCTAAAGTACTCGACAATCAAGCTAAAAAATATTTAGCTACAGTGTACCTGTTTGAATTCATAAGCACCTCCCAGAGCATTGAGGTCAGCCAGTGATCCTCTCCATCTCACATATTCAGTTACTCACACATTTGCTGGTGATAAGATGTTTACTGTACCTGCTTCAAAAAAGAAAATTGTATAATTTTGTGTCAAAGATTGTTTTAATGTTCATACCTAACACTTTTCTACAGAAAAACAGCAAAGTCAGCAAAGCCCAGCAGCTCCTTCAAAAAGCAAAGAAAGGACATCAGACTACTTTGGGTTCCAAAACACAGACATCAAGACAACTTTTGACGAAGAAAAATACCCAAACAGCCTTCCCTCAGTCAAAGTCAACCGTGGCATTAGGCAAAGTTGAGAAAGCTAACTCTTTGAATAAGAAAGGGAAGATGGAGAAAACTAAGGAAAAGCCTGAGAAGGTGACTGAGAAAAAGAATGGAGATGGTGCGCAGAAGCAGACTCCGAGAAGGAGATCCAGCTCGAGGAATAAACCAAAGACACCACCCAAACGTGAGTAGATGCTGTATTTCTTTTTACCCTTTTTATCCTCTGGTATATGTTGATTATTGCTTGTTTAATCAGTTCTCTGCTGCTGAGCCATGTAAGGTACAAAGCCGCCATTTGTAGATGGATAGCACTGGATCCAGTAGATGATCTATCATGGGATCAATAATTAACAATCTGGTGCAAATTTCACTTATCCATCTCCCCATTCCTTGGTTCAATCCTGGATAAACATTGATGATGAGGATTCTATTACTGCTAGTAGTCAAGCTGTCTAAGAGGATGAGAGATTATAATCTCAGGGCTCATACGGGTCAGGGAATTTCTGGAAAGTCAGGGAATTGGAAATTTTCCGGAAGCAAAAAGTCAGGGAATTTCTCAATTTCTTCTGGAAAGTCATGAAAAATCATTTATTCAAGATATTTTTCATGTTAATAAATTCACACTCTGGCCAGCCGCCCAGCCCTGCATTCATTGCACCCAGATCAGCTTTGAAACTCTTTTAATCAGCATGCTTTTTATGTAAGTTTTGCATCACATGTGATCGATGAGTCATGGAAATTTACTTTTTTCTGCCCTGGAAAGTCATGGAAAGTCATGGAAAATTTATAAGTGTATGAACCCTGTCTGTTCACTAATTCCTCATAAGTGCGTTCATACTTATGTAAATTGTGTTTACTGTGTAATAGATGTGCAGCAATACTTGTGGAACTTGATCATTTTGCTTGTCAAATGCAGCAGTATGTAGTGTGTGATATATCATCACTAAAAGACAGCTAGAAAACATTTATTAGTGTGTTAAGTACTAGAAAATAAGAATTGAACCTGTCTTTGATTGATATTAACTTGATTTACTTGTTTCACTGATTGACTACAAATTTTGTTTTATAGCTGCAGCCAAGCTAGCACCAATCTTCACGAAGCAGGGCCAGCTGGCTGCTGCCAAGAAGTTCAAACAAGAGAGCATCATGGCTGCCATCGCTGACTCCATACCAGCAGATGAAGCGAGCAGAGACAGTCTAACAGACTCGAAGGACGCCATGAGTGACCTTGGTGGACCGGTGTTAGGGTTCAACATGCTGGAGCAGCTCAAAATGGAAACCACACTGCCACAGAGGGATACCAGCATGCAGCTGACTAAAGCCTGTCATGTGTTGCAGAAAGGTAGGTACTGCTATAATCTTATAATATTCTTCCACCGTACTGTCTATCTCTCTCTTTGTCTATGTCGCTCTCTGTCTCTCTCTCTCTCTGTCTCTCTCTCTGTCTGCCTGTCTCTCTCTCTCTCTTTCTGTCCATCTGTCTGTCTGTCTTTCTGTCTGTGTCTCTGTCTGCCTGTCTCTGTCTCTCTGTCTGTCTCTATCTGTCTCTTTCTGTCTGTCTGTCTCTGTCTGTCTCTGTCTCTCTCTTTCTTTCTTTTTTTCTCTCTCTCTCTCTCTCTTTCTCTTTGCATTTGATTCGTATTTCAACTCCTGTCAATTTTTTGTTTCGAGTTATTGTTTCAAGTTGATCATAATTTAGTTTCAAAGGCACTTTTAAACCTTTTTAATTTTAATGATTCCTTGTCTCAGATGATACCAATCCATTATGGAATCTACCCAGTCCTGGCCTTGCCAACTGGAAACTGTGTCGGGACCTTGAACCGGTACCAAAGACCAGTCAAAACCTCCAAGTAGCTACACCTTCTATTTCTTTATCAAGCTCATATATCTTCAAGGTGAGTGTTGACTCCATGAAAACTTTTTCAAAACCTTGTAGCCCTGATCATACAAAGTCAAACTTGCTTTAGTGACCACCTGTCTATAAAGGCCACAATTTTTGTTACCCTTGAATAATTTTTTTCTTATTGCATTAAGGAAATCTCTATATAAAGACTGCTTATTTTGTCTCCCAAGGTTGGTCTTTGTATACAGGTTTCACTGTACAAGCCCATTGGACTCTGTGCACTCTGACTGTGATCTTTTATGAACATGGTATATTTTAGATATGAGTACTTGTTATATCTTTAGAGGTTGCTAGAAGTTATGAGAATACAAGTTTTTAAGTTTTTTTCCTTTTGAATATTTCTATAAAATGCATCGCAGTTCAGATGATACCACTGTTTTTTTTTTTTTTTTTACTTCTTCCCAAGATACCAAAATACCAGTTATGAAGTAAATGCATTAGAATTACATGTAGGATTCTCAATTCTTCTATCGTTCAGAAATCGTCGCGTGAAATAAATGATTCTGTTTTGATAATTCCGGGATTAGAGGAGCAACCTTTACTTTGAGGTTTTAGTGCATAACTTGCTTTGTGTATTTTTTTCAGCTATCCGAAGGACACCAACCTGTTAATGAATCGGATAAGAAAGCTGCTATGGATGAAATCCTCAAAGCTAACCCAAAGTTCCCTGTCCAAAAGGTCTTCAAGATGTATCAGGCAAAGAGAAATGGAGAAACACAAAAGAAGGAAGAAGACAAGTCTGGTACTTTTTTTTGTTTGTTTTTTTGTTTGTTAACCATCAGTTTTAATACTATGTGCAGGAGGAAAAGTTTTAGTGACAAATATATGTGCATTACTGGTCAAGGTCCTATAATTGCTTATTTTTAAAACAGTCTTAGAAAATCACTGATTACGAAGAAGAAAGACCTATATTATGATACTGGATATTTCTTCAGACTTTCCGATAAGAATTCTTGCAACATTTTTTGATGGATTTATTCCCCATCATGTATTTAGAATATTGTAAAATAATGTAGCATCCTTTAGAACACTTGCAAAAATGCTGTGACTCAAGTTTCTGGTTACTGGTAATTGTGTCTTGTTCTTTGCTCCACAGACATTCAAGCAACCGACCAGGCTAATCGAGAAGCTGCCGCAAGCTCGGGGAGTGTGCCACCTGGAAAAGGCTCCAAATTGTCGAGAGGCAAGAGGAAAGCAGAAGATGTGGACGATGAAGATAACAATGCAAGAAGAAAGATGGCCAGGCGTAGCGGAAGAGGATATGCCAGGAGATCCCTGGAGGCTAGTCTGGATGGTGAACCTTCAGATGGAGGAACAGGAGCAGGAGGAGGAGAGGAAAGGTCTCTTAGGAGGTCCTCTAGAAGGAGTAGTAGGAGGTTGTCGAGGATGGAGGAAATGGAGGACAAGAAGGAAGGGGACGGGAAAGAAGAGGAGCAGAAAGTAGAAGAGAGGGAAGGAAAGAAAGACACGGTAGTGGAAGGTAAGTTCAAGATATGTTCTCTTTTTACGAGGAAAGACTTATAATGACTTGGAGATGTGTGAAAAGGCATACTACAAGTCTTGGGCAGTTAATGTTACCATCAGTGTGGATAAACTTTCAGAACAGACATTATGCAATATGCAAGTCTACTATGCTTCAATTACATGTAGTTCATTAGTATCGATGGAAGCATCTTTATGATGTAATATGTGAGTGGCAGATGTTGCGCTAAAGGGTGCTCATTGGTAAATTACCTTTTAGCTATCATGTCATTTTAATCAGTGTAAAGGAGAAGTTACTGCCAAGTTGTATTTCAATGGGAAATCCATGCTGGATATTTTGCAAGTCAGAACAGCATCGAAGATGTGATTTTCTGCATTGCAATAAATCTTTTCTGAAACCTTTTCTTTTTATTTTTTAATTTTTTTTTCATGATCAGAGAGTCAGGAAGAGAAGCGACGAGCTGGGATGCTGTGGACTGAGAAATACCAACCCAGCGCAGTGTCTGAAATGATTGGTAACTCTACCATCTGTAGAAAGTTCAGCTCGTGGTTGACAGAGTGGAAGAAGAAAGCACAGAAGATGAAAGAAAAGACTAGGAATGCACAAGGGAAGGACAAGAGAAGATCTATAGGTAAGAGGGAATTACGTGACAAAGATGAAGAAGATGAAGTAGAAAATATTTGCTTTAATCTCACAAGGTGCCATTAGTCCTAAACTAATCCACCTGTGGTCACACCTAGTTGTCTTGATACAAATGCTTTTTGTCTCGCCTGCGTAGCGGAGCGAGACATAGGTATCACTATTTCCGGTGTCGGCGTCGTCGGCGTCGTCGGCGTCGTCGGCGGCGTCGTCGTCAACAATTGTGTTGTACACCCAATAACTTTCTATAGCTTTAAGGTGGGATCACCAAATTCATACCAGAGGTCCATCTCTTGAAGGCGCAGGTCAAGTTCGAAAATGAGGCGAATTTGAATAAGGTCAAAGGTCAAAGGTCAATGAACTTTCCATGACTGGCACTGTGCTATATTGTACACACAATAACTTTTTATACCTTCGAGGTAGGATTGCCAGATTCATACAAGAGGTCCATCTCCTGAAGGTGCAGGTCAAGTTCGAATGTGAGTTGAATTTGATTAAGGTCAAAGGTCAAAGGTCAATGAACTTTCCATGACTGGCACTGTGCTGTGTTGTACACACAATAACTTTCTATAGCTTCGAGGTGGGATCACCAAATGTATACCAGAGGTACATCTCTTGAAGGCACAGGTCAAGTTTGAGTATGAGTTGAATTTGAATAAGGTCAGAGGTCAAAGGTCAATGAACTTTCCATGACTGGCACTGTGCTATGTTGTACACACAATAACTTTCTATACCTTCGAGGTAGGATTGCCAAATTCATATGAGAGGTCCATCTCTTGAAGGTGCAGGTCAAGTTCGAATGTGAGTTGAATTTGATTAAGGTCAAAGGTCAAAGGTCAATGAACTTTTCATAACTGGCACTGTGCTATGTTGTACACCTAATAACTTTCTATAGCTTTGACGTGGAATCACCAAATTCATACCAGAGGTCCATCTCTTGAAGGCGCAGGTCAAGTTTGAATATGAGTCGAATTTGAATAAGGTCAAAGGTCAAAGGTCAATGAACTTTCCATGACTGGCACTGTGCTATATTGTACACACAATAACTTTTTATACCTTCGAGGTAGGATTGCCAAATTCATACAAGAGGTCCATCTCTTGAAGGTGCAGGTCAAGTTCGAATGTGAGTTGAATTTGATTAAGGTCAAAGGTCAAAGGTCAATGAACTTTCCATGACTGGCACTGTGCTGTGTTGTACACACAATAACTTTCTATAGCTTCGAGGTGGGATCACCAAATTTATACCAGAGGTACATCTCTTGAAGGCACAGGTCAAGTTTGAGTATGAGTTGAATTTGAATAAGGTCAGAGGTCAAAGGTCAATGAACTTTCCATGACTGGCACTGTGCTATGTTGTACACACAATAACTTTCTATACCTTCGAGGTAGGATTGCCAAATTCATATGAGAGGTCCATCTCTTGAAGGTGCAGGTCAAGTTCGAATGTGAGTTGAATTTGATTAAGGTCAAAGGTCAAAGGTCAATGAACTTTTCATAACTGGCACTGTGCTATGTTGTACACCTAATAACTTTCTATAGCTTTGACGTGGAATCACCAAATTCATACCATTTTTCAAACAATAAGTTTGCCATAACACCTTAATAATTAATTTAATTTTACAATTTTACTCACATTATTATCAGTTACATTCTTTTTCACTAACATTCATTTCCTTACTTGCATGGAAATAATTATAGCTTCATAGTATTAACAGCATTCTTAGTGTTATCTGATTTCCTAGGAATAAAGTAGGCCTATACCATTATTGCATATGTAAACTGTCAGAACCACAATTCACCCCCTAAACTGCTGACAGCCTCAGAAGTCATATAGCATAGTTTTGACATGCAGTCTCTTCATGACTGCAATATGCAGGCGAGACAACGCTTGGCGTTTGCCTTGTTTCATGTGGTACTGACTAGTAAAGTAAGTTTCCTTCGATTTTTGTCCTCTAATTTTATTTTACAGGTGTTCCTTTTGCCCGTTCCTTTTATCAGCATACATGCACAATGTGTTTCGTGCTTCATAAACAAGGACAGAACACCAGTTTCTGTGTTTTGTTGCAAAGATATAGGGGGTGTTGCCAGAAGGTTGCAATCGATTGCAAATAATTGCTAATTTTGAAACAACCATTCTGATTGGCTCAGGGTCTGCCCTTTTAAGAAGATATGCATGCAAAAATGATTTTGATTGGCCGGTGACAATCAGTTGCAACTTGCAATCGATTGCAACTTTCTTGCAACACCCCATTAGACTGGTACTTTTTGCGCAAGACAAAATTTATATAATGTAATTTATTGCTACCTCACCATTATCACAGTGCTGTATTCATGGATACGTTCCTTCATTGTTTTTTTTTTTTTCTATATAGGCTCTAGGAGAATTGACAGTGATGATGAGAGCGATGATGACTTCTGCTGTTTTGATAGCGATGATAGTGATGAGGAAGATGGGTTATGTAACACCGTCCTCTTATCTGGGCCACATGGAGTAGGGAAGACATCTCTGGTCTATGCTTGTGCTCAAGAACTAGGATTTGAGGTACAGACGGGGATGCTGATGCTTAAAATGATATTGATTTGGTAGTGACCATGATAATGATGGGCTGTCAAACTGAAGGTTTTTTTCTGTGAAAATGGATTTTTGATAATGAAGACTTTTGTGCAAGCAGAGACGTGGTAAATAAAAATTCTGATGCTATGGACGGTACAGTTAAGAAGGAGTGGTATACAGCATGAATTTGATAAGAAAGTTAACAAATGGATACCTCATTATCGTATGATTGCATAATTAGATTTTTTAAAAGTAATACTTAAACAATTTCAGTAAAAGCCCATGTACAGTTTTGATAGCAAAAAAAGAATTGGCATGAAGTTGATTAAGTATAGTTTCACATTGTCCACCTTGCATAAAAAGATACCTGTGTGAGATAGTGTGATATTCCATTCATGATTTTCGGTGAAATTTAGTGTAAATGTCTAAAAGGAACACAATAGAATGGTTGCACTCTGCCCTACCTTTTCATGTAGTAACCTTCACATCATAATAGTTGTAGAATACATTCTTTCATATCCTCTGGCAGTGAAATCAAATGGTGAAAGTTACTTTTTTTTTTAGATTTCCCAAAACTATACACTATTTTTAAATATTCTGGACGTTCATGCTTTTTTTTCTTAGATGGACAATGATTATGATTTACTCCAATATATTTATCATCAGGTATTTGAGGTGAATGCTTCATCCCGCCGCAATGGCCGCCAGATTCTGTCAGAGCTAGGAGAAGGCACTCAGTCGCATCAGGTTGCCAGGCAACCAGGCCTCTCCTCTGCTTCATTCTTCAATCCATCTCCAACCAAGTCCGGTTCTGCAAAGATTGCCTCACCAAAGAAGAAGAAGCCTGTCCTTCCCAAAGCATTTGCTGGTTTTGTCAAAATGGGAAGTTCCTCTAGCGCGAGTAGCAAACGATCTCCAGTCAAGAAACCAAGGTGAGTGTACATGATAGGGATAACATCTACTCTCTTCTCACTGTAGTTAACACTTTTTACAGAGATCAAGTCAATATTAAAGTGTAGCAATCACATGAAGAAAAAAAAAAATTGCAGTTAGTATATGTGAACCCCCCCCCCCCAAAAAAAAAAAAACTTACCTGAAATTCTAGGGCTTAATGGTTTAGAGGTTTGAATACAATAAAGGATAACATGAGACCATACAGTAAGGGTGTTTATGGAATTGAATGGCTGTTTGATTTCCCACACGCTTTAATTCATGCCTGCACATACATGTACGTCTAGTAGTCTACCTCACCAGTTGCTTTTTTGTTAACTGATAGTATCTTTTTATAGCAGTAATATTTGACTCTCATATTTTGAGTAAAATACAAAGCCAAATGTCTTTATACGTGATTGGTACACTTTAACTGTTTCCCAGGCATGCAGTCATTTAATCTATTGCTTCTTATATTATTTGTGCAGTGGACCTTGTGGCAGATTACCCTTGTGCTAAACAAGTTATCCAATAAAGTCTACTACTACTACTAATTTGAGAAACATGAATGTCCTGGAAAGGTTTAAAATTTCATTTGTTGTCATCATATTGGAAGGATTTGCTTGAATATTCAGAAAAACTGTTATTTCTTCTTACCTATTTAAGTGATGTGAATATTTATGATATATTGTTCCCCCATCCCTCAGTGCATCTGTGCGCAGAAATTGCATTCAGTGGTATAAATGTTTCTTCTGTGTAAACAGCTGGACAAATTTATGCACATTGTTCTCTTTCATGAGCAAAAAGGAAATTATTTTAGGCATTTTATCTTTATGTTGTTGTGCAAAAGAACGTGTCCGGAACGCAAAATACAAAAATTCAAAAATTAAAATGTCTATTTTGACACACTGGAATAGAATTTTAGTAAGATCATGCCACAGGAAGATCGTATATATCAATTTACAAGTTCTATGTGCTACCTGTGAAATGTAATAATTTTCCATTTTGCGTTCCGGACGCGTTCTTTCGCACAACAGCATAAAGATAAGATGCCTTAGTAGCAGTTAAATTTGTTTATTGTTAATTTGTATGCTAATTATTTTCTGTCTTGTGTTGTTGATTAGTGCAAAGAAGTCTCCCAAGAAGTCTGGGAAGCAGTCACCCCTCAAGAAGAGCTCTTCATCCCAGCTCAATGGATCTCAAGCGGGCATCACTAAATCTAAAGTCACCTCAACATCACTCATCCTCTTTGATGAGGTGTGTAGGCTGTAGCTAGCTGTGATATATATTTGTAAACTCCTGGCTCAGCTGTTAATACCTTCCTAATTAGAGCTAAACTCTTTAAAGTCAAGGGTATCTTATCTTGGTTATATAATTTGTTTACCCAAATCTTTTGCTGTCTTAGGTGCCATTGTATACTGTGTTGTTCATGAATAAAAGAATAACACGAATGATCAACAATTCATGTGCTAATTCTCTCCAAACAGAATTATTATGATTTGTGGAAGACTTGGGGATAGTCCTGCAATGTGTCACATTATGTATTTGAATGATTTGCTCACTGTTTACAGACCAACAAGACAGCTTCGATCTTGTAAAAAGAATTTGTTCATTGTACTTCAGACGAAAACATACGGTGAACGTTCATTTGCTCATGCTGCCCTGTTTTTTTTTATGGAATAGCCTCCCAAACTTTCTAAGAAACTTAGACACAACAGATTAGTTTAAATCTACCCTTAAAACACACATTCAAAATATGTCTTATCTTCTTAACAAAGTGTACATAATAACCTATCATTTTTTCCTTTTCTTTCTCTCCCAGAGCACATAGGGACATACTCATGTAATGTGTTATACGATGTACAAAAACTGTTCATTGTGATTATTATTATAACTAGTATTACAACTGCGTTCACCTGACTGTGGTTTATTTTGTACTTCTCTCTTTCAGGTGGATATTATATTTGAAGAGGACAAAGGATTCCTGTCCACTGTGATGTCGTTCATGGAGAGCAGTAAGAGACCCATTGTCCTGACAACATCAGGTAGCCATTGGTTTCACCATTGGTTTCATCATTGCCTCATAAAGGCATGTTGAGATTTGAATGGGAAAATCCCTGCTGTCTTTCGTGTACAAATGAATAGGATATGAGGCGGCAAAAAAAACAAAAAAAAAACTGCAGAGGCAGGAGGCATATTTTTTTGCCTCCTGGTGGCAAAATCTGTAGACCAGTCAAATACTGCAGAAGTTAGCGCAAAATATGATGTCATGAGTTTGTCTGCGCAACTATTGGCAAAACTCTCTTTCATTTGAGCGTTGATGCATTAATGCGTGTTCATTAATCATAAGTGGCATGGTTTACCTTGCCATATGTGAAACACACACAAAAAAGTGTGAGGATTTGCCGTAGGGGTTTTCCTCTTCATATTTGGAGCCTTAATGCTTCATAACACATTATCTTATTGTTTATTCCTAAAGCGTTGGGTTACTAAAATTCTAGAGACTGACAGCAATTAATGATATACTTGTAGATGTGTCTAGTATGATGAGATGATGTTGCTACTTTTATCTCTTGCTAGACTTCTCTTTAATGAAAGAATGAAAAAAAAATTGAAATGTATATGCTGTATCTCAAAGTTTTGACAATGCCGATGTAAGGCCTCAAATGCTGTTTTCTCTGTTCATACAAACTTTAAATCTGTATCTTTTATCTCTCTCTTTCCTTTTAGATCCAAGGTTTTCATTTTGTTTAACTTCCAGATATGATGAGCTGACATTTAAACCACCACCCTTGGTAAGTTGGTTTGGTACATTTTTATTGATGAATAAATATTTTAGATTTTGTATTTGTTGATTTTGTCGTATTGCACATCAAATGAGAACATCATCACAGTACCAGGTGGACTTGATAGGATACTAGATGTATAATACTAACTGAAAACCCATGGCAGAATACCCAAACCCCTCTGCCATTATGCTGACCTGTTGAATGCTTGATTTGACTAGACTTTCATGACCATTAAGAGATAAAATTGTTGAATGCTTTTCTTTTTTATAGAATACTTTGGTCAGCCACCTGAAGCTGCTGTGCCTGGCTGAAGATATTCCCATATCTCACCAAGACTTGAAGTTGGTCGTTGAGTTCTTTGACCACGACATCAGACGATGCCTGCAGCATCTCCAATTCTGGGTGTGTTCTGGAGGAATGCCGGAGAGGGTTGCAACCCAGCAAGGAACAGCTGGGGAGGATGATGAGACTGGACTCCGGGTGGATGCTCCAAAAGAGAACCAAGAAGAACTGCCAATCGCCATGTCAGACACGGGCGATATGGACACGAGCGATATGAAGGGGGATGAGAGCAGTATGAAAGGGATGATGGAAGAGCTAACCCAGGAACTGATTGACCTAGAGACAAGGATCATAGCAGTAGGAGAGTACTACTCCATGAAAGGGTACAAACCTCAGGATGTCCTGAAGATGATGGAGGAAATGGGACTGACTAGCAAACAGGAGACATCCACAGACACTCGCCATGAAAGCAACAGCATTCAGGAGATACTGAGATGTAGTTATAGGACTGGATTAGGGAACTATTGTGGATTATTTGAGAGCATTGCTGGACTTGGAAACATTGCTGGTCCTGTGATAGACTCATTAAATCTTTTGAAGGTGAGTAAGATGTATTTGATTACTTTAGTTAATTTGACTTACTTTAAAATGTAGACAGGGAATGAGTGTACTCACAAGGATGTAAAGTGCCTAACATGTACCATACAGGTAAATAGCACACTGTGTAAGAAATCTGGCCTTGGGCCGTACTTGTTTGCCCAGACTAAATGCAAATCTTCCCTATTCTTATGAGCTCTTTAGGGCATAGTACCAACACATATAATCAACCAACGACTTTATATTCCTCAAAAAATTGTTCAGGATTCTTCCAGTTTTGCTTTAGTGCATCAAAATATGCAACATTTGAAGGAAAGTGGAAGCACTTTTAAGTATTTCTTAGGAAATATAGGTGTATGATGAAACCTAAAGTAGCACTGCCATGTATTCATGCTTTATGTTTCTTTAAAATGAATGAAAAAAAAAAATCTGTTCTTTCAATTTTTTCTTTTGCAGAAGTTGGATGATCCGGCCCAACTTGCAGCTGTTCTCAGAGCATTCCATGATCTTAACATTGATGCTGCCCACTTTAACCTACCTCAGATTCTATCTTCTCTTACTACCTCCAAAGACACCAGAGAAAGAAATGCTTCCCCTTCATCCAATCACAAACCATCTAGCAAGTCATCTGACTGTGAATTTACAGTAAAAGAGAAACAGAAAATTTGCAAACTTGGAGGTGATCTTATCGACGTTATGGCAGAGCATGCAGAGAGAATGTCAGCGATGGATATGTTGCTGCCTCACGATCAGAGGCAAGACAATCATCTCAATCGCTACGGTGGCAATGAGTGGTGGCACCCTTTGCTCATGCCTGGGTTGAATGATAACGAGGATTGGACAGGCGACGATTACGAGCTGACGGACGTGAGGCCTTGGGATTCAAAAAGCGAACATAGCATGGCGGAGGTGAACTGCTGCTTAGAGGCGATGTGTTTGAGAGATTGTGTAAAAAGATGTCGAAGGACTATTACTGAAGCAAGACAGGATGGAGCTAGGTGGGAGGAGATTGAGCAGAATGTCTTACCATCATTTGATGAGAGCTGTCTACAAATCGAAGACATCAAGTCTGATGGAACATTGAGGTATGAATATTTTGCATGGCAATTCTTGTGTTTCACAATACATACGTTACCATGAGAGGCCTATTTTCCCACTCATGGGTCGACAACTATTTCCAGTATAGCAGACACCGTGAGTGAGAGTTAACCAACTGAAGAAATATTTAAGAAATATTTAACAGACTGAGGGATCCCAAGTGCAGGAAAGAAGAAGGATTAGTTAGTAGAACTAGCAGTGAGAGTCCAAGGAAAATATGAAGTGTTAGAAGTATGTATTCACTTTATAGATTAGGAGTGAAAAGGCGACTAGTGCAAGGTGTTGATTGTACTGTTGTTGACCCATTTCCCAGAATTAATGTACTAGAGTAACTGTCGCAACTGAACCAAATGAGGGCGCAAAGATTGTGAAATGCGAGATTTCTCTCATTAGGAAACTTGAAAATGTACATGGGAGAAGTCATGATTTTAGAGACCTGTTAACATTGTATCTATTCTCACCACTAGATGATTTAAAGTGTACAGTCTATTTGAATCGATTGGTGCTTTGTTCATCGTGTCCATGGACTTAGTGAGTCAAAATAGGACTTTTATTTGTTTACCTCATAAAGACTTGCCACAGTGAATATACTGAACTATTTAATAAGGCTTCTTATCAAAAGTCTCGTCCTGCGTCTTTGATCATCTTCTCTGCGACCGTTCTTTTACATCGGCTTTCCCAATACTCTGTTGTTTTGTCTATGGAGAAACGGGAGGATCGGAGGGGAAAAGACGCTAAAGGCTGTGTTCCAAATTGGTTCTGACTTTTGATAAGCTAAGCTCTATTAGAGTCGGGTTTGGGATATTTCAGGTGTCGGATCATTCCAGGATTTAAAAGGTGTAAATATGATAGGCTTTCGATAAATCACAATCTTATTAGTAATACCAGTTTGCCTATATTCCCACTAATGCTTAATGTTCAGTAATATCTGGTCTTGATTATGAAAATGCCACAGGTAGTTATAGCACTGCATTTGCCATGAATTCCCGTACAAAAAAACTACTGGTAAAATTTCAAAAGTTTCATTGCTTCTTTATTGTCACTGGCTTCATATTTTTCTGTGCCCTGTCATTTTCCAGAGAAACAAACTCTGCAGTTGTACGCAGACTTCCAGACTACCTGTACGCAAACCACTCAGCCTTGAGCCTAGACTACCTGCCCATGCTGCGAGGGATCTGTCGTTTTGAGGAGCTCAGGAAAGAAGCCAACCTAAAGAGAAGGTAGGTAGACAGCTGTTTGGATTCGCAGCTTTCAAAGCTTTTAGATGTAGGAGATATGATTAATTTCAATTATTTCCAAACTTGTTGAACCTTCTGTAAAACCATGAAATTGCAGTGATATGTGACCTTCAGAGTTGACTAATGTATCCACTTCATAATAAATGGATGGTGTAGTGCAGGCAGCATTAAGAATTCTCAGGTTTGCATGTTATTACATAATTTTTTTATACAAATTGTTTTTAAGTTATTGGAATTTGAAAGTCTGTATCTGACTATTTTTAGTATTATACGCTATATAAGAAATTATTATTGGTAGAAGTAATTATCATAACATTATAACTTAGCATAGGGCAAATCTAATGAATAGGTTTATTTTATCACAATAGGGTAGGAGAGTGTTAAGGCGAATCAAGCTTGCGTTAAGGTGATTCCGAACACTAGGACGAGACAAAAGGATTCGCCCTAATGCCGCAGTAAGATTTATTATTATTATTGTTATTATTATTATTATTGATGATTATCAAAGTCACTTTTGTTGACTTTTCATTTGGAATTGATTGAAGAAACTGCTTTGTATTGCTTTCTTTGCAGATTCTTTCATTATCTGGATAGCATATCATTCTGCCTGAAGCCAGTAACCCACCTGAGTCTAGCCAGTATTTTCAATCACACACACCATGTCAATATGAAGCCATCTCTATGAAGTCATTGATAATTTGGGCAACCTACACTAGAAGTTCTTAAGCTGTTATTACATTTGAAGCCAGTAACAAACTGTATTTTACACAAACAAGTGTCTTATTTGTATGAAGTGTATGTGTAGCATTGACCACTTTCCTGTTCAATCTCAAGTCCAATTCTCCCTACCGCAAATATGATATTCATCAGTAGAGGGCAGTACTTCCCACACACAGCGCAGACAAAGGTACTTCCGGTTTCCATGCAAATATAATAGGTTGAGTCTTAAGTCCCATAAAATTATAGTTTTTGAGCCTGGAAAATGCAAGCAACAAATTCTGATGCTACCTGCATAGATTTAGTAAAATATCAGGAGAGTTTGTGAAACTTGAACAATATTTTCATCAAATGAGGGATTTGTTAACCTGGCTGTACATTTTCTGTGGAGGCAGAAGAAATCTTGTCAAATCGTCGGTAGTGGATTTGTATCTGCGCATGTGCTGACCTGCGTGCTATGCGGGAAATGTCGCCCTCTACTGTTGAATCTCATATTTGCGGTAGGGAGAATTTAAATCAGTGGTCAGAACTTGAACACAAAGTTTCCCTTGATACTTATGTTGTATGCCCTATCAAATTAATATTCATGGTGATGGAGAATGATTATAGAATTTAGATGGTTATTTATAAATTTTGTTTGTAATTTTTGCTTGAGATATAAGTTATTCAACTATTGACAGTGTACATTATGCATCATGCATCATTTACCACAATTACAGTATTTTGAGATGTACTTGACTCTTTTCATTGAAATCCCCCTTTTTATTCTGAGAAGATACTCTAGAAAATATGTATCACCTTGACTCTATGTTCACGTACCGATTGTCAAATTTTGCAAGTCTTTATGGACAGCAGTATGGAACATACAGCCTTTTCATATTCTCGTAGGCTATCACATGAGAGTTGCCAAGCTTAAGAAAGGAAAATGGAATGGGTATTCATGTGAGCATATTAGTAAGATAAAGCATAACTTATTAACAACTGTTCTTTTAATAGACATAAGCTTGTGAAAATAGTTCATACAAATTATCTGTACTCCAAATTAATTCTAATCTAACTACAGTTTGATACGAGTTGCAATTCCTTGCATACAGTTAAGCCCCAAAGGAAAGCGTACAGCCTATGTTTAATTTTGCGACTATTTTATGATTGTATAGGCCTCTGCACAATTTTGTGAAGGCTTTGAGACTTTCTTTTGGGCTTAGCTGTAAGATATTTGCAGTTGTAACTTTCCAATATTTTCAGATCATTGGCATTGCAAGTCTTTTCAAGACAGGACCTTATCAATTATGGCCCTCCACCACAAAACGACCAATAAGTCAGGAATTTGACATTTTTACATTTTAACATAGTTTAAAAGCTTGGACTCTAAGCTTTTAATTGATTTATAACCTGCCTTGTCGAGACCATGCAAACCCTTTGAAATTTACAATGAGAATGAGAGCTGGTCAGACAGGCTAATCACCAGAGTAATAGAGAGAACAGGATGTAAAGATGAGTGCACCACTTAACCCATTCATGACAGAGGTCCACATTTTGTGGTTTGGCCTAATATCTTTAGATGCAAAGCCCTAAAAATCATACCAAAAACATGAGCAGAAAGAGCAAAAAATTCTACACAAACTGTGCCCATTTTGGTTGCGTCAATATTCGTTGTTTGATGCTGAAATTTTTAAAATGGAAAATAAGCATTAAAATCCTTAAATTGGCAATGTGATAGAAAGTTTAAAAATCACCATTTTCCCCTGCAAATTGGCAACTTTTTGACTACTCATCATAATTTCTGTCAATTTATATTCATTTCAGATACATGACATTTTATAAGAAAAATGTAGCAATAAAATAAAAAATGTTGGTGTTGCCAGTTTGAAGAATAAAAGCTGATCAAATTTGGCTTAAATAATTCCTGTCACGAATGGGTTAAGAGTGCTGTACTGGTGTCCTATTGTCTGTTTTTCTAAAAGGTTGAATAAGAATTCCCTGGGATTATCAGATTAGGCTCAAACTCTAAACAGTTTCAAAAGAGATATGCTGCTCTCCTTGTATAGATTTTGAAAGCCACAGAGTGAATAACTTCTGACTTATGTACACATGTTAATGCAAAGGTTTTACCCAGCATGCTGGCATACTTTTATTTCAAAATTCCCCCCCAAAATGGTAATTTCAAAATCAAAGAAAAAACACTTTTCTACTTGCAGATGGCTTTCAAATTTGGTCAAATAATTGATCAATAAATGAACTATGAGAAAATATGAAAAATCTTAAATCAACTTTTCAACCCCAAGCTCTCTATTTTAGCTTAAAACTCCCATTGCGTCTTATTGGTCGTTTTGTGGTGGAGGGTCACAATTTTACTTTTGAAAGCCTGAGTTGGATGTGCATGAAGCAAGGGTGCCAGAATTCCACACAAAAACAAAAAAACAAAAACAAAAAAAAACCTCTCTTGCTTCGTTAAAACTTTTGACAGGGTTCAACACAATATAGTGCATATGGATCTTTCACCAATCAAAGTCCTTTTATATAGTTATTGTCATACTGATTTCCTGGTACTCAGAAACAAATAATGATGGCGTTATTCTTAGTTTTCAATACAGACTGTTGGGTTATTATACAATACCTACACTTATTGACAGGATTGTTATAATTATAGGTATTCAAAAGAAGAAAAAGAGAGGAAGATGGAATGCATGTAGGCTGCAAGTAGCTACATAACGGGCCATGTGTATGCCGTGTAATGTAATGTTTCACTTTCAACTCTAGGCTTGATGTGATTATCCCTGTTTATATCATGCGCGAGTAATAGGCCATCAGCAAATTACCCCATCATTCCCTTGAGCTTTCCACGTGTGATCTTTTAAAACTAGGACATTTCATTCTGATTCATAGTTTTCTTGAGCTGAAAAGTATCTGATTATGGAAGTTAAAGTATAGGAATTATGGAAGAAATTAATAAATTGTGCATTACCCACTCCCATGATTTAATGTGAAATTATAAGCAAATAGATTATGTTAATACTAACTGCAAACAGTATTGTATTCTCACTCATTATATATAGAAAGCTAGCGATTTTCTTGAAAAATCGTTATTGTAAGTGATGAAAGATTTTGACGTAACTACAAGATTTTAAAAAGGGATAATCATGATATGGTATGTGAAAACAAGATTTTAAGAGTTTGCTTGTACTTTTTCTATACATACTTCTATACCTGTTAATGCTTCTTATATTTTGTACATTTTCATATCTAATAAAATATTTGAGCAGAAATGTTTACAAGTTTGTCATTTTTGTGATTGTGTCAGTACCAGTAGCACTCGCGTCTTTCGCCAGAGTTAATCTGACAATGAACAGAGCATAGTTTGTGAAACATGTCAAGACAGATATACTCCTTTTACTGAAAGAATAACCAAATTACAAAAGAATACAGTTCTTTACAGTGGTAACTTTCCTAAACTTCTGCGGCCTACTCATAATTTTCTTTTTCGCTTTTATCATTTCACCTCTTTTTTTTTTAGTGTACAAAAACTGAAAGTAAAAGCCAAAAATAGTCTGTGAGTTTCTCAGTAAAACTCACTCTGCCACTATGTCTTGCCTTTCATTGTACCTATTCTCTACCTACCCACCTATTCTCTTTATACCTATTCTCCATTCTTTCTACCTATTCTTTAAAAAGTGAGTTCTTTTGAAGAAAGAATGCATCAGCAGCCTTTCGTTAAGCTGCGCTACCACTTTGTGATAGTGTCATTTTGTTTCAATAATTATAGTAATAGTGATGAGGATGATAATCATAATCATAATAACAATGATTAATAATTATAATGATGATGATGATGATGATGATGATAATCATACTAATGATGATAATATTGATAAGAATAATTATATACATGTATATGGTGCATATCACTATCACAAAGATGTCTGCTACAATAGCAAAAAGAAAATGAGTAAAATTCTGATGAATCGATCATTTACTGCATGCATGTAAGGAATTCTGCATGTGCAGGTGGAAGGTTAATCAAAATTGACATGGACACATTTAACTAGGATGGATGACTCGCTGAAGTGACATTCACGTGTATTATTTGTTGTTAACAACTTTTCTTTGCCAAGATAAATATCAATATATATATCATACATTACACATTATGCCATTCCCATGATGGCCTCACTTATTCTTAGCAAGTTTCACCAGGTGTTACAGTCCTTCACAGGAACGTTTACCACGATTGTTCCTGACATTCAAGACTCAGTTGCTGGTACTTGCACGTAAACATGAGGCCATCAAAACTTGTGTGAAACAGCATTTCTTAACAGTCCTCAAATTAGGACATATTTCTGGTCCAATGCAAAAATACTTTTCTGTAATTACGATTTCCTGAAAAAGCATTTTACTTTGTTTTTTGTAATGAATGAGGCTAAACCTGGCATAAATACATTCACACAAAGCAATACCTCTGGCTTCAACTTACTACATGGATTTGGAGGGGAGGTGATGACTTGACATTCAACATTTCTATTTAGATTGAATCTATTTAAAATTTTGTAAGTGGTTAAAGCTTTATGTTAGTGAAACTTTCATATTGGGCAGGAATAAAAAGAAGCTGGAACAGAAATATGATCTACTGTATAGTGTATAGACAATGTACCTGTGAACTGATTTCATGTCATGAAGTATACATGTTGAACAAAGGTTTCTTTTGACAACCAAGAATCTTGCATGTAGCTTGCCTGACATAGCAACAACTTATCTCTGCAAACTTAATTCTCTTAAGATGCCATTATGCATAACAGGTGAAGTGAAGAGTTGGTAGCCACAGGTTCTGGAGGGAAACGTGGATAAATTAGAATATATTAGTAAACTGGTCGATTAAACCATCTGCTCTACTAGATGCAGAAGGTCATTAACTTCAGCTGACACCTTTCTAGCTGTAAGCTGAAAAGATATATTGTACAGCCTTTGCAGTCTTCTGATCTCTTAAGTCAAAATAATACACAATGCAAGACATATCTCACTTTTAATCATTTTATTTGGTATCAAGCACCCATTCAAGTACACATGAAAAATATAAATCCATATATTATATTCCTTATTGCAGATCAATTATTACAGACTGTACAAAATAGTTCTAATGACTGGCATTCAATCATGTATAATTATGTACATGCATTCCTGAACATTTCAGATCTAAAAAATAATACTCAAAAAGTAAAAATATTACAATAATTCCTGATTGTTCAGCCCTGACATGGTATTCTAGAAATGACTGGTCCCCTTTATTGAAAAAAAAAAAAAAATCAGGTGGCTTGGTTATTTGCAGCTCATTAGTCATGTTGCTGATTTGATTACAAGCAAGATAAATGAAAGAGAGAGGGAGAGATGGGAAGCTAAAGAAGAGCCTGATCAGTTAAGAGTGCCATTTTTGTCTGCCCGTGACAATCATCATTTCATGGATTCTAGTTTAAGTATACAATCAGGACAACCATATTTTAATGAATTTCAACTTCTTCATTGATACCCTTTACAATGGAGCACAAAATAGCTGAACACATTTCATTCTTTTTTTTTTAAAGGCCTTCAAACTTTCGAATTTCGTTGAATGTCTGATCGTGACAAGCTGATCAGGCTCAGAAGTGGAAATATGAATGAAGAGAAAAAAAAAACCCAAATCAACATTATGATAATGATCAAATACAGATGATTCCATGATAATCTTGTAGAAATATCATAAGGACTTCCACCTAAAAGTAATTACACAGATTTGAAATACAAATATGCAAATTACATGTACGTAGCCACCTTTATAGCAATTTGATATTCTAGTTAACATCTTCATCTTAGCAAGCTGACTGCTTAGGATTCAGCATTTTAACACCATCTAATCTTTAATAAAGGGTAAGTCCACCCTAGAATTTTCACTGTTTCAATAAAAGGAGATAAATTTGAACTGCATTTTAAAAAAGAAATGAGCAAAATTGGTCAAAGAATAAGAAAATTACACTCATTTACATTTTCTAGTAAACTAATCTCGGCTCTGCAAATTGGCAACACTGATGACATCATATGCGAGCAGGTCTCCATTCACTTTGTACATGAAATTTCATATTTTCTCAATTTTCTTGGAAGTTACACATTTTCTAACCCCCATAATCAATGTATGTTCAGAAGAATTGCTTTTTACATAACATACTTTGACTATGGGGTAAGAAAATATGTAACTTTCAAGAAAATTGAGAAAATGTGAAATTTCATGTACAAAGTGAATGGAGACCTGCTCGCATATGATGTCATCAGTGTTGCTAATTTGCAGAGCCGTGAGTAATTTACTAGAAAATGTAAATGAGTGTAATTTTCTTATTCTTTGACCAATTTTGCTCATTTCTTTTTTAAAATGCTGTTCAAATTTATCTCCTTTTATTGAAATAGTGAAACTTCTAGGGTGGACTTTCCCTTTAAGTTTACAGTAATCATCAAAACTGGAATTTTTTAAATGTAACTTTTCAAATGGGCTTTCATGACTGTCTTTTCAGGGAATATATTTGATAATTCATATCCCTGTATCATTCACAGAAAAACAGCTAATCTTGGTTTTAAAAAAAATGTACAAAATTAAAATCCTGAATGAAATTCGATTAAATTTGATATTTGATGAAATTTAAGGCCATCACAAAATCAATGCACAAGTCTTGTAATTTATCCCCATATTTACAACACCATTCTTATCTATTCCTAAATGGATGACATAATATGGAATGCACAAAAGAGTTAATATTTCATCATAATTATGTTTCTTTTATCAATTTCAAGTAAGCCATATCTATACATGTACCCCTATAAATTCACCAATTCATACTCTTTTTCCCACTACAAGTTAAAGGAGAAGTCCAGACGATTTCATTAAAATTACACTATAAAGCTTAAAATTCATGCTAACAGATAATGCTACTTTCATTTATCAAAGTGATTTCTGTGATTTTTAAATAACGATTAAGTGTTGGCTTTTTCACTCTGAATAATTGAATTTCCCACCGAAACCCAAATATGGTCATTGGTCGTGTGACGTAGGCGATACAGTTGCACTGCGCATGCACACTTATTCTCTGCACATTCTCTATGCAAAATGCCGACATGTTTAGCTTTTGGGTGTACAAATCACACCAGTTCTGTTCCAAAGAGAAGTTTTTTTGCAATCCCAAATCCCCTGACGGACAGGGAGAGATGTGCCTGATGGATTAACGATATTAGAACGGACAAATTTGACTTCATAACTTAGAAATTTTCGAAGTTAAAGAAAGTGTGCGAAGACACGCATAACGCTTGCATCGCCTGGCCTGCCTGCGGTGCATTAGCTACGTCACTGGGCCCGGGTGCGAACTGTATTGTGGATGAAAATGGGCTCGTACTAGAACTACTGTTTATACAAGTTAATTGTTGATTACTCGGTAATCCTAGGGTATGTCGGGTAAAGTAAGACATTTTCTTGATTTTTTTCTCTTTATGATCCATGCTTACAGAAATCGCCTAGACTTCTCCTTTAAATGGTACCATTCAACACTGACAGAAAAATGGTGAAATGAGTATTATGCAGCATGAAAATAACATAAGCAGAATATTCTTTAACCCATAGCAGTACAGAACTTTCTTGAGGTCTAAATTAATCATCTTAAATCCTCAAATTGGCAACAAAAATTATTTTTCCCATGCTTACATAGCTTCAAAAAAATAAATATGGATATAACATGAACCAAAATCAATTATAACTGTCAAATTTAATCAGAAATTGCCAACTTGAACACAGAAATAGTGATTATGTATTATCTACTGCATTGCCAATTTAAAGAGTTTAATGATTAGTTACAATTAAACTGCTCTAATTCGAGAATGACACAACGTACAGCGTTGGGAATGGGCTCAAATTTTTCAGTGAATTTTTCTCTTCCTGCTCATGTATGATATGTACTGTCCAACATTCTGGGCCAACAGATACTGCAAAAACGTCTCCTAAAGGTGACACTGTACTTCTATGGGTTAAAATATAAGTAATGATAAACACTGCAAATTTCATACTATCATTAATTTGCCAATATAGAAAGAAATGGATGCCTAGCAAAGGAAAAACAAAATCCTACAATATTTTGCAATATTTTAGAATAAACGGTGATGCACATTTGACAGCAACAGCTCACAAGACAATTTACAAGTCTGACTGCATTGGTCTTACACACCTGAAAATTCATCCGAGGGTTCACAAAATGGACAGCCGAAGCCGAGAAACAAAAATTTTACACCCCTGCCTTACAAAATACTTGATGAATGACTTCAAAATATAGAGATGTATGAAAAAATAGAAACCATCCAATTTCAAATAGTCTGGACTCTGAATTTAGTTACTGGAACAAGTCTGTAGTTGTAACAAGTTCATACACTATCACTTCAATGTAGTATGATATAGAAACAAAAGTGACTCTTACCTGAAAAAAAGAAACTATGTAAGAATCCACTTTATGTATGAAAATTTTCAAGTGACAGATCAAAAACATTTTATTGAAGATGCAAAAACAAAGGGACAGTAATACATTCCATCACCACAACAAAATTTCTTCTCTATGTTTGCATTACATGATTTTTACATTAAACAAAAACACAAAAAAAAACCACTTAATATCTATGCTAATAAAAACATATCTTCCTTTGGCATTATTCTATTGCATCTTTATTTTAGGAAAGTATGACCAAAATACATACAGGCTTTCCAGGCACATCTTAAGCATTACTTAATTAAGGTGCATGTAGATCTAACAGACCTGATAAACATGCAGTGACCATTGCAATCTTCTGATGCATTCTTGGTTTCTACCAATTTAAAAGTTTCATGCATAGTATATTCTTTTACTGAATATTTCCATTCATTAACCTGTTAGAGGGAACCAAAACCCTGGGGAAAAATAAATTTTAATGAATAGAGGATAGAGAGTAGCCATTTTTTTTAAAAATCCATCAAAATCGGTTACAAAATGAGAAAATTATGAAGGTTTGAAAAGTCTCAATTTATTTTCTATGGCTATCCTAAAAATTGGTAATGTTGCTTCAAAATGGCAGACTTTTGAGGACAACTCTTAGTAGGTATATATGTTTTGTACACAAAATTTCATATTTTCTTCATTATCTCTCAAGGTGCAGCCTGTATCCTTCTTAGTTCAAGATATAACATGGGAAAATCTATTTGACACAACATATGTTGAGTTCACATAGAGACATAGAGATAATGGAGAAAATATGAAATTTTGTGAACAAAACATATTAAGAGTTGTTCACAAAAACCTGCCATTTCAAAGCAACATTACCAATTTGAGGATAGCCATAGAAAGTATATTGAGACTTTTCAAACTTTCATAACTTTTTCATTTTGTAATTGACTTTGATGGAACTTTTTGAAAATTGCTTCTTTCTATCCTCTCTTTTCATTAAAATTGATTTTTCCCCAGGGATTTGGTTCCCTTTAAGCAAAAGTTGATTTCAGTATAACATACATTTTCCATAGACCATAGCCCGAGTTATCTCAGGCGTAGTATTCAGTAAGCTGTGTTAGTATTTAACATGATGGTTCAAAGCTCAAGCATCACACACTTCTTGAGAAAGCTGGAAAAAAAAAATCATTGGTCAAATAGAAAATCAGCTCATTTCATTTTGACTGATGAATACCATTGTGCAGAGTTGTTATGATCTTGAGTATATATATTTAAGAAAAACAATCAACCAGGGGGTGTTTCAAAAAGCTGTGCACAAATTCATGCACGACTTTGAGAATGATTTACATGTAAGTATGGAAAGCCAAATGGGATTCTCAATCATATTTAATCACATGAGCTAAAGTTGAAATATCTATGTAGATTAACACTATTATTAACAAAACATTTTCATTGTTAAGTATAGTTTTTGCCCAAAATTCAATTAAGATTATGAGAAATACAGTCACCCTTTGTTAAAACGTGAGGAAAAACTGTAGGCATTCCATCTGGATGATGATAGTTAGGTCGTTCTTAAACTTTTAAGTCATGCGCAACGTTACGTACCGCTTTCTGAAACACCCCCCTCTTGATTAAAAATCCCAGTTGTAGCATTTACGTCATTTGGCAACTTTAAACATCAAATCTACATAAGCCACTCTCTGCTTAGGAATTGTAACTGGTAGAAAGATAATCCTTAAATGCCTTAAGTAACCTAAATGAAGCCTCGTTTATAATGATGAAAACTGTAAAGCAGTTGACTTTAAAGAAACAACTTAACTATTTAAGTCCCCACAACCCTTAGACTATCATTATAATACGTAGTTTCTATCACTTTTGGAGAAGAGTGATGTATTGATGTATAGCATATGACGCTTCTGTAAGTTCCGTTTATATCCTGCTATAAGTCTGGGTGCTGTTGCATGAAACTTGCTTTAATAGTAACTCTGCCATCAATGGTAACTTTCATGGAATACTGGATTCTGATTGGCTGTTGAGCAATGTTACCATGGTAGTTACCATTGATGGCAAAGTTACTATAATAGCAAGTTTTTATGCAACGACACCCTGGTCTGGGTAATTATCCTTTCATTCACACACATGCAAATCTTTGGGGATGGGGAATAGAAGGGTCTTCAATATTTAATCCAGTAATGGAAGACAAGCATGGTCATGATAATGACCACGCCTGCATATCCCCACGGTGCATTGGAGTATGGCTTGAGAGCATCCTGAAGCATCTCATCCACTGCGTTGACACACTCTATCACACCGTCTGTCACATTGGATGCAACGATATGAATCTTGGTACAGACGTCCCTGTGATTGGTTCTCAACCGGGTCTCTACGCCATCACCTGGGAAGACCAAAACCTAGGGATGAAGGGAGAAAAGAAATTCAATTGTCAAATGACGAATCAGGAACCCATTTCAAGTCATAGTAAACACAAATTACAATTGTATATGTCGCTTTTACCCTAATAAACCTGGCAACCCTAAAGCTCATAAACTACTTGCAATGAATATGTTTAAATGATATAAAATTACTTTTTATGACAATCACAGCTGACAGCATGTATAATGATCTTCGAGACTTCAAAGTTTTTAACCTCCTCATTTTTATCATGCCTTTATCGAACCTTTTAATATCATTTTTTTCCTGCTTACACATCCTAATCAACTTTAGGCCAGGATAGACTTTCTTTATCAAGTTTGCGACAAGATTACATAACCACTCACAGGAAGATTTTTTTACACTCACTGCCCAATGAAAGGTCCCCTTACAATCTTCAAAGCATACATCCATATCTACTTACTCTGGATGAGTTGAGAGAAGCCAGCACCACTGTTGAATTATCACAAACTCTCCCACCAAACCAACTCTTCTGCACAGCCTTCCCAAACTGAGTCTCACTCGAAGATGGATCCCTAATTAAGATTAAATGCAACAAGATGAGGAGATTCATTTTCATCCCACAAAACTTTTCATATACATGTAAAGCAATGACTGTCCTCATGTGAACATGTAAACATGGAGAACTCATCATATCACCTGAAAGTCATTGTGTACATTCAACTATAGCATTACAGTGTCCGCTTTTAGTGGTACTTTGACATCATCTCCTGGGCCCTGTTTCATAAAACTTGTTCAATAACAAGTTGCAATAACTGTTGTAAGCTACTGAAATCCTTGCATCTGATTGGCTGAGAGCAAATTTGTCATTGAAATGTGGAAGTTGTTACAGATAACAAGTTTTATGAAATGGGACCCTGATCTAGAATGCCAGGAATCACACATTATTCATCAGCATAAAGAGCTAAAATCACAGACAAATTGGAATTTCTTTCTAACACAGTACTTTGTACATGTACCACTAATGAAGAAGAGCAATTTGATTATAACTATTAAACTCTCTAAAGTGGCAATGCAGTGTAAAATATTATTTCACTATTTTCATGAGCTAATTAATTAACAGAAATTACACAGACAATTTATAAATTTGAAAAAAAAATTCCAGAAAACTTTCATCCCTTTTTTTTCTTCAAATTATATAGCACTGGAAAAAAAAAATTGTTGCCAATATGAGGAGCGAAAGTTTAATATTAACTCAAACCTTAAGAAAACTGTACAGCTATTGGTTCACTTAAAGGGGGTTACCAATGCGGAAACAATGTTAGTTCATTTACAAGATCGTGATTTTATTAGCAGAAAATCATCTGCCTAAAGTTTTTTAAATAGTGTTTCCAAGGAAACCCCCAAATGTGGTAAGATTTCAGGATACTTTTGACCCCTCAGCTGTGACCCATTTTCAACTGGGTACCCACTTTGACGTCAAAATGACATCAAAGTGGGTACATGTACCTTGTCGCGCAATTCTAGCAAAATGCACGCAAGGTACAATACATATTGTACAGTCTAGTGTGCAGCAAAACTGCAATGTGCGAAGCTGGGTACCCACTTTTACGTCATACCTCATACTCAAATTTTTGGGTCAACTCTTGACTTTTTATGAGAAAATTAGCCAAAATGCATAGATTTTGATTGAAAATCATCAAATTTTTAATTTTATTGTTCTTAGAATTCTATTCTCAATCATATATCAAAAACAAAATTTACCATTGTGTAATCACTTTAAGGAACTATAACATACTTCACATTTTTCATCTTATTCTTTCCAATGTTTAATTCAATCTAAAATGATAACTTACTTGAGATAGCATTAGTCGCAATTGTTGGAGTATTCAAAATATTCAGCCTACAAAACTTCAACAAATTTTATGGAAAGACTATTTCGTCTTCTGTCCAACTAATATGGTCGTAATACACGACATGAACAAGTTCCTGGTAAAATGTAACAGCAATAGATACATATAAAAATGTTGGGGTAGGGTCACTAACAGGATCAATCCTACTTACTCTGCATTTCCCTCAACTACTGATTCTACAACGGCTGCTGCTATCACATAGCCATAATAGTAAGCAAAGCCCAGGTATATCTCTCCGCTTGTGTTGTTGTTAACAGAAGCGAGCTGGTCAGTGACATGTCCATCTAAAATGAGATAACATACTTTCTAGCCAATGTGTATTTAAGCAAGTCATAGTTCCAGATCTGACTCATATGTAACAAAAGTTGATAAAGTTATTTAGCAATAAAATTCCTTTGCAGTTGCCCATGTCTTTGTGATTTAAAGTTAAACATTTATTAATATGTTACAATATCCAGAAAGATTGAAAGAAATCACTAGAAAAAAAATAATGTGTTGTACACACAGTTTCATATAATTTTACAAAGTCAGTTGGATTTAAAAACCAGTTCACTATTGAATCAGCATGAATTTGTGGGTGTGCTTCCTAAATTAAATTTTTTTTTAAAAAACCCTGATTTCAATGACCCTGAACTTGTTTGAGGCAACAACAACTGTAAAATTAGAAGGAAAAAAAATTCAAACATGATACTTTTGTGAATTTCACAAAATATTTACAACTGCAAAGGTTACATGCTTATGGATAATTGCATCACAGCACTAGCAATGCAAAATATCTGGAATTCATGGAAGTTCCAAAGCAACATAGATGCCTGTTGTCTACGATTCACAAAAATTTTATGATCATAGTGGAATGTGAATTAATAAGTGTGGCACAAAGATTCTAAGAAGCATGTTATTTTTAAATGAATAATTGAATAAATACATGTGCAATGCTCTTCTACACTTCTAAAGGATTTGCTATACTTTGATTTCTTTTTTAATATTAGGTCTGTATGCGTTTGTTTAATACAAACCTGCATGATTGAGGAGGTTTTCTGGATCACAAAGCCAGGTAGAAGGCACACTGTTACCGCAGGCTGCTACAAAGCTATTGTGATTCCACTGGTCAGCCAAAGAAAGGTCAAGGGTCACAAGGAGGAAAACAAGAACCCTTGTGACCGACATGGAAGGTAGCTGGATATTGATAATCATCATGAATCTCTTACATATGGCAGAATTATCTACAACAGAATGGAGAGACAGAAAACACAAGATAAACTCCCATCCATAGTTTACACCACTCATCCTGTGTACTCGGTCAATGAATTGACCTCGTCCTGCAAAAGTGACAAGTCTGTACCGAAACTGAATAGCATGCTTTTGTGTGTGTTACTCGACGGTATGCTGTCGACCTACGAGTCCGATAAGCATCAATTTTTTTCTTAAAAATCACCATTTTCAGTTCATTCATCAGATATGAAGCAGAAAGGGGAAAATTGAAAGCCTCAGGAACATTGCTGGTAAGTAAAATCAAAACTTTTCTTCTCTATTATAGAAGATCTAAGTCAATGATATTTCGCGTTCGCGTCAGCAATTAGTTTCGCTATTCAAAACGCCGTTTTGACCTACGGGTGGTTTGCACCAAGAGAAGAGTTTTTTCCTCCTTTACAGAGTTTGCATGGCTTTGTTTTTCTTTCCTTAGTTTTTCCTTTGATTTTCTAAAGAAATAAATGATGCAAATAGATAATCATAAATTTTATCAAATGCATTCTTGTCATTCCTCGATTCTCACTCTTGACTTCACTTCAGGCAGGATTTGATACTAAAAAAATGTGATCATCAGAGTGCAATTCAAATTAGGAGTAGAGTCTATGGTTGGCTCTCTGTCTTTGTCCAGAACCAACACTGCCACTGGTTAAATTTTTTCAAACATGGCCAAGATCAAATGTTAGTTAACAGTCATTAGAATCTAGATCTCTTTATATTTTTAAAAATTTTTAAGCTGGCTATCGACTAAATTCAAATCAAATTAGCGAGATCGAACGTTAATCGATACATAGGGTCTAATTGTTTCAAAACCCATTTACGCAAGTACACATGAATGGCATTAAACTCACAAAGTAGTATATAACACTTAACAAAGTTTCACTGAATTAGCTTTGCAAAAATGATTCATGATGCAACTTGTAGTCTGTGTAGCAGACCTTTACTTGGACAACACAAATTTCAACAAGTGGGACTGTTATCAGAAATGTAAATGAAAAAGTGCAATTTCGACGACTCGATCTAACGTTACATCCACATCATTCGAACCACAGCCTTACAATCGTCGTTTCTGACTTACTGAAAGCACACTTACATAGATCCTTAATAAGTGAACATAATTCAACACAAACTTTTGTTTACCAACACTTACCGTTTTCACAAAGCGAGCTACCTACGGACTCATCTCAGGAAGCAAGCACCGCTAATGTTTCGCTTTAATAATGTGTTCGTTTCGCGTTTATGATTTTGTCATAGGTTTTTGTGTACGTGCGCGAGCTAGGCGAGGAGGCCCTAGGCAAACATGAAAGGGGCACATTTGCCCCCCCCCCCCCCCCTATTGAAAGCATTTGCTATAGACTAGTTATAGTTTTTTGTTTCTAGCTCGAACATTAGAATAAAACCCTATTCATGACTTACTATCGAGTACATTTGATGAAAACTTCGTGAAATTCTGTTCTAAGACTTTCCCCACACTCATGCTGTGCCCCACTTTGCCTAATACTAATAAAGGGAGTCAGGGGACATTTCTGTCAATGTCATGTCACAGCATTAGTCAAAACAGTCTGGGTATGTAAAATCTCTGCTTATGTGCATTTCATGAATTTGTAGATATAATTTTTTTTTTTAATCAATCAGCAGCTAGTGAGCGGGAATCCGACATTATTTACCACTTTTGGAAAAAACAAACAAACAACAAACTAAACAAACAAAGCACAAAGAGAATAGAGAAAGGGTTAAAGGAAAATAGAATACATAAGAATCTGTGCTATAATGTGCATCGACGTTTGTGGGTGGGGTATCCCAGGGAAAGGGGCGGAATATTATGCAGGGGTCATATATATAGCCAGATAATCAGATACGAGAATTTTCGAGAAGTTGAAAAGCATTACACAACTGTGCCCCCTTTACCTTAATTTGATTTGGGTTGCGTTGTTTCCAGATCCGATATCTATTTTGAAGAACAGGATAAGTATGTAGATTGAAACAAAACTAATTTCAAAGGAGCTACTCGCTTTGACATACGGACACCGACACGGTCCAGTTCCATCTCTGAAGTAGCTAATCAGTATTAAGTAGGCCTACTGCACTCGGAAGGGGGGGGGGGCACTCTGCGGTGGATGTATGTGCCGCGGACTCGAGGTACCCCATTTTTACACTCAAATTTCCGTTACCATTTTTTTTTCTTGTTGAGAAAAAGGAGAGAGAAAACCGCTCCAGGACACAGTTTTTTTTCTCCTTCCGTCTTTCAGGCCGTTTCGCCCCGTCGTTCCGAAGAATATCATTTTGGGTGAAGTTTCATTCTACTGAGGAGCTTTCCCCGGGCTTTTCCCTTAATTTGCTTCCAATCTACCCCACGGAATTCAGTTTTCTCATCGCGGTGTGTCTGAGCGATGATGCATGCGAATCAATCCCCGCTTATACGTACTAGTATACGGCATGCAGCCCCCCCCCCCCAGTCCCCCAAAAGAAACCAAAAATAAAAACAAAACAAATACATTATAGTTCCGCGAATCATTATGTTTCAATAACTGCCATGGCACCTAGGATACCTACCACTTTGGGGGTCGCCCCCCCCCCTCCACCCCCGGACTTGTAGAACTCTCTGTTATTTCCCCAAACTCCGCCGAAATCGTCGAACTGGGAATGAAGTATAGAGGAGGGGTGGCAGTACCTTTATCTTTCAGCAATATCTTATCGAATATCGAAAACTCATGCAGCTAATTCTTCTTACATGATTATGGCCAATTATGGCACCGCATTATTTTGTGATATAGAGCTGGGTACAATCAAATACGTGATGACAATATAATTTAACGCTATCATTGTCGAAAGCATGGGTGTCAATTTATGTTCGTGGTTGGGATGATTGATCATGCAGAACATCCTCAGTCGGGGAACAAAGCGACCGAGAGGGGGAAGTATATGTGGGGTTTAAACGTGAAGGATCATTGACTAAGTGCAGGAGCACAAAGATACATGTTGGGGCGTTGATAAAACATTTTAAGGGGGTGTAAGGCCTCTATTTGCCGGCAGTTTCGTTCTACCGTCCCTCCCATTAACCACATAAGAAAATTATTTACAAACAATATCAGATAAGTAGATCCTCATTACTCATAAGCTTCTTATGTTTTTCTTTAGTTGAAACTTTTTTAGAATATGAACCACCCCTTTATTTTTATTTTGCGAGCGAGCGAAGCGAGCGAGCAAAAAATTCCAAGTTATAGCTTTAAGAAAAAATGATATTTTGTCATTGAAATACACTCTAGGAACATATCATATTTGAATTGTATATTTGGCAACCTCGCTGCCAAATATGACTATTTCAGCAACTCACTGGTGCAATTGCGAATATTGTCCAAACCACCACGTTATACGAGCGTTGACAAAAACACACTCTTTTGATGATGAAGTATTATTTCGTTGGTATATTTGGTCACCTCGATCCCAAATATGACTCTATTCTAACACCTCGCTGATCCAATCTTTTGCTGTTCTAAACAACCTTGTTTCAAAATATTACGAGCGAGTGAAGTGAGATAAAGAAAATCACATGCACTCTTCGGGGCGATAAAGTATTGTCATCAAAACACTATATAGGTCAAGCTGAAAGATATTTAAATTACATATTCGGTCAACTCGCTTGCATGCCCAATTCGTTTGTCTTCCAAAACCATCCTGTATATGTTACACGAGTGAGCGCAGCGAGCGAGGACAAATTTAAACTCTTTGACAGGCTCAAAGATAGAAAAATAGTATATTGGATCACGTAACTGCTAATGATGCCATATTTGGCTCGTCGCTTGCCATCCTAACCCTAACCCTAACCTCTCTACGGACTTTCGCTAAAGGGAAAAAAGTGCTTGCCTCCAAAGTTCTTGTTTCTAGAATTCATGAGCGAGCGTAGCGAGGGAACGCGAATATATGTATATATATATATATATATATATATATATATATTTTTTTTTTTTTTTTTTTTTTTTTTTTACTAAGATCAGGTTCTATTGTAAGTCTCATCCACTCTCAAGATTTTAGTAACGTATACATTATTTCTATCAGCATCCTCCTTACTCATATTTGGTAAGATAGGAATAGGCTATTGGTCACAGGCTATTGTCTCATGAACATTCTCCTGCATGTTTAGGTCTTCTTGCCGTTCAACTCCTTGCAGTTATAACATTTCATGACTAGAAGAAAAGTGAAACATTAGATAGAAAGGCAAAATGCAAACCAGTTTCAATTCATAAGAAACTGCTATTGGTTAATATACTTGAAATGCGAGTATACATAACAATATACCTTTAGATAGAGACAAGATGCAAACCGATTTCATAAAGAAGATATTCGCGATTTGTTGGGATACTTTAAAAATGCGATAGAGCGAAGCAAGCGAGCGAGCGCTGAAAGGGTTTTCTTTCCTTTTGTCATTCTTTCGTTAACTTTCTCTTTTTCTCTTTATCTTTCATTCTTTTTCTTTTTCTTTTTAAAGGAGATTACAGGTGCTGGCCATGTCATTTTTGATAGTGAATTATGGGGATGAAATACAAGCCACCCCCCTGCCCATAATATGGGGGGGGGGGGGGGGTGGGGATATATCCCCCATTCCCCCAGGATCGACACCCATGGTCGAAAGTGGATATGCACAAGACTGAGAATGGACAACACATGAACGGCCATTCATAAACCTATCTTCATTTTGGGCTGTCATTTGCGTGGACAGGCCGTGGGGGGGGGGGGGGGGGGGGGGGGGGAGATGTCATGTGGCAGGACCTGTGGGAACAAACTAGGACTCTAATCTCGTTTGGACTGCAAAATGTAGACTTTTGAATATTGATAAAAACAACATTGATAGATGGCCTATCTTTGTTTTGGTCCTCATATTTTGCTGATATCATACGAACTAGGCTGGATATCAGTCAATTGATAGGGTCCATATTCATTTTATGCTTGACAAAATCCCAACATATCATTGCATATTGTGGTATAGCATTTATATTTAAAGAGCAATCATTTTATTTGATGGGAAAAGTTGAGTATTATAACGTCACTTTCTTTAAAATTCGATAAGGGTAAATCACTTCAGGCTTTAACATCTAAATGCCGATACGCTCTTTTCTTCGTTATGCCACATTTTCTTTTCAGATATCTACCATAAAAATACATGTATTTGCATTGATCTATAAAAGTTTACAAATTAAGCGATAGGGCGACGAGAATATAAGGCTTTTTGGAAAGCAAGAGCGCTGTGGAATATTATTTGGAACTATACAGTAATGAAAGATAATTATGTGGGTAGAAAGCTTGGGTTATCCATAATTGGTCATGCTGGTAGGTCTATATTGATTATTCAATTCATAATATAGGATACTCGAAAAATTATTAATAGAATTTCTATGCATTAATTACTTTGAAAAAAATAAATAAATACATGTAGAAAGCAGATTTTGCACCCGCATATCGCATGAAATCTTGTGCGCGATGATCTGGTGAAAAAGAATGACGCCATCTGCGCCTTCGGTCAATACATTTAGGGGAATCCTCTCCATGCACATGAAAAATTGTCTCCATGTCACTCTGTCGATGTACAGTTCCTGGGTCCAGTTCAGGATGTTATCACAATTCACAAACAACACCGCATCATTGTCGCAAAAACAAACAAACAAACAAACAAACAAACAAACAAACAAACAAACAAACAAAAAAACAAACAAACAAACAAACAAACAAACAAACTAACTAACTAACTAACTAACTAACTAACTAACTAACTAACTAACTAACAAGGGAGTATAGGGGTCGAAATAGACCTATTTGAAAATCACAAAACAGGTGGGGGGGGGGGGGGGGAACGGGGCGCTTTTTAAAAATTCCATCCCTTCTTCACTTACAGACAGGTGCATGTGGTCCAGCCTATATGACTTGGCTATTTCGGCCTAGTTAGTGATATGATGAGGGGGGGGGGGGGGGGGGGGGAGGGGAAGAGTTTTCAAATTCATGAGGGGTACCCCAGATGCAAAAGGCTATCTGGTATATGAACGTCATTGGCCAGCATTCTACACGTCTGTTATAACGTTGGTCTCAATAAAATTTCAAACTGAAAATCAGACAGTATACCGGTATGTAAAAGTAGGCTCGATTCCCACCCTTCCGTTCCCCTCTCTTCCCCTGGACCCTAAGAAAATCACTGGCGTGACTGTTTCGAAAAGGGAATACTAGTCCACATTTTTGTTTCATCATTCCAAATTGCATTATCTTTTCTTAAAAAGTGGAAAATTTAGAAAATATATTACAGAAGGAAACAAAACAAATTTAGTGAGAGAGAGAGAGAGAGAGAGAGAGAGAGAGAGAGAGAGAGAGAGAGAGAGAGAGAGAGAGAGAGAGAGAGAGAGATAGGGGGCGTGGGGGGGGGGAAGGGGTAGAGATGCTCGAGTTTCACTGATGTAACTCCTTGCCAAGGAAAAGTTTCCCTATAATAACTCCAAACTCTTGGCTTGGAAAATGCCACTTCCCCTAAATCATCGAACCACCGCATGCTTGCAGGAATGCCAGATGGCGGGGCGGGGCGGGGGGGGGGGGGTGGTAAGGGCGCATAGCAGCCCCTCCTCCTGCTGGTAATTGATTTTTTTAAAAATCTGATCAGGAAATTTTTGAATAAAAGTGTCGTAAAGGACTATGTTCTCTCTTTTTTTAATCATGATGAACAGCAGGTATATCTGCACATCCTATATACCACCGTTTGAGAAGTCCGAGCAAAATAAATTCAGTAATACACTTTTAAAAATTCCGAGTCAGATTGGGGCCACAGTCCATTCCGGGTCAAAAAATGACCAGGAATGTCGTCATTAAGACTAATTTCTGGGTCACATTTGACCGTATTCCGGGTCATTTTTTACTCTATTCGAGGTCATTTTTGATCCGGAATAGAGTGTGGCCCCAATGGACTATTTTCTGGGTCAATCTCACTCGGAATTTTTAAGAGTGTAGTAATCTATGTTAGGCAGCGAGAGGCTGAGTCGGGACACATCTAATTCGTTCACATCAAGTTTCACTCATCACGTTCAATGGTAATTGCTGCCCATAATGCCTTTGGTCCCACCACCTGTGGTGAAGCTAAGCCTTGGTTTCCTCAGGTCATACCCCAGAACAATCCCTCACACACTACCCCTCAAAATGAAATAAATGATGATAATGAATAAAATATATTCATAGAAATCCGCCTCCGTTTTCAATATCCTTATTTGGCGGTTGGAATGCCCCGCTCATTAGTTTCATTGCTTTTATTTTGTGGTAAAACACAAAGAGACTTTAATTGCGACGTAGCCTCCTTTAGGCTTACTCACATTTCTCATTAATTAATGGGGCTAACAATAATAGTATTATCGGCCCAACCATTCCAAAACTTGCATGCCTACGAAGTTCAAGGTTGTAAAAGCAAAACAATAATAAACCCCCAAACATCCGCCTCTCTCAATCGTTGTAACTGTGACTCAAATAAAACAGTGATGTGTGAAGCCATATAATCACCGTTACCCTACATAATTTGCATAATACTAGATCCGCTCTTCTTACAGTACTTGCCACTCACAATGCACTCCACAAGACACATGAATAACAGACAATCGAAATAGGACAGGGGTCTATATTGAACCTTAATGTATTCACACTTTTCCTTGGTATACGCCCCCCCCCCCCCAACTACAGGAAGGCGCTGGTGGAAGAGGGGAGTGTCTCATCCATGGCACCTTTGATTGTACCGCCGGGCTTTATCTTGTGATCACGTGACCCTTCGATCAATGTGTATTATGAACGGTGTTATGCGGAGAGTCGCGCGCCGCGCCGCCGCAAGTACGGCAATGCAAACGCATTGTACATGCATGCAACATAAGGCGAGGTCATAAAGCGTGTACGTACGTACGCGTATAGTGTCACTGGACTTCAGACTCCTCGCTCGGAGTTCAGACTAGTCTCACACATGGAGTACTTGGACCTAATATAGAAAAGATTTGGAGTGATTTCAAGTGGTCATTTGCTCCTAAAACATATTTTCAAACAAGATTAGTGAGTTGGAACTCTGTGTAGATCGATTTGGTATCAAGATTGGTGGTTTGACAAGTTTTGCGATCGCAAAGTTCGCACTTGTCTCGCTTTCCAGGAAGTGCACATTCTCTACTACATATTGCCATTACGGATTTTACTGAACATCGCCGCCGGTAGTCGTGATTCAACATGGCCGACGCCGATTTGAAATACCTTGTCGTTGACAAGAACATGATCAACGACCCCGCCTCCCATGCAGCCTGGTCATCGAAGAAACTTGTCTGGGTACCTGACGAAGCCAACGGGTTTGTTGCTGCCAGCATCAAGGAAGAACGTGGCGACACTGTTGTGGTGGAGGTGGCCGACACCAACAAGAAGAAGACAATCAACAAAGATGACATCCAAAGGATGAACCCACCCAAATTTTCCAAAGTTGAAGATATGGCAGATCTGACCTGTCTCAATGAAGCATCCGTCTTACATAATCTCAAAGACAGATATTATTCAAGTCTCATCTATGTAAGTATCAATCAGTTTGGGAGATCAACAGTTTAAATCTTCGACGTTTGATTTAACTTAACTGAGTATGTTAGACTAGGGTCTATATTTTTTGAAACTGCATTTTATTTCAAAACTATCACAATCTTTTATAAGTTTTATTTGAATAAATTTCATGCTCTCAATTCTACTAACTAATAATGAGTTTACTGCAAGGGAAGGAAATAGCACAACTGCCATGACTGCAGTCCATGAATATGTTCGTAACGTGTGAGTTCACTGAGTTGAGTTTTTACAAATTTTATTTAGCTTGTTGATGTTATGATGCTTAGGCCTTTGAAGAAAGGTATCAATGTAAGTTTAGAACCCAGGTGCAGGACCAGGGGCCTGTTTCTCAAAATTCCAGGACAACCCATAGCGACACATGTTATAGAATTAACATGCACTTCAGTGGGATGTCTATGATCTTCGACTTATGATGGTTTCAAGAAACGGGCCCCTGGGCCTAATTTGGAACCCTTATTCCTTTTTCAAAAAAATCAAATATATATTAAGTCCCAAATTGAATAATTTGCTATGAATAGATGTTTTAGACTTTTGGAAAAAAGTGTCTAAAATCATAGTTGTCATGCAAAGTTTTTTTTTAATTTTGACGTTACTCAAAATTACTAGTGTGGGCTGAATCATTAGACCATGGGAAACAGTAGCGTGAGTGTCCGCGCGCTCCCTTATAATGAGGGTTCAGTGGTGACGTATAGTACATGTTTGGCACGTACATCACCCAAGAGTCGTGCCGAGCTGGCGATGGAAATACTCAAGTAGTCTCACCTCAACGCTTTGGATCTGACGGATGTCAGCTAGCTACTTGCTCTGCCCTGATTTCGGACCCAGAGGCTGAGACATGTGACTTTTACCATCAAGATTGGATGGGGGGGGGGGGGGGTTATTGTCATACATGTAATTGTCCTAGTGGTAGCTGTTCCTAAATGATTGTCCGAAAAGTTCGTTGTTTTCACTTGTGATGTAATCATAGCTCTGCTTCCGGCTTCCTTTGGTAATAGGGGAAACTTGGGAAGGCTTCAAAAGGAAGGATTAGTATGGATGGGCAGCTTGGCTATTGATTAGGATTTGTGTGCTCTATTCAAAATCTTTCACACTTGACAAAGGCTGTACATGTACATGTACATGTAAGCCCACATCCTCTTCAATCTTACTGCTAGTGCTTAGTATGCAGGGTGGATGTACATGTACATGTAGATACATCCATCCATAACTTTGTATGCAAAATAGTTTCAAATAAAACCTCTTGAAAGTGCTACATGTATAAAATAGCCTATTTGCATACATTTTCATACAAATCTTGTGAAAATTGATGTTTGAAAATTTTCAAATGCATGAAGAATGAATGAAGTCTGGTACATTATGAAATTTAAGCCTTCCTGTTGAATTCCCTCATCTGTGTCAAGACAAAGTTTGTGCCAGACAAGTTAAAATGTCCGTAGCAGGATTCGATTTCAGTATGACATGCATTTTCCAGACCCTATCCTGGCTTGAGCTACACATGTACACTATCTCAGGCTTGGTGTTAACGTGTTTAAAGCTAATGTTTGTGTGTGTATGCCCCATCACTCTTAGAGTCCCTCATAAGGTTATTTTTTTTGGTCTCAAATGATACAGTAGTGTCATAGGAGTAGGAGGATTGGAGGTACATGTAATGCTACGTTTACACTCTTCCAGGCGTAGTCTAGTTCTGGACGTATATATTCATCACTCTACACCTCTCTGTTACATTATGCTACATGTACGTTAACACATTAAGTCATTAAGTCATTTTTGCTTCCTGTCCCACTATGGACCTTCTCCAAGTTTTGTTACGGCCTATTACGTCCTTTCACGTTTGGTTGCGGCCCCACTAGGTTTCTCATCCGCACCGTGACTACCGTGGTAAATTTTTTGACAGTTTAAAAATCTGGCCCGACATCCCCGGCATTTACGGACTGTCAAATTTGCTCATCCTGTCCCCCTGCGATGTGTCACGTCCATCCTGTTTTGTCCACGGTTGCCATTGAAATGTGACTGCTGTGGCCGCCGTAGCATTAATGTAGCAGAGAGGTGGAGAGAGATAAATAAATAGCCTTGATCTAGACTACAAACGGGGCTGCAGTGGCCACCGGGAACATAGTGTAAACGTAGCATAAAGGAAACCATCTAAGGTCATTGCAGGATCCAACTTAGAATACTTTTTGTATCCCCATTTCTTTATCAAATTTGTTATGAAATTTGATGATGCAGTCTTAATTTAGCCTGCCGTTAATTTTGAGATTATGATCTAAAGTTACCTTATTGAGCAAAGCTTAAATCAAGAAATATAGACCTATTTTCATTTCCATACCTGCCAACTGTCCCTATTAAATAGGAACAATCACGATTTTTGGTAAAAGAAAGAGCCACTTCTACCACTGTGTCCCTCTTTTTGCAAAAATCTGTCTGTAGTAATGTATAGGAAATTCAGAAATGTCCCTATTTTCAGATGATGTTTGAAGGTTTGCATGGTGGTACGGGTATTCGGGGAAAGGGGTTTACGGTTCACCATGTGGTAAGTCCTGAGGGACTATAGATAAAGTGGATAGAGATGGAGGTGAAATAGAGAGGCGAGAAAGTAGGAAAATTGGAGGGCAGAGTATCTTTCGAAATCTGGGTGAAGTCCTAAAAAGGACTGTAAACCAGAAGAGGTGAGAGGATTGAGTTGGTCAAGCCTACTCATCTCTTCACCAACTCAATCCTCTCACCTCTTCTGGTTTACAGTCCTTTTTAGGACTTCACCCAGATTTCGAAAGATACTCTGCCCTCCAATTTTCCTACTTTCTCGCCTCTCTATTTCACCTCCATCTCTATCCACTTTATCTATAGTCCCTCAGGACTTACCACATGGTGAACCGTAAACCCCTTTCCCCGAATGTCCCTATTTTCTGCCTCTGCCTTGTCATTTGTCCCTCTTTCTTGGGTTTCAGGGTTGGCAGGTATGCATTTCAAGCCCCCCCCCCCCCCGAAAATATCAATGTATATAATGTCTGCATGCCTACTGTAGTTCTCACTAAGTTTCAGAAGGGACATAGTGTCCTTTGCAAGTGCAATAGAGATGTTAGATCATAACAAGATTGTGCTAATGGAATATTACAACTTTTAGCTGAAAGTGGTCGGTATGAAGAGTAACGGTTTGTATTAAAGGCATTGGTTAACTTTGTGAGCAGCTGATTTAAAAAATTCCCAAACTAAGAAGAAACATATATGTATGAGTACTTGTATTTGTACTCAAAAACCCTGAAACCAACCATAATTTGGAATAAAATTCTGTAAGTTAGACGCAAACCGCGATTTTATTAGCTTTCGCCTCGAGAGACAATAAACTAAGAGGACCGTTTGCACGAATTAAAAATACCGTTACCAGCCTTCCGCCACGTGATACGTCAATACAGATAGTGCGGTCCGACGGTCCATTGAGTCATACAATGCATACGCACTCCTTACGTCTGGTCTGTGCAACCGAGATTTAAAAAAAAATCATAACAATGTTAACCAATGTCTTTAAGCTATTATGCTTTAAGGGTGATGTAAATAAGCCTAAAGGCTTGTTCAAATATGAGGAGGAAACGTGGGGATTTTTCAAGTGTATTTTTTTTGGTACAAAATGAAAGGCAATGACGCAGCTAAGGATTGCGCTTAAAATGCCACGCACTCATTCACTTGCGTGTTATAAAATGCGCTTAAAAATCCCCTCGGAAAACCCCCGCGGTATCCCCCCTCAAATTTGAACGGGCCTTGTAGGCTTACCTGTAGTGTACTGTCTGCCATAGTCATGTAATTAAGGCCTTCAATTAGACATGAACGTACAGATGTACATGTATCAACCTTATATTGGCCTATTTATTTTGAGTCGAATATCATGCCCCTCCCCTATTCTTCCATTACTTATGTATGAGAGAGAAAGAAAGAGAACGAAGCAGAGGGAGAGAGAGAGAGAGAGAGAGAGGGGGGGGGGGGTGAGTGGGAGAGTGATGGAGTTAAGGGTGAAAGCCTGTGAACCTAGCTTGTGTTTATACTAGCGCGTATGGGTCACGTCCACACCAGCGCATTCAAATGACTCACACAGCCTGGCTAGGAGGGCATAACTTCTGCCTCATATTACAGGAGAGAACATTTCAAACTGGAAGCAGCCAGGAATGTGAAATGTTTGGTGGAAATGTTAGTAGTACTCATAGAACGAGGACAAGGTACACTGTACATGTACCGTATAGTACTGTATGTAAGCTTCCCCCTCCCTATTGTCTTCATGTTACATGTAGCTACATGTAGAACAAGTAGAAAAATAGTACAGAACTGTTTATCTCTCACTGCTTAATATTAACTACAAAATTGAAGTAGGGAATATAATGGACTTATGCTGTGCATATCAAAATTAGGTTTACTTCACATGTACAAGTAGGCCTTAGTTCGATTGTAACACTAAATAGTGAAATGAAACGACCTATTGTTTTGTACATTTTACCTCATTGCTGGCAATACTAGGCATGTCTTTATGGTCTTAAGAACGTTTCTGTACGCATAAAGGTAGATATGATTTGTTAGTGTGCACGACTCTAATATACATACAGGTATGTACATGTACATGTATGTGTACATACACGTACATGTAAGCTTTTTGAGTTAAAATCTCTACTCCAATCTCAAGGAGAGGAGTCATAATGTTAATGGATTTGTTTTAGGAAGTGAAAGTCACCTGCACATCATACCCTGACACACCTTGACCTTTATAGTCTTATTATCACCTCATTAACATGTTGAGTGGTTAAAAGGACTCATGCTCTGCTCCTGTAGATGGTATTAATAGCAGGATACTATTAATTGCATGATGTAAATATGTATGTTGTAGCACTGGACAGTTACACGAAGAATACAGGTAATCGGTACATAAGGAAATAAAGTGATCTTTTCAGCTTTACCATAATAACTACAGTGAATGCTTCTACTTTCAGTTGCGCAACTGTTACACATGCATGTAGGCTTTATACTGCACTATATAGTATAAGATAGTCATGTAGTCTATGATGGTGGCTATTATGCTCGAGTACTGTGAGGCAAAAGACTGCATTATAAAGCGGAATAACACAGATATCTGCACGGCACAGGGGTTTAATTAATGATGACTGACTGTGAAGTTCAAGCCGGCGTTGCGTTGCATCCTATTTTGCAGGAGCTGTAACGACTAATGAGATAATACGTCTTCATCATGGGAGAAGGAAATGACCTGTGCCCAATATTTGAAGTTCCTTGTAATCCTCTAGACTCCTCACCGCCAAGATGATAATCCCGTGTCCTACATGTTCGGCTCTCCGCTGGTCTAAATGGGCTTAAACTTCTAGGGCCATGCTCACAATTTTATATCATGATTCAATTATTATCATGCTTGGTCTGATTGAAAAATCTGCAAACATTGTTTATTACTTTTCTTTACTTATGTTTAAAAAAAACAACAACGACGAAATGTATATTAACCCAAATTAATGAAGTCTAGTACAGGTACACATAGTTGTTTTTATCTTTAGTAGCTTTCCTTCAAATGTGTACTAGACTGAAAGGGTGGTCACATCGCGTGAGCAGGTACCAAGGATTTTCGTGTAGTATTCACACAGCAGATTCAATCAGAATGCAATTGGAATAAACACACAAAACAAACATGAATACTTATTGAGAAGGTCAATCTTTCACAGATGGTTTATCATGTTGCTAAAATATATGTGTGAAACCTGAAAATTGAAGGTTCTCTCCTGAATATACTTTTAGCTCTGTGATTCTAAGCAGGCTCGTGAATGGGAGCAGGGCCACACCAAATGCTCTTTTATTGCCTCCATGTACTCTTGTGGGAATGTTAAGACTTGAATGAAAGCAGAATTATTTTATGAAGTAAACACAACAAAAACAAAAGTAACTCCCCCCTAATTCAAAATAGCATAACTTTTAAACAAAGTTTTGAGCAAGATGATTTGGTAGGAGTGTTCCTACAATTATTGACTAACTTCTGTGTGAAAATGAGATTGATCCGTCAAGTCATGCGTGAGTGAGCAGACACTGAAGGCAAAAATGTCACTTTTCAAAAGTAACAAGAGTCATCTTGGGGAGTCTGTGAAACAAGCTTCTTCTGGTGTATGTAATAAGTGCTGTTGATGTTATCATGGTTGTGTCATGGTTGAGTGAGCACATTTTTAAGATGGTTTGATCATGTTGCTAAAATATATGTGTGAAACCTGAAAATTGAAGGTTCTCTCCTGAATATACTTTTAGCTCTGGTTGAGTGAGCACTTTTTAAAGATGGTTTGATCATGTTGCTAAAATATATATGTGAAACCTGAAACCTGTGTCATGGTTGAGTGAGCACATTTTTAACGATGAAGCAAGCAATGCTAAAAATTTACTGTTTAATGCTGGAAAACAGCTACACGGTATTTCCACATATGTACATTGTACTGACTCATGTTGGTTGATGCCAATTCTTTCCATATACTGAATGGATTTTGTAGTTTTAAGAGGGCTGAACATCACCTCTTTTCCAAAAAGTTGTGTTCACCCAACTGTGATAAACATGAAGTGTCAGGGATAAGTGTGACAGGGTCAAACAATGGAAGAAACCAAATTCACCAAAGTTTTGTTTCAAAGACCCCCAAAATGACTCTTGTGACTTTTGAAAAGTGACATTTTTGCCTTTAATGTCTGCTCACTCATGCATGACTTGACGGATCAATCTCATTTTCACAAAGAAATTAGTCAATAATTGTAGGAACACTACTGCCAAATTATTTTGCTCAAAATTTTTTCGTTAACAAGTTATGCTATTTTGAATTTATAGGGGGAGTTACTTTTTTTGTTGTGTTTATATTACATTAGATTGACGTAATGCTTGAGATGTGCAGATGTGATAATCTGCTTCACTTCATCATTTCAAGTAGAATGCATGCTTATTAACTAATTTTTATCCCTCAAACAGTGAATACTTTAGAACTTTTTTCTTATTTCTTGAGATTCAATCCCATTCCAGGTGGTAAAGCAGACAGTATTGTATCAAATTGTAGACCTGTACTCCATTTCTACTGAACATCTTTTCTTTCTTTTGAATAGTCACAGGTGCATTTTGCAATCTATCTGGATAGGTTGGGCTCATGCACAAAGTAGCGTGAATGAGGGGAGAAAGATTTATTCCAGAAAAAGCTCTGAAATAACTATTGTACTAGCTCTCAGAAGAAGTTGTTGAATTTATTCTGAGGAACAAGGGACACTTGTTTGTTGATGGTTTGCAGGAAAGCTGTTAGGTAAACTCATTCTGAGTTCGTTCTCCTTCAGCAGGGGGGTTCTATGGCTGCAGTGATTGCCTGTATGTTTATATATCGGACTGGGAGTGATAAAATAGAATAGACTTTCCCCCAGCTTCATAGCCTTGAAAGGCCATAGATTTGCATAATCCAAAGAGCCAAAAATGGGGAAAATAAAGAAAAATAAGGGGAGGGGCTCATTAGACTTGTCTGTCTGGATATTTGCGGGTCTAACCAGTACCATAGATACAGTGTACGTGTTAAAGTTGGATAAAGGCATGGGGCTAAGAGAAAAATCTTTCTAACCCTTGGGCATTGTTTGAAACATGAGGGAAACCCTTTTCCCTCTTCATAAACTAAGAAAAATAAGTTAAAAGTGACATGAGATTCTGGGATTATTGTGAATTATAAAGCAAGTGTGTGGCCCTCTCTGTAAGTGTAGCATATGTATACATGTACATGTACATGTAGTTCCATTTTCTGGGACACATGAGTCCCATTCATGGCATGAAGTAATTGAAGCAGATTTTCCTCTTCAAATATGCAACACTGGTATTTTCTCTTGTTTGCTACATTTTTCCTATAGAAAGTCATGTACAGTATCTAAAATGAATGTAAATTGACAGAAAGTATGTCACAAGTGACAATATAAAAAGTTGTCACTTTGTATCGAAAAGCAGTGATTTGAACTTATCATCGCATTGCCAAGTTAAGGATTTTAGTGGTTATTTTTTTATGAAAAGAAAAAATAGCATCAAACGACACATACTGATGCAATCAAGCACAGTATGTGTAAAACTTTTTGCTCTTTCTGCTCATGTATGAGGTACATGTATGTGTTACCAAAAGTTATTGGGCCAAACAACACAATGTCTAACTCGTACTGTGCCATGAATAGGTTTTAACTGTATTTTAAGCGCTCACCTATACATCACTGAAGGTCTAAAGCTCAATAGCCATTTCAAGTAGGGGGCTTTGTTGAAAAAATAGAAAACCTTACATACCAATCATGGCAGGATGTCCTTATCATTGTCTGTGGGAGGATTGTTCTGTGGCATTGAATACCTGAGGATTCCCAACCTGTTAAGTGCCTTATCCATTCTGGCATTGAAAGATAAGTTATTCTGTTATGAGTAACAAATAAGCTTTGATTTCAGTAAGCAAAATCTAATTTGATACTTGTAGGCCAACCCCACAATTCCAACATATTAAACCCAAAGCCCTTGTCTTTGGAGGAGAGGTGTCTCCAAGCAATGAAACACTAAAATGCATGGTCATTTATGCATTGAACTATTTAAACTTTCTTATTGAAAATGCATGGAAAGCTGTAAACAAGTATATAAATCAACAGAGAGAACTTTCTATTTGTTAATAAACTGTTTAAGAAATTAAAGTATTTTGAAAGGTATTGGACTATTGGGTGGGCACAGGAATTTTTCAAATCAACCTCAGAAACCCTATCATATATCGAGTTATAATTAGGGCCTATCTCCAGAATGTCTAGGCCCTTCATGAAGAAGTTTAATGCAGTCGCAAGGAGATTGTTCAGCGCATCAAAATATTCTCCTTTTAAAAACCAGCCACCTGCAAAGAAACCAGCCAAGCGCCCAGTCCTCCTCTTGTGAAATAAGGTCATAGTGTGCAGAGTAAATTTGGGTGAGGAAGTCGGTTTCTTGTTATTGGACCAGGGAACAACTCATTTGCATAACAACAGTAGGCTACGAATACAACACTAGGCTTTCAAGAATGGGAGTGGCATAGACCAGTAGAGTTACTACATGTTTTAGACTTATGGCATGGATGTATTGTACATGTAGTGGAGCTAAGGGGAAGTAGTGGCTTTGGTGTAGTGTTAGTCCAACATGATTTTCTGCATTACATGTACATGTGGGCCTATGTTTAACCCTGTCAGTGTTATGTACATTAGGCAGCTTACCAGCCCTAAAATGCCCCTAATGAGAAATTCTGATTTAATAGAAATTTGAATTGGTATTGAAATTTAGAGTAGGCTCTTGTACTTTAAAGTTTGAGATCCTGAAACATTTAACAAGATGAACTAGTAAGATAAAAAATAAAAAAAGGAGCATGTTAAAATATTTCTTTAGACTTTCAACATGAATAATGCATTAGTGTGAACTTTGCTGCATATTTAAAAATAGGTTTTAATTGTGGGTTACTAGTATTTTTTTTTAATGCTTACTCCGCTTGTTCTAGGAGGCCTATTTTATAATTGTGTGAATTTTATGACAACTGTGCCTGTAAGTATTTTATTATTTACAATGACCTTTTTTTCTTCTAGATCTACAAACTGAAATGAAAAACAAAAATTTTAGAAATAAATGAAAAAAGACAGGGCTAATGAGAACACATCTTATGTTACCGCTTGTTATTGCCAATCTCCATAACCTCACACACTGACATCAATGGTCAGTGTGTGTCTTGCTAAAAGGTTATGCTTGGAAATGGATACCTTTTCATTTAAATGCTATGATTTGAGAACTGGGCGTAACTGATTTGCTACATTCTCTGTGGCAACTCTGTATCATTCACAGATATTGCTCGAGGTAAAATTCTGATTGGTGAGAGAGCATTTTGTTGGCGGCCAAACCCTGTAATTGCTTTGTAAAATTTTAGCCGATCAAGTAGGCAAATTTTCTTTTTATGTTTGTTTTTTGTTAATTGTCAAATTTATTGTAGGGTACACTTCATAAGGTTTGGTATAGGTACATGTAGGCAGAGATGAACTGAAAATTATTACGCTATCATATGTCCCCCTTGAATAATAAGGAAAGGAATATATCAAGATAGATGATTTTGGAAGATTATTTTTCAATGTACATGTATCAGCAATTTCTTTCTTGATGACATGTAAAAATGCTAGTACCTGCTGGTCTATCCATAAAGCATACATGTTGTTATGATTCAAATAAGCAGGGCTTGACTGCATTAGGTGCTTGGGACACATAGGCTCCCCCCATAGAATTTTTAGCTTGGGGTTCAGTGCACACACACACATACATGTACATCCATTCCCCCCCCCCCCCCCCCCCCAAAAAAAAAAAAAAAAAAAAAAAGGAAAAAAAAAATAAGAAAAAAAAATCGACCCAACACAAACAAAATTGCAGTGTGGACCCTCCAATCAATTTTGTGGAGCCCTGAGTTACAATATGTGTAAGAAATTTGTCTTCTGCTCTGATTCTGTAACCCTTTCTCATCACAGCTTTAAGTTCAATGAGACACATGTATCATGGTAATAAGGAGTACAATTTTAGTACAAAGTTTGCAGACATGCTCAGAGGCTAAAGCAGAGTTTATTATCCGTGAAGACGACATTTATGACATTTGCATATATACATGTACATGTACATGTAGGCTACATGTATCTTGATAAACTCTTCATACACGTAGCACATTGTGAGCTCAGTTAGTGTGACATGAGGCCAGGATATGACGTAGAAATAAAAGTCTGGTCTCACAGTTATGCTGTGTTCCCCAGGACTGATGTTTCCTTCAGTTGATGTGTACCATTATGTCTTTACATGTAGGTTAGGCAGGGCTTGACACCAGCAGGTGCAAGGGACACATTGCCCACTAAAATTCACATCCAAAATCCCAGACTGAACAATTTTTAACACGCTCCAATATGTACAGAGCCCAGATCTTCAATTCGGACCCTTACCCCAAAAGTTATTGTGGAGCCTCAGATAAGGGCTGCATGATAGTCTGATAAAATTGAACTTATCTCATGATATTGAAAAGAAGTTTTAAAAAGAATATCCAATATTAACCTTAATTATTAGAGAAGATGGGGAGATTGTTAGTGACCTGTGACCTTTAAATGATTCTGATTGGTGTAGTTATATGCATAAATGCTCATTTCCAAGTGGGCATGCTTTATCGTAATTCGATTCTGCAAAGATACCTGTGTAGAACATCCGCCCCTATGCCTGGGTAGGTAGACAAAGGGCAGGCACAGGTACACATGTACCTCTAGATAAGATAACAAGGCATTTCAGGTGAAAGTACTTTTTTAAAATTCCAGCATAGTAGAACTAATTGCTGTGAAAGGGCGCAGCTTGTGTCTTCTTCTTCTTCTTCTCCTTCTTCTCTCTCACTCTCTCTTTCACTCTCTCTCCCACGGAGATACATAGACAGGGATGCAATAAAGGTTATCCTGAAAATGGCAGGGATCGCCCCCCCTTGGGCAGGATACCCGGCGAGGTGTTAAACGTTAGCAATGTGTGAAGAAATGCGCCTAATTGAAATAAACTTACATCGTCTTGTGTATTACACCGAGACGGATGATCGTCTGCACATACGGTACATTCATGCCCCTGAATCTGGAGAATAGCTTGCATACATGCGTGTTGGTTATTGGATACCTACTTGGCTGTGTTTCAGATCTGTGACAAGCACATTGTACACACATGCTAGTAATAGGAATGTTGGGGTTGATTTGATGAAGGCCTACATGCATGCGATGCCTAGGTTATTCCTTCGCTGTTAGGTTAATCAATAAATCATGTTGGTTGATTCTTTATCATTTTCCCATGAAAACAAACTACAACTGAACTTGAAGCATCTTAACTTCCTAGTTTAATAAGGAACATGAAGCTGAATAGTAACAATATTTTGACATACTGGTACTTGATTTATTTACATGTACATGTATCCCTTTTACAGCCAATATTTAATTAACAATTCCCATGCCCCACATTATAGAGCTAATTTCAAATGTAGGTTTGATAGCTTTCCCCAATCATATTTCAAAAATGTAACTTAAACACGTAAACTTATTGTACACGTAGATGATGATACGTTTGACCATTCACCTGCTTTATCAACATTACATAGGGATATAGAATGTACACATGGTATTGATATAAACCTATTAGATTCATGTGGTATCCTTTGAAAATAGCAGTTTTCATCTCTTTTGACAGTATTTAAAACTTGCGGCTATATCTGAGTCAGTGCTGTCATTAAATCCTATGGCCCTTGATGCTCGTAATTGCAGGTCATTGAGGAATAAATCTACCTATTTTTCATCTCTCCAATGAGACAATTATGGGTACTCTAATAATTGGTCAAATCAGTAATTGCCCTGTACGCTGCAAATGCATTCAGGATTGGGGTCTACTAAGACCTTTGCTGGCTAGCAGCATTTGGTTTTACCATAACCAGCCTGCTATTGCCATTTGCGTAGTAATTTGCTTTGAAAACTAGTTGCCATTCTGTGTGTTGCTGAAGGAGAGAAAGAACAAGGAATGACAGCTGAGCTTCTGTAGAATCTTCCAAGGATAGATAGGTCATTACAGAATCATGGAAGATGCAGGATTCCTACATGTATATCGCTGGGAAATGTATTTTAGATTACTGGCAGGTAGCATGTATATCGTCAGCCTGCATACATGTGTATGCAGCAAAGAGCTAACAGTGCTATGCTGACAGATAGGGTCACTATAGAACAGAATAAATTTCAAGAGTATATGTTACATGTCCTCTTTGAAAATACAATTAATCTTTAATTATTTGTCCTTGCAAAATTAGATTACACAAAATTATATGGTAACCCAATTATCTGTACCAAATCTATGGGAATAAAAAAATTCAGTGGCCAAGGACATACTGTATACCTTAGAATAACTTTGTTTTGTAAATAATCCGGATTGAACGGTCTGTGTGCATTGATCCCAAGGTAAATATTTTCAATATCGGGGGGCCCAACTATTCCGGGCACCTGTTAGTATCGACTATGGAGCCCTGGCCAGTGGGTTATGATTGTGAGTAGAGGAGAATATGGCTTTTATTTCAGTCAAGACTCTTTATCAGAAGACTAATGCCCGGCGCACACTGCATGATCTCACTGCAATCTGATTTTGGAAAAATTTGTTATAGCATTTGATATGAACATTCAAACATGTAAAATCTTAATGATCAAAGTTCTTAATAGTTTTATAAATACTAATATCCAAATTCCGGGCTATTGCAAGCCTCTCTGTAGGAATAAACGCAAACTCTATTCTGAATCGTAGTGATGTCATAGCAGTCAGCTATGATTCGAAGCTGATTTGGCCTTTACTCCAACCACAAGGCTTATCGTTAACCAAATTTTTGATTTTAATATTCCTATCATTATTCCTAACTTCAAATAAGATAATTCTGCTTGTTTAAACTTTCATATTTAATGCAAAATGCGAAAATCGGGTCACAGTCAGATCATAAAGTGTGTGGCGGGCTTAATACGCAGATCTAAAAATATGCAAAATGCCAGATTTGAGATTTACCAGAAATCTTTTGGGAATGGAATTCATTATTTTTTTTTGTCAGGCACTAAGTGAGAGTGTCTCACCGTTCAATGTATCTTCCAGTGTCTTAGCACCAGTGATGCGTATGAGTTGGGCATACAGTGTAATGAATCAGCTGATTATAATAATTACTATGACTCTTGCATGACTAACTCTATCATGACGGGCCTCCTGATTCTGATTTCATACCGAATGTCCCCATTCATATGTTTTGCTGTTTTCATGTGTGTGTGTGTGAAAATTGGGAAGAATCATTGGTGTGGCGATTTGAGTGTAGAGAGCATTGCTGTTTGAGCATGGGAGTGATTGGATGATACAACTTACATGCTAGTGAACATTACGCAAGTCGTAGTTTTTGTCATACCCTCAGTCAGAAATTAGTGTAATCATCTCATTTCCCTTTCTAAAAGGCAATACTGAAGTCATTGACCACTTGCTTCTTAAGTTGCAAGAAGAATAGGAGGATTTATTACTTTTATGGCAGGAGGGGGGGGGGGGGGAAGGAGGGAAATGGTTATTGAGGGAAAATTTGAAGTTGGAGTACGTTAAATACTCTGGGAATCCGAAAGGTTTGTGAAAGGGAAATGATTAGGAAAGAAGATGGGCAAGAAAAATAGGACTAGAAGAAGGCAAGGAAGAGAAGGGTGGAATGGGAATTGAAGCATTCCATGCCAAACAATAATAACAAACAGTAAAAATCATATAAACTTGTGCAGTTAACCCATAGCAGTACAGAGCTTTCTTGAGGTCTAAATTAATCATATTCTATCCTCAAATTGGCAATACAAATTATTTTTTCCATGTTTACATAGCTTGAAAAAAATAAATATGGATATAACATAAACCAAAATGAAATATAATTGTAAAATTGAATCAGAAATTGCCAATTTGAACACAGAAATAATGATTATATATTATTCACTGTGTTACCAATTTAAAGAGTTTAATGATTAGTTACTCTTAAACTGCTCTAATTCGAGAATGCTACACCATACAGCCATGGGAATGGGCTCAAATTTGTCTGTGCATTTTTCTCTTTCTGCTCATGTATGATATGTACTGCCCAACATTCTGGACCAAGAGATACTGCAAAAGCGTCTCCTAAAGGTGACACTGTGCCTCTATGGGTTAAGGGAGGTACATAGGACAAGGGGGTTCTGGAACCAGAAGGGGATTTTTTTAAAAATCAGTTTATTTCTGATTTACATTGCACTTGATCTAATCACTCTTTTCTCCTTCCCCTCTGTCTCCCTCGTCATTCTACAGACCTACTCTGGATTGTTCTGCGTGGTCGTCAACCCTTACAAGAGGCTACCCATCTACCATGAAAAGGTCATTGAACTCTACAAGGGAAAGAAGCGACATGAAGTGCCCCCTCACGTCTATGCCATCACAGACACTGCCTACAGGAGCATGCTTCAAGGTTTGTAAAACTTTATATTAACCTTTCGACCACTGAATTCTAATTTTCACATAAGCTTAATACTAGGGACAACCGGTTCCAGAAGCTGGTTGGAATTAAAAAAAAAAAAGAAAACAAAAAGGATTGTTCCACACTTGGACCCTGCACTTAGCATCTTGCTTAACCCATTTGTGACAGAGATCCACATTTTGTGGTTTGGCCTAATATCTTTTGATGCAAAGCCCTAAAAATCATACCAAATACACAAACTGTGCCCATTTTGGTTGCATCAATATTCATTGTTTGATGCTGAAAATTTTTTAAAGGAAAATATGCATTAAAATCCTTAAATTGGCAATGTGATAGAAAGTTTAAAACCACCGTTTTCCCCTGCAAATTGGCAACTTTTTGACTTCTCATCGTAATTTCTGTCAATTTATATTCATTTCAGATACATGACGTTTTATAAGAAAAATGTAGCAATGAAATAAAAATGTTGGTGTTGCCAATTTGAAGAATAAAAGCTGATCAAATTAGGCTTTAAATAATTCCTGTCACGAATGGGTTAAATTTTGTTTATCACCATAATGCAAATACTGGAGTGGTCAACTCTTTCTGTGGCCATTCCATAATTGTACGTTTACAAGATAATATCCTGTACATACTGAAAGTCCTTGATTGTGGTAGGAGTGGGGAGTTATGGGGAGGGTTTGAATTATGTACAAAAATGATGTACACACAGCCCATCTCCTTTGCTATGATCCCACGTTGAGAAGCCTTGATCACCTACAACGTGCATTAACTGAAAGCCACAAATGACAAATGAAAGACCTCCCTAAACACGAACGGGAGCCCCAGAGCAAGACCCAACAACCCAACAGATTGGTGCTGCCTGGGACAGAAAATATTAAAAATAATCTTCTGAGTAATCCTTTGTCATATCATAAGGAGGTAGCAGGATGATTAAGCCTAGTTTTTTTGTCTCTTTAAGCTCATATACCGTTTTGGTAACAAAAAAGCAAATTGACATGAAACTGACTAAATGTAGTCTCACATTGTCTTGCCTTGCACAAAAAGATACGTTCGTGAAATCATGTGATATTCCATTGTGATTTTTGATGAATTTCAATGTCAATATTTTAAGTGAACGCAATGTAATTGTTAACGCCCTACACTTCGCCCCCTGCATCTCATTCGCTCCCTGCACAACAGTGACAGCGCTTCATACACTGGTCGCGTAAACAGAACTCTCATTGGTTTTGCATGTGCGGAGGCCTGTGCGACTTTACGTCGCGACCTGGGATCAGAACTATTCTTTGCCTTTTATTTGTTCAATATTCATCTTGAGGCGAAAAGAACTTTGAACACAGCATCTTAGCTTTCCTTTTATCTTACTGCTTAGCAGTCAAACACAAAGAAATGTGACAAAAACTTTTTAAAGCCCTACCAAAAAAATGCACATACATGTAACCTTTAAGTACTTAAACACGAGACGTCTGTAATGTCTTAAGCAGAAGGGAGCCTGGTAGTAAAAGAGTGTGCAGGTAGCCGTAGATCTCTGTGCATCAATATTTGAGACATGTTTGCTCTGTGGATTGATGTTCAAAGTTGGGCACTTCTGACAATCCTTCAATATATTTCATACAGTGATCCATTTTGTACAATGCGTGCACAACTGGCTCATTCTACTTGTATTCAAATCTTTGTTCTTCCGTGCAGCTTGATGGAAACCTGGCACAAAGTACGCAGTATGCAAGGTGTTAATTTTGATTTGAAACCAGACGGTTGACCTCACAGAACAAAACTTGCAACCACAGACTAAACTGTAATTGATTAAAGAAGGTTTACATGTAGGAGCCACCCACCTTCCTTGAATGTGATACTGAAACTAGCAGGATAACTGACTACTGACTTCCACTGTATCATTGAAGAGAGTCCATTATTTTGTTGAAAATTAATAACCAACAGAAATAGATCACTGAATGACACGTGTGTGATGTGGACATCTTTCATCATGTTCTAAAAATTGCAGGAAGTTGATAATGAAGATAAATGAAATCGGGTATTCTACCTAACTGTCGGGGCATATTCCTAACTGACACATCACATGTGATAACAAAAAAGCCTTTATACACCTGATCTTGACAGGTTTGTACAAAAGCATGTCAGGAGCAAGGATGTAGAAAGAAATTAGAGAACATACATGTAGTGTTAATACTTTTAACTTTTAAAAGAAAATACATTGGAACAGCTTAAATCTACCATTAAGAAATTTACACTTGTAGGTAATTTCTATACAACTGCACTGCCACAGCCTACCAAAAATCTTTTCTGGAAATTTACATGTAGGTGTCTCTATAGATACAAATACACTGCATATCTGTTGTTGATATCAAAACTTGAGATACTGGCCAATTCTAGTTAAAGTTATGTGTACTATAAGTGGGATACTTTTCTCACTGATGATCTGTACATTTTCATATGATTACCCCCACTCCATTTTCATTGCAGTATGAATTGCCTCTACCTACAAAATTCTCCACAAGTAACTTCTTTTATTTTGAAGGATGCAAAGAAATTCATCCAGCCAAGAATGTAAGGAGTGACAAAAACCTATTTGTAAAACTCTCATGCTCGTGAAAGAAACACTCCCCGATAAACCGTTCAGGTTAGTTTAGCCGTGGACCTAGCAAACAATATGTGCATAGCTACGCTATTTGTATTGAAAGAAAATAAATGTTATTTTGCTGTAACTCCAGAAAAAAACCTTTTTGGTGGAGGGGTTGGGCATAAATGCCTATCTATTGTGAAAAGTAGCCCAAGGCTCTGTGTGATGTGACTTCCATAGATTTGATCAGGAACATCTCTGAAAGAGAAGAAAGAACAGGGCAAAGTCCAGTGTCATTTGCAGGAATACAGTGTATGACATGCCACAGTAGGTTAGAAAGAGCACCATGGCTGATCACGATTAACCCATTCAGGACGGAGGTCCACATTTTGTGGTTTGGCCTAATATCTTTTGATGCAAAGCCCTAAAAATCATACCAAATACATGAGCAGAAAGAGCAAAAAATTCTACACAAACTGGGCCCATTTTGCTTGCGTCAATATTCGTTGTTTGATGCTGAAAAATTTTTAAAGGAAAATAAGCATTAAAATCCTTAAATTGGCAATGTGATAGAAAGTGTAAAATCATCGTTTTCCCTTGCAAATTGGCAACTTTTTGACTTATCATTATTTCTGTCAATTTATATTCATTTCAGATACATGACGTTTTATAAGAAAAATGTAGCAATAAAAGAAAAATGTTGGTGTTGCCAATTTGAAGAATAAAAGCTGATCAAATTAGGCTTTAAATAATTCCTGCCACGAATGGGTTAAGATAAAAATCAAAGTGAAGAAATCAGAAAGAATGTGAGAAGGTAGTTTATGTGTTATGAAGTTTGTTTCAGAGAGCACAATGAGAGCAGTTGTCAGTGATCTGAGTGTCTCATGAATAGTACAACTTTCTGTATGATAGAATAATTAGTTTAGTGATTTATCAAACTACCCTTTTCCTACATTAAACATTTTAATTGTTCATATTTGTAAAAGTAATTTAAAAGAATTTTCCAAAGAAGCTGCAGACCTGATCATCTGCATGTACTTGACTGTACACATAATTCATTAGTGAATACTATGGATAATTGAGATCCAGAAGGACCCTGTGCTTTAACACAGATTTTTGGCTTTTGAATTAAAATGTGGTGCCTTCATTTATAGCGTACATGTCATAATAATAATAATGATAAATAACAATAGATATTTCTAATGCATATATTCTTCTTGTAAAGTACATGTCTTAAATGTCTACATAAAACAAAAAAACATAAAAATGTAGGCCAGCATATCCGATCTTCAAACGTACATAACCTCATGTACCGGGACCAAATTGTGCAGCCAAGCCATGCAGGAATAGGCCTGGTGTAATCTTGTCAGGGTGGCTGGCGCTTCAGCTGTAATCGTGTTGAACTTGATTGGTTTAACACTCTCGTTATAATGCCCTGCACCGACACTGCATATTAGACCATGAAGAGCGTTGCCTAATTTGCCTCACTCTTTGGAACCTCCAAGATGTGTTGTTACCCCTGGACACATGATTTGAAAGGTGGTATCTCCAGCGGAGATGGGGGGGGGGGGGGGAGGGGGTCTGGAGTATTGGTAGGGGAAGGGGGTTGGTCTCGGTTGGGGGGGGGGGTATATTCAGGATAGTTCTTTGTTATGAACTAGGACCAGGAGGATGATACCATACATGTACATGTACTGATGTAGACTGATCTAAACACAGATCCGACTACAATGCAGTCAATTTCTTTCTTGCAAAAAAGTTTACAGCACATTTATGATGTTAGTGCATTTATAAATCTTAGTTTTAGTACAGCATATCATCTTGTAAATGCACGATTATGTAATGGCCACAGAAAGAGTTGACTACTCCAATATTTGCGTTATGCTGATAAACAAAATTTAAGCAAGATGCTACGTGTAAGTGCAGGGTCCAAGTGCGGACTAAAGTGTAAACAAGACCTCAATAAAACAAAGTAAAAGTAAAAAATACAAGTTTAAAACAAAACAGAAAAAAACCTCCGTAAACAAGAGAGCATATGGGAGATAATATCAGGTATCTAGAGTTATATCTTTATAACTTTATAAAAAAAGGAAGAAAAAAAAGCCTCAATATGAAAGATGAGATTACATTGTGTGAAGAATAATGATGGACATGAGGATTGTTGACAGTGTCTTGTAGGGTGCTTCCCATATGGTAGAGACATCAATGAATGTCTTGGAAGACCATCTTGCCAGGATGCTATCCTTCGTCTCTCATCTCCCGTTTCATTTCTTTGTGAGAATGCGTGGGTCATCTTATGCCCTGCATTTATCCAGGGTTTAACACTAACAGGCGCCTGGGATGCATGCCCCTCCCCCCCCAAACAGAACAGTTTTAACAAAGGGCTCAGTACATACAGGCCAGTAATTTCAATCCGAACCCCTACAAAAAACCCAATGTGGAGCCCTCGTTTATCAATATAAACCAGATAGCACTTGTGTACCATGTCCAATGTTGCAAGAAATATGTTTGCTACAAAGAAGATGCAACGTACCGTACATGTATCTCAAATGATGGATCATACTGTAAGTACTCAAGAATTTTTTTGTATACTTGTAATTGTACGCGAGACACTGTAAAAGGGTTTAACCACGCTTTGAATCAAAGATGGTAGAGTATTGTACAAGTCAACCACAGCCATAACTACATGTAGACTAGTAGATGGACCGCATCTTACACTTATCTGGAACCAGGGAAAAAATTAATTATTTTTTTTCCGGGGCTACCCTTTGAGCCCACCCACCCAAATTTTCTACATTGTATTACAGTTTACATTGGACCCTATGAGAATTTCAGGGGCTCTTTTTTTAGTTTTCCAGGGCTCTTTTTGGCGTTTCGGGGGCGAATTCGCCCCAAGCCCCGTATGATTTTTTTCCGTCTGGAACTGCAGGGTGTAGTTTGTAGGCCTGTAAAATTGGCATCACTATATCAAGAAATGATATGCTATCATGCACTTCACTGTTGGATCAAAACCATGTTGTTTAGAGTTTAAATGATGGTATAGAAAGAAACTGATATTATTTTAAGCAATATACAATGTAACCAGCAATTTCAAGAATGCTTCTAGATTTGATATGTAGGCATGGATGATGTGCTATCCTGCACTTTATTGTTTGATCAAAAGTTCAAAACCATGTTGTTTAGAGTTTAAATGGTGGTAAAGAAAGAAACCGATCATATTATAAGTTGCATACATGTACAGTGAAATCAGCAATTCCAAGAATGTTTCTAGTTTTGGTATATGGGCATCGATGTGCAGTTTCTTAGCAACTATAGAGTAGCTGGACAGCTGCACCTGGGGAAACTTAATGCCGTAAGTTGCTCTGCTGTTGCAATATTTTAGAGGAAGAAAGATGGTTAGCTGGCTTAACAAACCCTCTAATGACATTAGGGACACTGGACAAGACTTGCTGGTATGGTGTCTTTAAAGGCTCTTATCATCTACAAACCTCATCCAATGAACATTGTTCACTGACTGACCATAACATGCTGGGATGTCCCAGCACAAACTGACCTCTCATACCTCAGATTTATTTTGAAATCATCCAGCATGAAATATGAGAGAATTTAATGCGGTGCCTGGGAGATAGATTCCAGGCTTAAAGATATGATTATAGGTGTCATAAGGGACGGTTGAGTGGCTCTGGCTTTTCAGAGATTTTAATCTTACAAAAGTGGTCAGTGGAGGTTGGGAATTGAATTCAATTTTGCTAGTACATCAAATTTTTTTTTTATTGACATTTAATGTCCAAAGGTTAAATGGCTATTATCCAGTTATGGTTGTTTGCTCTTTATGGAGATACCTATTGAATGGCATTGGCAGGTAATGCATGTCAGAATTTGTGAGTTTAAATATTCACTGTCTGGATCGATACAGTTTCAAATAAAGTGATTGTTTATGGATTGGCCACACCAAAGCCTTGACATACCAACTTATGCTCAGTTGCAGTTTCTGAGCCTGGTCCATGATGCTGCTAAGCACCTCAACTTCCACATTTCTCTTCCAATTAGACTAGGAGCACATCACCCTACTGTACGTGATCTCCCCTAGAGCTATGTCCATTTCAGGTATTCCGGTTTCCCCCATGGCTGGCCTGTTCTCTTTCACAGACCATGTCCTGGAGAACAGTGACTGTCTCGCCAAGTATTACATGGGGAATCTGTGATAATTAATGAAGTGTCTGGCAGAATCCAAAGTAGCTCTGGTCGTGAGATGATGGCTGGTATTATCTAAAAAATATGATGTTTCTCGGAAGTTTTATCCAGTACCAATGAGATAGTAAGGGAAATAAGGAGATACATGTAGGAAGGAATGAGGCCGTTTAGACAATATGGGAATGATGACAAGAATCTTGAAAATTAAGATGGATGCTCAGCTTAAACAGTCTCACTACAAGTAAAGATCTCTGGAAAATGATCCTTGATGATTAAGGCCGGATCTTACAGGCATGCGAAGGATTCGCGAATGTCTGAAAACTGTCAAAAGTCAAACATTTATATTTCAGGCTCCTATAATTTGCCAAATAACGTGGGTGTTTGGAAATTGGTTTGGAATTGTTTATTTTTAGTTTTGCGGGAGTTAAAAAATGTTTTTAATTTTTTGCTAGCATTTCCAGCATCCCGCAGACAACTGACAATGCTTATGAACCCTCGCGCATGTTTGGCTAACTTTTGGAGCTTAAAATATGAATGTTGGGTTTTGCCATTTTATTGACACTCGCATCCTTCACAAATCGTTTGGGTGCCCATGAAAACAAAATAACCACAAATCTGAACTGATACTAGCCAGACCCTGTGCTTGGCACAAGTTCCCCCATATTATCTCTCTACACAAACGTCGTACATTTCTTACTAGTAGAAGTCTTCCCAGAAATAGAATCTGGGCAAATATAAATGTTGGGCTCCTCTCTTACTGAAATGAACATAAAGGAAAGAAAGTAGAAGCAGCAGAAGAAATGAACATAATGGATTCTTATTGGAGGAATGTCTTCCATGCTCTATGTTCTCTCTACAATCGAAAGCCATGTATCAGTACACAAACTGCTGTATGTAGCAGAGGAAACTGTTATACCCTTGAGCTACTCACTCAGACAACCCAATGATGCAAGAAAGCATAAAACAAGGCAATCTGTGACCTCATTAAGGACAGGGTCAGACCCTGGCCAGACTAAAGCTAACCCCCTGGGGGTCAAGAGTTTGACCTCAGATGAGGTCAATACTAACATCAAACATGATACCACAGTGATTGGCAGGTGCAGCAAGGCTGTTTTATGCTGGTTGATTGGATGTGGAGCTAACCGAAGAAGAGTTGAACCAATTTAGGCGCTTTCACACCTACCCGATGAAGAAAAATACTTGTAAACTACAGGAACTTTTTCAGGCCCCAAAATACCCAATAATTATTTCATGCTTTCACACCTTCCGAACCAGACCTTCACAGGAAAGTTCTAGTACTTATAAGCATGTGCATTAAGGTCCGTAGAAGTTCATACCTGCCAACTGTCCCTATTTAATAGGGACAGTCCCAATTTTTGGTAAAAGAAAGAGCCACTTCTACCACTGTGTCCCTCTTTTTGCAAAAATCTGTCTGTAGTAATGTATTGGAAATTCAGAAATGTCCCTATTTTCAGCCTCCGCCTTGTCCTTTGTCCCTATTTCTTGGGTTTCAGGGTTGGCAGGTCTATCTGGAAGTTCTCGTAATTTGCTTTCACACTTGCAAATGTCCATGGAGAAATAACCTTGGAGAAAATACCTGGTATTGGAGAAAGTACCTACTAAACTACAGGTATTTTTCTTTGGGGATATTACTAGAACTTTCTTTTCACACTGGCAAAATACCTGGTATTTTCTGATCGGTGGTAGAATACTGGATCAGAAAATACCAGGTATTTTTCCTGATCAGGCAGGTGTGAAAGCACCTTTCGGTATTTATTATTGATCTACATGACAGCCATACATGGAGATAATTATGTGTAAGCAAGCTTATCTTCCATTTGTCAAATGTTGGGGGGCTTTTTGGTGGGGGAAGGGAATAGAGAAGAGCACAATCCATGAAAGCAGAGGCCCATATGTTTTCAGGCAAATCCACAGTATTAACGTCATTTTCATTTCTGTTTCATACATTGCCAAATATTACAGAATAATGGACATAAATTCACCTCAAGAGTATCAAATATATACATATCAGATATTAAAAATAAGCCTACAGAGGCCATGCATCATTATGAGATATCGGTATTGACATTGTCTTTAGTACACATGTCAGACCTTGGTGCTCATTGCTCAGTTGTTTGGATTTCTATATGGTTGACTTATTATGGGTCAATCATACACATAATACAATCAGGCAAATAGCTACCCCATGTTGAGTAAAAATGGCTCCATGTCTCAAAAGAGCTGGAAATTCCTCATTTTTAAGAGGGGGGGGGGGGGCTCCATAGAACTCAGCAGGTATTGATAAGTGGACGTTTTCAATCAAAGCAAACCATTCAAGATGATTAGTTTGATACCTAGGAGCTTGCATTGTACCAGGTTTGAAGGGAATACCTGTACTTTGGATTGTGTGCTTGGATAATCTGAGTTGGAAGCTAAGCTTGTTTCTTCTGCCAGTCATTGTGTTCAATCTTTTGTCTATCTGATGTTGAACTGTTAACATTTATGATCGCATTTCAGATAATCATATTGTGGTAATTTGTCAAATTCTTAAAGTCTTTACAAAAATGGAAATATACTATTATGACTAAGAGAAGCTATGGTGGAACGGATTTTCCCTTTTTGCTCCAGGATTGTTTTGATTTTGTAAACCGAACTTTAAGTGATCGAAATCTTTACTTCGAAGCTACTTTGAATAACCTCACAAACATGTCCTGCACAAACAAAATTATAGTCAACCCCATTCTCTGCAGTGGTATTTTTCAACCAAATACAGAAATAAATTTTCTGACATTGAACAAGACTGACAAGTAATTATTTAGGGATAAAAATATTCTTGCTTTCTCCCAGAAGTGAGACAATATTTTTGTGATACAATGCCAGGAATGTGACCCTCTCCCTATCCGTAGTCCCACCTCATTCATCCTGCTGTTGGTTAGGAGGAAGCAAACAGACTTGGTGCTCCCGCTGTCTGAGGGGCGTGACCCCAAACCGCAAGATATGAAGTGTCTTCCAAAGTTCCTGCCACTCTTCAAAACTCTTGGTCTTTGGCAAGCCAAGAGTATTATGTAGATGCAGTACCAATATTAAAGTTACCGTGAATCCTAGAACTGTTTGCATTATTATTCTACATGTTATTCACATCATCATCGTCTTACAAGACAGAGAAAGGGTTTTTCCGTAATAGCTATATTCATGATTGTAGTAAATGTGAAAAAATTCTGGTATTTTCCAAAGGAATTTTAACTGCCATGTTGGCTTTTAGACCCAAACTTGACCAGGAAAAGTGAATATTTTAATTATGGATTACTATGTGATCATCTTAGGATCATTTCTTCCCCCTTTTTTTTTTCAAGACTCTGTCGTCACTTTCTTTGTCTTCAGTGATTGTCATTTTGCACTCACCTAGATCCACCTAACCACCTCCTATTCCTGCTCTCTCTCTCTTTCTCTTGTCCCTCCCACCTTCCCCTCTCTACTCCATCACACCTCTCAACCTTTCTCCTCTTCTCTCCCCTATTTCCGTGATAACTACAAGGCAAATGTACTGTTAGCTGCTAAATCCACTAATCATTCAATGTCACCTCCCTCACTGAGACTACTACGTCACATTAGCTTCTGCTGCAGTTGCAGTTGCTCCTAGAAAATGCAGTTGTGTTCCCAGGAAAGGAGGAAGACAAGGCTCAAAATTTATGTTGAATATTTCTATTCCTATTTGAAGTTCAGACACATTACACGTACTTGGTTGAGTTGGTTGTGTGTATTCATTGTTACGAGCAGTTGAGTACCAGTAGCAATTTACTGATGTTGTAAAGTATAGACCATATGAGAGGATTGAGGAAGTTGGTTTGTTGGTTCGCTGTATTGGTTGGACCCACCCTACCAAGCTGAGGGTGAAATTGCATCTGATGGTATGAAGACAACCTGCTGAGGACCTGACCCTATCATGCTGGGGTGTTCCCTTCTGCTACTCCTTCATGACCCTCCTGTCTAATAATTTCTTTGCCCAAATTACCATCTTTTCTTTTTATCTCTGTTGTGCATCCTTTTCTAGTGAGGTGCATCTATGTAAACTCTGTGGGTCATATTTCAGGCAATGACGTCAGTTGGGTCCGGTATTTCTCTGTGGTTTAAGTCAGCCGCTGTTTTCTCTGACAAATGCTGAAAGGTTGTGAAAGTTATCTTTATATATGAAGGGTCAAAGGAGCAGTTGTGCAGTGTAAACCTGGGCTTCCTAGACCAAGATACAAAACTGAAATTTCTGTTATTAAATTTAAAGCTCATGAAGTCTTTGGGTCAAGACAGAAATAGAGATGCCGAATGAATGGGAGATGGTCTTGTGCTACTGAATTGTACATAAATGTACATTGCATGGTGATCATTACAGGTTATTACATGTATGTCTCAAATTTTTGTCATGTGACTGTGAATGGCAGTGCTCTTGGTCATGCAACAAATATTTCCACCTTTTAACCATTCTAAATTTAGAGAAGCACATTATTTTAGAAATATGATTCACTGTTTAAATTTTGAACAAAGAAGCAGACAAACATTGATGAAACAATACCAAAAATGATAAGTATCTAACATATTTCTTAATGTTAATAACAAAGAAGAAAATATATTTTATTTTCAGCAGCAAACGTCAACATATACTTTTGCATTAGAATACAGAATAGCGTCTCCCAATCGACCCTGGTAAGGAATTCCTTTGTTTTTAGCAGAGGAGCTAAACAGAATGAGTGGGAATGTATAATGACAGGAAGTATTATTCTCTGGTATGTGGTGAAGACAATAGTATTCACATGGTTCAGTGGATGGTAAATCAACTATAAATGATCTAGCCTTTAAGAGGAACTTGAGTATATGGTGAAGGTGAAAAATATTTTGTGAGCTTTGTGATCTCTTTTAAAAATTTCAGTCTGGAAGAATATAGTAAGTTAAATAATCTTGATAATAATAATGATAATGATAGTAATGATAATAATAATAATAATGATAATAATAATGATAATAATAATAATAATAATAATAATAATAATAATAATAATAATGATAATGATAGTAATGATAATAATAATAATAATGATAATAATAATGATAATAATAATAATAATAATAATAATGATAATAATAATGATAATGATAATGATAATGATAATGATAATGATAATGATAATGATAATGATAATGATAATGATAATGATAATGATAATGATAATGATAGTGATAGTGATATTGATACTGATAGCGATAGCGATAGCGATAGTGATGATGATAATGATGATACTGATAATGATTAATAATAAGCCTAATAATAATAATAATGATGATGATGATGATAATAATGATAATAATAATAATAATGATGATGATAATGGCAATGATAATAATAATAATGATAATAATAATAATGATGATAATAATAGTGATAATAATGATAATGATAATAATGATAATAATAATAGTGATAATAATGATAATAATAATAATAATGATAATAATAATAATAGTGATAATAATGATAATAATAATAATAATGATAATAATAATAATAATAATAATAATAATAATGATAATAATGATAATAATAATAATAATAATGAGAATAATAATAATAATAATAATAATAGTGGAAACTTATACAGCACACACACCGTCTAAGGATGCTCATGTTGCTAGCCCAGCAACAGATGTCTTTAAATGAGGTTTACTACAATAATTTTATACCCATGAAAATTATTTCTTTGCAAATGCTCACATATTTGAACAAAGACACAAAATGGCTGAGATGTTCGCACCAAACGCCCATGCCACATTTGTGTGTAGTCCCGTGTACTCTTTCTGTTGCAATGCATATACATATGTACAATTTTGAGTCTTGGGGGGGGGGTGGTATCATTTTGATAGAAACATCTCACCCTAGTCTCTAGTTCTTGTGCTCTATGTAATCAATGTTTTTCCATTGCTTGGTGACACTTTCTTTTTCAATATAATTATATGACCAGAACCCAACTTCTTGCTGCAACATGTTCATTATGAATACAGTAATGTCTTTTCTGTCCTCCACTTCCCTAGTAGATGTGTATCACCCATACATACATGTACCTGTGTGATCTATATTCAGAAATATTAGATGTATGACACTGTCTTTCAGGCGGTCATTAACTCTGGATAAAAGAATGCAGGTTCTGGTTTTGATGAGCAGGTTATGATTTACAACCTGTATATGACTTCTGGTTTCACATCTAATTATACAGCACTATCCCATTTATCCTAAATTTATGCATTTAAGATTTATAAAAGTCCTAACTCTACCATTCAAAGTCAGAAACCTGTGTGCTTATATACTTTACAGTTATGACCTTTATTGGTTTTTTGCCATCAAACTCTTCATATATTATTTTGAGACATCATTGTATGCATTGCTGGTGTAAAAGAGCCATTTCATTTTGAAGGAGCATCAGAAAGCTTGTTGAATAGGTTTATAGCCAATTGGTCTACTATCAGTTGGTCTTATTGTCACATCTAATTATACAGCACTATCCCATTTATCCTAAATTTATGCATTTAAGATTTATAAAAGTCCTAACTCTACCATTCAAAGTCAGAAACCTGTGTGCTTATATACTTTACAGTTATGACCTTTATTGGTTTTTTGCCATCAAACTCTTCATATATTATTTTGAGACATCATTGTATGCATTGCTGGTGTAAAAGAGCCATTTCATTTTGAAAGAGCATCAGAAAGCTTGTTGAATAGGTTTATAGCCAATTGGTCTACTATCAGTTGGTCTTATTGTCGTTTGGTCCAATCATCACTTGGTCTAATACCCACTTGGGCTAATTGTCATTTTGTCTAATGATCACATGGGCTAATTGTCATTTTGTCTAATGATCACATGGTCTAATTGCCACTTAGTCTACTTACATGTAGTTTTCCTCATGAGTAGTGACTATTTGGTCTAATACCAGTTCATTCAATCAAATAGACTACATGTAGTATGTGGTGTTAGACCAAGTGGGTATTGGACAAAATGGGCAAAGCCTAACTAGAAATTAGACGAAATGGTAAATGGACTAAGTGGCAATTAGACCAAATGGTCATTAGACAAACTGGTCGTAGACGAAATGGGATTAGACAATGTGGGATGAGACTAAATGGGCATTAGACAAAGTGGGAATAGACTAAGTGACAGTTCACAGTTGAATATCCATGATCGTCATTAGTCAAATCAAGTGTCAATAGCAATAGTATTTTAATATTCTACATCATATTAAGGAAGTGGGAATTCATTCTGTCAAAGATCTTACAAGGCGTGGTATGTATTGCAGGTTAGCTGTCCCATATGCATGCCTGTTATGTACCAGTAATTTTTCTTTTGTTTTCTGAGGAATATTGGAGAGCGATTGTGTTACTGTAATCAAAGGCCACCAGACCAAGAGGAAAAGGATAGTCAATCTGTTGTCTAAGGACAAATGATACCATGATATCTACAAGAGGAAAGAGGGTTTTATACAGTTGACCAACCAGGAACTGCGTATTGGATTATCGGCCCCTATATTCAGGGCTAGAAAAAATAACGTCAGGCTTTCTTTCTGTTGCCTTCTTTTTAGTCACTTCCTGATTTGTGCTAGTGCTCTGCTTTTTGGGAAAAGAAACCTGGCAGAAACTGCATGCACTCATTGCTATTCAAATTGTTTGATAGGTTTTCGGCCAATGAATAGGAATGAAGAATGCTTTTAGAAGAAAAAAATGAAAAAAATTACTTTACACTGTTGGAAAATATATGTGTGCTTCACTTTTCAAGTTTTCTTGACATTTAACTTGAGTGGTGTTTATGAAAGATGTTTAGGCCAAATCTAGTCTTAGCTGACATTATGTGACTGTGATCGTCAAACTGTGGTTAATACTATAAACCAATCAGTCCGTGCACTGATAGAATAGCAGAATCCTGGGTTTATAAGAACAATGACAAAACATAGGGTTTTTAAAACAGATTTTATGGGAATGGGTACACTTCCATTGTTGGCCTGGTTTGTTTCTTTGCTGCTAAGAATGCATTGGGAATTATTTGCTCTGTGGAGGGACTAAGCAGTTTGGTCTTAAATGTTGGTCATTATGTAGATTGTTGAAGGTTAATAGCACATGATTTGCTGGATCAGTAAGTTTTGCTAATGTAGTAGACCACAAAACTAACAATCTAAAAGTGGATGTTGTTTGGCATTAACAGTACATGTAGCTGTGGACCTTCTTTAACTCACCCCTACATCCTGTTTTTGTAGCTCATGGTGTATTTATGCTTAAGTTGACATAATGTTGTTCGGTAGGACCTTCATGGTAAATAGTTTGAAGTGATCTATCTCTTCCTCCGTTACTCAAGAACATCCGCTAGCTACTGGTGGTAAATCATGTACGAGTAAACCCTGTGACAGAGGTGGCAGTTCCTGGTTTGGAGTACACGCCCACAAACTCTGGGGCATCATTGTGCAGACTCTGCTGTACAAGTGCAGTGAAAAGGAGTTTGATAAAACGTACATGGGTAGACATGATGCAGGCCTTGGCTGTAGGCTTTATTTTCAGTGTGAATACTTCAAGTGAATTCTTCAGATATTGATTTGCAAAAATATTGTGTTATAGAAATCATTCATTTTGTGAGAGGCAGAAAATACTTTTGTCTGTCAGCTTTGTTTAGGGTGTATTCAGGATGGGTGTATTTAAGTCATGAAAAGTTGCACTTCAGCATGAAAGATAGTGAGAATGGTTAAACTTTATCTATAAACTTGGGAAAAAGCATACATGCAGAGTCTTAGTTCAGAAGCCTGTGCTAATAATCTGCACGCATCATGTATGAACTTGCAAGATTGCATTTACCATATCCCCTCCAAAGTTCCTTTTCCATGTATCCCTGTCTTGTATTCCGTTGACCACGATTTGATTTCCGTATAACAAGCATTTGCTGTAGACCCTAGCTTAAAAAATCTTGGGCTTAGTGTTCAACAGGGTTACAGCTTTCTTCATGTTAGATACCCCGGTAGACATTATGAGAGATGGTCTCCTTTTCTTTGAAGTATGGAATGAATCCTCATAACAGAGAATGTAGGCTGTTGCTTTGAAGACTTGCATGATGTGGGTGGAGTTGAAAGATGGGACCTAAATTAGTGATCCCAGGAATGAGGTGTGAACACACCCCAGTATGACACCCCTTGAAGAAGAGACTTCACACAAGCCAAGTATCAGAACTAAAATTCCCACTGATATTAGATGCCCTAATTAATTTGCGAGGGAAGAAGTGTGAAGGGGCCAACAGAGTCCCACACAATTGAACCATTTCATGGGGGGGGGGGGGACTGGACTTAATTTTGACCTGTTTGAATGAGTCCCTGGTATCATTTTGAAATTATGGGGATCTCAACTGTAGCCTAGTATAGGGGGCCTACATGCATGTGTTCTGGGCGCCTGACAGTGTTGAGCACTGGGCCTATCATTATATCTATCTCATGCAGCTTCTGACTTGATTAATGGCAGCAATAAGAGCAAGTAATTTGGGTTTAGTTCATTCAAGTGAAGTCAGTTGTCAGTGGATATCTGAGTTCCCTCAGCTATTGATTTTTGATTGGTGACAATTTCTCCATTAACCTGGTATGAAAGTGGCCATGTTAACCCTATCACATTCCTTACTGTATCCATGACATTAGGAATCCAAAACATAATAACCAAGATTTTCAGCACCCCATCCGACTCCATGACATGGATAAATCCATTGGCATTCTTTCTTTCCCGATGTGATTGGTTTTTAATGACTGATGTATTTATTTTGGGGCAGGGTGAGGATGTGTTGTTCGGCTATGATTTCTTGTTGGGGGTAAAGTGACAGTGCCTCATTTCAGACATTGCACTTCTAGCACTGTTGAAGGATGCAAGATATTACATTGTCTATAGGTGTCATCTTTCCTTCATGAGCTGAATAAGATAATAGGGTTAAACAACTAAGAACATTTCTTGAAGAGGGAAAGAGAAAGTTGTCAAGATGTGCTGCAGAGGTGAACAAACTGACAGAGAAATACTGGAATAGGATCTGGAAATCATAACTTTTGGAGCTTGGCAGAAGTAAACTCCAAACTCCAAAGACTTCAAGTTTTACAGGGTAGGAGTTAGGGCTGTTACCGAACCGCCGAACCGAACGGAAGTTCGCCGAACATGGCACTTCCGAACAGGACCGAACCGAACCGAACTCAAAGGTCAAGTTCGGAAGTTCGACAATTTATAACATAGGATCAATGATTCGGCCCTCGGTGAAGACCTTGTCCTGAATTCATTATGCTAAATTGAAGATACACCTTTAGTTTATTGAAAAATTAATACTTACATTTATCGGTAGGATTTCTTTTAATTCATCTTCTAAAAGTTTTTCTTAAATAATAGATAGAAAACCACTAAATACAGCTTGTGTCTCATTTTTCCTTTGATTCTGATAAATTTCATAATATTTGGCACCATGAATTCTAGTTTTTTTCCCCCCAAAATCATGTTAAAAGCTTCAAAATATGCCCAAAGATACTCATGATTGTAATCGATCGTAATAAGGTTGTAATCGATTAACAATCAAAATCGATCATGATACTAAATAAATATCTAAAAAAAATTGAAAAATAGAAAAACACTGCTTTATTGATAATTTCTTTTAATATTTTCGTCCCTTTCCTTTATTTCGTTTTTTTTTAAATTTTCTCTTGTTTCCTATTAATCAGTATATGAAAATTATCTTTCTCTTCCATTCAGAAAATAAAATAAATAACAAATAATCATGCAATAAATGCAGTAACTATTTTTTGTCATACAAAATATATTTATAAGAAACAGTGACTTCCAAGTGCAGTAGAAGTAGAAAGGGTTCTGATGGTCATTTGTTATCGATGCTCACCCTTTTATATTTTTTGTATACTGTATTGCCGAACCCCAAACTGAACCAAAGTTCGGAAATAAAAATGCCGAACTCTGCCGAACCGAACCGAACCCGAACTTGGTGCTAAATTTACAGCCCTAGTAGGAGTTTCCGTATTGAAGCGCACAAGTTCTTAACTGCACATTGAGATCATACATAATCAAGAAGTGAACCCATCCATGCAGTACTGAGCCTTACATTCTTGGGCTGGAACAAAGGGTATCGATCCAATGGGGTAATCTTTACTAGATTTTGAGTGAGAATGGGGTGAAGCAAAGAATGTGAAAGAATGGGGAAGGTCACTTGGGTTCAAGGTTGACTGTAGTCTTTACAAAAGCCCCAGCTGCCAGAGTTCATGGTGTTGAAGGTTACCATTCTAGTCATGTGTGAGCACATGAAGTTTACAACCAGTCCACTTAAAAGTGAATATGAATATCCACTTAAAAAGTGAATACAGTAAATACATGTACATGTAGGCCTAGGGCCTCTCCTTGAGGGATTGTATGATAAGTATGATAGAGAAAGCAATGACCCTATCAAGGAAGATATCATTGAGGCATCTGAACTTGAAGGACAGTCCATCTCATTGATACAACAGGATATATCAAGATCAGGGGTGGAACAGATGGAGTCTGCATCAGCATCAAAGTCTGAAGGAACTACTCTGCAAAACTGGGTCAAAACTCTCTTAGGAAAACCCCCCACTTGTTGTTGCATTGTCTCGACTCAGTTCCCCGGAAACTGCTTATATCTGTTTGAGGAGCGGATTTGATGGAGTGCAGTTATTTTTATGCCTATATCTTACATTGCAGGTATTGAAATCCTATGGGCTCTTTCTGGGGAATTTCAACTTTTACCACCCTGGGGGGTGTTTCATAAAGCTGTTCGTAAAGTTATGAACGACTTTACGAACAACTTGAATATGGCAAGCCAAATGGGATTCTCAGTCATTATAAATCGCATCAGCTGGGGGTGAAATATGCAGACTATTATTAACATTACTATTGTTTACAAACATTTTTATTGCGAAGTACATTTTTTGCCACAATTTAATTGAGAGTATGGAAAGTGCAGTTCCACTTTGTTCAAATGTCAGGAAATACTTTGGGCATCCACTTTGGCACTTCATATTCCAGTCGTTCGTAAAGTCATGCGTAACTTTACGAACAGCTTTATGAAACACCCCACTGGTTTGATAAAAATGAATAGAACTTACTCGGGCACGATATTCTTCCGATTTAAAAGTTTTAAAGAAAAGAACAAGCATTGTCGCTAAGTTTAGGAGGAAAAGCTGATTAAATCTTAAAAGCCCTAAAAAAAAAAAACCTCTTTACTGCTATGGGTTAATGGTTATGCTCCTCCAAGTTGAAGGATACATGCATGATATCCTCTGTAGATCTGGGTACTGCCTGCAAGTCATCTTCCTGAAGAATGTAGAGTAGGGTAAATGAGGCGTGGCATCCAAACAGCATAATGATTCTCTTTTCTCCAAATATACATTGTATATAGGCCTACATACACATTTAGATGTCCTATAGAGCATTGGTTATGTATTTGTAGGATGGTAAGAAAGTCAATGAAGAAAGGTAGGACATGGGTGATGTTTATTCTAACATGAAATTCCTTTTAATCTCCATTGACCCCCTCATAACTACTGACTTTTATACTTGCTCTGTCTGTGTATGTGTAGTGCAGATAAAGTACACCAGCTCCTCATCATGAACAGAATGAATGTCTCCTAGATGTTTGTTATGACTGCAGGTATTAAGGTCTCATATTGGCTTAGTATCGTGGCTAACAGCACTAAGATGCTCTAAAAATACTCTTCTCACCCGCTTACCTGCACAAAACTAGGCCGATCGAGTTATCCCATCAGGAACTCACTACTCAGCTCACACCCATCGAGAGGTGTGCCTCGTATTATTTTTTCTAATAATGCACTTGCCTCATTCCCTGGTCAGGAGTGAAAAGGGGAGAAAAAAGGGATAGAAGAGAAAAAAAAGGGATAGAAAAGGAGAGAAAGGAAAAGAAAAGAGAGAAAAGAGATCCGGTTCTGCTGGGAAACTAGATTACATATTTTGGGCCTGAGTCAGTGCCATATTGAGGTAAGAGCTTGGAAAAAAAGACATTGCGGCCTGGGGGTTATGACAGCATGAGCCTTTAGTAAAATCCATGGAGTTTGACAGCAGTATTATTATGATCGTCAGTATCATGAACCCAGACGCTCATTGATCCATGACTGCCAAGGCTCAACCCTCCAGGAATAGATTAATAATGTGTTTCCTTAGCATTTGTGAAGAATATAATGCTCCTGACTTCTGGACATAAGACTAATAACTTTCTCCTTTCCATCATGGAGCATTCATCACTGTGTACAGATCTGTACTATTTCCCCCCCCCCCCCAAAATGCTTCAATGTTGACTTGAATTTGAAGATTCTTCCCCAAGTTATATTTCAAGCATTCATTAGAGAGTCACTTCTTGTTCGATGAAATGACATTCATGACAAGATATCATGGCTTATGATAATTATATTATTGTTATTGTTTCCTCTGAACATTGGAAGATGTTCCTTGTTTACTTTGTTTTTGATCTTTACATAGGCATTGTCCTTTCTGTTCCCCATTGCCCAAGAGATAGTGACATATTTCATTCCAGAATGATTGCCATCCTCTGTTTCACCTAGCTATTTTACCATATTGCATACTCCTCATGATCATTGTCATGAAATGCACCTTCCCTCGGTAATCAACCTCACCTGTTCTTTTCCCTGTTATTAAGGCTCTCATATCTGTTATCCCATAGCAATGAAAATGTGGGCTCATTCTGAGGTTACGTTTCATCGCGAGCCCTTCTCAGCAAAAATTAGACTGAGGTACTTACTTGTCAAAATGATTTTTTTTTTTCTGGATTCTCATTGAAGCTATAATGACAGCAAAGTACCGAGAATGATATCAAAAGATTTTAACCACAGGTATATCTTTGGAGGCCACAACCAGGATTCTGCAAGACTTTGATCAATGTTGCTACAAACGAATCAACAGAATTACATTTATCCTTCTGGCCATCCCTATTACCTTTCTTAGCCCACTGGATACAATTTCATTTTGGTATAACACACATTTTCCATAGACTCTAGCATGACTCACAGTCTTCGTACTCATCGGGTTAGACAAAATTTCTACCATGCTTTTTGATTGAAGGATACATTGATTCCAGGAATTTTTGGCCCTTTTAAGCTGATATACATGTAAAATGAATACTGAAGTATAAGCTATGCTGTATGTACAGATTTGTGAATTAATAAGCTACTGTACAGATTTATTCCCTAGAATTTTGCTCATGATGCTTTAGTTTGTATCCCTGAAGAAACAGTTCAACACTTTGGTAATTTTCAAAACTAAAGAAGGATGAAAGAGAAAAGTGGTTCCTACTTTGCATTCTAGTTGTGCAGCGCCCTGTTCTTGGGGTAATATTAACAGTGCTCTCTTTACCAGGACACACATTGTAGGCTTAAATGGTAAATGCTCATATTGTAAAGTCACAGGTCAAGCCAAGAAGCTATCATAACAATTCATTTCTTGTCATAGGGTGTGCTTGCCTGAAGCACCGTTCACCTATTCAAGCCTCATTGAATAGGGTTTTGTCCATGGAAGCATCTCTAATGTGGAGCATATAGCTGGCATGTATGCAATATGGCAGGGCTAGTCCAGTATAATAAAGATATCTCCGATGATTCTTATGGATGAGTTGACTAAAATAGCAGGTGGCTGGATTTAATTTTTAGAACATATAGAATGCCCCTTGCCTGAATTCAAACAACGCTCTGCCAGTTTTGGGTAGAATCGGTCCTATCGGGGGAAACATCTGGCATTTTGATGCATCTGCTCTTGATTAATGTCGTAAAATAACATTTTGATACCCAGATGTTCAAAGTTGGTGATGATAGTGCTACGCCCACTTGAGTTTCCAAATTTTTCTCATGAATCAAACAGTCTTACAAATTATTACCGGTACCTCAAGAAATAGAAATACAAATGTGATATCTTAACCAGTTGAGCACGATTGGATTTTAGTATAACACACATTTTCTATAGATCCTAGCTCAAGGGACTAAGGGACTAGACATTCCTGTAGTAGCCATGAAGTCATGCACTCAACTGTCCAGGAATACACCATGTTGCTAATGAAGAGATCTGGTTACTTGTAGACCCTGTGTGTGTATTTGGGTGTGTGTCCCCCATCATTGCCTGTCAGTGGTTGTTTTCATGACTTGACCTCAAATGACCTCCATACCATTGTTAGCATACTTGGCTAGGCTCTTGTGGTATTGGTCTTGGTCCCTAGCTGTTTTGCCCCCCCCCCCCTCCACCACTCTCTTTCTCTCATTCACTCTCTCACACTCATTCTTGAAGAAAATAGTGATTAGAAACAGATTTACATGTAGGCCCAATTTATTGCAGAAACTTCAAAGCATACTTATGAAGAACAAACTGATAGTTTTGCATTAAAATGGATGTTATAACTTGTGTGCAGTTCTGCTGCTACAGCATGCCTGCACTTTTAAAGTTTGTAGCATTTTATGCAGGGATCAGTGGATTGAAATTAGTACCTGTTACAAAGCGTTCAAAGGCACAATTATATCATTTATTGCAAAGCTTAGGTCCCTCGGACTCTTATTTTCAACCAGGGATACACTCTCCGTTATCTTTTTAAAATTTTTTTATTTTAATATTAGCTTCTGCCATATTGTAGAGAACTGGTGTGACTTATTAGAATAGCTTGTTAATATTTGTCAGATGTATTTTGGTGACAACTGGGTGAGACACCAACCTTGGCACAAACAGCCCCTTTTCACCCCCATCCCAACTTTCCCAATTATTTTGCCCACATGACGGAACTATACAAGCAACCCTGTCATGCCATGTTCAAGCTAAATAAATATCCATGTTTTCCTGTTGAAATCTTCCTCTCTGCCCTTCTGGATATGTCATTTGTACGTGTATACTGGATTCCCAGTCGTTGCAGATTGGCAGGCTAAGTTTAGCCCAAGACATTTTGCATTTGGTTTGCAATCCGTCGACACATTATTGCACTTGGTTATTTCCTACATTTGCACATGTGCTTGGTTTGTCACGTATTGCTGCTGAGCATATGTGGAATGTATGGCAGGGCCGAGTTGGAGTAGAGCAATTGTGTTTTCTTATATGTCCATGGTTGGGATAGTGAGAGGGGCCAGTGTCATGTCTACATCTGCCCATGATTAAAAACAGAGTTTAACATACGTTGTGTCTCATGGAATGTATTATCATGTACTGTAATGTAAAACAGGATTTCAGGTAACCATGAGGGACTCTCCTTTTCAAATACAGCCATTCATTTCATTTCTGTATATCTGAAAATAATAGGCAGTCTAAAGTATTAAGTTTGGTAAAGCCGATAAATGATGTAGGAGGTGGAAGGGAGAGTATTAAATGTTTTTTTTTTTTTTTTTTTTTTTAATTCAGGGAATGGCTCACTACTACAGAAATTGACTTGGTTCACAGACCCCCTTCCCTACTCCACCCCCAAGAAAAAAGAAAATCAGTAATTTGCTAATAAGTAGTAAATACAAGGAAATACTGAGAATATTCTATTAAATAATTGTTTTGCTCCTTCCCTGTATTGTAGGTCATTACTTGTATATGTAATTGCAACTGTATCAAATCTCCAAGTGCAAACATTTCTTGATAATCCATGCCTGGTCCGTTTTCTGTTGTTGACCATTGGAGCCAAGCTGACCATGGCCAGTGTTGACCGTCCAGGGTATCCCTTGTAAACACTCACCAGTCATAAATGACCACTGGGGGAATGGTGGGTGTGCTCCTCTGCCCTTGGAATGTAAGAACAGAGACTATTGGGAATGTGGTGTGCATTTTCAGTGCTTCTCTTTATAACTGAATGTTATGAAAGTCATATTACAGCCAAGAGGATATTATTTCATAGTATTTAGCAGGGGCATCTATCTGTTTTAACCTTTTATTTCTTTATTTCTTTATTTTTTTTTTTTGGGGGGGGACACACACAAGAAAAAGGTCATGAGCTTTAAATTTTGAGGGACATAAGATATTTGGGGCCCCACCCTTAACATTTTTTTTTAGGGGATGTCCCCCTGATTAACACCCATGGTATTCAGTACAGAGCCTTTTTTGATCCCAACAGATGATTTAACCCATTGACAACTAATTCTCTAATTCCCTGAGAGATAATAAAGGAAACACCCAGCTTGTGCAGGCAAAGGGTTAATGTATGGATTTGTCTTGGGTCTAACCTAACGGAAAGATGCATTTGCTTGTCTGTTGGTGGCATAGGTTTTTTCCCCCAAAATCACATGTGAATTTTAAAAATTACAGGTTAAGACTACTGCTCTAGTTTGTTTGAAACTTGACAAGTCATGTTGAAAAATATAATGTGGACATTGAATGTGATGATTTTTTTAAGGGGCTAGGAATAACTAAAGGAATAAAGATATTGGTAAGGGTTTAGGAGTGCTAAAATATAAATGAATTAACAAGTAAAGTGAAACTGAAGAGGGGCTTCAAGTTCAAAACAGGAAGATAAATGCAAGAATATGTTGGACTCCCTTGGGAATGAAATCACAGCATCATGATACACCACAAGCCTAATTCATGGGGAATTTAAGCAGCCATTCTGCATAGGAATTCATCAAGTCCTTCCCTACAAAAAAAGATGTATCCATAACACTGCAGGGCAGTGTGGCCATCCATCAGGAAATATCTCTATGGATTTGATAGATGAGTCAGGATTTATGATGAAAGATGCTGATCATGTGCATCACTGGCGGGACCAGGGTGATGATGCCTCCTCCTCAAATTCATCTAATTTATATCCATCCCTCATCCCCTCAGACAGCTTGACTACCAGCAGTAATAGAATCCTCATCATCAATGTTTATCCAGAATTGAACCGAGGAATGGGGAGATGGACAAGTGAAAGTTGTACCAGATTGTTAATTATTGATCCCATGATAGATTATCTACTGGATCTAGTGCCATCCATCTGCAAACGACAGCTTTGCATGATTAGTCTTCCCTCATTATTAGCCTCTCCATTCGCTACCCTTTCTGTGTGTCTTTGTAACAAATGTTGCTTCTTGGTTTAAAATCTGTGTTTGAATGAGCAAGTATGTTTGCCTATGATTTATTCCTGATTTATTCAATGCCACAGTTGTGGCACTTGAGTGATTTCCTTTGAATTCATTAGTACGAAGCTGCTGTAGCAACGACATGCCTTTATACTGAGCTTCACATTTTCCATGATAGCCATTTGAAGTACCATGTTGTCATTATCACTTAACACTGAACTCAGAAAATTCTAGATTTATATGTTTGTGCATGGCAGAGACACTGACAGTTGGTATGTGCTTGTGGTTTTGTTTGAGCTATTTTTGTGGATAAACATGAAATATTTCACAATAGGCTGGCATATCTGAATTGCTCAGACATGATTCAAGAGTTTACTTCGCCTGATTGTGCCTCAGGAGAATTACGGCATGCATAGTCAAAAAGGCGAACATGCACATATATGGATAGGCACAGGAAGCTTTAACCCATTCGTGACAGAGGTCCACATTTTGTGGTTTGGCCTAATATCTTTTGATGCAAAGCCCTAAAAATCATACCAAATACATGAGCAGAAAGAGTAAAAAATTCTACACAAACCGTGCCCATTTTGGTTGCATCAATATTCTTTGTTTGATGCTGAAAATTTTTAAAAGGAAAATAAGCATTAAAATCCTTAAATTGGCAATGTGATAGAAGGTTTAAAATCACCGTTTTCCCCTGCAAATTGGCAACTTTTTGACTTCTCATCATAATTTCTGTCCATTTATATTCATTTCAGATACATGATGTTTTATAAGAAAAATGTAGCAATAAAATAAGAATGCTGGTGTTGCCAAATTGAAGAATAAAAGCTGATCAAATTTGGCTTTAAATAATTCCTGTCACGAATGGGTTAAAGGATCTTTTTCATGCACTACATTCTTTCAAAGTTATGTGAAAATGATATGCATTCAGAACTGAGTAAAAGTAGTGAACTGTCCGTTAAACAATTTTACAAAGTAAAATGAAAAAAAAAAAATCAATACACTTAATCTAAAAGCAATTCAGTGGTTACATATGGCAGGTTAACTCAAACTTGTACAAAAACTGTTTACATTTTCATGACACTGAGTTGGAGGCAAAGCCAATATTTTAAATTTCATTTAGTTTGTTCTAACCTTATTTTCCAGTCATTTGAAACTCTTTACCGTTATACCTGAAAAAAAAAAGGTATGGTAATCCTTTAAAGGCCTTTCGATGTGCAATCCACTTCAAGTGATTGTATTTTTTTTCCCTTTATTGATATATTTTAAGCACTTTTCACCGTATAACCCCATGAAGACCTTTTTTAGAATGTCGTCTCCATCGCGTGTCTGATAGCCGTTTCACGTTTGCACACAATGTCACTGACGGAGTTTGGTTCTAACTCAGCGGGGTACACGGGGCATCTCGCTCCCCTGTGAAACTTTGCCACAAACCTTCCAGCAGGTCATCACCAGAGGTCACATTCATGTCTTCACCGACCATTTCCAAGGAACATGCAGGGGCTTTGTCAAAAGTGAAACTGGAATAAAGTTTGGAATGTTTGAAGTTAACTTTGGGGTCTAGCACTCACCCTATAGTGTGCCTTGTCTGGCTTAGTCTGGCAATATTCAGAAAAAAAAAAAAGTGTATGCTTGAAATGATGTCTGCAGCAGACATTTGAAATCCAGCATCTTTACTCTATGGATAGGCACATTTCAAGCAAAATTTATATTTCAAGATATGTGGATCTTAATGAATAAGTTTAGCAGTATTTTATAAAGATTTTAATTTAGAGTTTGGGGTAAGTTAGGGCTGCTTTATGCTAATAGGGATCAGTACGGACTGCTGGAGGTATTACCAGGCAGTTATACTCCAATTGAATACCCTGAGGAGTAGAGCCTTGAAAAAGTTGTGCTCTTTGTTTAGCTTTATAGAAACAGTTAACAGTTTTAAGTTATCCATAATCCGAATCAACATTTGAGAAATGGAAATAGTAATACCATGCACTTGTTAGAAGAAGAGAACCTCAAGGACTATACAAGTTCTGTCGACAGTTGCTCCCATCAATTTTGTACACTACCGAGTACTGAACTTTAAACTGAGACAAAATGCTTTGCCAAACTTGAATCTTAACCTTAACCCTAACCTAAGCCTGACCTAAAATTCTACGGCACTACTTTTATCTTGATGAAATTGTGCAATTGTCGCTGGAGCATTATGCCGGATCATCAATATGTATGTAGACCTGCCTACTTTAAAGGCTGGTATCTCACAGGATACTGAGCTAACACGTAGGTTGCAACGTACACGTGGGTGTCATAATGTGCATTAATTAGTTATTGCATAATATCACATACTTTTGCTCATTGAAATAATTATCCTATTTCCCTTTTCAACAACTGGGCTTTCTACTTGTCTATAGACAGATGTAGAAAGTACCAGAAACTCCCGATGTGCATTTGTGCAGTTTCTGGCCACAAGATTACTACAAGGGACGATGACTCATTAATTCTTTAGCCATGACTGAGACAGGTTACTTTCTTTACACTGAATCTATTCAACCATTCTCACTATTGACATGCTAACTTAGCCTTGTTTCAGGCTTTCTTAATAACTTGTATACCAAAGATAGTGAATTGATATTTGAGCTTATTATCAGCTGCTACTCATGTCTCAGTATATTTACAAATCTTACATATTTTGACTAGATATCTTGATTGCAAGATCTGTTTGACAGTTTACATCAACATTTTAAAAGTTAGAATTGTATGTGGATTATTGAGACGAGGCTATAGAGAGGACCTTTAGAAATTTACCTCTATTGTTTGCAGGTTAAGCATACAACTATTGTATTTTGCCAGTCACAATTATTCTGATCAATATGAGACTCCTATAGTTCTTCCATCCATATAAGGTTATTATTATTGTGTGGTTGATGGAACATTTTGCCTCTGTACAACTACAAATGCTTGTTTGTATGTTGCTCTTTTCATGTGGTGTGATTCTTTTTTTGTGTGTCTGTCTGTTCTTACTTGTGTCTATTCTTATGTTGCTGAATAAAGTCTTTGCTACTCATACATTAAAGTAAATGCACTTTGTGAAACCTGTAGATTATGCGGTTGTTTGTATAGGTTATTTGGTCTAGCCTTCTCGACAATTGGAATGCCAGCATACTTTTTGCTCATTGTGATGGAATGATTCTCCTATTTTCTTGCTCTATAAACATTATATTATTGACATTATGGTTTGGGGGTATTTTGCATGTTTGAGAGATACCATACATTTTTGGGGGGTTAGAAAATGCGGACATGTCTGACAGAGATGAGGTCATGCAACCTGTCTGTGTGTGTAGGATTTCAGACGAATTAGACACACAGGGAATGCTATGGCATGTATCAGTAGCTTGAAAAAAGGGGTGTGGCATTTTTCAGCTGTTTTGTTGACACTTGTCCTATGAAGGCATCTTGACGGGCTATCAATGAGTAACATTGCAATGATATTACACACTCACATGGCGGTAAACCACAATATCATGATTGTATTGTAATAGAATATGGGCAGAAAGAAAAGTCAACAAATGCAGGACTAAACGGAAGTTGTATACATGTACGTCACCTCAGAACAGACACTTCTTCGAAGCAAAAATGAAAGAAAAAATAAAATGTATTAGATTGAAATATTTCCTTGTACATGTAGATCAAATTCAAATACAAATTCAGATTTTTTCATTTCCACCCGAGAGAAAAACAATGGCATTACATAATAATAATTAGTTCTGTCCTTTTTTGCACCTAGGAGTAAGACTATTTGCAGAATTGACTCATTGAGATTGGAAAAGAAAATAGAAACTTAAGTTCCGAAAGCTTTCAAGTACTCACATCCTTATATACAGTAGCAGTCCTTATGTACAGTAGCAATTCATATAGATTTTACTTCACATATGTATAACAGAAGAAAGGGACACCAGTTGAGTAGTAGCAGGGAAATGGTTTTCATATATCAGGAAAAAAAAAACAAACCCACACACCAAACTTGGGGATAGGAGTAGGAATAATGATGGGTAGAAGTAGGGAAATGTTTTTCATATCCGTTGGATTTAGCAAAAAAATGAAAACGTGAACATTCCAATTTCACACATGTTTGATTTAAAGAGTGAAACAGTTGAGCCAAATGACTGTCTGGCGGAAAGAAGAGTCCAGAACGCTTCATCCTTTTAGAACTTAAATCAGAACATGGCTGCATCCTGGCTTCCTCCCCTGAATATGTGAAAGGTTGGTATATGAACATCATGATGCTAAAATAGAAAGACGTATCTGAAAATGATAAAAGAGAAGCTTAAAGGCATTGGCTAACTTTGTGAGTAGCTGATTTAAAAAATTCTCAAACTAAGATGAAACATGTGTATGAGTACTTGTATTTGTACTCAAAAACCCTGAAACCAACCATAATTTGGAATGAAAAAGTGTAAGTTAGACGTAAACGGCAATTTTATTATCCTTCGTCTCATGAGACAATCACTAAGAGGACCACTTTGCTTGAATTTGAAAATGCCGTTATGTACCTCCCGCCTCGTGATACGCCAACACACACAGTACGGTAAGGAGAGTCATACGCGCATGCGCACTCCTTATGTCTATTCTGTGCAACCGACCCTTGTATATTTTTCAAATGTTGGTTCACATTTTTGATATTTAAAAATACTTCCTGTGGATATTATACTTGGAAACTTTGAGACTGGTATTTTTACACTATAACCCTTATGTTTATCCCATTTTCAAGTAACAAAACAAGATTTTTAAAAATTATAACAATGTTAATTGTCTTTAAGTTCCAGAAAAGGTGAAAAATAATTTGTGGGCTGTCTAATGATTTTATGTCAGTTTGGAAGAATATCATTTGAAACTTGCTCCTCAATGCCAACATATTTGAAATTAGAAACAGTGTGAGTGTTTGGCTCAAACATTAGAGTATAATCTCATGAGCCCACTTCTATGTGGTGCGTGTGGTTATCACCATGAGTTGATTTCACATCATTTGGATGATTTCAAAATTTTTACACTAATTATAACTTTACCTTTTCCAGTTACTCTTTAACAATTTGTTTCACAATATAATCGCATGACTAGAACTTGATCTTTGAACCAGCATTGGACTCCATAAAAACTTAAGATCATTTACAAGGAAACACCTTGGCTGTTAACTAGATGATAGTGATGATGTTCCTGTTCATGATATTTCCTGATCAGATTGAGATTTTAACATATACTCAAGGATTTTCACACATATTTGTAAGAAGTAATAAGTTCTAGGTTTCCTAGCTGAAAGATTTCCCATTTTACATGGATAAAGTGAGGGGTAGGTACTCTTCCTCATCATCTTAATAAGTCTTAGGGTATTCTCCTCCTCTCTTTCTGAATAGGAATTTCAGTTTGAAAAGTTGGAAAAGTTTTTTTTTATTTTTAAAATTTTTTTTATTGGGTACTCAGAACTACAAAAGACAACTAGCTCTTGCACATGCAATTTTTTTTCAACTTGTGCAATGGACCCTGTGGCAGATTAGCTCTGTGCAAAACAAGTTATCCAATAGAGCCTACTATTAGTGATTCTATCTGCCTCATAAATAGAAAACTGGTCCAGCTTTAGCATTTTATCTATTAAACATTGCATAACTGCTCTGTCACCGGTGGGATACTTAATTGCACTTTATAGCAGTCAGTACAAGAATGTATGAGTGGTTGATGTGGTTGATGAAGTGTTGAATAAAGGCTAGATGAGTTGTTAGTGTCAACTAGTTTGCTAAATAGGTCATTGAGAGATTATAATATATTTTTTGGCAGTCATCCAGAACCACTGAAGCATTCGACCAGTGATTTTTGCTCTTTACTGAAAGTCATAAAAGAGATAGCTTTGTTGTTTCATGAATGAATGCATTTATGCTTAATCAAAAGTATTTACAATTAGAGCCAACTTGTTCCTCTTCTGATTCCAACTGTCATGATTTGTAATATTTATTGTTTATAAGATTTTAAAGTGCTCACTGCCATGAAGCTTTTAACGAATGATTTGCAGTCAGGCTGATGTATAACTTGTTTGAAAGAAGATCCCCGGGGAAGATCCCCCCCCCCCCTTGAATTGTGTTATCTGGCATAACTATTTGGGGAGCGTATTGTATTCAGAGTTTAATTTCTGATTGTTTTCAGTTTGAAATATGCTATGCCAACAGTTTCTGGAAGGACAAAATCAGACCTGTCTCAGGGTTTCCTAAGGTCTATGAGAGTTTTGCTGAAAATCAATCTCTAGAACCTTTCATGAACATGTGTACACATGAATGACAGTGTACCCAAGACCCTTTGGTTAAGGTGGGGCTTCTACATAAATTGGGGTGTCCCAAAATGGTTATTTTGGTTTAACGAGTGGTAGTAGTCTGTAATTGCCTCAGATTACATAGGTCTATATTTTGTCGTGCAGTTTATAGTATAAAGCTGAGTTGTAGGTCTGCATACAAATATGAAGTGGCCTATGTCATCACCATATCCTGACCACTCACACATACATTAGCCAGGAAGGCAATAGGGGAGGATGAGTAGTACTGAGAATTATTGTTCTCTGAACAAAGGTTTGTAGTGCATTCCACACATACCAATAGGTATTCTTCTATTTGCCATTGGTTCTAGTCTGCTAGACCCATTTTCTATTGTGTGAATGCATCCCATGCGCCATCCACTACTACATGCCTTACAACCTGTGTAAAAACTGTTGTGTCTTGGGAAAAAAGGGGAGGGGCACTTGTGAAGTAATTCTAAGGAGAGGGGCAAAGTTGTTTTGTATTTGATTTGGGTAATACTTGTGTTTTTAGGGTGGTCAAAGTATAAAAGTCTGTTTTATCCAACCAATGCCAAGAAATGCACTAAAAAGGCAGACAGACTTATGCTTAAAGTTTTTTTTTTAATTATGTGTTTTATTGAATCACAGACATAATCAAAAAATTTACAAGTTATTAGAAAAGATTAGATAACAATAAAAGAAAACAACAAAAAGATAAGATAATTTGAAGTATTCTTGCTCCAAAGGATTCATATTTGTACCTTTTCTTTATGATCCTTTATATTGCCATTCTCATCAGCTTCTGACAAGATGCTACATAAAGTCTCACATGTATTTCTGAATATCATGCACCAAATCATCATCATAGTAAGGGTAATAATTTTTACAGGTCAAAGATCTATAAATGGTTTGTACATGTATACTTTATGCTTTTTCAAATAAAATGTCATTCACCAATTTCAAATATTCATTCCTGCCAATGGCATCTTTCATAATCATACATCAAAAATAGAAATAGAATATTTTTGTTGTTGTTGTTGAATAGGTATAGAGGTTAGTTTCTAGTAAATCCAAATAAAACTTGATCAACTCTGGAATCACATAGGTAAATACAGGGATCTCCTTATGTACTTTTCTTACTATCAAGTTACCTGCTTAAATAAACAACTGATCTTTTCCACTGCATTCCATACCATTAAACTTTGTTTGCTTGTTACACAAATTATGTAATGTTAACAAGGAATATCATGAGGGTCTGAGGGATGGTATGCCAGGTTTCAGTGTAAATTAAACACAGGTACTGATTAAACAGTTACCATGAGCAAGTCTGGGTATGTATATAGCATCTTATCAGTGTGGAAGAAAACTACAGTAGATAATCCTTTCCTGGCTTTGAAGCTCATACCAGAATGCTGCTGGAGTCTTGTTGAGTGTTTACGATCCAGACTGGTGTGTTATGAAGGCATAGGGTGTCAGGTGGGATGCAGTTGTGTTCCCCCCCCCCCCCCCCCATGATCAGTGGAAAAAAGAAAGAACAACAATGACAACAGCAACAACAACAGGAATCACAATAACGATGGCAGTGACAACAGTAAAACAGTACCCCTTCCTGATTAAGCCTTCAGAGGGCAACCATGATTCCATGGAAGTATATATGTAATTCCATGATTATTATAATTTCTTATTTTTTTTGGAGGGCTTTTCTTCTTGCTCCTACATGTACTCTCATACCCCCTTCCCACAAAGGAAAAGTTTAAAAGTTAGATTTGCCTTATGTTATATTCATTGTCTCAAAGCAATACTAAAAAATGAGGTTCTTTCTGCGAGAAGAAAGACTTTCAAAATTATGACTGTGATTGAGTTGACGAATAAAGGTTTTATCACCAAAATATTCTTTCAATGATTTGTCCAACAGAGCTGCTTACAATGTTGTGTGACATTACACATGTGTAGGCCACACTTCCGGTTTTAGTTTGTAGGCACTTTCATAGCCTGATAATATCATGCTGTGGTTCTCTGAACTCTCTAAATGGTTCTGATTAATAAGCACTAGTCCATGAACTTGAACTAACTGCATAGTTTTGTTTGTTAGGGGTTCATATTACCAATTCCATAGAAAACCAATCTTGCGTGATTGCTTGACTTGTCCACCAACGGGAATTGCTACTTTGTCTGTTTAGAACCAGAGTGATGATCTGGAATGGTATCAGTTGACACCCTTTGAATCTCTCTTGGTATTGCATTTATACTGCATGATGAAAGTAGTCCCTTACACTTATCATGGGTGGTACATATGAAGGTAGGGGGGGGGGGGACGGAATAATGGTATATTTGATTTCGTAGTTAGGAAAATTTCATATTCTAAATATGCATTCTATGAGATGACTTATGAAGCAGTACGAGATGCCACTGCTGCCCTCAAAGATATGGCATACTGTATATGTGGAAATTTGAAATGTGATTAACATTTCATGCGCAGCAGAGTTAAACACAATCGTGCAATTCTAATTTTCGCGAACAGTTGGGAAAACTCTATTCCCGTACAATAAAAGATATATTTCGCAGTTTTATTTTCGCGCAAGTGTCATGCCGCACAAAATGCATGAAAATTTCCACATCACGAAACATTCCATGTTTACAGTAAGCTTGATCTTCTGAATTTTCTCTTTCTCAGTTTTCTTTATGTTTATTATGAAAATAGTGGTATTTTTGTTAGTTATTATTTGTTTTTAAATTTGAGTAGATGCATGGTTATGAGTAAAAGGTCGGGTCCCCTTTGCAGAGCTTTAAATCAAATACCAAATTGCACTGCAATGTGCAGAGATAATTTGAGGTATGTTTGATTGTCGAAGGAAGCATGATTAAAAATGCGTGGGATCACTTGCGTGTCCAGGTTAGTGTGCGGAAACATTCAACTCCAGGGAGGAAATCCTCAGGTTTAGGCTGGATTACACATTTGTAAACAATTTACCTCATGGTGGGTGGAAGCGCAGCCATAATATCCTTCCCTTTCTCATGTTACCACTCCTTGTAATAGTGATTACAAGACGAGAAGTATATGAAGGAGAATATATTAGGCTGTGCAATTATATTCTGTACAAAAAATATGCCTCTGCATGAGAAGAGTCGCCATTTACAATTACCTTTGTGTGAGAGTTTATAGTTTTTTGGCTTCGATACATCATGCCGATCTGTACGGGCTACAGAGTTGTAAGTTTTGATTTTTAAGCCAGCCCCTTTTCCAATGACCCTGTTCTTCCTGATATGAGAATTTATGGTAAATTAGTGCATATAATTACCTAGTAACAATGAAATATGGGTGTATAATTGCTACCTGCATATGTTAAAGGTGGTCTCTCATTTTGGTAAATCTCGAAAAAGTATCTTTCATTATTTCAATTCATCACCTGATGATATGAAAGATTGTATCGTGAAGCTATATGATGTGTAGGATAAAAAACTCATTTATGTGGGCGTATTTTACAATCAAAATGTCAAAAATGAAGTTTTCGGCCCTCGAAAACAGTGTCAACACAGCATCACACAGTGCCTGCGCACGCATGAAAGCAACAGGAGTTCTATTGTGCCATAAACACGACAAAGCGCCGTGAATCTTATGCGGGGAGCCGTTGGCATGCAGGGGTCATAGTGTAAGGCCGAGTTTAACCGTTCTATTGCGTTGTTTCTGACATTTACACTAAAATTCACCGAAAATCATGAAAGGAATATCACATGATCTCACACACGCACATATGTTTTTTATGCAAGGGGACAATGTGAGACTATACTAGATCAGTTTCAAGCCAATTCTCTTGTTGCTGCCAAAACTAGATAACACCTTTAAGACAAACTACAAATATGCTATTTCTTTCAACTGTATTCTTGTGAAAAAAAAGTTTTTATCTTATAGTTTATTATGTCATGATATACTTGAATTGAATTGAATTGAATTGAATTTATTCAAACCAGTCAAAAAAAGTACAAAGTACAAAAAAGTACAAAAGTACAAACAAAATAAAATGGTTACATTACAAAGAACTGATGAAAATGACAGGTTTGGGACCCCAAAGAAGCACAGCTTGTAATCAGGGGCCCCTGCATATGATATTTTACTTAAACATAGAACAACTATGAGAAAAAAAAAAATGATAAAAATTACAAGGTATTTAAAGATCACAACAGGAACATAACCCACACGCAAACATTCGCACACTCACACAGACAAACACAGACATTCACACTCCAAACATGTCACCCCCAGGTGCAACTAACAACTAGTCTTAAATTTATCAAGTAGACATTTATGACATAATTTCTTAAACCGAGACAGGGTACTGCTATTTCTTATATCACTTCTAATGAAATTCTAAATCAAATTCAACCAGTTATTTATTTTTCATTTATCTCAGTCTTTTGTAGGAACATTATTGGTCTTTGTTCATTAAACGATGCATTGATTTCACAAGAGTTTTCTGTATTTTTTTCCCTATCCTCCATATTGTAACTTATATTTGTATTTTTTGTTTCTCTTTGTTGCTCTGCAGATCGTGAAGACCAGTCTATCCTCTGCACGTAAGTATGATAGAAAGAAACATTAAAGGAGAATGCGACCCAGGCATCAGTATGCTCTTAGTGAATGAAGATGACCAAGAAGGGTAAACAGTGAAAGTTTCAGTAAATCCCTATTATGGGGATCCTTGAGTTGGCAACTTTGCCAGCATCTGTGATGTCATCGTGGACAACTCTCGATTCATTTTGTACATAATTTTTCAAAAAAAATTGATTTATATGAAATTTCAAGTCAGGAATCAACATAATTCTTCCCAAAATGCTTGCAGAAATTATATAACCATGTCATACTCAAGCAATAACTCAAAATAATTTTTATTTTTCTTGAAAATAAAGGAAATGTTAAATTCTGTGTACGAAATGAATGGAGAGTCGTCCACGATGACATCACAGATCCTGGCAAAGTTGCAAATTCAAGGATCCCTATAATAGGATTTACTTAAACTTTCAAAGCTATAACTCTTGAACAGATTGTCTGATTTTCTTCAAACTTTCACTGTTTATTCTTCTTGTTCTTCTTCATTCACTGGAAGTACATGGATGTCAAGGTTGCATTCTCCTTTAATACTTGCAAAAAAACAATCAACAACATCATCATCATTCCTTCCAGTAGATACTTAAAAGAAAGCAGAAAAAAAGAAAGAAAGTACAAACACAATAATCAATAATCTAATGCCATTATCAATATCCAAAACAAATTGTCTCAAACTGAAGTTAACACCACTAATCTGCCCCCAAAACGGTCATTACCAGCATCATTGTTAACATTTTCAGATTTAATATCGGTACCAACACCAGCAGTAGCACCAGCCTCAGCGCCTGTGCCAAGACCAACATGAAAACCATGGTGAATCATCAGCACAATCACATAATTGTAACATCAAACACTAACTCCAGCATCATACACCATACATACATCAACACCGAACACAGACAATATACACCAATACCAATCCCTGTGCCTTAACATAAAACACCAGTGCCGACACCTGTGCCGACACCCGTGCTGACCTTGGATCATATCGTGTACAGTTGAAAGCACTGTATCATGGAATATGATCTTGGAGCTGATAGGAATCTTAAAGGTGCCTGGTTAATATCTTGCAGGTGTCTGCGAGAACCCAATCTGACATGTCGCCAGAAGGTGGTAAATCTCTGCATGAGGCATGCCTAGTTTCTTCACCCTCCCAGTTGTATGGACAGTAGTCTCCAGTAGTCAAACCTAACGTAGAAAGCAGTAGATAAATACCGGCAAACTCCACAAGATATTTATAGCATTTTTGTATTGTTTAAGAGAAATATTTTTTCTGTGTTTTATAAATCTTTCATATTGTTATAATTTATGAATTAAGGCCTGCATCCAGTAACATCTTCTGGATAGTTGGATTTGGATTCTTGTTCCTGATAGTGTGTGGTGTATTGATTATCTACATGTATATTAGTAGGACAAAGTCAAATTAAAGTATCCTTGGAAAATTGGAAGAAAAAATTCATCTATATTTAAAAGATTCTACTCTTCTTTCTTTCTTTATAAAGTACAACACAAATTGGTGGAAACTGTAATGAGTTTTGAAGTAGAGCTGAAATATTTTAATTTTGTATTAAAATTTGGATCCATGTCCGATAAGCATGGCCGAAGAAGTGGTGATAATAGTGTTTTTGCCCTTCAGATCATAAAACATTTGTATTCTAAATGATATTTGGATACAGTCTCTGTAATCTTACCATACAATCGTGATTTAGGTTGAATTCCAGTGCTATTTTTAGGAAGAGTGCTGTGCCACAAGCATTGTTTTGCAGGAGCAAAAATATGACCCAATATTTAGTTGAGTAGTTGGAGTCAGAACCCTGGAAGGTGTTTCTGTTTTCGTCTTGTATTACCTGTTGGATCTTAGAAATATCAATCTTCAGTGACCTCACCAATCAAATGCCTTAAACTGGAACTTTGATAAGAAACAAGAAAGCTTCTTTGCCAGTAAAGTAGATGTTTCTTGCCTGTACTTTTGCCCAGTGGAATACGTCATTTTGGGAAGAATGTGAAAACATGTTTGTCACATTTGACTGTGAACTCCCTTGACTCCATAGAGTTCAAACAGTTTCACTAGGTTAGAAAAAAAGAGAAAAATCTGATTTACTCTGTCAGAAAAATACTATTAGTACATCCAGATTATATCAGTTTGTTTTTTAGAAAGAGAATGAAACAGTCTAAAGATGAAAGTTACATGTTATCATACATACTGATAATGAATAAAAGTAGAAATTTCCATATGACATCAGATCAAATTATCAAAGAATAACACATCTGAGCAATTTGATAATATATTTAACAACTGTATTACAAAAATGAAAACAGAATGGCATTATTACAGTTGTCTCACATAAAGCATTATTTTGTTGGTGCTTTCATATTGAGATTCTTGGCATTTCTCTCTTTAGAATCTCTCAATGCGTTAAATTTCTTATTTACGTCTGAGAATTCTTATTTACATCATAAAGAATAGACATCATCATTGCCCTGATATCACATGGTTTTATTCCCAGAATCAAGTTTGACTGTAAATGCGCTATTGGAAATATTTGGTACATAATTTTTTTTTAAACAGTGGATTTGAACCCTTTTAAAACTACTGCCGACTATTGTCACAATCGTACAGTTAGATTAAACAGTTGTAATGATTATTTTCTCCCTAACAACTGTACCGTGAAATATGAAAATAGCTAGGATGCTTGAGCAATATCTATAGAATAATTATGAGCATCAGTGACTGTGGAAAGCATATCAGAATTTAAAGAAAACATTGAAAAAACCCCATTGTCGTTATTTTCCCCTAAAATCTAATTCAGCAGGAAAAGTGCTAAAAGCCATTGAGAAACTTTTAAAAACATGAGCTGCATGGCCCCTACATGCTGTCAGTGTGTGTAATATTGTGTAAATATTAAGCTCTGGAAAATGCACATCAAAAGCATCATCATGTGCTCCACACAAAGTAAAAATATACAAGCGGCTGGAAATGCCAGACCTTTTTTTTTTTTACCTCTTATACTGCAGGGTTAGACAAAAGTATACCCAGGTTGGTTTTGCAGATGGCAGAATTCAGTGATAGATATCTTGATAATAACATCTTATATTCCAAAGCTGTTATATTCCTGGCTGTGAATTTACCCTTCTGAACATCTTTATACAACACAGACATCAAAATTCAACAATTTATATCAAATAAAGTCTCTGCAAATCCCTTTAATGTTTTGAGCTTGTTCTTTCTACTCAGTGGAGAATCTGGAGCTGGAAAGACAGAGAACACCAAGAAAGTCATCCAATACTTAGCACATGTAGCTGCTAGCAAGGGTGGCAAGGGCTCAGCTACTATCCACAGTATACAAGTAAGTATTCAACTAGGCTTTTAACTATTTAACCAGCTAACACAGTTAACATCTGCACTAGTCATTTAGTGGGCAGAGATTCTGAGATTGATCAAATTTTAGAAAGAGTCATTACATTTTTGAATAAGAGGGGCAATTTTACTTATGGATCCAGTTCAAGGGGACTGTTGTGATAATTAACTATTTACTGAAAAAGCAACCTCCCCCACCCCACCCCCCCAAAAAAAAGGAAGAAAGAGAAGAAACAATAAGTGTAACTGTAAAAGCTTTTATTTTCTGATTGTGAACAAGAAACCATTTTTAATATCGTATTAAATCACCATACTACCAGGGAAAGATCCATAATCTCTGCCCTCTAAATGCAAAGATCATCTTCTCATATAACTATTCACATTTAAAGGCAATTTCAAAAGTAAAGATATGAAGCTTTCATCTTATTAAAGTGGAATGTTCAGAAGTGGCTAGATCATGGTTTGAGTATGAATGAAGAAACAAATTTGGGCTCTGAATCTTCAGCGGAAGATGACACATTTTGGCAAAGCAGTGCTTACAATGTATGTGCTAAAACCACTAATCATGCTATGAAAAAGGTTTTACATCAGTGTCCAACTTCTGAGCAGTGCCATTAATTTATTTAACTGGTGTACATTGTGGTAGCTTCTTAGTATGATTTTGATCAATGGTTTAACTCCTTTTAAAAAATAGATATTTTGATTAAGCTTCATTAACAATGTAAATAGTTGATCGTCTATAATTTTACTCTAGTGCTTCTTTTAATCTTGATTTTATTGTAATTAAAATTGAAACAGCCTTGTGAAATTAAAGCCAGTAACTTTTAAATCTAGGCCTTTAAATTTAATTGATAAATATCAAGATAATCACTATTTCTGTATTAATGCTTTTTACTCAAATAACAAAATGAGATATTATAAACTGGTAATTAAATATGTAACTGGTTCTAACTCTGGCACAAGCATGATCAGTTTATATTTGATGCAATGATTTAATTTAAAATTCATTTTTCTCTGGGAAAAGGGTGTCGGTATGCAGCATACATTTATGTATATAAAAATTCATAGAATTTATGGGATATTTATACAGGCTAACCTCGTTAATAACAAACTTCTGGACCAAGGAAATTACCTCTATATATCGAAACCTTATTATGTCTGCAGGCCCTGTAACATAAAAAATACAATCAATCTTACGATTGATATCATTCCTAAGTCTATGGCAAACCATGTACTAAAGAGTTACAATTGATCGTAAGATTGATTGTATCTCTTTATGTTACACCTGCCAGAGGTAATAAAAAAAAAAAAAAGATAGAAAGAAGTGGGACCGGGCAAAATTACCTTGTTACAATGAGAGTTTGTTGTAACGGTGTTTTATAATGAGGTTCCACTGCACCCAAACAGTGTTGGAATGATAAATCAATGGTTTAATAGAAGAGACAGATAGTATTCCCTAAAAAATACGTCATGTTGGTTTGGTCACCTAAGAACCCCTTGAAATTCCTGATACAGCGAGTATCGGAATGTAGTATTATCCTGTTGACGACTGAATTCTTACATGGTCTGTTTGGGACCAGAAAGGCGTTAACCCATATCATTTTATACAGACTTAACGCCCTTCTGGCTCCAATCAGACAATATTCCCACTCGGTTCTGGTAGCCAATGGGTTAAATCACTTTCTATGTGTACTTGGCCGTCATGGGCAACGATGCCTAATTTGACTCAAATTTTGAAGCTCATCACATTCAACATCAAAGGCTTTACTTGGTCTAAATAGTTCCTTGATTTTTTCCCAACACTGTTTGGGGGTTTCCTTTTTCTGGGTTTTGTGGAAAATCATATGGTTTTGGGTTAATCATGAAGCTTACAAAAATATATACTTAAACTTTCTTAAAATTGTTGTTGAGAAATATTTTTTTTTATATATGTTTGTATGGATGCATGCAATGCATGTCCCAGGAATGCCATTTTCTCTAGCTTTAAGAGAGAAGTTTGGACTGTTATGATTTTCAGAATTAATTGATTGGAGCAATTTAATTCAGATTCTTTTCATTAAATTAATCTAATAAGGATCCACCTATCCATCAGTGGGGGGGGGGGGGGGATGATGGAACATGGCAGCATGATTTATTACTGAAAATAGAAATTGAAGTAAGGTGTTTTTTTTTTTTTTTTTTTTTTTTGGGGGGGGGGGGTTAAGTGTTATTTGCTTGTCTGTTTGCCATTTCTTGATCTATGCCATACTTTGAGAGCCTTTTTTTGAGGGGGGGGGGACACCAACTCATAACCCTTTAACACTGATGCCTTGTAATTTCAGGATATCATGAAGAAAATAAACAAAATATGAATTTGAAGATAAAAAGGATTTGAGGAACCTGTATAAAAAAAAGAAGAAAATCATAAAAAATTCATGAGATCGTTTAGTTCCTGTACATTTTGATGACAAACTAAAGGTGTATTATAAACTATATCATATTTATTATGGAATATGGTGCATGTTATTGTGTTGATCAGTTTTCAATATTATTTTAGTTTTTTTTACTACATTTTTTTCCTCTGATTTTTTATTCATAGTTAATTTTCATACCTGCTTTACTGTTTGCTTGGATTCACCAATTTTTTAGTTCCTATACTTTTTTTCCCCCCTTGTTTATTAAGTCCTAATGAGGCAAGATAGTATGATCTTTGAGTGTTGTGGTTATTTTCAAAATACATCTATACTTGGCATGAGTGCATGAAGTATGAAATTTGATTGTGCCTGTTTTGAAATTGCGTTGATTCTTCTTGACTCTGTCTGTGAGAAGTATGTGGAAGTAGGACAGGATTATTATTTTTTTCTTTGGTAGTTTACTTGTAGTTCTATTACATGCTATTAGAATTTAAGAGTTCTACTTAAGTCTTAAAAGTTATGTACAGTTTTGGTAGGCCCTAAATTTATTTGGAAGTTTTCTCTAAGCTTGTAAGTAGCAAGATAGAAGTAAAACTAAGATGCTGTGCAGTTGTTCCGTCAAGGTGAATATTGAACAAATGAAGGCAGAAAAATATTTTTTATATTTTTTTTATTTGGGTCAGCAACATAAAGTCACTCCGCCTGCTCATATGTAAAACCAATGAGAGCTCTGTTTAGGTGACAGGTTTAACAAAGTTCTGCAGTCGTTGTGCAGGGAATGGCCGGTCTGCAGGTGTGCAGCGGTTTTTCACATATTTACACTAAAATTTGGCCAAAATTATGAATGGAATATCAAATGATCTCACGCCTCTATCTTTTTATGCAAGGCAGACACTGTGAGACTTATATTTAATCAGTTTCATGCAAATTTTATTTTTGCTGCCAAAACTGTACATGGGCTTCAAGAGTTCTCCTTCACCCCGGATATCATACTAACTATTTTTCTACGGATCTAGAGTGAGATTTTAAAGTCAGGGTTTTCTGGGTTTTGTTGAACCGTTGGATTTGGTTTTCTTTTGGTATAAAAACACTTTCCATGGACTTCAGCCTGTGTTATTTGATAGTAGGGTCAATGAGATCGGAAAGTCTGATCAGGACTGAAATGTTGCATTCTGTTGTTTTTGTGGCAGGATTGACATACTCCCCTCATGGCCTCTACTATCTATTTGTTTCTAAAGATCTTGAATCACATATGAGGGTATATCAAATTTCGTAGTTGTTCAAAGTCATGAAAAATGCTGTAGACCAGTATTAAAGTTTAAGGCTTACGTAATTATTTTAACAAGGAAGCTACCTGCTTCTGTATGCAAATTTTGAAAAGTCTGTTTGGGAGATAACTGATTGTGATTATTCTGAAAGTAATTGGCAAAATCAAAATATAGGAGTTTTACCCGAGATATAAGATATGTAAACAGAGAATCTGATTTGCAGTGCTACATTGTATTTCATTAATTTGATACCATGTGCTTTCAAGATTGAACATGATTGTGAAGGGTGATGCAGTCATGACATTCCATAGAAAAAGGTGTAATAAATACATCAGCAAGTTCAGCATATCAACACTTCTGTTAGATATTTAACATCGAAATTTTTATATCGAACTTTAGCACAGGAATGCCGTAAATTTGTCAAAGATATGTAGTAGACCTGTCAACTTCATTCTAGGCCTCGCAATTTCTGGATTTATTTCAAATGACTCGATCAGGTTTTAAGTTGTTGACAACAAAATGTATAATTCACTTTTCAAACTGGAGGGCTGACATGCCAAGATGTAGAATTGCTTTAGAAATGGATATGTATGTAGGTATGCTGAAAATTGGGCAGAATTACGTGCTTGTTTTGAAGCCATATGGGCTGTTCCAGAAAATGACGGAAGGGGGGGGGGGGGGCTGGGATGCAAAACTGATGTCTTGAACATGGTTTAACTTTTAAGTTGCTGCAGAACAAATTTTGATGATGATTTGATGACTGATAGGGTGTTTAGTGCCAATTGCCTCATGGAAAGAAATAACAAGGCACAGGAAAAAAAAGACAAACAAACTTTATACTTCAAGATATATGTCAAGAGAAAACAAAAGAATTTTACCAGGATAACAGGATTATTTTTCTGGAAGAAACAAAACCTCTGCTCTCTTCGGGGGGGGGGGGGGGGGGGGGGGTATTATTACAGTAATGTAGTGAAAACCTTCATATCATATAGAATTAGCATTGGAAATCTTAACAAGTTTTTAGAATTTACTTTTCCCCTTAAAAACTTGAGTTCAGGTGGTGGTTGGCATGCCCCCAATTTAACGGAAGAGGCGTGCCAAATTACCAATGTCGGCAAGTTCATAAACTCGATGACGTTTCTTATTTGTGTGCTAGTCCACCCCCATGTCGCTAATGTAGTTGTGTAATTAGACTCAAGGTCCATTGCAGGTAATTATTCACTCATTTGAGGTGCCTCCTACATGAAGACACATATGTGGCTGCAGTCTGGCTCCAATTTAGAAAAAAATGACAAACTCATAACAAAGCTGGAATCTAGTAACTAGCTATATGAAGAATTATTGTGAACATTAACAGGCCATTTCACAGGCCAGATTTTTAATGATTTAAATAAGATATGTTGCTGAAGCTCACATAAAGAAAAGAATATAAGTATTTTACAGAAAGAATGTTAAATTGTCCTTCCAAATTCCTTCGTGATTTCTGCAAAGTTTCACTGTAAGGACACTTCCAAATTGTACTCACACTGACTCCAATCATCAAAGTTGTCCAATTACTGTTTACAGGTATGTTTTCTTTGTGACACTTCGAAAGAATCCTTGAGATGATTTACCATCGGAATGCTCTTAAAGAATGTTAGCCCTCAGATGCAATTATTACATCCAGGCAGAGTTGTATAGGTAAAATCTTAAGGGAGCAGGGACAAAACAACCAAGGATTTTCAGTATATGGGACCACATTACACTCCCATGCCATTTGAGCCTGGCTTGTTATCCAAGAGTTTGTAATCAGACCAGTAATAACAAGGTTCATGAAGTCCCTTGAATGTTACCCCAGGGCCAAGCCTAACCATCCTTATTTTATTTCATTCTGTAACAAGCTCCTGCAGGAAAATATTATGATGGAATATTTTTTTTAAAGTTGAGGGAAATGAGGGGAAAGAATTTGTATTGCTGACTGGTAGATGATTTGTAGATGTGAGAATTTGATACTCTCTTGCCATGGAAAAATACAAACTTATGATTGATTATGTTAGTTCTATTGAGTGTTAGAAGTATTAAATTTCAGAGTTAGAGATATGAGATTAAAGATCTGAGAAGAAGAATTATATTGTAAATGGGGGATAGGGTGCAGATATCAATCAGTATTTTATTGAAAATATTTCTGAATGTGGAATTTTCAGATTTTTACTTGTTCAGTGTGAAGCCATGCATTTAAGTTTGATTTCCCAACTAGAATGCTCAGTCGTTGCTTCGTGTGCAGTGTTCTTTTATTGTGAGAATAATACGATTGATTGTTTGTTGTTGTTGAATGAAACCGGTATGATTGATTGTGCCCTGTGATTTCTACTTCATTCTTCCTTCTGCTTTTCATTTTTTTGGTTGTTCTTTTTAGGAATGTTTGAGCATAAGCATGTTTTGAGAGACTTATAGTTCACTGTCAGGTTTTGGAGTTTCTTTTTCTTAACTTTATCTACCCTTTCAAAGGATTTCAGTTCACTCTTTTTGAAGGTGAAACATTTTTCCCAGCTTGGGATGATTTTTTTTTAAACCCAGTTTTGTTATCTTTTGATGAAAAGTTTCCCTTTTTAGAAGATGATCTCATGAATGTATTTACCTTTTCTCTCTCTCTCTCCTTTTCTCTTCACTTTCTTATGGAGTTTAGCAGGTAAGATAAATGAAAGCAAGGATGAAAATCTCTCACTTTCTGATTTATTATGATTTTTGTCATTTTCATTCGCAGTTTATATGAATAACCCCGCTTCCACTGATATAGAGGGTTATAGCTTATTTCATATTGGTTTAGCAACAAGATACACTCACTTCATTTTCTATACTCACATTATTTTAGATATGATTTTTATATTACTTTGGTGAAGGCTATGGGATTAATGGGGACAGAAATTTTTCTTACCATGTATCATCAGGGATGTTACTAAATAATCAGTTTTTTTTATAAATATAATGTTATTTTGTTCTTCTTCTTATCCATTCTTTTCAGTTAATTGGTTACATTTTAGGGGCATTTGCCATGGTTCTTCTAAAGGAATAATTTTCATTGATCAATAATGGAAATCAAGACCCTCTTCAGAAACATTTCTCTTGTTATTACCATTTTCCCTTTATAACATTAACTCATTCGAGATAGAGGGTCCATATTGTGTGGTTGGTCTGATAACTTTTGATACAGAACTCTTAAAAACATACCAAAAATGTGTTTACAGTTCGTTATTCTGAAGGTTCGTTTATTCCGAAGGTTCTTTAGTCTGAAAATGAAATAAGGTTCGTTATTCCGAAGGTTCGTTAGTTCGAAAATGAAAAAAGGTTTGATATTCCAAAGGTTTGGTAATCCGAAAACGAAATAAGGTTCGTTATTTTGAAGGTTCCTTAGTCTGAAAATGAAATAAGGTTTGTTAGTTCATTAGTTACTTTCGGACTGACGAACCTTATTTCATTTTCGGACTATCGAACCTTCAGAATCTCACTTTATTTTTTGGAATAAGAAACCTTCGGAATAACGAACCTTCGGAATAACGAACATCACTCAAAGATGTATGCAAAAAGAGCAAAAGAAAAATATAATTAAAAGAAAAATATGATTAAAAGAAAAATATAATTAAAAGAAAAATATAATTAAAAGAAAAATATAATTAAAAGAAAAATACTGGTGTTGATTTGAATTTGAAGAAAAAAAATGCTGATCAAATAATGCTACAAGTAATTCTTGTAATGAATGGGTCAATGAATATTTGGTCCGGTACTCAAAGCTAAGGGGCTGAAAGACAGTAAAGAGTGTGATCAGTTTGTCAAGGACGGACATTTTAAAAGAATATCCCAAATTTGAAGGCCTGCAAAACTTAAGTGACAAGGTATCATGGATTAGTTTATGGTTTGTCATGAAGAGCATCACTAAGTGTTCTGAAAAGTACATGAATTTGGTTGTCATGGTTTCCTATTCAAATGCAAATCAAAGAAAGGTTCAGTGTCAAGGACGGACAAGATAGAAATTAGGTATGTGACCTTTAGTGCTCATTTGCTATTTCTATCAAAATAAATTGACCTTGTCAAATATTTTCAAGTGCAAATGTTAGTCACATAAATTGGCTTCCCTATCATCCATTTGGAATTTGAAATCGAACCCTTGATTTTGTAGGAGAGGTCAAGAATTGTGTCACGGACGGACAATTTTTGCTAAAAAATAGCAATTTTTAACAACGCCCCTGCTGAAAATGGTTTGGTCCAAAGAAGTTCCCATCTCAGAACTTTCTAAGGAACCATATACAAACAATTTGAGATACAAATATAGTTGGGTAAAGTCTCTTAACATAGCATACCATAAGTTGTCACGGACGGAGAAAATGTTCCCCTTAACTGATCACACTCCCAACTACTTTTTTCTTGGGGGGGGGGGGGGGGGGGGGGGGTGGGAGGGGATCTGGAAAATTAAGAACACTTGGCTTTGCCAAATAGACATCATTCTATTGAAGAACTGACATTGTCATTTTAGTTTATTAATGCATTGATAACACTCCACTTTTGGCTACTGAGCATCATCATCACAACATATACATGTATAAACTGATTATATTGATTCCATTTATATATCGCTACACCTACATGATATTTGACATATTAATCTGTCAATATATAATACTCATTTACATGAAATCATACCAATTACTGTGTTTATAAAGTACATTCTCCCATTTATTTTCCCTATGAAATCATCAATGTAATCTGATAGTGAACCACTGAATCATTATGACATTTTCTCAAACATTTCATACTTTGTCTTCATCGAGAGTTAGTGATGAGGATGGGGGGAATGGCACACACAGAGATTGACAATTTGTCATTTTGTTTGTGTGATGTAAGCTGGGCTGAATGTGGATTATGTGCTTTAATTGTGCTTGTGATGTATCATTTTGATGAGACAAGAGTGTATGAAGTATTAGGATGCTTGTGTGTTTTTTTTTTATGAGCGTATGTTTTTGTATGTTGGTGTGTATGTTTGTATTTCTGTCTGATAATGTTGAACATGGATTTATTTATGTATAAAGTATGTACGAGTGTGGAATGATTGTTTTTTAATGGGGCTTTCTCAATTTTCCTTTGCAAATGTAGTGTTGTTTGGTTTGTACTGGTACGAGGTGAAGATCTTCTAGATATATTTTAATTCTGAGACACTCTAGGAAGATTCAGGTGCAACATTGTCATTTTATACTTTTGTTTCTTGAAATGACATGAAAAAGCAAGATTTTGAAAGTCTGATTTTTGGCTTTGGAAAGGTGTGGGAAGGAGAGACAATAGAATATGTTTAATCTGTATGATAATCTAATTCAGTTCAAGAAGGTTCTTTTTCATAATATGTTATTTCATGATATTCATTATCTCACAAGAATATATCTGTTCAGATTTTCCACTTACTTGTCGGTTGTTGACCATTCAACGCATTGTATGTATTGTAGGTTTCGATTTTTCCCCTCTTCCTAACAATGCTCCCTCACTTTTTTCTGCTCATCCCACCATATTAACCTGTCCTATACTGTACCCCTACCACACCCCTAACTGTACCCCAACTGTACCCCTCCCTGTCTCATAAAGTAGACTGGTATGTACACCACATTTTCTGTTCGTGTTTCCATTTTTTCAGGACTTAGCTGGAGATAGGATTAAGAAAAAAAAAGTTACCTATCAATTACCAAATGCGGTATGTGGAACTCTTGTTTTTGCCGTTGTTGTCAAATTCAACTTTACAAACCTCCCCTTTGCTGTTTGAATTCATTGCATTGGTGTTCAGAATTACAGCACAGTTTGTGTTTTTATTCAACACTTATATCCAGAATTTAGGTACTGCACTAATACTTATACAGTGAATTGATGTGTTCCTGATTATAATTGTATGCATCCCTTATCCCTCCTTTTGTACATTGCAGCAATGTGTTTAAAGGTTTGCTTAAATTCCCATTCAGATTGCAACATTTATTGAAGCGTTTCTTTGCATTTTCCTCATGCTACACTGTATATGTTCATTTTAAAGTGCATTATGAGTGGGGAAAAAGGTTGCTCCAATTTTGCCTTCTGTGAGGAAAGTGTAATCAGAGCTTCATTTATGTATTTATTTATTTTCTTTATGTGTTTATGAATTCATTATTTTTTTAAAGATTATTTTTTGTATGTATTTATTCATTTACTTGTGTATGCAAGGGTAAGGACATAATTGCTCATACACTAATTTCAAGTCATACATGAGAAATTTTTGAAGTCCCCCTTTTTTTTTTTTTCGTCGAGGGGGGGGGGGAGGATGTCAGTGATAGCATATGGTTACCCCCATCCAATACAATCCATGCCAAAAGAAGAAGACATATTCATCCTTCATTATAAAGAGTCTTGGCAGACTCTACTGTTACTGTTAGTACCACAAGATATGTGCAAACAAAATAATTAGTGTATGGAGGTAGTGTTAACCCATTCGTGACAGAGGTCCACATTTTGTGGTTTGGCCAAATATCTTTTGATACAAAGCTCTAAAAATCATACCAAATACATGAGCAGAAAGAGCAAAAAATTCTACACAAACTGTGCCCATTTTGGTTGCGTCAATATTCGTTGTTTGATGCTGAAAATTTTTAAAAGGAAAATAAGCATTAAAATCCTTAAATTGGCAATGTGATAGAAAGTTTAAAATCACCGTTTTCCCCTGCAAATTGGCAACTTTTTGACTTATCGTAATTTCTGTCAATTTATATTCATTTCATATACATGACGTTTTATAAGAAAAATGTAGCAATAAAATAAAAATGTTGGTGTTGCCAATTTGAAGAATAAAAGCTGATCAAATTAGGCTTTAAATCATTCCTGTCACGAATGGGTTAAAAACTAGCCCCTCTTACCTTGTAATTTTTTTTAGTCCGGTGTGAAAAAAAACAAACACAAAAACGTGCGTGAGCGAAAGCTTATCCAGGGCAGTGCATAAATTTTTCCTGGTAGTAAGTTTAACAATCCTTGTCATGTCCATTCATTGTTAAGACTTAAGCTGTGATATGAGCCAAGCTTCAAGAAATTAGAATGATACATTGACAAGTGAGATAGATAGAATGCTTAGAACTAGAAGGAAGAGAATAAGAGAGCACACCATATGTGGGTGAAATAAGATCTCATCTGCTGGTAGTTTGGCAAGTAATGTCGGTATCAAATTTCACGGAACTAGAATTTCTATGAAGTAGCAACACCGACATGCAAATATTGCCATATACACATATGAATATCATTGGGTAGATTGACATGTTATAATATTAAGGAAGTATTATTTATATGGAAGTTAATACCCTTTATTAAAATGACCATAAGAGTGGCAAAAATATATTCTAAAAACGTGATAAAATCAGTTCATCTTTTGATGCATTGTTCTTTTGGTCTGCGCAGGAAGAAAAGGATGTGCCTAAATAAATTAATCGTAACACATCATACACAACAAAGACTGAAAAGAAGCTTTTTTTTTTATTAAGGTGAAAGTGGGATGGGTCTGGTTTTCAAGATTTTGAGTTTAACATTTAGATCTTTGAAATCTAGTACCAAATTTCTGGTTCATACGTGAGTATGAAACTTTTTGTGGCATCACCCGGTGTTGTCACAGTTTTAAAGAGATATATGTGATGTCTTTCTGTTCAGTTGTGAAAGTTAGGCTTCAAAAATATTTTGTTTAATTGTATCATGTAGAACAGTTCAGTTTTGCTGTATAGTATGAATTTGTACATGTACCTCCATTATATTTTACATAATGTGAAGTATCGTCAGAACTGAATTTTTATGTGAATGCAACATGTGAATGTGATCTGCGTGTATTTAAAAATCGTGATTGATATAAGCCTTGTACAGTTATGTAATCTCCATTTATAGTTAAGTAATTTCGTATTTGTCAGTTACATTTTACGGTTGTATTTGAAATGTTTATATTTATAATGCATGTGCATGATGTTATCTTCTGTCGGTATCGTGTCTTTAGTTTCGAGTTCGCACTTTCTTTTCTGCACCTTGGGTTGCATTTTCCTCTCCCTCTTCATCCCTTCCTCGGTCCTTCCTTGGTCTTTCCCTTCTGCATCTTGTCGCTTCAATCTTGCCCTTTTACCCCTCTCTATTATGAGCAATGTTCATGGTTGCTGGTGTTTATTATCTTGTTTTTTTTTTGTATCTTTTCCCTCCATCCCTACCCTTTCTCGTTGATTATAATCTGCCCCATCCCACACACACACTCCATCCACTAAACTCACCCCAACTATTACCCCTGCCCTGCCACGCCCTGCCTCCTTACCCCCCTTTGCTCCACATATTATATGCGGTCTATCTGAATAGAGTATGCATAGCCTTTCGAGGAACATTGTAGTAAGTATCCACTTCTTATTCATTTTTTCACACGTTCACTCATTCACTCACTCTCACATCACAGTCACACTTGGTATATTTTTGGATCGCATCACTTGTCTCCTAGGGTCCTTTGATCTGGTCTGTCATAATTTGAGAAGCAGATCTTAAAATCCATTCAATTGAATGGATAGGGTTAAACTAATTTCATTAGTTCTAGAATTAAATAATTTAACATCATAACTATTAACAGCAATTAACAAGTTCAGCTAATTCCTTAATGAATCGCAATACAATTCTCGAGTTTCAGATTCAGCATGGAAGCTACATCAATGGTATAATTTTGCAGACGGAAATGAGACCAACAAAATATATACATACGTGTATACTTACGATATATGAAAAGAACTTATTGTAGCTCAAAATATTCATGTATTGTATTAGATATGAAGATGCATTAGCATGGTGAGTATTCATAAATTTCATTAGCAAGTTTGTGACATTTTATTGAAAAAAACCCCCAAAATCTAAAGCTACTGCATTTATGGTGTTGAAAGATTCCCATTTGAAAGATTCCCCTAAATTTCCGAACCCCTCAAAACATTCTTCAAAAATTTGCAATTTTGTGTGATAAAAACTCCCAGTCTCCTAAACCCATTTCGTGGTCAAAAGTTTCCAAATAGAAATGGAAAAAAAAAAAATTGGACCAAAGCTGACCGTTTCCTATACCCCCTGTTTGCCTGAGATTTGTGCATCTTTTTTTGTGCCCCTTATCCTTGGAAGAATGCTGTATGTCTTCTTACATGTATAAATGTTTGGTGGTTTAAAAAGAGGTTCTATTTTTTGTCTAATGGTTTTGCACTGTTTGCTGTGTTTGTCAAACATTTTGCAATGAGGGTTGGATTTATGTCAACAAAATAATCCCAGAGTAGGTAGAGTAATCCGATATTGTATGATGTGAATGATCATCTAAAACTATCTATTCGCTTAATAGAGAAAATGGAGCAGCAAAAGACAAATTTTTTGTTGTTGTAAACAAGGCTTTCATGCCCCTGTCAAAAGAGTATAGATATTTGAAGTACAGGATAAGATGGAATTCAAAGATTTACACAGATTCGGAAATGTTTTGAATAAGATTTAAGATTAAAAATATAAACAGACAAGAGACAGGAGACAGACATAGCGATTGAACAGAAAAGAAGGTTAATGAATTTAGGTGGTAGATAATGAAATTATATTTAACAAATAATGAAAAAGGTCATGTGAGATAAATGTAGGTAATTCAATTTTGAGTAAAGCATATTGAAACCAGATGTCTCCTTTATGTTTCGTTGTAGCAAATCGCAGTCTACTGCCGTACATGTGTAGTCTTGAAATACATGTAAAATATAAAATATTTCCACCAAATAGTCCACCAGTGATTCAGTGCTTGAAAAGGAATAGAAAAGAATGTAGGGTGATTGATAACAGCACATGTTCATTTCTTTTATGAAAGATTTTGATGGATATTTCCTACCCACCTCATGTGATACATGTCCTATATGTAGATAATGATGTTTAACTTTGGGGGATGTTTCTGTTTGTGTTTGTAGGGTGAACTAGAAGCCCAGCTTCTTCAAGCCAACCCTATCCTGGAATCCTTTGGAAATGCCAAGACTGTCAAGAATGACAACTCCTCACGATTCGTAAGTAATCTAGGCAAGAAATACATGTTCAGAGATGGTCAGGATTTGTAGTCTGTTGACGATCTTGTTGATTGACCTGGGCCCTGTCTTACAAAGAGTTGCGATCGATTCGGATCAATCGCAACTTTGAGATTGATCTCAACTATTCACTTAACAGATAGGAGTTGAGATCAATCTCAAGTTGAGATCGATTTGAATCAATCGCAACTCTTTGTAAGACGGGGGCCCCGATTTTCATTCCTGCCTGTGTCACCCGGTTTACAAGACGTGTATCACAAACCAACCAGATGTCAAGATAAGTTTTTTGAATTGGGAACCAGGTTGTTGTTGTTGTTTGAAAAGTTATGCAGATATTTATGCAGGGTTATAGTAGGATACTCCAAATCATTCACAAGCACTTTTATTTGTCTTGGGGTACATGTAGCTGTATGACAGAAGGGAGATTGGCAGGTATTTTTCTCCATTGCAAACAAGATTTAAAGGAGAATGCAACCCAGACATCAGTGTGCTTCTAGTGAATGAAGAAAAACAAGAAGAATAAACAGTGAAAGTTTGAGGAAAATCGGACAGTCTGTTCAAGAGTTATGAACTTTGAAAGTTTAGATTAATCCTTGTTATAGGGATCCTTAAATTGGCGACTTTGCCAGCATCTGTGATGTCATCGTGGACAACTCTCCATTCATTTTGTACATAGAATTCAATATTTTCTTTATTTTCAAGAGAAATAAGAATTCTTTTTGCTTTATTGTTTGAGTATGACATGGCTATATCAATTCTGCAAGCATATTGGGAAGAATTATGTTGATTCCTGACTTGAAATTGCATATAAATCATTTTTTTGGAAAAATTATGTACATAATGAATTGAGAGTTGTCCACGATGACATCACAGATGCTGGCAAAGTTGCCAACTCAAGGATCCTCATGATAGGGATTTACTGAAACTTTCAAAATTCATAACTCTTGAACAGATTGTCCAATTTTGCTCACACTTTCACTGTTTACTCTTCTTGGTCATCTTTATTCACTAAGAGCACACTGATGGTTGGGTTGCATTCTCCTTTAATACAGTTTTCTTGTATCGTTGGTATTGAATCCAGTCAAATTTAGCAATGGCTCTGCTTTTTTTTTTTTTAAAGAATATTTTGAAAGGACAGTAAATGCAAGTGTAAAAGGAGATCCATTCATGTATATTAATCATGGCAGTAATAACGGTTGTGTCTGATATTGGATTTAGATGTGATAAATGTGTATAAATAGTAATATGAGAACTAAGAACATAAGGTATTTGATTGAGAACCCCCATTAACTCTTTGCTGCTGATGTGTTTCTCTTTCCAGGGCAAATTCATCCGCATCAATTTTGACACATCTGGCTACATTGCTGGAGCAAGCATCGAGAGCTGTATCCTTTTCCCAAAATAGTATGTCTAGCACAGGTAATGAGGAGAAACTTAGGGCAGCTTTCCGTAACGTTGTGTACGATGCGCATTTACCCTGAATGATCATGAGTCCACAATACAATATAGGTGGAAGGTTGTTATATGAAGTGATGTTGTAACAAAGTTTTATTGGTTTTGGCAACCTTTCTGCTGAATGATCCCTTATTATGGTGACAAGCTCACTCAGCATGCCTCCATTATGTGAAATCAAACACAGGACTCCACTCTATTTTATTACTAATTTTCTTGAAGAGTTTTGCAGATTGAACTGTTTTTAGTCTGTAATGTATGTACATGTAAAATTCTGAATTAGGGGATCTGGGCTTCTCAGTATTTTTTCAGAGTGTGGGCACTCATGTGTCCTTGCTATAGATCTATTAGTTCTGAGCCCTACTCAAATCGGTTTTATGCATAACTTAAAGAGATTCCATATCCCTCTTGAAACAGAACAAGGGCTAAGTAAGGACCTGTATGAAAAAGACCTGTTTACTTAAAAACACTACAGACAGGCAGGCGTGCTGCATGAGGCCACATTGTATGGGTGTAGAGACCACTGGCTTGCAGTATGGCCACACCCACCTGTCTCAGTGAATACTTCCCCTAGCTTGTCAGCAAGACTCTCAAGTACCCCTGGATGATTAGGTCATGTTGTGAACTGACCTGCTGCAGTAGCAGGTCCATATTAGGCTTCTGTATCACATAGTTTGTCTATCAGATGCAGACAAGTTCTCTTTTTTTGGCTTTTCCTATCCTTTTGCACTGTATTCTCTTTCTCTTCCTCCTCCACCTTTCATTGGCCCTCCTCTTTCTCCTCGTATTCTTTTTTTTCTTCTTCCTTCTCATCTTCCTTGTTTCCCTCCTTGTTCCCCCTTCCTCTTTCTCCTCCTTCCCTCCTTCCCACCTTCTCCCTTCCCTCCTTCTCCTCCTCCCATCCTCCTCTTCCTCCTCCCCCTCCTCCCCCTCCTCCTTCCCTCCTCCTCTTCCTCTTTTTCCTCTTCTTCTTCCTCCTCCTCTATCTCTTTCTCCTCATTTTCATTCTCTCTTCTTTCATTCCATCTCCACCTTCTTTTTCCTCTATTTTTTTTTTCATCAAGACTACTGTCTTTGTTGAGGTTAGTTGGTTGCTTGATGAATGGATGGTTTGCTAATATCTTTTGAATGATGCATTTTGATCTTGCTTTTAGCACTTTATCAACATATGTACATAACAGAATGGAACAAGATGGTTATGTTAGCAGATAGGGTGTAAATCTGAAGACTAAATTTATATTTAATGTGTCCCTTGTTGAAGGTCATGATTGTGATGATGGGTGGTATTTCAAATCAAAGAGTTGTCTATTTGAAGACAGGGTGAAGAGTGGTCAGTAAAAACAGGAAAAGTCCTTGGGAATCGGGTTAAGTGTGTCAAAATTTGAACTTCTCTTTCAGTAGCGCTGCAATCAAAATTGTGTAAATACATGTACCGGTATTTTATTTGTTGGCCACTCTTATACTGATATGCACACATGCCCTTTTCAAGATAAAACATTGTCCATGGGAGGATGAGAGTAGCCTCGTAGCAATGCTATACATTTGCAGTGTATATATACAGGTACGTGCATGTTTTTAGTGAAAACAATCTTGTTATCCATGGAGGGGCATGTTGTCTAGTTGATCATAGACATCTTTTAGTTGTAAAGCAGTAGAACACCACCTTTACTCTTATACACACACACATACTACCCCCCCCCCCAAAAAAAAGACAAAACCAAACCAAAACAAACAGAAAAACAAAATAAAACAAAAAACCCAACAACAACAAAAACACAAAAATAACAAGTTACACCATCTTTAAATAGTCAGGGCATTACCAGTGACTCATTCTTTTGCAAAGCATTAAAAAACCTCAAATAGCAGGTGATGTCATTAGATTTTGGAGTGCTGGTGCATGTTTCTCAAAACTCTCATAAATCTAAGTTCGTGGACATCCCACTGAAATGCATGTTAATTCTACAAAGAAAGCACAGTAATTTGTAGGTTGTCCAAGAACTTAAATGTAGCACAGTTTTAAGGAACAGGCCCTTGCTTGTTTGTTGATAGAGTCAAATTCTGTATGCAGTGTATGTTTTCGCATATTTTTATGATGTCCATGTGTAGTGCAGATAAAAGTATCTTTTATTCAGGATTAGAGTGTAGATGATTGAAGGTTGGCCTGAAACCCAAGAATTTTGTGTCACTTTCATCATGTCATATTTTATGGAGCTCCGTTAATTTGTACCTAAACAAGAAAGCAAAAGCAAAAGAAAAGAAACAACAACCATAGCAGCAAGAATCTTCAGCAGTGAAGAGGGCAGATTATTCTGAAGAAGAAGAAACAACAACAACCACAGCAGCAACAAAAGGGAAATAGGCTGCCTGCCTCCCTCCTGCATTTTGAGCATTTGTGTAGTAAATTTAAAAAAAAAAAGAAGATAATCAGCAACAAATAATCAAGAAATAAACAACAACCAGCATCAAAAACTGGGGGAAAAATTCTTTTATTGCTAGGATACTGTGATAGTGGGTGTAAACTTCATCTATGGATATGAAAGTTTTCAACACAAACCAGAGGTGACATGACAAATGATTATTTCTCTTCTAACTGGCTTGTTTTTGCAGTTAGTGTTCAAGAAAAATAACCAAACTACTCCTTCAGAAACAAACATTCATTCGCATGACAAATGATGATTGCTATCAAATACATTGACATGTATCACCAGTGCTTGTATTTAGTTATCTAGGTAAGCAAGCAAACAATTCCATTCTTTCTCTGTGTTACATGTATACATTAGGAGTCTCTTAAGGAGGATATTAGCAAGTATGCACCTGCTCCTTCTGTGATACAGGTGGAGGGGAGTTGGGAGGAGGAAGGGGGGGGGGGATTGGGGTGGGGGGCTGCGATATGCTAGGAGAAGGGTGTATGGGAAGGGAAAATTCTGGAGTAGGAGGGGAAGGTGTCGGGAGAAGGGTGGTGTTAGGATTTGGTGACGGGGGTAGGGGGAGCTAGGGGTATGCTAGGAGAGATGTGATGGAAGGGAAATGCTGAAGTAGGAGGGGAAGATGTCAGTAGAAAGGAGGGGGGGGGGAGTGGATGTTAGGATTTGGTGACGGGGGTAGGGGGAGCTAGGGGTATGCTAGGAGAGATGTGATGGAAGGGAAATGCTGAAGTAGGAGGGGAAGATGTCAGTAGAAAGGAGGGGGGGGGGGGAGTGGATGTTAGGATTTGGTGAGGGTGGGGTAGGGGGAGCTAGGGGTATGCTAGGAGAGATGTGATGGAAGGGAAATGCTGAAGTAGGAGGGGAAGATGTCAGTAGAAAGGGGGGGGAGTGGATGTTAGGATTTGGTGAGGGTGGGGGTAGGGGGAGCTAGGGGTATGCTAGGAGAGATGTGATGGAAGGGAAATGCTGAAGTAGGAGGGGAAGATGTCAGTAGAAGAGGGGGGATTGGGTGGATTAGGATTTAGTGAGGTTGGGTTGGGCTGGGAGCTGGGGGGCTGGGGTATGTATGCTAAGAGAGATGTGCTGGAAGGGACGATGCTGAAGGCTGGATGGGGGGGGGCGAGATGTCAGAAGGATGATGAAGTAAAGGATACTATTAGTATTACTTCAGCTTAAAGCCATATTCACCATTTATGCATAAGCTTTGTTGTGACTCTGATTTTCTTGCTTTGCATCATGAACAAAAAGATACATATTGTTTCAACCGAGGATTAATTTGCAGAGTTCTGATCCCAAAAGATAATTTGAAAATAATGTTAATAAAAGCATCCCAAGAAATGAAAAAAAAAATCTAAAGAGAACAAAATATAATGAAAACAATATCAAACGAAAGATAATGATGGAGGGCTACATGTCTGCAGGCCTGTGATGGAATCCTCAATGTAGAAATTAATTCCACAATTGACCGGCAGCTGATGTGATGAACATGTACATTAGGTAGGAGGAAACAACCTATTAGTGTGATGTAAGCAGATTACGTAATTATCTGTCAAACGTGTCCATACATCTCCTCCACATGTTGGACCTGTCCCATAGATTCCTGTCTTCATGTACAGTTCATTTTTTTCTGTTTTCAGTTAATTTTAGTTTCTACTTTATAAAGTAATTTTATACTTCACTCTTTATGTCATTAGCTATTCATTATGCAGGGAGTAGCATGTATTGAACATGAGTTAGGCATGATTTCTTTTCTCTCTCTCTCTCTCTCTCTCTCTTTATTAAATCCAAGATTGAGGATTATACATAGACATGCAAGCTTGTAGGAAAGTGAATGACCAGGATGGGAAAGTAATTTGTCCTGTTCCTATTCAGTGAACATAGTCTTTATATATGTGATATCCACTATCATTTGGAACTGTGTACCTATCAAATTAGTGCGCTTTCTTTACTACACTGTAGGTTTTTGCAAATTTCCATCAAATGAAAATCACTTTGAAAAAAAGAGTGAAATAAAAGGAACAAGAAAGACAGGAAAAGAAAAGAATTCCTCAGTTTACTGTTTAACAAGGATTATGAGGCGCTACGCTTCTTTGCAGTATTAAAGTATCTCCTCGTTTGAGCCTCTGGATATTTCTGTTACTTTTATCCAGGATCTTACTAATTCTGTATGGAATGTTCTTCACTTCATTGAGAAGTTCCCCCGTTCCCTTGTGAGGTCAGAGAGACACCTGTTAAGAAAGTTTATGGCATAGATCTCAAATACAGCAGAAGCTTCAAAGAGGTTCACATAATGGCACTTGACATGACATTATGGTTAGAAACAGCTCAGAGAAATCTTATCCCAATTGGCTTAAGATGATAACTGTGGTATGAAATGAAAATGACTTTATTTTTTTGAAATGTTCATTGCAAAGCCAATTATTTTTTGTTTTCAAACCAAGCCCTCTAAGTAATCCACTCACGTTTTGGTGTTCTTACAAAAATCTGAAAGAAAAAGAAAGCATGCAAAGACAGAAAAATAGCTTTGTAATGTACCTTTCTTGCATTTTTTGTATTGAAATGAGGTCAAAGTTTTTTCTCACATTTGTCCCGCGTGGCATTCATGCTGTAGAATTCAATTTAACCCCAGATACATCAACATTGTTGTTGCAATAGGGGATTTGATTCTTCAAAGGGCAGCACTGGGACTTTGAACTCATGGGCAGAAACATCTTCATGTGAAAATGATTTTGTGTAGACAGCAGACAGTACACAGTATCCAATAAAAATAAATCGGAAATATGACACAGATGAGTCTGTAAAGATAGCAGACAGTACACAGCATCCAATAAAAATGTATCCAAAAATATGAGATAGATGAGTCTGTAAAGATGGCAGACAGTATGCAGCATCCAATGAAAATTTATCAATAATATGACACGGATAAAGATTTTGCTTATGTATGGACATGAAGATGTCTTATGAAATGGAAGGAGCATCATCTTCAGACATGTTTTCCTGGCCTCAATATGTAATATTCATATCATTTTAATAGTTGTCTTTTCACAGTGACGAGGAGGAAGTATGACATGAAAATAATCGCAAATGTGAAATATTTGAAGTTAAATTTTTGTTTGCACACTGTATTGAATCGTTATTATCCAAACAGGAAGGTTTTAGAAGGGGATGAAAGGTAATAGATTTGAAAAATAAATTTACACAACAACTTCCTATTTTGCTATGGTTGCATGTTGAAAGGAAATTAAAGTATGACAGAATGTATTGAGGCGGGGAGGAAATGTTGATAATCTACTGTATTTCTTCTATCATTATGAGCATCTAGTGGACAAGCGAACTAATGTATGTTCTTTGCTTGAAGATACCTGAAGATTTCTTGATAGCCTTTGAACAGTGATCCTAATATGACACATTTCTGATATCATGTTCCTAGTTGCGGTGGTGCTGTTGTTCCTGCATCTTTGAGGTGGAGCACTGTCCTCCTACCCAAAAGAGAGGAGGGTTAACATCATCCCTGTTACAAATACAATTGTGCAAAAACATATTAATAGATTAAATACCTTTCAATCTTTACACTATATGACATAGTGGATTCCGTTTTGATGTCCATGGCTCCCCTAAAGCATAGTTTTCATGGGCATGTGAATGTTTCGTGAAGGATGCAGATGTCGAAAAAATGGCAAAATCCAACATCTGCATTTCGCGGAGGTTCGGAAGCGGCATCATTTGTTCGCGGGATGCGGGAAAAGGTGGCAAAAAATTTTAAAATTTTTGATATTCTGCCGACTATAAACAAACAATTGGCAATGTTTCTGAACCCCCCCCCCCCCCCCGCCCCCTGCAAGTTTTGCTAACTTATGGAGCATAAAATGCGAATGTTGGACTTTGCCATTTTTGTTCGATATTCGCTTCCTTCGCAAAACATTCGCTTGCCCTTGAAAACTATGCTTTAGTGAGATAGCCATGGAACAATTCAGCAGTTTTCTAATGGATACGAACTGTAGTGTGAAGCAGGTGATGAACAAATTGATCACTGATTTAAGGCAGCAATAACTGCCAAAATGTAACCCCAAAAGATACTGCATGAAGGCAGTATTAACCTGAGGCTGCCTTACAAAGAGATATGATCGATTCAGATCAATCGCAACTTTGAGATTGATCTCAATTGTGTACTTAAGAGATAGGAATTGAGATCAATCTCAAAGTTGTGATTGATTTGAATCGATGGTAACTCTTTGTAAGACGGGGCCCAGATGTCTATTAAATCCTGAAATTTGTATAGGCTTAGTACAGGGAACACACAGCCCCTGAAGGCAGTGGGGTTGATAAAGTGAAGTCACCATTACTTGTGGAGTTACAAAAGTACATGTAGTAACTAAACACACTCACTCTAATGAGAAATTTTTGTAGAAATAAGCTAAAAATGAAAGATGAGAGTCTTAACCAATAATTTATAACATTATCTGTACACATTGACCTTTGACCTGCATTATCTCTCATTGATATTTTATCACAGACAATGTTTTTTTAGGGTTATACCATGTCTGTCATAGACATTTGTACACTTGATCTTTATCCCTCTCTTAAACTTTGTTCACATGAGCAGCATTTTTTTTTTTTTTTTTTGAAACAAAAAATCAGGGTCTTTTAAGGGTGCTGAGCTTCACATTTCTGTGTCATGGAAGACAAGGGTGTTAGTGAGTATGCTTGTGGAACCTTTGTTGCATCATTCATTAACACTTGCTATAGCCCATTGACTACTGAATTCTCAAACTCCCTTAGACTTAATACAGAAGCCACCTGGCCCCAGTAGGCAACAGGTTAAAACACTAAAAACTGCCAGTTTTTATGCCTCCGCCCACTGTAGGTGGTTGCCGGAGGCATTATTTTTTTCTTGTTCTTTCGTGACAGAGTTAATTGCTGCATATCTGAAGGAGACTTTGCTCTTTTTTTTTTCTTTCTTTCTTTTTTTTTTTTTGGGGGGGGGGGGTCTAGTTTGCTTCTCTCTTTCGCACCCTCTGTCTCCCATGGGAATACCCACATTAATATGAAGTGGCAACAGGGGCACTAAATCCTCCCCAAACCATATTGACTTTAGATGCCTTTTACTGCTACTCCATATGATGAGTGATGTGTCTTTTTTCTTACAAAGGCATAAGTTTAGCCCATATTTCTTGTTGGTAGATTGTCACCCAAGACAAACACACAAGGTCCAGAGATGAAGACATTGGCTTTGTTTGTTTTGGAAGCGTTTCTTTGAAAGGCAGCGGAAATGTGGAGTTGATGATGACTAGATGAATGAGTCAGCTACATGTACTTGAAGGAACCTTTGTTTGGATACCGTACAAAGAAGAACTGACGAGCGCTGTAAACCATGTGCTCTTCATGCACATATAGTATGAATGCATGTGGAGAGGACCTATGTGGATTTAGTTCAGTTGTGTTATATGAAATCAAAATAATTGATCTCCTGAACATTGATAACTTTCAGCCAAAAAGAAAAAATAAATGGGCAAAATTATTTCCATGGAGTCAGATGCATGTGTCGAAATTAACACATTTACATGTATGACTTGAATATTATTAGCAGTCAGATAGCTTAGAGTCCACATAATCATATTGATTTCAGTGTGTATAGTGCTTGGTATTCATTTTCATTTTCACAAACCTCAGACATCGATGGACACTAGTGCATTTTTGATGAGAATAATAAGGCTTAGAGATAATTCCTGGATATGATTATAACATTCATTGTAACCCTTTAGCAGTATGGTGATTTTTTTTTTTTAAGGATAACGTAATCAGTTTTCCCTTCCTCAAATTGGAACCGTAATTTTATTATACATCAATTTTAGTTTGGCCAAATAAAAACCAACATGGCGATTTGCACATGAAAAAAGAGTGATCCTACGTTCTACACTGCATTGCTTATTTAGGAGAGTTCAATGATTAGCTGCAATCAGATTGCATTTACTTGTAATTGGTACTAGATGCTACATTACAAGTATACTCAAACTCATCTGTGACTTTAGCTCTTTGAGGATGACTGAAATGCTATCTACATGTAGGGAGAGAAGAATGTGGCAATGTGCAGAATTGTAACTGTTTATACTGTTAAAATACTTTATAAGAAACAAGTAATGTTATGATTATTAAATGTGGAAAGAAAGAAGCTTTGCTTTCCTTAACCGCCTTGCCTCTCAGATCTACTGGAGAAGGCTCGTGTCATCCGTCAGGCTGGCACTGAGAGGACCTTCCACGTCTTCTATCAGCTTCTTCTGGGAGCTCCACCTGAAACTAAGAGTAAGTATGATGTGAACTGCCCCTCTCAATAATGTAAACAAACACCACGACAGAAATTTCAAAAATATTTCAAAGAATCTTGAAATGCAAATAGCAGTGTGATACTTTGTATGAAGCAGAATTTGATGTTACGTGTAAGCTAGAACGCAGTTTAACCATAATTTCTGTGATGATTATCGACTTCGGGAAACCTTAGAAGAACTGCCACCAGAAAAAATAGCATCTGACTGAGCTTTCTGTTCACAGTTGAAATATTTCATTATTACACATGTATGATCATGATAACTGATATATATCAAGCATTGTCATATTGTCAGTCTTTGTTTCTGAATTACTTTTCTTACTGCTTCCATTGTGCAGAGGAGCTCCTCTTGGAGAACATTGACAACTATGCGTATCTGAGCAATGGGAACGTGCCTGTGACTGGAGTGGATGATGCCAAGGAGTTCATTGACACCCTCGAGGCTATGCGCATCATGAATGTCAATCAAGAAGACATCACAGGTAAGTAATCTATTCTATACATATGATTGGTGTGGTCTAGTGGTTAAGTCACTATGAATCATAAGGTGTGGGGTTCAAGTCCCTACCACATTACTAATAGTCTGTTTGAGGTGAGTTAAATGGATACCAACAGGAACAAATGCCTTACATGGTACATTGTCATATCAGGGCTGTAGCTGGATGAAAATTCCATAGGGGAAAAATGGCTCATTTTTGAAAATCTACTGTAGGACATGCCTGAGCCTTAGAGAAACTATTTATTTCATTTTATTTATGTCCAAACAGTGTGACCATTGTATGGTTGCTCATGGTTCATTTTTAGGGTTTGAAAATTAAATGAGACCTTAGCCAATCAGCTACGGAATTCTCAAATTCTTATAGACTTTACTAAAGGGGGTATCCTGTATCTGTAGTCATTGTGTTAAAGTGATTACACAATGGTAATTTTTTTTTAATATATGATCGAGAATAGATTTCTAAGAAGAATAAAATTAAAAATATGATGATTTTCAATCGAAGTCAATACATTTTGGCTAATTTTCTCATAAAAAGTCAAGAGTTGACCAAAAAATTTGAGTATGAGGTATGACGTAGAAGTGGGTACCCAGCTTCGCGCATTGCAGTTGTGGTGCGCGCTAGACTGTACAATATGTATTATACCTTGCGCGCATTTTGCTAGAATTGCGCAACAAGGTACCCACTTTGACGTCAAAGTAGGTACCCAGTTGAAACTGGGTCACAGCTGAGGGGTCAAAAATATCCTGAAATCTCACCTCATTTGGGGGTTTTCTTGGCAACACGACTTTTTAAAAAACTTGAGGCAGATGATTTTCTGCTAATAAAATCATGCTCTTTTAAATGAACTAACATTGTTTCAGCATTGGGTACCCCCTTTAAATGACCCTGGAATTTTGAAATTCATTCAGGGAACCAAGAAACATTTTCATGGCATTCAGTTTTCATTCCAATCCCGGAGGGTGCTTCACAAAGACTACGATTGACTGAAATTGAACTTAAATGTGGCAGACCATTCATGCCACTGTTTTTTTTCACCGTTGGTCTCTCAAGGTATATGCAGATCATGGTTCACAAATATGCAGCTTTGACATGTTTTCTAGTTCATTGAAGAAATTGAAAAAAATTCACTTCTGTGGATTTGTGACCATGATTTGCACATCCCTTGAGAGACTGATGGTGGGAGCAACCAGTGGCATGAATGGCCTGCCATAGTTACGTACGATTTCAGTCCGTCTTAGTCCTTGTGAAACACCCCTGAAGCACGTTGACAGAGCTGCCTGCTATCACACTCACATAATTGAAAGCTACAGGGTAACTCTGTTGAATTAACAATATTTTCTTAGGTAGTAGAATTTATCTGCGTAAATCGACAACACATCAGTACAAAATACCTAACATTCAAAATAGATATGTGACATAAAATAATAGTTCACATTTGTGAACACTAGACACAATTACAATGATTACACATAGGGCCCAGGACAATAACTTTAAAATCAGGCAGGGCCAACAGGTATACAAATTGAATTGAATTAACAGCATATTGAAATAGATAACTTAAATGATAATAAATTAGAGTTGCTTGGGCATTGTGATAAAATAAATAATGTGGAGTGGAAAATTATGTTGAACATTGACTACCGAGGACTTGAGACTGTATTGGAATGGGAAGTAATCAGAGAGAGAGAGAGTGATACAGTAAAGAGGAGGGGTTGAATAGGGAGGATGGGAAGGATGACAGAATTGAGGAAAGATAATAAAAAGGCAGAAGCCATCAATACTTCTTCTCAAGGAGTTATTTGTTATATCAAGGTCACAGTGAATATTGTATGTAGTTGCACCTGAGCCTCGTAAAATACACACCTAAAAATCGACTGTTGTATTCGATAACCTTGCAACTGGAACTGCTAACATTATTGAGATCCATTTTTTACCTGATATATGAACATTATTGAGATCATTCATATATGTGTGTTATTTGCCCTATCCTGTATTCAGCTTCCTTCAAGGTTGTGTCTGCTGTGCTGCTCTTTGGAAACTTGGTCTTCAAACAGGAGAGGAACAGTGATCAAGCAACACTTCCTGACTCTACAAGTAAGTATATTGTAGGAAGCAATTGGGATTAAAAAGAAAATGTATGGGAGCAATGAGAGATGCAGCTCAGGAGAGCTCTGGGGAGCGTTTCACGTAGCATCTTGAAAGTGATTTTTTTTTACTGAAAACTGTTATAAACTACTGAAATCCTTGCATCTGATTGGTTGAGAGCAAATTGGTCAGTAGAAATCACTGGCAAGACACTTCATGAAACGCTCCCCTGGTGCAGCTGCTGTGGAATAGTCATAGGTCAAGTCCAAGGAATTTGGTCATTTGGTCATTTGGTCTCCTTGGCTGGAATTCACAAAAGAGGTTTAACCCATTCGTGACAGAAATTATTTAAAGGCTAATTTGATCAGCTTTTATTCTTCAAATTGGCAACACCAACATTTTTATTTTATTGCTACATTTTATTTATAAAACGTCATGTATCAGAAATGAATATAAATTGACAGAAATTATGATAAGTCAAAAAGTTGCCAATTTGCAGGGGAAAACGGTGATTTTAAACTTCTTATCACATTGCCAATTTAAGGATTTGAATGCTTATTTTCCTTTAAAAAATTTTCAGCATCAAACAATGAATATTGATGCAACCAAAATGGGCACAGTTTGTGTAGAATGTTTTGCTCTTTCTGCTCATGTATTTGGTATGATTTTTAGGGCTTTGCATTAAAAGATATTAGGCCAAACCACAAAATGTGGACCTCTGTCACGAATGGGTTAAAACCATGGCGTGGTTTAAACCTCCATAAGCATACTAAAATTGGCGTGAATTAGGCACACATTGGCCATGCACACGCTCAAAGAAAACAAATAATTGGAAAGGTTTCTCCACCGTATGCTTAAAAACCCAGGAGGGGGCTTAATCCACCCAATGGTGAATGAATATGGTGAATGAATATGAGAATGATATTGATAAAGGTATTGATAATGCAGATAATGGTTATTGGTAGTAATGATGAAGAACCAAATATCTATTTTATTTCATTTGAATTCTGTCACGATCGTATGAGGTATTTGAAAAGTGTAATCAAATTCAGCAAGAAGGTTGCGCATTCACTGACAATTTGGGCTAAGCTCAGTTTTAATATCAGCGTATGTCTAACTCAGGCAGACATTAATGCATCCGAGTGACATAGTTTTATGCTCCAGTTATAATGAGAACATTCATTGGCTTTCATTAAGACCAGCAGGAGCATTTCCTGCTCCTTGATTATCCTTGTATCATGATACAAACAATGGTTTCATGAAGCTCGGTCTCTTTTCTCTTCTTTCTGGTGAGCAGTTGCGCAGAAGATCTGTCACCTGCTGGGAATCAGCGTGACCGAATTCACCAAGGCTCTTCTCAAACCTCGTCTCAAGGTCGGCAGGGACTTTGTCAACAAGGCACAGAACAAGGAACAGGTGACTGCCCCCTCCCACTCCCTCATTTATACCTGTCTGAACCGACAGGAGTGCATAATAGGAGCAGAATAGCAGCACTATAGGATTAAATGTAAAGTCCCCAGTTTTCCATTTTCTAAAATGCAAATTCTGTGTTCTTCTGTGTTCTAAACTTCAAATTCAGTGTTCTTCGGTGACATGTACAAAACATATGATAAAGCAGTTGTAAATAGTGAAAATCTTAGAAAAACGTAAGTTTCCATTATATACGTGCATTGCAGTATGCAAATAAAGCTTGGCGAACACATGCTAAACACTGTTTACAGGTTAGATCCGCAGATTTTCCACTGATGCACGGTTTTGTTTTATTGGATTTTGCTTTGATTTTCATGATTTTCACTGTATTTTTCGTAATTCGATTTTTTTGGCCTGAAAAATTGTGTTTTCCGTGAAATTCCGTGTTCTTCCGGAATTCCATGAAATTTTTCCGTTTTCTGTATCGCGGAAAACTGGGAACTTTAATTAAATGAATGTGTCCCCATCATAATAATGCATATTATTTTAGGACTGCTATTATGTGCATGATATCTGCATTTTTTTCTAGCAAATACTAGGTTTATGAATACATACCCAGCACTATGCCACCCTAAATTTAATCAAAGGTGGTTAGATTGCAGCTTCTCCTTTAAAGTTTTCGCATTACATTAGGGTTTCTGAATAGGGTCTCAGAAAAATATTGATAATTGGTAAACATGATTTATATTGCTTACTGCGCATTATGTCAGGGTGTGTTTGATAGTAGGAGTATAGGTTGCTGAAAGGGGTAACAGCTACTAATCTCTTTATCTATCTCCTTCCATCTATCCAGGTTGAGTTCGCCTGTGAAGCTCTGTCCAAGGCCATCTATGAGAAGCTCTTCAAGTGGGTGGTGGCCAGGATCAACAAGTCTCTTGACAGGAACAAGCGTACTGGAGCATCCTTCATCGGTATCCTGGACATCGCTGGCTTTGAGATCTTCCAGGTACGTCACATGTCCTAGAGCATTGCATTTTATCTGCTCTCCTCCTTTCCACCCACGTTCCAAATGCTTATCAGATGTGATGCGGACATTGGCATATAGATTTACAATCCAGCGTGCTTTAGCGACCACCTGTATAGAAAGACCACCTGTCTATGAAGACCACAATTTTTGTTTCCTTTGAACATTATTTCCCATTGAAACCTGTTCATAAAGACCACCTGCTCATAAAAACCATGTTTCTTATCTCCCTTGGGTGGTCTTTATATACAGGTTTTACTGTATAAGACAAGCAATTGCTGAAATATGTAAAAAGATGGTATTGGAATCTGAGCCTGGCAATAATGTCCTTTGGCAAGACATTGATCTATATTTGCCACTCTCCACCCACTTGTAAGTGGGTACCTGGTATACTGTGCTAGTGAACTTGACAGCTCAGCTATGGAGTGATGTCTTAGTACCATGAGTGTCACAAACCAGATGAATATGAGTGCTCTTGATATATGAAGCCTTTGTTATTAGTATAAACAGAATGTAATTGGAATGCAACACTGTATCATGGAGGGAGACTGTAAAATCATCTTAGAATTATATATCTCATATCTTCCTCTTCAGATGAACTCCTATGAACAGCTTTGCATCAACTACACGAACGAGAAACTTCAGCAGCTCTTCAACCACACTATGTTCATCTTGGAACAAGAGGAGTACCGTCTGGAGGGCATCGAATGGAAGTTCATCGACTTCGGCCTTGATCTCCAGCCATGTATTGACCTCATTGAGAAGGTAGATTGAAAAAAAAAAAAGAAGAAAATGCAAGTTTTTAATCCACAGCTTACTTTAAGAGTGAAAACAATTTTTTTTCTTTCAGTTAAATGCTTCCTTTTTTAGTTGAATACAAAATCTTTTTTTTTTTTCAATCCCATCTGCACCCTTTAAACTGGTACCAAAATATTTGTGCTCTTCAAATTCTAGAATTGGATTGGTTTGGTATGGTTAGGTTTTGTTTTCCATAATGGAAAGACATAAAGACATAGGGTACAATTATAAAACAAACATGTAGAAACAAATGCATAAATCAGAGTTCAAAAGAAAAATGTGGCTGGAAAGCTGTATTCAGTGGAATGAAAATTAATTGTTAAATTGCCTCGATTCTTCCTAGAGTCCAGGATTGGATTGGAAATTTGGAGAATTTTTTTATTTTTTGCTATCACTTGAAATGTTGTGATTTTGACAGCCAATGGGTATCCTTGCCCTCCTGGATGAGGAGTGCTGGTTCCCCAGGGCCACGGACAAGTCCTTCGTCGAGAAGCTCTTCAAGGAAATGGGCAAGAACTCCAACTTCAAAAGGGCAGACTTCAGGGACAGTGCTGATTTCTCTATCATTCACTATGCTGGCAAGGTAAGAAATCGAAAGTTCAGTGCAACCAAGGGCTATCGGCATTTTTTATTTGAATTGAATTAGATTTCGAAATTAGAAATTGATCCAGTAGAGACCAGGAACCCATCGGTAACAATGGTTTCTAGAGCAAACTTTGCTACAGCTTGGTATCACCCAAAAATAGATATGGCTATCTGCTTTGAACTGCAGTGTGTCAGTGCGACAAATCTTTATTTAAAGATTTATTAAAAATTGTCAAAAATGCAGATAGCCCTTTGTTGCACTTGACCCTCGAAATGTTGTTATCTCTGCTCCTTGCAGTTATCTGTCTTGGATAGGCTTTTTATCTTACAACATCTCTCCACCCAGGTCTGGAAAAGATGCAGACACTTGTGGAGTTGGTTATTGTGCATGCTTTTAACCCATTCGTGACAGAGGTCCACATTTTGTGGTTTGGCCTAATATCTTTTGATGCAAAGCCCTAAAAATCATACCAAATACATGAGCAGAAAGAGCAAAAAATTCTACACAAACTGTGCCCATTTTGGTTGCGTCAATATTCGTTGTTTGATGCTGAAATTTTTTTAAAGGAAAATAAGCACTTAAATCCTTAAATTGGCAATGTGATAGAAAGTTTAAAATCACCCTTTTCCCCTGCAAATTGGAAACTTTTTGACATCTCATCATAATTTCTGTCAATTTATGTTCATTTCAGACACATGACGTTTTATAAGAAAAATGTAGCAATAAAATAAGAATGTTGGTGTTGCCATTTTGAAGAATAAAAGCTGATCAAATAAGGCTTTAAATAATTCCTGTCACGAATGGGTTAAATTGGTAACTGGCTGGAATGCTCCTCTGGGAGTGGAGAATATGTTCACATATGTTCACATCGTGAGGGGGCTAGTCTGTTCACATACAGTGATATATGTGAATATACATGTATCTTTACCGGAAGGAGCATACCCTTTAAAAAAAAAAAATCATGTTGGTCCGTCCCACACGTAAATAATCATATTTGATTGAACATGTCTGTCAAA